>CAWUFW010009734.1:0-600000 GCA_963921515.1 Calotriton arnoldi | reverse complement strand
TCAAGGTCAATCACCTTCATTTGTTGGTCATACCTCAAACCCCTTAAATGTACTGGCTTGGTGTTTGTGAACAATTCTTTTGAAATATCTGCATTGTTGTAGCACTGACTCAGAGTGAATGATAAAGGAAACCGACCAATTTCTGGAGGAAATGATAAAATCTGAAAAAATCCACAAATGCATTTCCTCTTCTATACTCCCTCTATGGAGGGTAAGATTCCACTAGTACATTTTTCTCTGATTTTAGGATTTACTCAGGCAATTTGTTTTTGTTTCCCAACAGCCTACCTTCTACAGTTGTAGAAAATGTTAGGCCTTTCTTCAGGCCCTGGGGCAGTTAAAGGCTACTAGGCTTTCTCTTGGAGGGATGGGAATTTTTATTTATCACTAGCATCCCATGGCCTTGAGGCCTGCAACTGTGCAAATGGATACTTTACACATCTTTATGTTCTTTGCTGCAGGAGTACCAAGGTCAAGCAGTTAATGCTTATTCAAATAATTGGAAATGGTTTGGATCACAGGTACAGCATGACACAAGTAATTACACAATAATTTGCAGTCTCCAGTGAGAGCTGAAGGTCACAAATTGAATGGATTGATATTTTTTGCAGATAATGTGAGCCGCTAACATGTTTATTGCCAACGAAATCCAGACTATGTGAGCACCTTCTACTGCGAGGATGTGAGCCCAACAATGTTACAGTGCTTAGGGGGGAATATGTAATAGCTGTGTAATATTAGCACAGGGTGTTCAACATATGTACAAGTGGGACCAACCCAGGTCAGATTTTCAGGATAGTAATTGCCTGTAAATGCTGTCTACCTAAATATTATGCAAATTTATAGGTTTGACCTGCCGGAATTTATTGGGCGAAAACTGTGATGCAAAAAAAGAAAAATGAAATTTGTGAGCGTAAACCTACATCTGGTAGGAATGTTAATTTTTAAGAATTAATACAATAATACCTTTTAAAAAAATGGCTCAAACACTGGTCCTTTCACGTCAGCTAGTCTGGCAGTGTCATTGCCAGAGTAGCTGACTTGCCAGTCCAACATTGGTCAATGCTATTTATTCCCAAAGTTCACATATAAAGGCATTCACAGTCCTGTCCATGGAGGAAGTAACAACAGGCTGCTGTTGTTTGAAAGAAACAGATGGTTGGAATCTTTCAAAATACCTAATTCAGGTTAATGTAATGGGAAATAACATGGAGCATGTCCGATGGGAGATACTCATGGTTATTAGTGGAAAGAAGCTGGTCATCTATAAATGAAGAACACTTGACAGTGCATTACTCGTGCAGGCTAAAAAAAAAATCTTCTTCTTTTGAAACTAACTGTGGGAAACAGATGATAAACTGTCTAGCTTGCTCATTTAGAGTAAGCCCTGATTAAGTCCTTGTGTAGGACAAAACATGTTGGCTGAGCTGCCATTTCTCTTTTTTTTAAATTTTGGATATCCAATTAAGAAGATTTAAATGAATTGAGGATTGGCAGTGAATCCTTTAGGATTTTGTATTTCATTTGTTGTGCGAAGTTTCTCTCCTGAAGGACTGATAGTGATATAAACTAAAGTGCAGAAACTAAACTGAACTCGTAAACTGTTACTAAACACATTGGTGTATTAATTGACTGTCATTCACTGAGTGCTTCCTCTTAAATGATCTTGTTTGACAATGAGTTGGGGTTTAAAGGCAACTGAACCAGGAAAAGCACCATAGTATGTACAATCTATTAACCGTGCATGTGCAAAGTAATGAAGCCTATTGGAAATGGGATTCCTGGTTGGCTGAGGTATGCGCACAGGCCAGACAGAAATCACCACTCTAGTCAAGATAAGCTGCATATACACTAAAAGATAACCTGTGCTCACCTCTTGTAGCTTGGCACAGAGCAGTCAGGCTTATCTAAAGAGGCAATGTGTAAAGTATTTGTGCACCACACACACACACAGAGTAACACAACGAATACACCACAAAAAGAATCCACACAGGTTTAAAAAAATAGATTGTTATATTCTGAACAAAACAAGACTAAAATGGCAAAGATCCAATGTATTGAAGCTGAGATAGTGAATTTTAAAAGAATAAATGCAGTAAAGCGCTTAGAAGCAAGTAGCGGTAAAAAGGTTACTTTAGTTCGTGTTGGACGGGGGCAAAGTCAAAAGGACAGGCCGATTGCGATGGAGCGTCGGCTGGCTACAGGACCCACTCAGGCCCTGGTGAACAAAATAACTTTCCTGGTTGCAAACAGAGAGATGCGTTGATCTTCTCCACGCAGCGAAGATGATGCATTAGTTCAAAGACAGGTGCAGGAGTCGAGAGACGTCGAGTGATGCAACGGATTCTGCTATGAAGTCGAGGGGATGAGTTGATCTCACCATGCTGCAGCGGTGGCGATACACTGTCTGATTCCTCAATCTCTGGAGTCAAAGTGCAGGTTCTGATGGGGTGGGCCGATTTTACTTCTGCAACCGATGCGCAGGTTCTGCTACATGCAGACAGGAGATGCGTCATAATCTGTGTTACAAGTATCTGAGTTACTTCCAGTGAGCCAGGCACAGGAGCAGGGGTAGAGACTTTGTAATCTCTGAGTCTCCAGCAACAGAGGCAAGCCAACAAGCTCTTGGAGATCACTTGGAAGGAAGGCAGAGTCCAGTTCTCCTTCAGCGGAGTCAGAAAGCAGCAGGCAACGGGAAAAAAATAGAAAAGCACGCCTTCCAGATTAGCAGTCCAGTTGAGTCCTTTAAGCTGCACAGCAATTCATCTGGCAAAGCTTCAGTTACAAGTTCCAGAAATGTCTGATTTTAGGAGGTCAGAGACCCAGCACTCATACCCAAAAGTGCCTTTGATGTTGGAGTGACTCTGAAGTACACCAGTATCCCTTTCAAACCAGCCCTGCCTGCAAGGCTATACGTGGGGATAATCAGTCCTTTGTGTAGGGACAGGACACAGTCTATTCAAGGGAAGTGTTAGCCTCTCCCTTCCATTCTGCCCAGGCAAAGCCATCAGAATGCAGATGTATGTAGATGGGTACTAAGACACACCTATTCTTCCTGTGTTGTGGCTGTCTAGAGGGAATGCACAAAGTGTAGCTGTCACCCAGCCTAGACATGTATTAGAGACAGGCTGACAAGCACACAAAGTTATAAGCACAGAGAAATGTCCACTTTCTAAAAGTGGCATTTCTACAAACAGTAATGCCAAACTCAGCTTTACCAGTAAGGAGGATTTTTCATGATCATTCCAAGCATATGAAACATGAAAAAGCTACTCCTTTCTGATAAGGAATTACAGCTTAAAAGTGAATTAAGGAATTCCCAATGCTACCCTTTGAGAGGAGTAGGCCTCACAGTAGTGAAAAACAAATAAGCTGTTTGTAAGCTACCAGAACATGCACTACATACCAGAACATGTCCTACCTTTCATTTACACAGCACCACGCCTTTAGGGCCTACCTTAGGTATGACTTATGTGTAACAAAAGGGGAGTTTCAAGCTTGACAAGTAGTGTTAAATGTCAAGTCCAAGTGGCAGTAAACTGCACACACAGGATCTGCAGTGGCAGGCATGAGACAGGTTTGAAAGGCTACTTCTGTGGGAGGCACAATCAGTGCTGCTGGCCCACTAGTAGTATTTCATTTACAGGCTGTGGGTATATGGTATACCACTTAACAAGGGACTTACAAGTAAATCAAATATACCAAACAGGTGTAAACCAACTATACCATGTTTAGAGGAGAGAGCACATGCACATTAGCACTGGTTAAGTGCCCAGAGTCCTAAAGCCAACAAAAAGAAGAACAAAAAAAGAGGAGGAGGAAGGCAAAAGGTTTGGGGTGACCCTTCAGAGAAAGCCATTTTCCAACAAAGCCATAGTTGCCTTGTCATGTGGTTAGTGCATGGCCCATTGTAGTTTTCCCTATGTTAGCCTAACTATGCACGATACAGGCCACATTTGCGTTGCACACGTTACTATATAAGCATGCTTATTTTTGTGCCACATTGTATTTTCACACAGAACTAGCAGCTGTTTTTGTGTTCTGTTCTTTCCTGGGACACAGCAGACAAGGTCAAACAACAATGTCTCTTGTTATTTCGTTTTGGTCAGGCACGAGCACCTAGACACAACACATGAATGCAGCTGTTGTTTGTGAGCATATGAGCCTTGTCATATAGGCATGTACAGTAATGTAACATACATAAAGAGAGAGAGATTTCCTGAGAAGAGATCACAGCTGTACCTGCGATGTAGATTGTCCACCTGTGTTTGCTAAGATACAGGGTCTGCTACTAACCCCAGAGATCTTTATTACATAATCATTCCACTTTCGTAGAAGGGGAGCGGGGTTAGGCTTATCTGTCTCATATTATGAGAGGGCTTTTCATAATATATGGTTTACTGACAATGCTGACTGTATTTTTACAATAGTTTAGATAAACATTTCAAACTTCCTTCATGTCTCTGTTATATCATATTGTGGATGAGTACGAGTGTGATAGTGAAAGGGGGTGTTCTGTTACTGGCATCCCTGAGAGGGTCAGGAGTGTTGTGTTCTGGGGTGTCAATTCACTTGTCTCTTTGGAGATGGCTAGGAAGGCAAGTGAGGCACCATAATACTAGTCGGACTCGGGCTCATGGTTACTAAGGTGGTATGGTGACACAGTCCCTGCCTACTGACATTCTGTGGTTCCAAGCATAGTTCTGTTCCTGAGCAGAATCCATGAGACAGCCTTTCTTTTTTTTTATTATTTTATATTTTTTAGTTTTAGTAAGATCAGGCAGTTGACCAGTTATTTAATAGAACTTCCACCTAAGATGCTTGTCCCTAACCACGAAAGGAATGGTGCACTTCAGAAAACATCTCTAAATCCACTTCCTCTGATTTTTTCCACCATTCTAGACTGTTTCCACACCTTCCCCATCTCACCTCAAATGTGTTGTGATGTTTCTTTTCTGTTTCTACCTATTTTTATGGTCCATTTATTGTTATGGTTTTACAGCTTGTAAAACTTTCTGTTGGACACAGGATTTTGTTCATATTTTCCAGGGGACGTCACTGCTCCAACTTCTTTGTGCGAAGATGTTTCTAACCCATCTGCTAAAATCACTGACTCATTTTCACCTCTTTAAAGGCATTTCATGTTATCTAATACAATGTGGCTGAGGTTTGTTCAAAGTTGGAAAATGTTCCTTAAATATACTTTATTAAATCATTCGCTGTTGTGCTTTCACAAAAAATCTGGGTGCTTGAAAATTATATTTTATAGGGTTTAAAACGTTTCGGGTTATTAATACTCCGTCTTGTTTTGGCCAGGTGAATTGTGGCCTTATTATTTTAACCTCATAATTGATTTGGCAAGGTCAACTTCAAGATGAGGTCTTTTAAGGGCACTCACAAATTTATGCCAACAAGAGAGGTGTCTTGAATGTGGTAAACAGACCAGAGGTTTCCATTCTCAGTCCAGACAGTGATGGTCTGCGATGCCAGGCCTCTATAGCCTTGATTCTTCTTGGCTCCTTGCAGACCAGGGTGATTCTTTTACCCTGGCCCTGCATGCAGTGCTTTTTTAGAACTCGTCTAATGTTGACGTACTAAACAAGCGGAGTAGGTATTTTCTCACATCAGAGACTGTCCTGTGTATTTAAATTATGTGAACATGGCCTTATATAAAATGTAAAAAGTGACTTAGGTTTCTGGTCTTCAATCACAACCGTGCACATAACGATCTGACATGTGTAGTCTTAGAAACAACATCTGATGGTCACAATACCAAAGAACAACTCTTTCATAAGGAGCAACAATGGATTTTGAAATTGCAAACTTATGTTATTAGCCTGAACGATTAAATTCTATGGTGCTTGTGTCGAGATTGAGGGTTTGTGGCTGTCACTCTGGATTTAAGAGACTTATAAGGAAACACACACCTTTATTGTTAACAGCTAATGAATAATCTTAATCCATTTATTCCTGGATAAATGGCAGGGGCATATCCCTATTCCACTGGAATAAAAGCAAATAAGATCTCAGTAAATAAGCCGTGTCTGAGAGGCCCTATGGGTTTTGTGCTGCCCACGCAACATGGAGCATGGCCCGATGATGGAGCATGTTACCTCGGTGGGGGAGGGTCTGTGCGCCCTTCTAAACAGACCTACAGGTGCCCATACACATAGACCACCGACAGGCGGTCACACAAACCGCAGACCTGAGAGACGTGTTATGTTAAGTTTGTTGTTTGCATAGCATTTAGGCTGTCCCATGGTCATCTAAAGTACAAGACGCTGAACAAGAGAGAGTGAATTTGGTAGAAGCCTTTTGAATAAAAATATTTTCTCCAGGAAAAATAGGCTACAGGAAAGAGAAGGAGGAGATAAGGTATAGAACAAGGGGGAGAAGGCACAAAGAGTGTGAATAATTAGACCTTATAGAAGAGTTACATATGAGTTATTGTAAGAGAGGTGCCAGGGAAAGTCAGGAAGCGCCAGGTGCCCATATCCTTATAATGACACATTTAGGCTGAAACATGTACAGATCATAGTGAAACCTACATTTCCACAAAGCCAACACAGTCAGACAACTCACGTGCAGGCACATACAGAGGGACAGGGGTTGAATGGACTGAAAGGGGATTGGACCAATCTATGGATACAGTTTTCTTGTCCACATAATCTTTGGACCCTTTTCTAATGAAATCAATTTTAGGGTGGAGGAAAGATTTGTGTCTCCTCAAATAAATCTCTTCTATTGGGTGACTGAATATTTAAGTCTCCATGCTCATTCAATGTTTACCCTCTTTAATAATGATATCTCCATACCAATGCAGCATTCTCTTACCCTTACCTTCATTTATTTAATACTAGTTTATGGCAGGCATAGGTTTGTCTACTCCCTCCATCTATATCAAACAATGTCTACCCAGTCCTGCTCTTCATTCCATTGGGTGTTTGTGGCAAATGAAGGCTCCCATAAAGTGTTGATTTGTTTTGCACTAAAGACAAAACAATGTGCCAAGTGTACAAGAAGGTTGTCAACTATACCTTAACGTATCTCTTCTTTATATCAAATTAAATGCCTGTGGCATTTAACAAGATGAAAAATACAAGAAAATGCTGGTCACACTCATTCAAGTTCTTTTATTATCATGAACACAAATTTGAGGTTTACGTCATTTTCCTTCTTTCACACAAATTATCCTTTGTTTCTATTTGGCAACAAGTATAGCAGCCACTAAGCTCCGATATCTGGATGTTTATTTCACTTGCAGACCACTGCTTCTGTGCCATTAATCACTGTAGGACCAGAGGGAGAGCTCTGCTTTGGTAACAAAGGATGTTACTACCACCCACCACGCATTGCCATGAGTCACATATCTATCGCTACAAACAACTGCCTCAAAGCAACTCCCTGTGCAGACAAACACACATTGTTTCAAATCTGTGCCAGGGAATCACCATTAACAAAACAAAAGATTATGAATTAGCACGTTAGGAATCAAAACTCCATCCTAAGACCTGATGCCATCAGTTCCTATCGCAACTATTAGTAATGCAATTCCGCAGACCCCTTCCCTAGTCCCTTCTTGCATGATATTTCCAATAGTTTCCCATGAATGACACCACTGCTATTAAGTCAAACATAAAAATATGCAAGAAAGTATCTGGGCCTAGTCTTTCAATGACCTTTAAGCCTGCTTACGAGTGCCGGAGTAAATTGTGATACCTACACAATCCCTTTTTGAGCAAGGGTTTTAAGTGGTGCAAAGTTTATAGTTTCTGATAGGTGCAGGTTATCATAAAGTCTGCAGGACCCATTACATTTAGGTAGGTCAAAACTCCTAGAATTTAACAGGTGAAAAGTTCCTATAAATACCGGGGCATGCTGATTTTGTGTGGTAAGTACCAAAACATGCATGTTTTGCCCCATTAAACTCGGAATAGATGATATTGCACTCGAAAATTCCAATCACCAGATTGACAGATTCTATCTGATGCAATAATCACCACATTTTCCACCAGGGAACTCCTAAGCAGTATTTTTCATTCTTATTGATGGGGATTCCACATAAAAATGTGTTTTTACTTTCTATAAATATTATACATTCTGCAAACTTACCAATCAAACCTTTTGCAGTTATCTTATCTGTGACATTTATGGCCATTTTTTTGGTCTAGCCCAGGCAGCACATGTGCTGTCTCTTCGAGACATGCTGTACCCACCCTTCCCTCGTCTTTTTATTGTGGCTTCCCCCCTCCCGCTTTGTGTTATAAGCCCCACCCTCTGAGCTCGAACGCAGTGTTTCCCGTAATCAGGCGCGCATAAGCAACTTTTTTTATTTTTGGCTTAGACATTAAAAAGAATTTCTGCCCGCAGACATGGTCCACCTTGCCGGAAGTATTTTTATCTGAGTAAAAAAAAGTTGTTATAATTAACCACATGCGCATCTCTCAAACGATTCAGAATGTTAAGATCAACCGCTTACATATGAAATTAGTATTCATGCAACATATTCTCCCACATGTGCTAAGCATATGAACAAACTTACTGGTTGCTTATTTTAAGAGCTTTCTGGTATGAAAATTGTTTAGGTGTTTGACGAGCAGGTAAAAGCCTTCTGTTTTGTTAATGTGCCCTTTGCTCCCTGTAAAATACAGATGGGATTACGGAATCCTATGTACCAAGATGGCCGCCGTGTTTACATGCTAACGGGTATTCGGTGTCATTTAAAAGTCCTTTCTTTGTGTCTGTAGCTGGCAGTGTTGATGTTGTGCCACTGTGCCCAGCAGCAGGCTCTGCCCTCAAGGTTGGCAGTCGTGTCTACTCTCTGTGACTAATGCCTGTCATATGACTGCAGGCAGAATGGAGGCTGATGCATGAGCCAGTGTGGAGGGGACCGCCCAAGGCCTTTGCGCCTCCTGGAGGGGCACCAAAATGCCTATCACTTCACTCCAGAAACTCTTCAGGGGCGCTTGCCTCCCCCGCAGGTAGCAGAGACAAGGAGTTCATCTTCTTTTAACAACTCAGTGTATGTGGGCGTCTCTCTTCCCCCTGCAGCAGGAAATGGGGGCTTACAAAATAGTAATCCTTTCTGTCTGATATACACACTTCCACCCCCTGGTGGATCGCACCAGTACATCTTGAGAGGAGCCACTGTTCTGAGAAGGGTGGGGGAGCACCAGCTTTGCAGGCACAGCAGTAAAACACTACACATCAATCAATCAATCAGGATTTGTTAGCGCGGGTGCTTCACCCTTAAGGGTCTCGAGGCGCTGTGGGTTCTGTGCGGGATCATGCTGCCTGTTCCTTTTGGTTGGGAATCCGGGTCTATAGGTCCTTCCTGAACTGCTAGAGCAACGTGATACTCTGAAGTGCAGGGGGAGGGTGTTCAAGGTCTTAGCCACCATGTGGGAGGAGGAGCGGCCTCCGCTGTTAGCCCGGTGGATGTGCTGGGTAGCTGCTAGAGAGAGGGATCTGGAACGGAGTTCCCTGGTAGGTTGGTGGAAATTCACTTGTTTGTTGAGGTACACCAGTCCTTCGTTGTGTAGTGCCTTGTAAGCGAGGGTGAGCAGCTTGAACTGGCATCTCTTCACCACTGGTAGCTAACGGAGTTTCCTGAGGTGAGGGGAGGTGCGCGTCTGTCTGGCAGGTCAAGGATGAGTCTGGCTGCTGTGTTCTGGATGGTCTGGAGTTTACTCAAGATACTCGTGATTCCTACATAGAGGGAGTTGCCGTAGACGAGTCTGCTAGTGATGAGAGCTTGTGTGGCAGTTCGCTTGGTGTTGGGTGGGTGACATCTGAAGACCTTCCTGAGCATTTGGAGGGTGAGGAAGCAAACAGAGGAGACAGCGCTGACAGTCGAGGAAGATGCTGAGGTTGTGGGAGTGTTCGGTTGGTTTGGGGATAGGGCCCAGCTCAGATGGCCACCATTCGTTGTTCCATAGGGTGTCCTTGCCTTTTACGAAGATGAGAACTTCTGTCTTGTCTGTGTTGAGTTTGAGACAGTTGTTCATGCATCTTTAGAACCTGTCTTTGATATTGTTGGGTCGTTTGTCAGGGAGAGGATGAGTTGGGTGTCGTCGACATAGGTCATGATTTTGAGTCTGTGGCTCTTGACGAGAGGTGTTATGTATACGTTGAAGAGGGTTGGGCTGAAAGATGAGCCTTGAGGTTTCCCGCAGGTGATGTTCTTAGGGAGCAAGGAGCACGAAGGGATGATGATCTTCTGAGTCCTTTCTGTGAGGTAGGAAGTGATTCATTTGAGGGCTGCTCCACGGTGGGAGGTAACCAAATGGAGCAGGGAGAGCAGGTGGCAAAGCACGGGGGACTTCTTACCCATGGGGTAATGGCAAGAGGGAGCACCAGTGGTGCAGTGGGCAGGAGGCGGGACAAGGGGTAGAGGCAGGTTGGGCCTGCACAGAGAATGGGCAGGCAGGCAAGCACAGAAGGGCACGCTTAACGGGACAGGCTGCCAGGGGCGCCCTGAAGGGAAGCTAGCAGCTGAGGAAACAACAGGTGCAGGAGAGGTAATGGGGCAGATGCTTGGCATAGACGCAGCAAAGGAAGAACAAGGCAGCGATGAAGGCGACTTACCTGAACTTGTCACTGGATCAGTCTGAAACAAGCAGGAACTGGAGAACACAGGCACGTGGCAGGCAAGGTGCATAGGTGCCTACAAATGCACATCAGTAGTTAGCAGTTCCTGATTGTGCACAAGAAAACTATTTTATTCTGCTTGAATGAAACCCCAGATGCGTGCTGGGTGTGTCTGTGTGCTGGACCAATGTGTCGGTGTACAGTGCTTGTACACCATAACATCGCTCCCCATCGGAGTGAAATTGTCTCCCCTGCAGTTGGTCATAAAAACAATTCCTTGGGACATCAGGGACAAAACCAGAGACTGGTTTCAGTGCTAAATTTGTAAAAGAAAGAGTGCCGGTGCATGGAGCGATGCTACCCGACACCCCACCACCCCCACACTGAAAGCTTTTCTGCTACCATTTTTATTTAATTTTCCAAGCCAACTCGTAACAGGAAATAAAAATAAAAAAACTTCGCCATTGCAAGACCTGTTGGCTTTGCCATTGCTTGTCTCAGTTGCTTCAACCCATCAGGAACTGACATCAGGAACTGACATCAGACAAAGACAAAAACTGCAGTGTTCAGATCGGTTTTTAGTAGGTTACATGTTCTTTTGCAAACAAGAAAATGACGTCTTATATCAGTGTTACTTTAGTGAACATGAAGACTTTATTTATTGTCTTCCTCTATTGTGACTTCATATTTCAGAGTTCGATGGAAGTTCATAAATTTGAGAAGCTTCAGAATAACAAAAGATGTTAAGAATAAGTCAAACGGATTTTTAACTAGTATGTTCACTAGCAGGTAAGCTATTATCAGTAAAAAAAAAAAAAAAAAAACTATGGGCCAGATGTACGACCATTCCATTTTGCGAACACAATTTGCGACGTTTTGCGACTTGCAATTTGCAACTCGCAAAATGGAATGTACAACAGTGTCTCAGACACTGTTTGCGATTCCTAATGGGGTGGCAAATGACCTGCCTCATCAATATTCATGAGGAGGGTCACAATTTGTGACCTATTGGGAATGGTCAGCACTCGCAGGGATGGTACCCTGCTGGGTTCAGCAGACCACCATGTCTGTGACTGATTTTTCAATAAAACAGGTTTTTTTTTTTTAAATGCAGCCTTAAAGGAAAACGGGATGCATTTAAAAAGAAAAATGAAACATTTCTGTTTCATTTTTTGAGAGTAGGCGGTGCTCTTAAAAAATTTTTTCGCATTCATTCACAAAAGGGAAGGGGTTCCCTGGAAACCCCTGCCCGTTTGCAAGTGACTTACCACCTACTTGAAGTAGGTGGTAAACTGCGAGTGTTTTGCGATCACAAATGCAGTTGCAAAACAATGGTACTTACCTTTCTGACTCGCTATTGGGCAGGGACACCCTTGGCACGCCCCTTCCTAATAGCGACTCGCAAACACTATTTTTCAAGTCACCGACTTGCAAAATAGCGTTGGTACATACCACCACCTTTTTTGCAGTCGCAAACGGGCCAATTACCCATAGTACCAGCATTGGCAACCTACCCCACCCCTCCAACGTAACATGCATGCTCATAAATAAACACACAACACATTTCTTGTTTGGGTAAAATTGCTGCAGGTTTATTACATACACCGTTATGTAATATGGTGGGTTATCTTACGGGCGATCCAAGGGCAGGCAACCGTCTGGGCCGCCTGCCCGCCTGATGAGCCAAGCAGCACTGGGGCGAACCCCATCTGTGCTGCCACTTCTGGTGATCCTCTGCCCGGATCACGTGACACATGGTCCCTTGTTACTCACGCCCCTTTCAGGGCGGAGCGTAGCATAGCAAACCCCCAGTTGTTCAGGCCCACAACCGCCCGAAGGACTAACGGGGCGCCGACACGGTTTTCCAGGAACCTCCCATGAGGCTCCTAGGATTTGGCTCTGGCACCCACCATGGTGCCGCGCAGAGGTACCCTTCTGTACCCCTTCCAGATCGCCCTGTAACTCCGCCACAGCTCTGGAGGTGGCCACCGTCGCCGCCAGAGCCCCCCACCAAAACAGCTCCTTTCTCAACTGCAACCTCTCATTTCCAGGCCTCCTGCAAAGCTAGGGAAGAGATCCCTCCCACTGGTGATAGATGAACCCCATCTATATCACAATAGCCCTTGCCGATAGCCTGGATCCGCTAGTGTCTAATGCAACAAAAAAGGCCCTTCTGCCCTGTGAATTTGTGCCAAGAACTATCCACCCTCCTGTGGGAAAGTTCCACTACTTACATAACTCAGCCCTGTGCCAACTCTGGGCGAGGCAGATCAGATTCCCTGGTTCACATTGCCCCATGAATTTGCTGAGCTCACCTAGCTGCCGTCCTACTAGGACGGTGTGTCTAGCACACCTGTGTCCCCACTTAAGGGACAGCTGCCCGCTTGTTGGGAGACCGCTCCCACACCCACCTGCCTACTTTTGGCTATTCGGGCGAGAAGGATTATACTTTAACCTTTGCACCGTCCATTTGCTTTCTAACTCATGACGCACAGGAATGTCCATAACTAGACGTGTGTGACAATGAGCCAGGGTGCCCTCCTGCCCTTGCCGTGCATCCCTTATTTCTTATGGGAATTTCGCCAGCTCAGCTCCCTTCGTGGTGAACCCCCCTAGGGATACCAGCTAGAGAATCCGTCTGATTAATGCAGTGCGCACTGGCTGCCATATAGTGCCTAACCTTAAGGATTGACTATGTCCTACTTTGCCCTTCATCCCAGAATATTCCCGAATAGGGGGGGTTCACACTGCTCGCCTTGCCTTTTGTGCTTGGCACCTTGTTCCCCCTTTCTTGGGGACGCAGCACAATGTGTTAGCTGACAGCACCCCCGCCCAGTGAGGCTAATATAGCTAACCGGGCAGGGCATTTGACCTTAACTGCAGGAAAATTCGCCAGGCTAGAACCCTCCCTGCGAGAGCCCCCGAATAGGGGGGCAGGGGCGTTCACACTGCCCACCCCAGGGCAACCCCAGCAGTGGAAATTACCTGCTCAGTTAAATTTTACTTTTGTTGATCACTGGACATGCCAAATGTTCTTTTACATAGTAGCCTTTTGTGCTTGACACCTTGTGCCCCCATTACTTGGGACGGCAGCCCACTGTTGGCTGACGGCGTCACCACCCAGCGTGGCATCTATTACTGACCGGGCGGGCGTTTGCGCCTAACTGCAGGATCATAGTCAACTGCCCTTGGTTCTGGGGTGCACTTCTTTCGCCCCGTTGCCCAGACGTATGCACAAACCCCTTTGCTTGCTACCCTGGTGAACACCTTAATGGTATCAAAGCTGGTTTGAAACAATGTATGTCTTGCGCCCACTACTGGAGACACCTCACCCTTTCGTGCAATTACAACTTACGCAGCGCACCCCGCTTGCCCAACTGCCGTCGGATCACAGATGCACAGTACCTACTGCGCATCTCCGACCCTGGATGCTTTAGACCTGCCACAGTGACGGAAACCAAGCTTCCCAGTTCCGTTTAGCTGCAGTACACCTTCAGTGGGTCCGCTAGGAGATACCACAAACAGACACCTATATGTATTGTGCCCACTCTTGGAGACAACTCACCCCTTCGTGGAGTGACAACTACACAGGTGCCTACCCAAGTCACCCAACAGACAAGTTGGCCCTGAGTACCTTGTGTTCTGGTGCCAGGTTTGGGAAGAGCCTTGCCTTCACTTGTTGCCCCCCTGGGAAACACAAAGACAGTGCTCTGGCCGCAGCGCAGCGATGCCCTCGTGCAGCATCGAACCCCTGGTCAAATAAGAGTGACAACTCCAACTTACTTAAGACTACACCATGACCATGGGTGGAGTTTAGCTCTTCCCCAAACTTCTGCTAGCGTAACCCACGGTCACTCCTCCTGTTCAGTTCACTTTAGTAATTCATGGCACTGGCCCCCAAGGGCCTGATACTGGGCTGTGTAACGCGGCCCAGGGGTGACCTTAACCAATCGACTTGGTGTGGATGGGTGCTAACATTACCTGGCTTACGTGCCATCCCTTTGACAGTCACTCCTGACAAGATGTGCCAATGCAGGTAGAAGCAGGAGTTATCCAGCCCGCCTTACTTCCTGTCCCAGTTGTTCTGAGTAAATTAGTGAAAGATGCACGTTTGAACTGGCAGCTGATACTTGTTACTTACGCCTGCAAATGCCCTGCTCAGAGCAGCCCGCTCGACAATGGCTTCCCTTGAAAGGCGGTACCAACAGACCTCCAAGCACTTAAGGCGGTCCCTCTGAGTAGGGCTCTAATCTAACAGCTGCCCTTGCATCGGCTACCGCCTCTGGCTGCAAGCCGCTCAGTGCTACTGATGCCTGGCAGTCATATTCAACCTTGATATCCTTACATCCTAGCAACCCTCACCGCTGCCAAATGCCTTGGTGTGAGAACGTCCACTGGTCGTACTAGTCAATACATCTATTATTTGACTTAATAATACTGTGCATATGAATAAAACTATGCACTGCAGCTGAAAATTTCACACGTTAGTAAATGTGAAACCTTTGGATTTGCCCCTCGATTAAGCCAGTCACCACCCTAGGTGAAGTCTAGCCCTCCTGAACTTCTGCTAGTATGCCATGGAGCAGACAAGACCGTGGGAACAGGAGGGGACAATATGTATCAATCCCTGCCCTTTTATTGAATACTGGGAATGCCAGTTGTTCCTTAATACATTGTAGCCTGTTTGTGCTTTGACTTTACTGCTCCAACCCAGTTTGACCCCAAAACTTTGGAACAACCTTCGCAGTAACCTGCCCTTTCGTGGAACATGACCTTCTACAAGCACCGCCCAGAAATACCCCTCTGACCTGCCCGAGCCTGCGGCCATTCTGCTGACTGGGGGAGGGGAGTGCTACTAACCCTCATGTCCTCAGGAAGCTCCCTCACTGCTGCAAATGCCCCAAAGCATTTGTTTTAAAACATTTAATGGGTAACAACCCACTTTTCGCCCACCTACTGTGCCAGGCTGTGAGCAATTAGGTACCCCACATATCTCTTCCCTATGAAAAGATGGGGGCAGAAAAATGATGACCAACTGCGTGGTCACCCGCGACACCAATTGGGTGCTAGCCTGCAGACCCATCCGTCCTCTGCACTGACGGGTGCTATGCCGCCATGCTGGCGTCCCTCACCCAGCATATGTATCCCATACAGACTTTGCTAATGTATCCCAGCGTGCCACTGGCACTTTCTTGCGAGCAAAATCAAACACTGAAGATGAGGGAGACATATCGGTATCAGTAATAACCCCATTAGACCAACGGACCTCTAGCCCCATACAAGATGACCACACCACGAACAGATCCGAACTTTGCCATTATGGTCACCTCGCATTCACCCAACATTAATGTGAACCAGGATTCATGTGGTCAGCAGACGAAAACACCCCCTGAACAAAACCGAACCACTCCTTCCTCCAGTTTGACTGTGTCGACCTCTGTAGCCCGGGGTTTAAGTGGTATGAAAACTGGGGGTCTCTCAAAAGGTGGGGGTGGTTGATGTAATGAAGGGCATGGATTAAAACATCCAAGCTGAACATCTTTGCTTAGCGTGGTGTGCTGCATAGTTCTGCCTCTTCTATCATTGTGTCCAGATATATAATCAACCGTAACATGACCCCTACAGCAAGCCGGGACTATTGACTTTCAATGGTTGTTAGTTGCATAAGGTAAATAAGCAACAACTAATGGCTTAGTTGTAAGAATATCGACCATGACCTGTGCGAGGGTCAGAAGACAACACTGGCCCGCGCTAAACTGCCAGAGTGAGCGCACCATGCGCACAAGAGAGGCCCTCACATGAAACACGGATGCAGCAGAACCCGGCCAGCGCAAAGGAAGCCATGGTTAAGCTTCTGGAGTGCTACTCCAACCGGATGCATCCCAAGTATTGGATGCAAAGCCGAACATGAGAAACTATAATTAACAGTACCACCAATTAACTACCTGCACTCAGCACGCTGCTCGATTGTTCCCCCTAGCTGAGATCCCCCAGACATTGGCCAATGACCCCTGCGCGTGTCTGTAGTCAACGCCGTCCCCCGCTACACATCCCGAGGGAGGGCGCCATGCGCACCATAAAGGTTCCTTACACGAAACGGATGGTGGTGTAGCATCCAAGCCTCCCTCGCTCTGCGAGCCAACGTAACTGTCCATGATACATTAGCAGCTGTTTGCAGCTCAGTCCACCCAAATAAACGGGGTGAACATGAACGGATTTCAAATCTAATCACCATTGGCAGGAACATATTGTATATTATGTAAATGATCCTTTCTAACAACAAAATATAAATTAAACAAGCATTTTCCTCTATGATGGAAATTGTGCTCGCAGGCTTGCACAATAGGGACCTTAAAGAATAATTAACATGCACAATAAAACAGGTGTCCTGCCGTTTAAAGTACAATTTTTTTTTAATGCTGTGCGACCCGGTGGCCTAATGCATTATGGCCTGAACACTTGTGGCTCTTTAACCCTACCGTTAAATAAGGCTCGCAGCATCTGCCGAAAGTAGCTCATTCCTAACAGAAAGAAAACATTGCCTCCACTGCCGGGAGTCGAACCCTTGACTTGGAGGGGCTTGTCACACGAAAGGCTGTAGACCTTGCGCCTGTGCTACGGTTGCTGGCTATGCTAAGCAGGCTGGAAATATGTTGCCCTGCAAAAGCACTGCGCCCTGTATGCAGTTAAAAGGTAATGTGCAGCAATGACAAAGCCCGTAATAAAATACGCTTACATGTCCGCCTCACCTTCGCAATACCCGCACCGATGGGTGAATGTCCCTACCTGCAACTGCGGGCGCCAAAAGTCCCCATGCGGCGCTGGCAACTGTGTCAAGAGGAACAGCTGTCCTGTACCCGAAGCACTCCGAGGATGCAGTACGTGCATACGCGGAAGCCGGAGTTCCCAGTGCAAGGAGCTAGAAGCCAGAGATGATCTACCTTTGCCACCTCATGGGCCTGTGTACCGTTTCCAGGCAGCGCATGGGCCAAACATTACTCATTAGGCCGGAAGCTCACACTTGCACCCCCCCCAGCGCAACACATGCCAACGCCGGGCGGAGGGGTCCACACAACGGGCCTCGCCCTCTCCCCTCCATCCAAGCCCCACCGGGCACAGTGCCATATCAATTGGCGGGCAGTAGAGTACCCATAACTGCGGTGCCTGCGGCACTGGTCATTGCCAGAGACCTCCAGCCAACACGTGGCCAAGCCAAACTCTACAGGCCACCGGCCTTACCGTACCCGTGGCCCCAGACAACCGCAAAAGGAACCACTGCCACGCTTTGGAAGCGCAGTGATCGCCACTAACGATTAAAAGTGCACCACAATCAACACATCCAACGTAAAAGTGGTAGGGAGCCCCAGGGGTCTGCGGTGGATTTCTGGGGGTTGAATAGTACACTAACCCTACTACGCCGCAGCTGCCGTGAACCCCTTCCAGTAGTGAGGATGATTAGGAGGTGAGGTCACTGACAGAGTCCGGAACCGGGACGGCTGCAAAGGTTGAGTGCACTAAGTACACTTGCACTTAAACGCTGCACCATTTACATTAAGCAGGGCGTTGTTTGGCAATAGAGGCGCTACCCAGCAAAGTGTCAAACAGCTCCCATGTCATTGCTGCGACTTTCGGCCAGACTTGCTTTTACCACCTACAACACTAAGCATGCTGGGATTCGTAGTTTTACTCTCCGTATAACAAGCTATCAGCCCGTGAGTCTCGGAATGTTCAGTGCAGCTACTTGAAATTAGGAAGACTTCGAGTCATCCCCATTAATCGTGACATGGGGCCATTTAGCAGCCACGACTGCAGCCTAGACACGGAGCTGTGCTGAGACTCAGCCATAGCCTCAGCCGCCAACTCCCACCCTCCTATTCTTTGCTGGGGGCGGGTGTGCTGGTGGGGGCAGGGAGCGAACGGAGAGGCAGCACTGATGAATGGGGATAGAGATGGCACGGGCGCCGTGAGCGGAGGTGTCACTGAGATAAGCCTGCGCTCCCACAGACTGCGTACACGGAGCCTGATGGCCTGCTGCCGGGGGACCCATGCGGACGCCCTCACCCCCCACGCAGCACAGGCCTGTGACCGGTGAGTGACCGTCCCTGGCCAGCTCAATTACCACAGTAAAGGAGGGCGCCACACGTGATGCTTCCCGCGCGGCCCTTCATGGACGTTCTGTCGCTAAAAGATGCGCGCGAGGGCAGTACCGCAAATGTGGCTGTCGTGGTAAGGTTGTGTTCCTTCCCACCAGGCAGCGCGTGCAGCCTCCCCGGGACTCTGGTGTCCTCGCGCTGCGGTGAAAGGGGGGGGGGGCAGCATTCGCCGCCTCTTTAACACAAGCAGCCACAATGAGCGGAGAGCAGGCAGACCAGGTACGCTCGTACCTCCCATCCAGCACTACCCGGGGGGGGCGCAACCGTTGCGAGTGCTCACCCGTGACCCCACCCCCTCCTGCACGCCTCTAGACCTGGGTTCTTTGGTGCTCGGCGCACCCTTGCTGCCAGAGCCCCAAGCGCTGCCCCTGCACGAACTGCCACGACGAGCGGAGCAGAGGGCAGGCAGAACGGGTACAACCGTACCTCCGGACCAGCACCCTTATGGGAGGGGGAGGGGGGGTCGTGCCGGGCCGCGCAACAGTCGCGAGTGCTCACCTGTGCATATGACCACTCCTCCTCCCCCCCGTGCACGATGTGCTCACCACCCGTGCGCACCGCCCCAAGCGACCGCGACTACCCAGGCCCACGCCGGAACGGCAGGCCGCGCGCCCCACCGCCTGACCGGACCCACGAACGGGTGAACCAGACTGGTATGAGGCACGGCACAAGCCCCCGGCACAAAGGAGCAAATGAGGCCGCGGGAGCGCTTGCGCTTCAGGCCCCGCTAGGGCTGCCTGCAGGCGGCGATCTCACGCCAGTGCTCTTCCCAGGAGGGAGGTCCGCCCCAGACAACAGGCTGGCCACGGGCGGGGGACCGCAAAGCCCGACATCCTGCTGCCCCCCCACAGTAGCGGCCAGCCACCCCCATCCCCCGGGTGCACCACGGGCAACCCAGTGCAAACCCTGCCCCGCTTGAACAAAACGCCCTGCCGGAGAGGGGCATCGACCAGCTCGGCTCTGCCCCTCCCTGGTCAGCACCGCCAGGCCCGGCCCGGGCGGGGTGCTGCCGTCCTCGAACCTCGGGAGCTGTGGCCCTCCCCTCTGGCGGGACGTCGACCAACATGAGCCGGTCCTGGCCACCAAAGAAGCGGAGGGGGGCTTGCGATCTAGTCACTCACCGCGGTGTACAGCTCACAGGTAATCAGGACGACCGAGGACAGGCAGACGGCGTGTCCGGGCGCGCGAAAGAGGCCGACTAAGATGGTGGGGAGGCCTATATACCCCTCCCCTGTCCTCACGCCCGGAAGTGATGCTGGCCTAGCGCGCTGCGCCAAGGCTTGGGGGACTCCTTCCTGAGTCCCTGCCCCTACGGGGGTGTGGGGTGCCCAGCTGGTACTAGAGGGCTGCCCTCATTAGTGGCCCCCTGCGGGGGCCTTGGACAGCCGCATATTGCGAGCACAAAAAACGGTCGTACATCTGGCCCTATGAGCCTGACGTCCAAACCCTTTTTGCAGTCGAAAAGCCTGTGATTCGCAACATCATCGACTTTCCAAACTAAAAAAGGCAAGCTTCAATGTACAAGGTGTACTATGCTGGTTGGAAATTCCTTTCCAACACAAAAGCACACTTTGCATTTGTAACTTTTAGCGAGTCGGAAGGCAACGGGGCATGTAAGGGGTGGCTTCTTTCTTCCAATTTACAATGTCACACATGCATCAATGGTTTGCAAATTCGATCAGTAGCCAACTCCCCAAAGTAGGTTGTATCCATTTGCAAAGTGGCAGCTATCCACAGGCGATCTGCTTGCGGCGAGCATTTTCGCCCCAGAGCATTTCGCAGCATGCCAAATTCATTTTTGCAATGCGGACCATGAACCTTTAGGAGACTGGTCAGGATTACAAAAATAAAGCTTGCAGACTGCAAATACGAATGTGAATGCAAATGCCAATCTACTCTTCCTCGGACCCTGCAACGCTGAATTTGCGGCCTGTTCAGTAGGCTTCCCAAACGGAAGCATACCTGAGGAATGATCTCACTCTGTGACGTACTTGCAATTCCATCGAAGCTCAATGTTGACGTCGGGGTGCAAACCGGTCGCTGTTAAAATTACAGTGACTGCTTTGTGACCCAAGCATTGTACTTTGGGCCCTATGAATGTTGATGAAAAGTGAAAGTTCTGTTTAACTTAGGGCATCAATGTTCTGGAAGTGGGAGAAAATACAGATGGCACCTGCAAGCTCCTTTTATGCACGTTGGTAGCCCAGAAAGGAACATCTTGCTGATGTAGAAGAACAGGTAATAATTATGAAGGGAAGCCCATGTGAAATGAAGGGCGGGCAGCATTGAGAGAGGCTCTGTGTAGTTTCTGACCTTTCTCTAGGTTGCAATCAACAAGCTTAGAAGCAGCAGCGCCTCCTCCCACGGGCAGCAATACAAATAGAGAACAGTTGCTCATTTAGCCCATTCGCTTTGTGGGAGCCCATTTTTTTCAGCGAAGCGGTTCTTTTAGCCCAGATGATTGGTGTGTACCATTTATGGGTCCCTGCTGCTTCGAAGTGGTCAGCGTTGATGTTTACTGATTTGTTATACGTATGTGGGTAGTATGACGAAGGGGGGCACAATGAGTCACGAAGTGTATTTTCAAAGCCGGGAACAGCTCATATATTCAGCACCATTTTGAAATGTCTGCCCAGCTAGTAATTTCAGAAAGTCTCCATTAGCACTCGCCTGACTCAGTCATTGTGCCACTTCCGTTTTCTGTATTTATTCTAGTGGTGAGCCAGTGTTAATGGAAAATCATGGGCAGCGCTCTCAGCAGAGAGACGAACTACAACAAGAAGTAAACACAAAGGATGGTTGTCAAAGTGTTTGAGAAGGCGGAAGCATAAGCATAATGCCCATGCAATGTAGAGCAGGAGAAAAATAATATACCACCCTCTCAAAAGGCCAACGCTTCTTTTTGTGTCAGTATTAAAAAACAACGTCATCATTAAAATGGGTCAGCCACATGGGTGAGAATGCTTTAAAAGCCAGCTATTTTCCTTTAGAGAAACAAGTAACCTGGTAGGTGTAACACCGACACAGATTGCCATCATTGGGTAGATGTATGGCAGAATATGCCCCTCATTACAATAAACATTGATAAAGCCAATAGGTCTTGCCTTCAGTGGTGTTAGGCAACATTTTGGCTCTTCCAATGGTTTCTGCCGATGCTGTTACGCATCAGCAAAATAGTTTGTTTGCTGATGCAGAACAGCACCGACAAAAACAAACAGTCACAACATGATGAGATATAGAAATGCACCTGTTACAAGGAAGGCACACTTCTGTATAATGACACAGAAGCCATGCTTTTTAACCATTAATTTGCTGCTCCAAGATAGCGGATGCCAATAGGGAGAGGGTAGGTGGGTAAGATTTGAGAGGGGAAGCAGCACGAGGGAGAGAGCAAGAAAACGTATACACTCCCACAAAGTGCTAAAAAGAAAAGAAAAAAAGTAGGTCTCTGAATGTGAGTAGTGGTATAACATAAGTTATGCAATCAGAAGAATGGCAAAGAAGCTATGCTCCAGGGGAGGGACAAACCCAAGAGGATGAAGGAAACTCATCAAATAAGATGCAAGCAAATGAGATTGACAAGAAAGCAAGCAAATGGTAAGCAACGGGCTGCCCCAAAGCCCACTGTAAATTTTGCTACAGTAATAGTATTTGGAAAATAGCTGTCTGTAGGAGAGATCTAAAAAGTGATTCTTTGCACAGTACAGGAGGATAAAATATATTTCATGTTCTGTGACGCTTGTGATCAAAGGTCATCAGTTGGAAGGACATTACATTTCTGTAATCACTCATGATCACAGGTAACAAAAAGCAACACATTTTCAGTCAGTAGTGGCTTATTTTGCCAATATTTTTTATACTAACTCTACATCCAACTGTGAAAGAAATCCTTCTTTAAGGATAAAAGTCCTCACCCATCATAGGAAGGCCTGATTTGTCATAGAGCTCTCGCTCATGCAAGAGGATTCCATCATGGGTCATAATCTTAATAGAGCGCAGTACTTCAGAAGATGTGATTGGAGGTATATTCGGATGGAAAATTAGTGCTGCTGAAGAATGAAAAGTTGTTCTTAGCAGAGATAATCAGTGGAGAGAGGAGATAGAAACTGCCTCCAGGTAGACTTTAACTTTATTACTGTTCTAAGTGGGCAGGATTAAAAAGAAAGGAGAACAGACTTCACTCGGAGAGAGTGGTCGACATGTTTCTGCCTCAAAAAATGCCCTCATCAAAGTGATGCAGTAGTATTCCCAGAACCTGTCCCTCTCTGCTTACCTCAGTGTAATGAAGTACTGAATGTAAAATAATAAGAATACACCTCCTAAATACATCTCACAAAGTGCTCGCCTCTAAGTACGGTTGTAGCATGTGCTGATATATTTCTGTGTACTTGTGTGAGGAGGAGCCCTATGATGAAGCATTCCACTCTTGGGTGGGTGAGTGCTTTCCGCCTTAAACAAGAAAATCTCTCAAACAGTTGTAGAACATACACTACAGCCTGGAGTAGCCATGTTTCATGTTTATAGGCAAATGATAGGAGGACATACTCCAAGACTTAAAATTCCCTGTTCCCTTGTGTGCTTGCTTTGCATTGAAATACAAAATTGTCTTTCGATTATCCTATGTCTGATCCAATGTTACTGTAAAATTTGATCTTGTATAGTTCTGTCAACGTGAACACAGAGTGCGGTGTCCTCTGGCAGTATGTTTGATGATGCACTGTATCTCACTGTTTCATTCTGTTAATTTGTGACTCCCATTTCTGATAGCAAGTTAGGAAACCTAGTGTGCGTTCTGGCCAGCATTTTATTTCTGCCTTATGTGGAGAGGTGTGGTGCAGCGGCCAGGGCAGCTGACTTCGGAGCACAGCGTTCACGGTTCGATCTCCGGTGGCAGCTCAGCTCAGCACCATGTGACTCTGGGCAATAGCTCACTTAATTTCCACGACAGCGCCTTGAGACCCGTAAGGGTGAGTAGCTGCGCTATATAAAAACGGACTTACTTACCTTATAATTCATTAGCTAAAATTATTATCTGGTAGGAAAAGAATTATAGAATCATGCAATTGATTCTTTATAAGCTATGGACATGTTTACAAACCCACTATTGACGTTTTTCTCATGGGCCTAAAGTGCTAGGGTTGGTCTCTTACCTCACAAAATAAAGAAGTCTTTGTATTTAACAGCTTCATTGACACATCATGGAGCTAGAGAATTTGCTTCTGTATTACTCCTTCTATAAGTAACCATTTTGG
Organism: Calotriton arnoldi; assembly: GCA_963921515.1. Taxonomy (NCBI): domain Eukaryota; kingdom Metazoa; phylum Chordata; class Amphibia; order Caudata; family Salamandridae; genus Calotriton; species Calotriton arnoldi. The sequence continues at coordinate 576,005 of CAWUFW010009734.1, read as the reverse complement.
TTTGTTCATTAGGCAGCTTGTTTTGGGACCTTACCTTCCCCACGAATGGACAATATGAGCTGTGACCAATTAGTACTAGGTTGCATAACATATTACATTCCTGTTTGCAAACCAGTGTGTAATTTGCACATCCCTGAGTTGTGAATGGGAATAGTACATCTGGTTTATTCAGTTCTCTGGCAGATCAGTGAAGAAAATGAGTTTTGTTTTGTCACTGCTCTGAGTAAACTCAAAGCTCCGATGCTGGTGTTGTGGTAGGTGCTGAGCCACCACCTCCCTTGGTTTTTCAAGGATCAGAGTGAGGGTAGTATCATGGGTAGTGCTCCTGTTCTAACCACCTCCATATCCTCTGTCCGTGTGGGTTAGTGCAGACCCAAACAGACCCGGAAAGGCATGTTGCACTGAGAGCAGTAGAGCAGTAGAGAGGAGGGAGTAGTGGTATGCTGGATAAGTTGATTTTTTTTTGCTGATTTGACGATGGGACGATATTCACAAGGGTGATGGGGGAGGATGGCAGGAAGCTAGATTTATTTGTTTGGGTGCGGACAGATTGTTTACTTAACACTGTTGCAGTGGGTTACAGGATGCCAAGTACTTTTAAAGGTAGGTTGAGGGAGGTGAGACCAAGTTGTACAGCGCTCCTCATGACTCCGCAACTCTTGCTCTCCTGTACTGATCAAGGGAATATGAGTTGCGGAAACCATATACAATTTGAAATTGTAGGTGGATAGCTGTCAATAAGGTAAAGTTTCCACTTCAGAGGCTCAAGCCCCATTGTATACAACTGAAGCATTACTCTCATTTGCTGTCTAATGTTACTTGAGGCCCCTCAATAAAAAACAACCTGTTGTTGACAGCTACGGGTTTTAAAATTCTATATTTTGCACTTGACTTGGTGACCATTCTTGACATCCCAACTCACCTTTAAAAAGATGAAGTCAGTGACCAGCGGTTTTCATTGAAGGGACTTAAATTAATAATTTTCTCCGGATCTAAGAAAATGTCTGAGAATAACACTGATGTCTACCACCTCCACTGTCCTATGGCTTTGAGTAATATTGTACTCCAGGTGGCTAACCAAGTTACACCATTTGCATTCTTGATTCTCCAAGGGTTGCTTGAATGAGCAGTTAAGGCTCTGTTGGAAAATGATATTGGCTTAAGAACCACACAAGCAAACAGAAGGTTCTAGCACCTTCTGGGGCTAATGTTGTACTCCTATTGAAGAAAAGTGATACAATGTTCAATGTTATTCTTTAGGGAGAGCTTCAGATGTCATCAGACGAATCTATGAATGAGTATATGAAGGGCTGATTTTATCAAAGTTAAATAATAGGGACAGAGGAAGAAGACAAGATGTTTCAAACATCCTGTAAATGGCCCACCTTCTGCGTTTGTTTCACAGTGGCCCTAAATTCAAGGCTGGACAGCTTAGGTGATAGGAGCTTATTGTTGCAGAGAATCCAACAAAAAGCTCACTACCTCAAATGAATAGAGGTGCCTCCCAAGCAACGGATGATGTTTTAGGGTGTCAGGAGTCCAGTAACCCAAAGTCTTCATGCCCTGTTAATTATGGCGTGCACAAATGGCCTGGCTGATTTCTGGGTAACGGACACAGTTCAGGGTTGAGAAAAAGTGCTAAAAACTTGCCACAGAATCACATTTCAAAGCAGGAGGGCTGCTGGTGCTAGTTGTTGACTTGCATCCAATGTTTGTTCCCCATAAGTGTCAAAGTTCAAGAACCTGTATTAAGAAACTGGTTATTCATGGTCAAGGCAGTGTTAATAGAACTTGGGAAGCCTACATGCTGGAATCCCTAGGTCACATCTTGAGAGTGAGTAACTGGGATTTTAGAGTTTGAATTTCCTTACTCTGACTTTAAAATGTAAAATATCCAAAAGAAAGTATATAAAGACAGTTTAAAAGGTTCTGCGATCAGGGCAGTAGCTACTGGGATATTATGATAAAGCCTAGGTAGAAGAAAAAGACTTTATGTGCCTCTCAAGCTGGAAACATATTTGGAACCACAGAAATTCAGAAATGTTACTGGACCTGTAGAAGTTAATACAAGCCCACCACATTTGCTTCCCATGCATATTCTCAACCTTTTGCTCACACAGATGATCTTGGATTTTTTCTAGCTGGGCTGGTTGGCTCACTCTTTCAAAGCAATCCTCCATATAGACTAAAATCAGCTGAGCTTTGTCATTTTATCTCCATTTCAGGGTTCTGATCCTCTCCACAGAATGGGCAGAACAAATGTCAGCCATTACATTATAGTAGATTATATTGTGATTCTTTACATCGTGGTTTTTGTCACTCATGGCTAACCATCGCGTTGTAATGTATCTTTTGTAATACACCACTAAAATGCGTGAATTTTCAATGCATTGGTTTTAAGTGGTTAAATATTAAAATAAATATAACACATTATCAACAAAGATTCTACTGTACTTTTTACTGTTAAAAATAATAATAATTGAGCATAAGCAACAAAAAAAACAGAATATATGAATGAATAGCTCTTTTCAATGGTTCAGCATTTTGGCATGTTGGGGAGAACAGACTTCACTATTTACATCAAACTGCACTTCACAGACAAAAAATATCCTTACTAATTTTCCTTAGTCTTCTGACTTGCCCATATAAAAAAAAATCAGTTGGCTAAATAATAAAAACCTTTACACTCTCTCTTAAAAAAACAATCTAACTGCATTATACATTCCAGAAACTATACAGGATTTCAATTTTTTTTTTTACCTGGTGCGGTTTCTTTCTTCAAATAAAAAACTATTTCTATACTACTTCCACCTCCTCTACAAAGTAATCAAAATCAGAAATCCACTGGGGGGAACATGGCGGCCGCTAGCTGAGCGGTGCGCGCGTCCGGAGAACTCTCCCACCCCTCTCCCACCCCCGAGGCAATGTTACCTGGAGTAGACCGAGTTTTAGCGCAGTAAACTCAGGAGGTCTTGAATGCTAAATGTGTATCCAGCTTTTGATCCGGACTTCCAGTGTCTCTCGATCACCCGGCCCACTCTATCTCCCGCGCTGGTACGGAGCCGCCCTGGAGTTGAGGCGCGGTCGCAGAGCGGCGGGTCGCAGAGCGGCTGCCCGCTGTCTCCTCCGGGTCGGCAGTGGCAGCGCCAGCATCAGCCGGTTCTTCAGGACGGCTGTGGCTGGCTGTGCTGATGAGAGAGTGGGATCTATCCCGGAGGAGGTTTTGGCTGCATATGTCCCGAGCGTTTTTTCTCCTCATACCGCTACTGCTACAAGCACCGTTTCTGCCGGTAAGAGCGTGGCATCCTCTCCGCAAGAGGTGGAATCCTTGACATCTTCGGAGGTTTTAGGCGGGAAGCGCAAGCAGTTAGGTGGCAAAGAGGTTTCCCATAGTCTAGACAGCCCGGTGTCAATCGCAAACAAGCGAGGGAAAAAAAGAGGAAAACGCGGGCAAAGCGAGTCTGGCCAGAAGAAAACGGACATAAAAGGAAAGGACAGTGGGATACGAGAGACACAAACAGAAGAGAGTCAGGGTTTGGTGAAAACAAGGGATAAGAACACAGCCTCCCCAAGCAAAGTCTCCCCTAACGAAGGTACAGCCTTTCAAAACTATCAGGTCAAGGGTAAGAGTATAAAAGGAAAGAGGAATAAACCTGTCTCTTTATATAATAAAGTGAGAGTTACCCCATCACTTCGGTCCTTCTTTAGGGTACAACCTGAGATCTTGATTGTCACAAAGCGGGGGGAGGACTCCAGGGATAATTCTGAAATGTATCCCGCAAGCTCTGTAGTCGGGGTCTCCCGGGTTAATATGGATCCTAAGGGGGCACCTCCCGGCCAGAACGCTACACCCACACCTATACCTATTGCAGTCTCTGAGAAACTGCCGGAACTGCAGTTAGGGGAGGGAGCAGAGTTGGTCATTCAAAATCAAGGGGGTGCCGTCAACCATTCCTCAGGGGCCTCGATCGAAGCCTTATTTACCTCATTAAAAGAGGATATAAAACTGGGATTTGCAGTCTCTGCAGACAATCAAAGTGAGATAAGGAACGTATGCGAAATCCTAGAGAGGAAGGTGGACCTCCTAAATTCCAGGACTGAGTCCCTAGAGAGCTCTGTTGAGGAACTTAAGAATAATCTGGGGACAGCAGGGATAAAAATCAAAGCTTACAAAGAGGTGAAGCTGCTTTGCGGGACAGAATGGAGACGTTGGAAAACAACTCTCGCAGAAACAATCTGCGGGTTACAAATGTTCCAGAAGGGAAAGAAGGGACAGACATTAAGACCTTTATGATTGCTTTGCTCAAGGAGGCCCTATCACTTGAAGAGTCAACAGAGCTCTTAGAAAGAGACATTCAAAGGATTCATAGGGACCCATTTCGTTATAACCCTAATAGGGCTAAGCCCAGGAAGATCCTTATTAATTTTCTTACTTATTCGGTTAAAGAAAAAATTCTGAATCTGGCCCTGAAGGAAAAGTCGTTAAGAAGCAGGGACTTTTCCTTTGAGATTCGTTCGGACCTTTCTAAAGCCACTCTGGAAAGGCAGTGGGAACTCGGTAGAAGAATGGATGGCTTTAGGAAGGTCGGGGCTGTAGTACAACTCAAATTCCCGGCCTTTCTGAAAGTTATGCATAATAACAAGATGCATAATATTAGGTCAGCCCAAGAGGCAGACGATTTGCTCGATACAATTAGCAAGGAGGTCCCATAAGCCGTTAGAGATATCTTTATTTCTTGGTTTTTAGAATGGGTCAGGTCAGAGAAGCTGAGTATGAGTAAATTGAGCTTCCTTTGTTTCTTGTCTATCCCCGCTCCCCACTCCCTGTTTGGTCAATGGTTTGGCAAGATTTGGTATAAAAAAGTTTAGGTAAGAGAAATAAGGGACAAAAAAAAAAAAAAATGGCGTATAGTATCTTTTGAAATGATAAAAAAGATAAAAGATAAAAAAAAAAAAAGGGGGGGAGGTTGGTAAAAAAGCATAAATCAAAATGGGACAACAAAAAAAAAATGTGTGTAGTTAATAGAAATAAGTAGGGTAACTCACAGTCACAACAGAAATAGGGGGAGTAGTTCACGGTCGCAAAATCTGGTCAAACACCGGACCAGAGTAATGGGGGAAGGGTTCCCTAAGGGGGAGGAGGTAGGGGGTGGGGGAGGGGGAGCACAGGGTGAAAAAAATAGAAAAAACCTCATTCGTCTTAATCCCGCTAGATTTTGAAATTTTAAAGAGTAGGAGGATTGGGAAAGCTGGAAGGTGTACCTGTCCTTGGCTTCGGCTAGCTAGGGCTGAATATGATGAATCTAACTCTTACTTTAACTTTAGAATAGTATGACAAAACTACAGATACTCTCCTGGAATGTCAATGGCCTGCGCATGAGGGCGCGAAGAGCTAGAATCTTACAATATCTGAGAGATTCCCCTGCGCAGGTCATTGTCATCCAGGAGACTCACCTTCTCAAGGCAGAGACAAAGGAACTGCTAAAAACTCAGAAGTGGGTGGACGCTTTCATATGCACTGATCAGACGGCTAATATTAGAGGGGTCTGTATTATCTTTAAGAAGCAAGCTAGAGCTCAGATTTTACAACATAGGGAAGATCTAAGTGGTAGGTGGCTGATATTGAAGATTACTTTAATGGGCATTCTTTTTACTTTAGTTGGATATTACGGCCCTAACCAGGATGATCCTTCTAGCCTAAACTCTATTGGCTCACACCTTCTGGACTTCCCAGAGCCAGTGATATGGGCAGGAGATTTTAATATCGTCCTGGACCCCAAATTGGATAAAACCCCAAACTGTAGAGCAGTAGCTCCCTCTAGATATAGGACATCTCTTTTGACAAAGATGACCCAATTGGGGTTATGTGACATATGGAGAGAAAGGTCAGGTGAGCAACTTGGAGTGTCGTTTAGAAATTTTAAATATAAACATAAGTCTAGAATAGACTACTTTTTGCTCAGCTATAATCTAAGAGATAGAGTCAGAGATATAAAATATTTACCCTCACATCTTTCGGACCACTCAGGAGTTTTATTAACCATTGACTGTATACAGCCACAGTATGCCAGAGCATGGTCATTTGATCGAACAATATTGCTTGAAGAGGAAGAGACAGCTTTCCTTTTTAATGAAACCAAACAATTCTTAGAGAACAACATAGGTACAGCCAATATCACAATAGTTTGGGATACCCTCAAAGCTTTCCTCAGGGGAATTATCACTAATAGAGCAAGCTATAGAAAAAAAAAATACAGGGAAGCGATTTTAGCTCTGGAAGCCGAAATGAGAGCAGTCGAGGTAAAAATGAACAGCCAGGCCGGTATTGGCCCGAAGGAAGATCTGGATAAGTTTAATCAACTGAAAGAAGAGCTGGAGAGTATTCTTCAAAGGAGGCTCATGCGTAGGTGGGAGGCAAGCAAGATCGCCCATTTTGAGTATGGTGAAGGGGCAGGGAAATTACTTGCTTGGAAAATCAAGGCAGACCAGCTCCGAAACCACATAAAAGAAATTAAGGTGAACGATGACGCACCCTCCTTATCCTCAGATAAAGACATTGGTGAGGCTTTCCTGGATTATTTTCAAGATATTTATAAAGAGGCTTGCATAGAAGATAGTGCAAAAGTTAAGCTCTGGCTGGATGGGACTGCATTACCATCTATCAGTTCCAAGCAACAGACAGATCTGCAGTGTGCTATTACAGAAGAGGAGGTGAGGAAGGCAATGGCGGGCTGTAAAAGGGGGAAAGCAGCCGGGCCTGATGGGCTTCCAGCCGAAATATATCGATCCTTGGGGGAGGCTATAATCCCAGTATTAACTCAGCTGTATAATATGATACTACTGGAGGGAATCAGCCCCCCTCGTTCGTGGGATGATGCCACTGTAGTTTTGATTTTGAAACCCGGAAAAAATCCAGCTAGTTGCGGTTCATATCGACCAATATCGCTCCTAAATACAGATTATAAAATCTTTTCCTCTATTTTAGCAGCTAGGCTGGGGATGGTGGCAAATGACATCCTGCACCCAGACCAAAAGGGGTTTGTGAAGGGGCGACAACTAGCAGACCTTACTTACGATCTGATCGGTGCAATTGATATTGCCTCCACCTACTCACTTCCTCTGGCAGCTTTAACTTTGGATGCCACTAAGGCTTTCGACAGGGTGAACTGGGGCTACCTGTTGGAAGCCATGGCGAGATTTAACTTGGGCGATAAGTTCTGCCGCACTATTCAGCTGTTATACCAAGCACCGTCAGCCAGGCTGCTTGTGAATGGAACTTTGACTGCGGCATTTAAGATAACTAGGGGAACGCGACAGGGCTGCCCCCTCTCTCCCCTGCTCTTTGATATGTACATCGAGCCCTTTGCATAGAGACTTAGAGACAACCCTAACATTATTTCCTTTAAGTATGGGGGTTGGGAGAGGAGGGTGGCCTTGTATGCAGACGACATCCTGATACTGTCGGCAGATTTGGATTCAGCTTTCCCGGCAGTCATAAAATTGGCTGAGGAATTTGGACAGGTTTCTGGGTACGAAATTAATGCTGGGAAGACAGAGATAATGACCTGGAACATTAGAGAAACCCAACTCCAAGTTAGTTCCGGTATGCGGTATTTGGGGGTTAGAATTGTGCAAGATGTAGAGAAAATTTCAGAAACAAATCTAGCGCAAGTACTTAGGGAGTGTCAGAAACAGATGAAGTCATGGGCCCATCTCCCCTTATCCATCCTGGGGAGGGTCAATCTGGTCAAAATGACAATTTTACCTAAGATCACGTTTCTCTTTAACACTATCCCCCTGCATTTTGATAAATTCCTGATAGACAAATTTCAGCAGGACGTAAACTCCTTTATCTGGAGATACAGATCAACCAGGATAGCGTGGAAAAAACTGAGGAGAAGGAGAGAGAAAGGAGGACTTGCGCTTCCTGACCTGCAGTACTATGCCTGGGCCTTCCAGCTTTCACACTCTCGTATGCTATTGAAAACGCCGGCAAGTACAGGGGGAGGAGACATGTTTCGGGCGATGTTAAGAGGTGCTGGACTATCAGAAGAAGGCTTTATGTTTAAATTTGGGGACCAACATTTTTTTAAAAAGGTTAAACTTAAGGTCCTCCAGGCAATAGCAAAAACATGGGCCAGATTAAGAAATATGGTGGGTCTTAATTACTTTTCAAGTCTAGCGCCACTTTGGGACTCACCAGGTTCGCCAGACTGCCTCCAGGATAGGTTGGCGACACCATTAAGAGAAGCTGGATTAAAAGTGTGGGGAGATCTGATTATTGAGGATACACTTGTTTCTTGGGAAGATCTAAGAAAGAGGGTGGGCACGGGTCTTTCAAGATTTAAGTATATCCAGCTACAAAGCTGGAAAGGATCCCAGTTAAGACAGAAAAAATCATTCGGCAGGGGCAGTAGTCTGGAACAACAGCTAGTCGAGAGGTCACCAGGAAAGAGGGAGGTTTCATTATGGTATTGGGTTATTGAAGAGGCAGTGGATGGGGAATTCAGGCTCCCAGACGAGCTATGGAGTGAACATATTCCAAATGCACAATGTGATCTTCTATGGCAGGACTCGTTCAGAACCCTCTTCAGCCTAGTTAAACCTGCTTGGCTGAAGCGGAATCAACTGTTCACTGCCCATAGGGCATACCTATCCCCTCTTAGACTATCTAAATTTTTGAAAGTGACCCAACCTACATGCAATAGGTGTGGGCTGGCTGAAGCATCGGATATACATATGTTTAAGGACTGCCCCTCCATCGCTCCTTTCTGGGAAGAAGTGCGGAAGACACTCAAGAGTATCTTAAAAGCACCAATCTATATGGATCTGACTTTGATAATTTTTGGCCTCAATAGTCATATCGTAGGACCAGCAAGATCTCTTCTATTTTATTCAATATTATTGGCTAGGAGGCAAATTTGCAAACATTGGATAGATCCAGCCCCCCAAACATTCAGATTGGCTGACCTCACTGTATGAAGTATCCAAGATGGACCTCTCTAGAGCTTGCAGCAGGAAAAAAACTGCATATTGGGATTTGTTGCTCCAATGGAAATGATTTTTATTTGTTTTCTTTTTTTTTTTTGTTTTTTTCTTTTGAGGTCCTATGATTATGCCTTTTGGATACTCTCTGGACCATCTTAAGCCTTTTTAGGCTATCGATAGTGTCCATCAGGTTCTGAAGGACCTAGTCGGAGTGAATCCTACTTTTTTTCCTCTGCGGGGAAACAACCTTCCGGTCTGATAACGTACCCTTACAGGCTGTAGGCATTGAGAGTTGCCATCGTAGAATGCCTAAGTCATCCCAGGTCGTCAAGTAAGGCTACGAACAGGCGGTCGGTTTAAGGTGGATAAAGGCGAATGAGGACAAAAAAACAAAAAAAAATCAGAAATCCACAATCCCTAATCCAAAGCATACACAACTCGAAAAATTATAAGCAGTCTCATCTTCAAAAAAAGGAAAACCTTACTAAACAAATAATACCAAATGATGTCTGTGTTTTTGGGGAAATAGTTTGAAAACAAAACAACAATCCTTCGATGTACAAACCACATAAGTAACCCTTCAAAAGCCCAAAAACAATTGTAGTTCTTAAAAAACACTTTAAAAAATGCTCCGATATAAATAGGAATGAAAAATAGGGGTGAAATAAATGAAGTTTTACATCAGACACTCACCCCACTTACACTCAAGTTCATTGCACCTAGATTCCAGTTTGAAAATGAAAAAATCTGCAAACATTTCAGAAAAAAAGGAATTTAAACCTGAAAATTATCACAAGCTGAGTAGCGAAGTATGCAAAGTAAAACTTTCTACTACTATTTTTATTTCAAACAAATACACCTGTAGAAAAGAAAATTGTTCTGACAAGCACATTTTCCAACAATGTTTTATAAGGGAGAAAAAATATATTTATAAAACAAACAAGCAACAGCATTTCCTAACAACAGTGTCCTCTCTCCACTTAAAATAAAAAAACTAAATTCAGGTAGAATTGACCTTGCTGCTGCCGCTGCTGGAAGGAGGAGGAGGCGGGGGACGAGGACCACCAGTCCCAGCCTCCTACGCGGCCGTCGCCGCGGCCGTCACTGTTCTGCGCCCGGAGGCGCTTTAAATATCTTAGCGGGCTCCCACAGTGCAGGAAGCCGGTTCTGACCTTGCTGCTGCCGCTGCTGGAAGGAGGAGGAGGAGGAGGGGGACGAGGACCAACAGTCCCAGCCTCCTACGCAGCCGTCGCCGCGGCCGTCACTGTTCTGCGCCCAGAGGCGCTTTAAATATCTTAGCGGGCTCCCGCAGCGCGGGAAGCCCGTTCTGACCTTGCTGCTGCCGCTGCTGGAAGGAGGAGGAGGAGGGGGACGAGGACCACCAGTCCCAGCCTCCTACGTGGCCGTCCCTGTTCTGCGCCCAGAGGCACTTTAAATATCTTAGCGGGCTCCCGCAGCGCGGGACGTGAGCGGGCGTGCCCGGGCCAAGGGCTGGCCCGTCTGCGCCCGTCAGCGACAGGAAGAGGCAGGGCAGGGCCACCTCCCTTGGGTTCATTCTACTGTGACCGATTTAACGGGTAAGCCTCCTGACTTAATGATTCTGTATTGACCTATCGCCCTGAACTGGCATACACTGACTCACCCTGAAGGATCTATTACAGCTATCGGTCATAGCCGCTTTTGCATAGACTGAACAGAGGAGAGGGAAAAAAACTTCTGAACTATTGGGAACTGTAACTCTAAATTTGCCAAGATTGAGGGTTTGACTGCGAGATTGAATCTGTTCACGATCACCACAGATTGGGCTGTTTACAATCGGATTACCATACAAAGCCCTACGGAGACTCAGAGAACTGTATAAGCTATACGCTTGTTGGCCGCCTAATATTAGGTTGTTTTTCTCCCTGTGATATTTTGTAGCAGGTCCACCTCTTAGCTACCTCTAAATACTTGTATAGCTGATTGTATACGTTATATTTTAAAAGTAGCCCTGTGTGGGGGTGCTGTAGCGGGACGGTTAGGGCGTTGGCTGAAACAGGTTGCATTATGGGGAAGCGCACTTGCCTGCCAAAACCAAAAGCTACCAGTGCAGCTACACTCCCTCCAACCTCGATTGACAAGATTCTACAGAGGGCTATAGGGGTGGTCAATACAGAAATTGAGCTTACGGAGAGGCGTTTGTCACTTACCCCTGACCCATGTATTCCAGCGTCTGACTCATCAACCCAGCAATCAGTCACTCAAGGCCCTTTAGATCTAACAACGACACCACCACCCCCAGAAGTCCCACCCATAAAAACCGCACGCAGAGGCAGGAACATCACTACTATCCAAAAGAATGGGAAGTGAAAACAAACGTTTGAGGCGGGCCCCAAAAGAAAGAAATCGTGTGAGGAACCAATATCTAGCATAGAGGAGGGTGAGAAGCAGGACCAAAACCCAAATGGCCTACCCCCCACTAGAGTAGATATGAATCACCCTACTTGGGCACTGAATCTTCTGACTGACCTGAAGACCCAACTAAGAGCTATTGTGTAAGAGAAGAACTGGCCCCCATACTTAACCGCCTAGACAAATTGATAACACTGGGGGAAAGTAGACAGACAAATTCTGACACAAACTCAACCCATACAAAAACAAGGGGGATTGACTCTGGCTGTCAGGTGGACACTCTTAACCTTATATCTCCGGACGGGTTGGGTGTACAGGCCAATGCTGGCCCCACCACAACTCAAGAGATAAGGCACTTGAATGTCAACAATCACCAGTCATGCACAAGTATTAATCATGCAGCTCCCTCTTTAATGGGTAGGGATAAAAATAGCTCCCCTCTACATGGGCCTAGTGGGAATGTGAGTGGGCGGGCGACGCAAGGACGCACTCTTGATGGGCCTGAACCAGTAAATCTGCCGACCATAAACCTTCCCCCTGCCTGCTCTCCTTACGTAATCATACTGACAGGAATCCCCGGAGTTAGAACCAATCAGAGGGAATCACAACTTGACCTTAGGAACAAATGTTTGTTCTGGCCAGCAAGGCATAGGCAGTTTGACTACGGCAGGGCAGGAGAAATCCTAATGGTTCGTAGAGTAGGCTGGGTGGGAAATCGCCAAAAGACAGGGCAAGGGGATTGTATAATTATAAACTTCAAAAATCCCACAACTGTGAGTGATCTACTCAACCAGAATACATCCCACCAGGACCCAACAACAGGAATTAGGCCCTACCCATTGGATCTTTCTATACCCAACACCAAATGTTGGTTAGGGGCTATACTACCCCTAACACTCCAAGATGGCAAGCAAGCCCTCCACTTAAAGGCAGATGGGATGTCCACCCCAGGCCCTTATTGCCTAATTCATCAGCAAATAATAGATTCGAGGGCAGATGGGACGCTCCCCCTAGGCCCTTATTGTTTGATATTCCAGTAAACAATAGATATGCAACTCTGGAGGCGATAGATTGACAAGAGGGGAGTCGGATTCCTGATGGGAAACCTGGCAGGCAGTGGTTGGAAAGTGAACTGGATGAGTGCAGTGGGCTGGGGGCAATAGGTAAGGACCATATACTAGATATGCCGCAGACCACTGGATTAGAAGGTGCTGGGGCACAAATGAGAAGACCACCTGATGTCACATCACTTGCCCCCCTGAGCAAAGCTTCCAGTAAAGGTGTGGGTATGAGGGTATCAGATAGCCACTACATGATCCAATTGAGGGACACACACACCCCCGGCACTAGCATACTCAAGGCCCTCAATGGGAATAGAGCGCAAGATCATACACTGAGGGTCGTATCTTGGAATCTTGCTGGGCTCAAAAGTAAACTCTCTTGCCCAGATTGGGGGCTTTTTATGGACAGACAGGATATTTGTATGTTCCAGGAAACCTAGGCTAGGGAAGGCCATCAGAGGGTAGGCTTTGCTACATTCAATATCCCAGCCAGTTCAGGTGGGAGAGGAAGACCATCAGGGGGCTTATCCATCTGGGTAGCCTCACACCTGGGCTGCAGAGTCGAGCAGCTGCCAACCCCTACGAGTGACATCCAGTGCGTTGTACTCACCTTCCCCTCAAAGATAAAAATTGCTTTTATTAACGTTTATTCTCGCCCTGTTGCCACTAGTCAAGAATCTGCCACTAAAGACCAATTGGCTCTTTTTATTTCCACAATTGACCCAGCCATATGGCTGATTATAGGGGGTGATTTTAATTGCCAATTTGAACCCCTTATTGATCCAAGTAAAACCATCCCCAGTGAAGAAGACCTCCAATGGTTAATCCCAGACACGCAAATCCGACCTATTAAAGCATGGTCCCCGCTGGCACTCCAGATTAATTCAACCACATTAGCTCATTCATTAAGAGCGTGCAATGGCCGAACAAAATCAGACACTCCAGGACAGCTAACGTTTAATAGAGTAGGCCAGGAATCCCTGCTGGATTATATTTTGGTGGAATGTAGACTATGGCAAAGGGTTCATGACTTCTCTGTGATAATGAGGCAGGATAGTGATCATAACGCCTTGATTCTAGAATTGAAGCTGCCGAACTGGAGCCTCGTTAATCCTAAACATAATCCCACAACCCAGAATAGCGGCTTTAACACTTACAAATAATAGAAGGAAAATTAGGTGGGGGCAATTCCAACAGTCACCACACAAGTTGGCTACAGTCTACCAGGCAGTAATCCCAATACTTACAAAAATGCGGGGGGTTGCACTTGTAGAGGGTTCTCCCCTAGATGTTGAGAAGGTAGCGGAAACACACTTAGAGCTAACTTCAAAATTGACAGATTTATTCTACCCAGTGGTAGTATGCAGGGAAAAAGCCCGGTTTAAAAGTACCTGGTTTAACACAAATTGTCGGAAGGCTAAGTAGGCCCTATTGGATGCTGTTAAAACTAAGGATAAACAACAAATCAAACTAAATCGGTGCTGTACAAGGAGACCATTCAATTAGCAAAAAAACCTGGAAACTGGATAGATGGCAAACCCTTAAACGTGCACTATCCAATAAAGATCTGAAGACCTTTTGGGCAATAGTTGGCTCAGGCGATACGGAAGGGAAGCCAGCTATTGAGGCAAATATAGCATCTGAAGCCTGGGAGAACCATTTCCAATCCCTATACACCAACAAGGAAGCTCCGACTGCAAAAGTCGAACCCATAATAACATCCATTGAGTTTCCTCAGGAAGTGGTTACAGGAATTACCATGCCTGAAGTGTTAAATGCTATTAGCAAGCTTCCTCGTAATAAAGCACCGGGCCTAGACAAACTACCTGGGGACCTTTTTAGGGAGGAGCCGAAAATCTGGGGTCCATATTTGTGGGCCCTATTCAATGCTATCATGAGTGGCATGGACCCCCCGATACTTGGCTTGGGGCAGAAATAGTCCCAGTCCTTAAAAAAGGCTGTCCCCTTTTGCCTACCACCTATAGGCCGATTAGCTTAATCGATGTCAGCCAGAAACTCTTTGCTCGGGTTCTTCTTGATCGCCTCCAGGGATGGATGGATGAAGAAGAGATCCTGAGTCCCTACCAAGCCGGCTTCAGAAAAAATATCTCTAATGTCGACCAGATATTTTGACTCCAACTTCTTTTCTGGAAAACGTTGACAATAGAGGGTGGCAGTCTCCATTTAATATTTGTAGATCTGAAGTCGGCCTTCGATCTTGTACTGAGGGACAAACTCTGGGAGGTACTTAGAGAGCTGGGAATTCCATCTTATCTCCTCAGCATCCTAGTGAGGCTTCATGCAGAAAATTTTGCCCAAGTGAGGTATGGGAAATATGGCGAATTAACTCCCCGCTTTCCTGTCAACAAAGGGGTACGACAGGGCTGTGTTCTTGCACCCACTTTATTCTGTCTATTCATTAATGGACTCATTGACCAACTTAGAAAGGTGAAGGACAACGATGCCCCTAGGCTTGCCTCTGGCAAGGTCCCAGCGTTGATGTTTGCTGATGACACCCTTCTACTCTCGAAGACGCCCATGGGAATCCAGCGCATCCTTGATAGCTTTGATGCCTTCTGTAAGAATAGGGGGCTGGAGATCAATACACTGAAGACCAAATATATGGTCTTCAATCCTGCCAACAAGTCTCGCTCCAACCCATCTCTTAACGGCACCTTGCAGTTTTTTGATTACTTGGGCGTCATTTTGTCAGAGCATCTGGAATGGGGGCCGCAGATTACTAAGGCAAGCCTCAAGCTAGCTCAGACAGTGGGAGGGCTCACAAAACTATTCAGAACTTCTACATTTAAACCAGCGGGCCAATAGTTGAAATCTACAAAATACAAGCAAGGGGTGCTACATTGTATGGGCAGAATTGTGGGGGCACTGCTCGACTACCAGTTTGAGCAAGGTAGAGAACATTTTTATGAGGCAGTTGCTAGGTCTCCCTCCCAGCACCCCCCTTACCCCATTACGTTTGGATCTGGGCATTAGGCCCATCAGTGAAGAGATCGCCCTCAGACCTGTAACTTTCTGGTGGCGGTTATGGGCAACCCCGGAACTGGCCACCTATCGATCGGAACTCAGAGAGCTCTTGAGCCTCCCAGGCACCACAAAAATACCCTGGCTTAAGCATATAAGGGACCTATGTATTAAACTGGGAAAAACAGATCTATGGAGTACACCCGAGGAATCATGCCCCTTGATTTCACGGTTGGAATTGGTTAGATCTTACAGAACATATAAACTTTCTGTCACCCAGGAAAGCTCGCCTTGCAGCCGCTTGACAGCCATTTTTATGCAGATCAAAGACGAGTATAACATGGAACCTTTCCTGGATGACATCCAACCAAATTTGGCTAGGAAACTGTATGTACATTTTAGACTGGGGACCTTACCGCTTCATGCCTTTACAAACAAATGGTCCAACACCCACTCTGGTGGATGCCCTGCTTGTAATTGTAAGGAAGAGACAGAGCTACAGGCTCTTTTCTTCTGCCCCACCTATACACTACCTCGGCAGCGCTGGCTTATCCAACTATGTAGGAACCTAGGTTTTGTGCATTGCGCTGAGGCATTAAGAGTTTTAAAGTATGATACCCATGCCCCCATTGTCTTCGCTGTATCTCGTTTTTTAAATTCAATGTGGCATGTAGGGCGGACTTTTTTAAGCTAATAATTATGATTGCAGCATTTCAATTCCTTTAATTCCTTTTTTAAGCTAATAATTATGATTGCAGCATTTTAATTCCAATTCTACCTATCTTATTCTGGTTTTATTGATTCAATTTTAATTGTTTATTGGCATGCACTTTTGATCATGTTCTTATAACAGATGAATGTATTGTACCTTACTACCGGATCAGGACCAGGTCTGAGAAGAATCAATAATGCACTTTAGTATGGTCAATAGGTCTTTAAATGTACAGTTTTGCTATTATTGATAGATGAACTAATTGTAAGGTTACGTATTATCCTGTATTCAACTGTACATATTTCTTGTGTTTTTATGACAATGTACTTTTATGGTCCTCTAGACCGAAATAAAGTTATCGAATGGAATGGTAAAAAAAATAAAGTTCCCACCCGTCTGGTGCTGCAACAGCCCTCCGTCCTTGACTGCAAGGATATAACGACTAAGGAAACAAATGTGGCGTGAGGAAAATTTTAAAATAATGGAGCAAGTAAAATGAAAAAGGAGTTTCTTGCATATGAAACAATGGGAACTGTGGGAAAAGTGAGAAAGAATGTTAAAAAATGTTTTAAGAAATATATTTTGCAAGTGTATTATGCGAATAAAAAAATAAAAAGAACTTTATATTTTGAAAAAATAGAAAAACCTAATTCAAAACAAATTCACTAAAAATTTAACGTAAATAGAAAAAAATCATTAAAATATTCCCTTGCTTTATTCTGAATTCCTTTTCTAAATATTAATGTTATAAATATTTAATATGATGTGTAGTGCAATAAGAATCTACTCCCATCATTTTCTTTTCCTTTTAGGCAACCCCCCAACTCCCCATACTTTTACTCTGGGGTGTAACATTCCTCTCCCCCCCCATTCTTTTATTTTCCTTTGGCGGTAAACTCCCAACATTCCATTCTTTTCTTTTCCTTTTAGGTTTAAACCCCTCCTAACTCTTCTTTTCCTTATGGGGATGACCCCTTAGACTCCCTTTCTATTCCAAAATCCACACAGTCCCCAATGCTTAAAAACTCTAACTACCACTAAACTCAGCTAGTACCTGAGCCCTTATAACCCAGTGTTAGCCCTATTCCTCAACCCTATAAAACCTTTACTACCCCAAACACCCTTAATACTCATAAACGCGACCCAATCCTATAGCCTAAATCCCTTACCTAACTAAAACTTACTTTTATTTACCATTTCGACACAATGACTTGTGTTATAAAATAACAAAATAATTAATTCTGAACAAAATCCTGCTCAGAAAACACATTGTAGTGAAGGCATCATGGTAATGCCTGTGAAGCATGTGCAGCACACCAGGCAGTACAGTTTTAGCCAAGATCAGAGGACCAGAGATTTTGTAGTGCCTGGGGATGAGCATGACCTGAAGGGGCTACAGCCACATCTGAGTCCTCTTCCTGCTACAACGCTCTGTACTGGGGCTTAGGGTATCCATCTAAGGCTAGATGAATTATAACTACAGGCTGGTTTCAGCCAGTTTTTGTCCTACCTTGGGGCACTGGAATGAAGCCAGAGGCAGCCACAGCCCAATAGGACTTTGAAATTAGCACATATCTTCCGGGGTGCACCTTTCTTTGCTTTCTACTGTCTTTCTGTGCTTTACTAGAGCAAACAGAAGACTGGCACAACATATTCAATGGACTATGAATTCCACCAAGTCTGAATCATCCAAGTACATTTAAATGCTAGTTAATACCCAGGGTTGCTTTAGTAATGCTAGTAGACAGAGGTAGACAAGGCAGGGAAGAGACAGGACAACCTGAAGGGGAACCAGCATTTTGCACAGCTTTGACTGTGTCCTACGTAGGACACTGTTCATTATATGCACCATCTCCCAGTTGCACAGAACATGTTTTTTTAAGTTTTAAAAGAGTTTATTGATAATGTATACATAGCAATAACAAGGGGTACTGCATTAAATTGATAAGGAGCATATATATTTAGTATGGTATAGGAAGTAGGAGGGAAACAAAGAAAGAGAGAAGTAAAATGTGACTGTTATAAATGGGATTCCAGGTTGGCTGAGGTATACATCCTGGCCAGGCAGGACCCACCACCCTAGTCAGGGTAAGCTAAGTACACACTGAAAGATAACCTGTGCTCACCCTCTGGTAGCTTTGCACAGAGCAGTCAGGCTTATCCAAAGCGGCAATGTGTAAAGTATTTGAGCAACCCACACACAGTAACACAATTAATACACCACAAAAGACTCCACACAGGTTTAGAAAAATAGATAATTATATTCTGAACAAAACAAGACTAAAACAACAGTAATTAAACGTATCGAAGTTGAGATATTGAATTTTAAAAGAATAAATGCAGTAAAGCGCTTAGAAGCAAGTAGTGGCAAAAAAGGTTACCTTGGGTCGTGCTGGACCGCTGCAAAGTCAAAGTTCAGGCTGACTGCAATGGAGCGCCGGCCGGGTACAGGACCCACACAGGCCCGCTGAACAAAGTACCTTTCCAGGTCGCAAACAATCAGATGCATCGATGTCGATTCCTCCAGGTGCAGGATGAGTTGACCTTCTCCACGCAAAGAAGACAATGCATCAGTTCTGAAGACAGGTGCCGAAATCGAGAGGCATCGAGTGATACGCCGGATTCTGCCATGCAGTCGAGGGCGTCGATCTCACCAAGCTACAGCTGCGGCGCTACACTGTCCGATGGGTCGATCTCCGGAGGTAAAGCGCTGGTTCCGATTCGTTGGGTGTTTTTTTCTCCCACAACCGGATTGATGCACCAGTTCTGCTACATGCAGACAGGAGATGTGTTGAAATCTGTGTTGCAAGTATCTGGGCCACTTCAAGTGAGCCAGGCACAGGAGCAGGGGTAGAGATATTGGTATTCCTGAGTCTCAAGCAACATGAGGCAAGCCAACAAGCCCTTGGAGAGCACTTGGAGTAAAGTCACAGTCCAGCTCTCCTTCAGCAGAGTCAACGAGCAGCAGGCAGCAGGGCAACAAACAGAAAAGCAGGCCTTCTAGCTCAGCAGTTCAATTGAGTCCTTTAAGCAGCACATTAGTTCTTCTGGCAGAGCTTCATTTACAATTCCAGTAGTGTCTGATTTTAGGGGGTCAGAGACCCAGTACTTATATCCAAAAGTGCCTTTGATGTGGGGGTGACTTCAAAGCAGCTATCTGGTGGGGGGGGCAATCTATCCTTTGTGTGGGAACACAACCCATTCAAGTGAAGTGTTAGCCCCTTCCTTCCATCCTGCCCAGGCAATGCCATCAGAATACAGATGTATGTAGATGGGTAGTCAGACACACCTATCCTTTCTGTTTTGTGGCTGTATAGAGGGAATGCAGTAAGTGTAGCTGTCACCCACCTCAGACGTGTATTGGAGACAGGCTGCCAGACACACAGAGCAGTAAGTGCAGAGAAATGCCCACTTTCAAAAAGATAATTACAAACAACAGGGGCAACCCTAGAACCTGAACCAGGGGTAGTTAACACTATAGTCAAAACAATGGTTCAAGTACACCACTAGGAATAAGGACAGTTTTTGAGAAACAAACTAAAGCGAAGACCTCCCCAAATAAGAGAAGAAAAAGTGCTACCCGACTATTAAAACAACCATACCCATGTACAAATCATTTTCCTTAATTTTCAAGAAAGAATTTTTCAATATTATCAAAAAAAATTATCAAAAACATATATACAATAACGATGGCGCTCATACAGTTACACAAACAGTGTTATAAATGTAAATAATGACAGGTGTAAACAGACAAGTTGAGGCTGAGGAAAAATACAAAAGCAGGTATCAAAACAAAACAAGAATACACAACGAAACAATTTGTGCCCTCATTAATTAAGGCCACACTTTTGGCGTCGACGGCATTTCAACCCTTAGATCAATGGAGGGTCATCATCAGGACAAAATGTCAAGTGTAGGAGCGTCCACTGTATTTCAATAAAAACTTCTAAAATAGAATATATGTACATGGGTATCAGACAACAGTTAACTTGACACAGCCAATCACATTTGTGATCTAGATCAAAAAGAACCTTATCATGAAGCCCAAAGAAAAATATGGGAAAGTGTAAAAGACACCCGAAAAAAGTGTGATGCTTAATATCAGAAAGAAAATAGTTATTTAATAAATGGAAAGGAAAGAGAAGGCAAAACAAAGATTATTAAAGAGAATCAAACAATGATAAAGAACAATCACCTCAGTCGTCATGAGAGCGTATCAACATGAGATGTGCATCGAGCACGGGTACACTCATAAACTCAGTGCAAAAGGAATAATCTGTCAGGACGTCAAATAGAAGAGGAAAATGTCAAAGGCAATCATTAAATCGCCCATATTAATTGTACTTTATATAAGAAATTATACTACAGAACCACATACCTGCCGTTATGTCAGAAAATTTCTCAAGAGAATTAATCGAAAGTTGTAGTTATAGAGGGTGAAGCCAAAATTGGCCAAAAAAACATAATCATCTAATGAAAGGAAGAAAAAATATAAAATATAATAAAATATATATATAGTAGATGAACAGATGATCAATGTATCATGCCCGAATTAATCGGTTTGAATACTATACCTAATATCCATTCATAGATAATCCAGCGGTCATGCTGGTTCAGGGGATCCCGGTCGGTGTGCTCAATTATGCTGCAAACACATAGAGCCTCCCATTAGAGAGGAGTAGTGTAATATATCACTCTCAGACTACAAGGATAGTTCCACAAAGAACCAAGACAAGGGCAGAAGCAACTAGATAAAAATTGTATAAAAATTGTTTCTTCAAAGATTCCCTCAGAAGTTATTTATAAATAAATGGAAACTTCGGGCACCCATCAAATATACCCTACTTCAATAGTTATGCCCCTAAAAAATATTTTTGTAATTATTTGGAAGGGCATAAGTATATGAAAAACAAATTACCCCCATGCTGTAAAGATACGAGCTGTCCGTTTGGTGGACAAACCGCTACAGGGAAGGGCAACTACCTGATAAATACCGCACACTTCCCACCTCCAATCCTAAGGAGTATGCCATGTCCGAATTAATGCCTAGCAAATAGTACAGACAAGTCTCACGAAGAGAGACTCGTCGACAGTGCAAAGAGCCCACTTACTGTCAAGTTTAAACCGCCTCGTCCCATCAGCCTGCCGACTCGCGTTCCCTCCTCGGCGTCAGCTCCAAGAATTTAAACCGGAGCAATTTAGTTTACTTATAGCGTTCCGTCCATGGGACTAGAAAGAGGACTTATCAGGCAGGTACTAACACCGTGTCCGGTATTAAATTGGTTTCAGGTATTGAATCGATATTAATGAAAACACCAACCCAAATTGCTCACTCAGACAGGAAATCAAAGATATTAAATAAAACGCGACTAAGAAACTTTACTTTAATTAATGAAAAGGCGGTCCACCTTTACGGCGGCCATCTTGGAGTGGTTAAAGTAGTAATACAAAATGAAATATAAAGAAAAGATATAGAAACCATCACCACAAACCCAAAATTAAAAGGAATTTTTTTGAAAAATGTATTAAATTGTTTATGAGTCACACGATAGTCTAGGCTGCCCAAAAATCTACATTCCTAAAACATTAATTCCCAATTTCAAATGTAACCGAATTAACAGTTAGGTAAAAAAGAGATAGTATACGTAATGTATAACTAGCTCACAACGTCCATTAGCTTGGTATAAACAAAAACATGCCACATCATATTTGCAAATCATGAACATAATATATCGTATTTACAGATCACAAACACAAATCCATTTAGTTTCGGACATATGTGGAAGACATCCACGCACTAGTCGTAAAATGATATAGTTATTATCATTCATTTGTGGCATGTTTTTTTTACTAAATCGCTCCGGTTTAAATTCTATTTTTTTCTTTCTTTCATTAGATGATTATGTTTTTTCGGCCAATTTTGGCTTTACCCTCTATAACTACAACTTTCGATTAATTCTCTTGAGAAATTTTCTGACATACCGGCAGGTATGTGGTTCTGTAGTATAATTTCTTATATAAAGTACAATTAATATGGGCGATTTAATGATTGCCTTTGACATTTTCCTTTCTATTTGACGTCCTGACAGATTTTTCCGTTTGCACTGTGTTTAGGAGTGTACCCGTGCTCGATGCACATCTCATGTTGATACGCTCCTCATGACGACTGAGGTGATTGTTCTTTATCATTTTTTGATTCTCTTTAATAATCTTTGTTTTGCCTTCTCTTTCCTTTTCATTTATTAAATAACTTTTTTCTTTCTGATATTAAGCATCACACTTTTTTCGGGTGTCTTTTACACTTTCCCATATTTTTCTTTGGGCTTCGTGATAAGGTTCTTTTTGATCTAGATCACAAATGTGATTGGCTGTGTCAAATTTAAGTTAACTGTTGTCTGATACCCATGTACATATATTCTATTTTAGACGTTTTTATTGAAATACAGTGGACGCTCCTACACTTGACGTTTTGTCCTGATGATGACCTTCCATTGATCTATGGGTTGAAACGCCATTGACGCCAAAAGTGTGGCCTTAATTAATGAGGACACAAATTGTTTCGTTGTGTATTCTTGTTTTGTTTTGATACCTGCTTTTGTATTTTTCCTCAGCCACAACTTGTCTGTTTACACTTGTCATTGTTTACATTTATAACACTGTTTGTGTAACTGTATGAGCGCCATCGTTATTGTATATATGTTTTTAATATGCTTTTTTTGATAATATTAAAAAATTCTTTCTTGAAAATTAAGGAAAATGATTTGTACATGGTTATGGTTGTTTTAATAGTCGGGTAGCACTTTTTCTTCTTCTCTTATTTGGGGAGGTCTTCTCTTTAGTTTGTTTCTCAAAAATTGTCCGTATTCCTAGTGGTGTACTTGAACCATTGTTTACACGTTCGAAAAGTGGCATTTCTAAAACAGTAATGTTAAATCCAACTTCACCAGTAGGGAGGATTTATCGTTACCATTCCAAACATATGAAACATGAAAAAGCTAATCCTCTCTGATCAAGAATTACAGCTTAAAAGTCTATTAAGGGATTCCCAATGCTAGCCTATGAGAGTAGTAGGCCTCACAGTAGTGAAAAATGAAATAGGCTGTTTGTTACTACCAGGACATGCAAAACTTAAAGGTACATGTGCTACCTCTTACTTACATAGCACCCAGCCTTTAGGGTTACCTAGGGCCTACGTTAAGGGTGACTTAGGTGTAATAAAAGGGGAGTTTGAGGCTTGGCAAGTAGTTTTAAATGCCAAATTGAAGTGGCAGAAAACTGCACACACAGGCACTAAGGGGCCGATTCCGATCTCGGCCGGTAGTGCTCCGAATCGGATTCGGATTTACCGGATCCGATTCGGAGCCCTGTTTCCCGACCGAATCGTACGCGGGTCCGGCCGAGCGAGTACGATGCAAGCGCCCGCGAAATCGCCGACCGACTCGAAAGCGGCTTCAACATGCTCCGACCGACTCGCACGGACACGATTCGCACCGCGCTATGGAGACGTTCCCCGGCCGGGCAAGTACGATGCGCGCCGCATGCAGTCCGACCGACTCGCGCCGTCCGGCTCGAAGGAGCAGTCGGAGCCGTACTTTGGGGGTCCGTGTCGGACCCCCCTGTACGCGTAGCCGCGCGAGTCGCACACAGGGGGACCCATGGGTCCCCCTACCTGTGCGTGTACGGCGCGAGTCGCTTCGCCGCGTACACGCTGTAGGGGGCGCCCTTGTCCGCCTCGCACCCATTGAGTCAATGGGAGCCCGCGTACGTGTCGTACGACCGGCTCCCATTGACTTCAATGGGAGTCCGACCGAATCGAGTCCGATAGCATGCGAATGCATCGTACTCGTCCGGTCGGACTGCTGGGGTCCGATTCGGTCGGAAATCTCTCCGGGTCCGGCTCGGTCGGAGAGATTTCCGGCCCAAATCGGAATCGGCCCCTAAATGTCTGGGGAAAGTCCACACTAAGGATGGCAGGTCTAACAGTAGCATTGCAAAAACTTTGATTAACTGAGAGGTGCATAGTATGAAAACAAAATACGCAGTCTATTAGAGAATCAGGAAAAGTATGTATTCAAATAAACAAAACATATCGGACCACATGTATGAAGCTATTTTTGCCTGATTGCAAACGCAAAAAAGGCTTTTCCAATGTGCCAACCTCTATTTTGCGATTCAGTAACCTGTTACTGAATTACAGAAGGAGTTTGCGAGTCGGTATTAGGAAGGGGCGTGTTTAGGGCGGTCACAAAACATTCGCATTTTACCACCAAACTCCTAGCTTGCTCCGACACTATCACATGGAGGACTGCATACTTACTAAGGTATCGGCCCACTAACTATATTATCTTGATGACTGCATGTTGGTACACATTGATATAGTCCATTATGAACTACAATTGATCATTACTTGGATGGAACTGTATTAACATCCTACATACTCTACAGATGATCTTACTTGCTATTGCATTAAGCCCTGATGAAGTTCTAAAAGTAGTTGGAACGAAACACATTGGTTGGATTTTGTTGAATTTGAATTAAGAAGGATAACAATAAATAGCATATTTAAAATGTACATACTGGACATTCTTTGGACTCTGAATATCTTGCTGGTGCACCTATCCATTTGCTACTATCCTTAAAATGCTGAACAGTGGTACCGAACAACGGCAGGTACAGGATGAGTAGTGCACAGGACTATACATTTTTGTGAATTCTAATTGAGGTGCGGTCGTCTCAGTCCGCCGCTGTTTCAACTGCTTGTCTCGCATTTTACCACCTACTTTAAGTAGGTGGTAAACCATTCGCCAATGGGAAGGGGTCCTCTTTGAGAATGGTAGCGAAAATGTTTTTTCAGAGCAGGCAATGGTTCCATGGACTGCTGACTGCTCTTAAAAAATGAAAAGAAAACTTTTAATTTTTCCTTTTTACACGCAACCCATTGTCCTTTAAGGAAAACGGGCTGCATTTAGAAAAAAATATTGCTTTATCTAAAAGCTATCACGGACATCGTGGTCTGCTGACCCCAGCAAGCCGCCATCCCTTCGATTTTAGCGATTCCTAAGGGTTCGCAAACAGCAACTTACCTCATTAATATTCAAGAGGTAGGTCGATTTGCAACCCCCTATGAATCGCTAAATGAAACTCTTGGAGTTTCATACATTAGGAATAGCGATTACCTAATTGTGATTTGCAGAAAATCGCAATTAAGTAATCGCTATTCCTAATGTTGATACATGTATAAAATATTCATCAAGGTGACTTTGGCACCTCTTCAGCCTATTTGAATTCATTATGGAGTCATTTGGAAAGAAAGTAAGTTACAGCTGACAAGAACAACTCTCGTTTGATAGATGGAGTCAAAGGTGTTATATGTGTTCCACCTAATCTATGATTGTAGCATACTCCATACCACCTGGCCATACAAGTAACTTTTGAATTATCCTTCCAGGGTTTTGTAATTTGTTGGAATGCAACAGCAGTTAAAAGATCAACAATAGGAACATTAAATGAACAAGCATGAAATTGTTCTGATAAGCTACCTAAAAAGATAATTGTAACATTAAATGGTATATTAGCTTGAAAGATAAAGTTAATTGGATGCCAAGTTTTATGCCAAAAACCTGAGATGTTCATACAATAAAACCGCATATGTGTTCAATTTGCATTAGGGGCATTACAGGACCAACAATTATGTTGTTGGGAGGGAATACTTTTACACAAGAAGTCAGGTGTGATTAATACTGTATAAAGAAAAGAGTTTGTGTAGCTGCAGTGGTCGGAAAATATTTGTGTAGCATCCTCCAAATCTGGATCTGAGACATTAGCATCACGTTCTCAAATAAGTTCAACGTTCGACTTCGAGCTCTCATCACAAGAGAATTTCATTTATGATTTTTAGATTATGAAAGCCTATGGGGTAATAGGAAGGAGCTGTAATAATTAAGTGTTGCATGTGTTTGTGGAGGAATTGGGAGTACAGTTTTCAAGAGTTTTGGATAACACTTGTGTCAAAATATTGCATTTATGTCTTTAGCAAGGGATAGGTGCATCATGTGAGAAAAACTGGTGTAATCAAGTAATTCCTGTGGGTTTCCTAGAAGGCCTGAATGGTGATTTGTGATTCACTGTAATAAATGTATTGAACTATATCAGGGAATTAATAAAGGTAAGTCTGTCCATTTGATCAGTTAAAAGAAGTGGTTGATATAGCACCAACATCTGTTTAATATAAGATTAGACAGATGTGGAGGCTTTTTTGCAAGGTGCAGAAATTCTGTGAAGGAAAAAGGAATAATGAAAGATTTTTCCATGTCTTACCATAATGGGGAGAAAGAGTCAGGAATCCAAGAGGAGGACTGTCTGTATAGGAAAGCTTTTTTTTTTTGGAGTCCTCATACAGCATGAAATGAGCCTGCAAACAGATAGCCACCTGCAATGCTCACCTGATATGATCCAAGGTCAGTAGTCTCACAACAAAATCCAAGGCCCCAAGATGACTTTAGCCAAAGAGGTATAATCATAGGACCCTGCCAGGATACAACATCCCACCTATGGGTTCCCATACACCCTGAGAATCACCTCTCTCCCACACTTTTCCTTTCCATTTCCTACATAAAGACCACTGATTACCACCAATCTGACCATTCAGGGGGCTCTGGGCAGGACCACCTCATACAAATCTCTCTTCTTGCCAATAAGAGTAGACAGAAACATCATTTCCTGGAGTTCTCTGCAACCTGGCCCCTCTCCACAGCTTTGCCCAACTCTCCAAATATAATCAGCTTTGAGCTTACCTTAATCTCCCAACCAAAGATACTTGCCAGTGTTTTACCCACCAGGAGCCAAAAGTGGGACAGAGCTGGGCAGGAGGCAAACATGCGAAGATTGTCAGTGTCCAGGCTTCCACATCTTCTGCACCTGGGGTCCCTTGTATTACTAATCTTTGCCAATTTCTTAGAAGACCAATAGATCCTTTTTAGAGTAAACAAGTGATTTTTCTTGAGAGGGGCAGAATTAACTGTGGAGTAGAGTAAAGTAAAGGACACTTGCCAGTAGTCTTGTAATTCCTCCTGCTGCATACAGTCCTCCAACACACTATATGCAGAAAAGCTTTGTGATATAAGATAATGTTTGGGAAAATAACTCCACCTTCATCGTTAGGCAATTCCAATTTAGTTAGTAAGATGCAAGCTCTTTCATAGTTCCATAAAAAGTGAGAGAGAAGAGAGTCATATCTTTTAATTAAGAAAATTGGAAATGTTACGGGGAATCTCAGCAAGTGTATATAGAATGTATGGCGCTATCATCATTTGTATGGAATCAAGACAAGCCCACTAAGAAAGGAAAATGGGATTCCATCTAGATATTCAAGATTTTAGTATATTATGGATAGCATCAAAATTACATTTCAGAGTTTCTCCAATAGAGCTAGTGAAGCCAATATATTTATGTGGTTCCAAGCAAAATTAAAAATGTGTTGAAAACAAAATTTATAGAGTAGCAGTATATATGATTTTTCAGAGTTTAGTTTGTAGTCACAAACCGCAGCAAACAATTCAACCTCCGTGAGGAAGTGAAAATTCAGGATTTGCCAAAAATAAAAGAATATCATCTGCGGATACTGATAGTTTTAATTGGTTTTATCCATAGGGAAAACCTTGAATCTTTCAATTTTTATGTCTTTTTATTAGAAGTGGTTCAAGTGACCATATAAATAGAAGTGGGGCTAGTGGGCATCCTTGTCTCACACTTCTTTGTAATGGAAAAGATGTAAAAGGTTTGCCATTAACACAAATTGCAGCTTTTGGTGTCACATATAAGAAAGATATTAAATGAATAATCTTGGGGTCAAAAGCAAACCATGGAAGACAAGGAAGAAAAAAGTCCCAATTCATTCTATCAAAGGGTTTTTTATGCATCAAGGGTGACAGCTGCTAGAGCATATTTATAAGAGGAGGATTTACTTAATACAATAAAGAATAATCTTGTGTTCTCAGGGGAAAGGCGACCTCTAACAAAACCAGATTGCTCTCGGCCAATTAATTTAGGAAGGTAGGGTTCTAAATGAAGGGCTGTGATTTTGGCAAACAAATGTATAATCTGTGTTAACTAGTGAGATAGGGCATTCATTTTTATAACATTTAGAATCTTATTTGGGTGTTAAACAAATGAGAGCGTCTTGGAAAGTACTTTGTGAGATTGCAGAATTCGTAAAGTGAGTAAAGAGAGGAAGAAGTTTTGGTAATGTAAAATGAGACAAATAGGTATAAAATTCAATTGAAAATCCATCAGGACCAGGGGACTTATTCTATTTTAGTAAATGTATTCCTGAGGTAATTTCATCTAAGGAGATATTATATTCAAATGTTGTAAAATCAGTATTGTAGGGGTACAGATTACTAATGAAGGAAAAGTATCCAGAACATTATTCAATTGGAAAAGGATTTTCTTGAGTGTAAAGTGATAGATAGTATTCTACAAATGATTGTGAGTTTTGTTCATCTTGCCATGTCAATACATTAGTTTTGGTCTCCTTAATATCTTCCATCAGATTTGAGTAAAGAAGCAGATGCATTCTCAGAGGAATATTTGCTAAATTCAAATTTTGCATTTATTAGGACATCCAAATGTTATGAAGAGCATAACATAAATGTTCTAGATTTCTGATGGAGGACAGTATTTTCTTTAGGTTTGCTGTGTCCATTATTTTTTTCTTAGCAATAAGTCTTATAATGAAATCTCTGGCTGCTGCTTTTTAAAAGAGTCCCAAATTATTGAAAAGGCATGTCAGGGATATTGTTAAGGAAAAGAATCCTCAACAAAAGATTGAAAAGAGTGTGTGAATATGTGATCAGATAAAAGTGAATTGTTAAATCTGCGTCTTCTTAAGTCTTGTGAGGGAGGAACGAAATGCAAATCTACTTTGACCGGTGTGTGATCTGAAATCAGAATAGGGACAATGTCAGCATGTACTATTTGTTGGGTTAAATAATTCCTAAGAAACATATAAACAATTCTGGTCTGGGAACTATGAACTGGTGAGTAAAAAGTATATTATTGTTTTCTGGATTACCAGCAATGTCTGAGGAGAGAGTGTCATTGTCGGGGCATCGCCGGACGAAGTTATGGTGAAGATTTCTTTGTTCAGACAGGAAACATCGTTTACATTGCATGGGATACATCGCATGCCATTACAAAGCGGTCATTACAACGACCGCGTTGTTACATCGCAAACCATTACAACGCAAGTCATTACGACTTGCTGTAGGGGGCAGAAAGTGCTGGATTTAAAATCCAACACCTTCCCTACTGTTGCACAGACTGGAGTTGGAATAGTAAATGATACTATTCCAAAGTCCAGCGCGCCCCCTACAGCCCTCTACAGCAAGTCGTTGTAACTTGTAACGACTTGCGTTTTAATGGTATGCGATGTAACAACGCGGTCGTTGTAACGACCGTGTTGTAATGGCATGCGATGTATCGCATGCGTTGTAATGTGGCCTATTCATTCAGACGTAGTCACTTTTTTTCAGAAGTCGAAAATCTTCTGTGAAATGAAGCTGAAGGCTGTAGCCGATGAGAGTTCCAGGAGATCCGAGACCCCTTTACAGAGGGAGTGCCGAACAGGATTTGCTGCTGAGGAGAAGAATGTAGCAGGAGCTACAGTGAAGTCAGACCGGTCAATAATACACCTCAGGCAGATCGATGAACAGGTTGGTCTTCCCGTGGTTCTCAGAGCACTTTTTAGCAAAAAGTTTCCTAAGTCCCAAATTTTGAATTTTAGCAACTGGGCACCTTTAGCACCACCACTGAGAGTCTAGAACTGGAGGGGCACCACTCAGGGGGTTAGGACTCAATCAGGCTGGGTCCAGGTGTGGGTTTCAGATGGTTGAAGCCTGTTATGTCCTTGTGGCTCTGAACAGGAGGCCAGCAAACTAGTCCTTGGAGTCACTGTGTTAGTTCTGGGTTCAAGTGATAAAGCAGGCCTTCTAGGTGCAGCAAAGCAGTCTTGTGGCGTACACAGCAGGCCACTGCTACAGGCAGTTCTCTGAGATTCCTTCCACAGGCCCAGAAGGTTAACTGAAGAATGGGTCTGAGGGCCCTATTTTTATACCTGGTGTCTTTTCTGAAGTTGGAGAATTTTCTAGAGGTTGTGAGTGACAAGCCCTTTGTGTGAAGGTAGAGCACTGCCTATCAGATGCAAGTGGGGCTGTTCCCAGCTCCATACCCCCATTCTGCCAATAGATGGCCCATTGAGGCACACCTAAACTGTTTATTGTGTGACTGTCTGGAAGGTATTCACAAAGTCTAACTGTCAGTTACACCCAGTCTTTTAACCCAGCCCCAGCATCAGGCACAAATCGGCTAAGGGCAGAAAAATGCCAATTTTCTAAAAGTGGCATTTTCAAAATTGTAATTTGAAATCCGACTTTACCCTAGAGCATTTTTAATTGCAATTTCATATATACCAAACATGAAATGCTTATCTGTTCCCAATCAAAAGTTAGCACTTATTAAAGCAATAAGGCAACCCAAATGTTATTCTACAGGACTGGTAGGCCTCAGCGTAGTGAAAAACGAAATTAGGGGGTTTTCACTGCAGGGACATGTACAACTTAAAAGTATATCTCCAACCTTTTAATTACAATGCACCCACCCCCATGGGTTGCCTAGGACCTACCTTAGGGGTGACCTATATGCAATAAAAGGGGAGTTTAAGGACTGACAAAGGGGTTATGTTGTCAAGTTAAACTGGCTGTTGAAGGCCTGCTAGTAGCATTAAAGTACAGGCCTGGGTGTATGCCATACAGATCTACAAGGGACTTATGAGTAAACTAAATATGGCAAAAAGGTGTAAGCCAATCCTACCATGTTTAAAGGAGAGAGCACAGGCACTTTGGCACTGGTTAGCACTGGTGAAGTGCACACAGTCCTAGGGCCAATAAAAATTAATTCAGCAAAAAATAGGAGGGGTGAAGGTAAAAGGCCCTGGAGGTGACCCTGCAGAGAGGGCCAGGTGCAATATGACCCCCTCTAGTCTAAATGCCAGGGAGACTAATCAATACCTTGATGGCATTGCCTCCTTAGGTTATAGAACGTGGACAATGGCCCTCTACTGCAGAGACACTTATCAGTTCTACGCCAGGCTCGGCCCGTGCAGGTATGAAGAGCGCTGGGGTGGGAGGGCGGGTGGGAGGGTTCGACATACGACGACGAGGGAAACTTAAATAATAAAGAAAGAAAATCATGGTTTTCTATTTTTAATTTAAGTTTCCCTTGTCAGTCGAATGTCGAAACACTCCCGCCCCACTTTTCTTACCTGCACAGGCCGCACCTGTTCTACATCCTTCTGAATTCAGTTGGATCACTCTGTCTACACTCTCCTGTGCTTCTCAACTGACTCGCGGGGAAGTCCTATTCTCACCTAGGGGCCATAATGTGTTCAGCATCTAAACTTAACTTGCTCGCAGATGCATCCCAGTAGGCAGACAGTACCACCATAGCCAACAAAGTGATGTTACCCACTCCACCCCTTGAAACAGACTTCTGACCCCAACCCAAGGAAAACTCTTCCCATAAGGACAGGAATCAACAGAGGCCACTGACAGTTGTCAGTGTTGAGAGCCAGGTCCCAGGCCTTCCAGGGATTTCTGACCTCTGAGGCTTCTTAGAATGGGAGGCAACAGCCACCAGGTGTTAAGCACCCTTCTTCCACTCTCCTTCCCATCAGTCCAGATGTGGTAGCCTGAGACTGGTCACGCAGCCCAGGATCTGTACTCTGAGACTGAGCAGAGGTCAGGGTTGAGTGCTTCCTCCCCCATCTGGGCCTCTGTACTCTCCGTTTGGGAGTGGCACGCTCAGATAGCTGAGCTTTCAGGACACCCTTTCTCAGGACACCCTTTCTTAGGACAGACAGAGTACCTCTGCTTGTGTCCTAGATGAGAACAATCAAATCAGGGCAGTTGGAAATAGGGCACCCTGGGCCTCCTCCCTCCTTCTTCTCAGAAGGGGCATGAGGGACTTATCTGTGTCTACCTTGAGCTCCCCCTCCCCCTGCTGGGAGGAACCTGACCCACGCTTCTTGGGGTCACCCCCATGTACGATTTTGGACACTCTGGTGCTGACCCAGTGGTCCACCTCCTAAACAAGTGTCCTGGGCCAACAAGCTTGCTATCTACAGGTGCTGTCACAGCTCTGTAAAACAGGTACTGAGCATGTGCTCCCTCACAGATGAAGATGTATAGCCCACCATAATTGATATCTTTGCTGCCCCTCACCCAGCATTTCAGTGCCTTGCTAGAGTAGTCTAAGAAATCCACCAAAGACTGGTTTGGGAGTTTGTGGCTGTCCTTGAACCTTTGACGGTATTTCTCAGGGGTGAGCCAAAATTTTGCAACAAATATGTCTTTCATGCTTTGTCTGGTCCTCTGCCTCAAATGTGAGAAGTGTGTCCCTCTCCACTCTGTGCATGTGTTTCCTTGAGCTATCCTACCAGTACTCTTCTGGAACCTTATGTATCCTCAGAGCAACCTCATGTGTGGAAAACCACTTGTCCAGATCATCTCCATATAACTGGGTGCCAGTTCTTGTGGTATGTGAACCCTCTCCTCTCAAGTAGGCACTGCAGTTACCCTGCCACCATTATTGCTGGACCCTGAGACCTGTCTGGCTTTCAGCTCAAGCTCATTCAGTCCCATGTCATGTGAAATCAGTAGTTTCTTATCAGCTAATGCTCTTTCTGAGTCAGCCTTCGTTTCCTCTGCTTCCAGCTTCATGTTGGCCAGCTGAAGTCTGAGCTCCCTCTCCAGCATTCTGCCCTCTAGCCCTTCGGGGGACAGGCCCTGGGCTGCCACACTGCTCCCTGTCCCATCCTGGGCATCCACTGGGGTTGAGCTGGGTTTTCCTTGCAGCTCAGGACCCAGGGCTGTGTCCTCAATCTCTGCATCATCCTCCAAATGGCACCCTGCCTCCCTATCATCATCATCAACAACTCTTGAGATACACTGTCACCTCTGCTATTACTCAAATTCTCTGAAGGCTCCCTGGAGATCCAGTTTGACAGTCTTCTTGTCTGCCTTTAGCTCCTTCTGCTTGAAAAGGTTCTGCAGCTTAGCCCCACTGAGGGTGTCAAGGTTGAACAGATCCATCTCAATGGTGAAAAGGAAGGTAAGGTACTTACATTTATTAAAAGGAGAAAAAAGACAAGGGAAAACTAAAAGGTATTTAAATATAGGTCAACTCTGGTGCCATTTATGTATCTGGGATTTTTGTGCAACACAAATCACTGTATGGCACTACACAAACACAAGTCCTGATCCACACCACTGAACATCAATGTGAGAAATTGGGTTCTTGGTTGACTGGGGTTTTAGCCCTGGTCAACATTCCCTGGCAGGGTGAACCACCAAAATAATCACTGAATTATTTCTGCAGCACACAAACAATAATAACATGAAAATACAACACACGAAAAAGACCACACTAATTTAGAAAAACACAGTAAAATGTAATAAACAATTTGACACCAAATCAACAAAAATCCAAACAGTAGAACAGGAGCTATGAATTTTTGCAGGTTTTTGTAAAAACAAGCGCCTAAAAGACCAAAGCACCAACCACTGACATCTAGTTGTGCGAGACTGGGTCAAAGTCGAAAAATATGGCTGAATGCGATGGAGCGAGGGGTCAGATAGAAATAGTGGAGAGGGCCCGGTCAGAGCTTACTTTCGGTAAAGTTCAGCCGGCAAGGCTGCAGGCAGTGTCCGAAGAGGGAGCGTTGTCGTCAAGGACTGCTAGACAAAGCAGTGGTGAAGATTTTTATGTTCAGAATTTGACATTTTTGGAAAGTTGAAAATCTTCAGTGGGATGAATCTGGAGACTGTAGCCGATAAGAGTTCCAGAAGGCTGGATACCCCTTCGCCAAGGGACTGCTGAACAGAATTTGCTGCTGCAGAGAAGAATGTAGCAGGAGCTACTGCAAAGTCAGGCCGAACGGCAGTGCATTTCGGATGGATCGGCGATCAGGTTCATCTGGATCTTCCTTTGATTCTCATACAATTTTTTAGCCAAAAAATTGTTAAATCCCAAGTTTTGGATTTTGGCTATCTGGACACCATTAGCACCACCATCAATGGTCCAGGACTGGATAGGCACCACATGGTGGGTTAGGACTCACTGAGGCCAGGCCTAGGACAGGTTCAAGAAGAATAGAGCTTGTTATGCCCCTGTGGCTCTGAGCAGGAGGCCAGCACGTTACCCTAGGAGTCACTCTGGTAATTCTGAGTTCGAGTGATGAAGCAGAGTTCAAGCAGCACAGCAGGCCTCTGAGGGTTCAAGGCGGGATCCAGGCTGCAAAGCAGTCCTTCCAAGTGCAGCAAAGCAGTCTTGTGGAGAACATAGCAGGTCTAAGCATTAGGAATACCTCTGAGAGTCCTTCCGCAGATACATTAAATGAACTGAAGAGTGGGTTTGAAGGTCCTTTTTTTATTCCAGGCGCCTTCTTTGAAGTAGGAGAATTTTCTAGAGGTTTCTCTTTGAAGTGCTTTGAATTTCCTGACTCTCCAGCCCTGACTCCAGGTTGGCTGCAGGGACAATAAAGTGATGACAAGCACTTAGTTTGAAGGCAGAGCACAGCCTATTCAGTTGTAAGTGGGGCTGTGCCCAGCTCCACTCCTCCCATCCTGCAAGCAGATAGCCCATTGAGGCACAACTAATCCCTCTATTTGTGTGACTGCCTGGGAGCAATTCACAAAGTCTAACTGCCAAATTCACACAGTCATGTGACCTAGGACAGGCTGCAGGCACCAAATTGCAAATAGTAGTAAAATGCCAACTTTCATGAAGTGGCATTTTCAAAATTACAATTTCATTGATACCAAACATGAAATGCTGATCTGTTCCCAATCAAAAATAGCACTTCCAAAAATTAGAACCTATTAAATTTTATAAGGCAACCCAATGTTATTCTACGGGGCACGTTTGCCTCACAGCAGTGAAAAAAGAATTTAGAAGGTTTTTACTACCAGGACATGTAAAACTTAAAAGTACATGTTCAACTTTTAATTGTAATGCAGCCAGCCCTTTGGGCTACCTGGGGCCTACCTTAGGGATGACTTATATGCAATAAAAGGCGAGTTTAATGCTTGGCAAGAGGTTTATATTGCCAAGTCGAATTGTCAGTTTAAAACTGCATTCAGGCAGCAATAGCAGACCTAGGGCATGTTTTACGGGGCTACTTAAGTGGGTGGTACAATCAGTGCTGAAGGTCCACTAGTAGCATTTAATTTACAGGCCCTGGGTATATGGCATATCAAATTACAAGGGACTTATTAGTAAATTAAATATGCCAAACAGGTGTAAAACAATCTGAAAGGAGAGAGCACAAGCATTTTTGCACTGGTCAACACTGGTGAAGCGCACAGAGTCCTAAGGGCAATAACAACGAATTCAGCAAAAAATAGGAAGGGTGAAGGCAATACATGACTCTGCAGAGAGAGCCAGGTCATGTTAAGAAATGAATCCATTAATTGGTTGCATTCTCCAGTGAGCATACGGTATTCATAACCATACCCCATTCGTTCAGAGGGTCTGTAATTTCAAAAGTATGATCAGCTTGAGCTGGACCATTTATGTTAACTATCTTATCAATTGTTAACCATACAAATATCTATCTTCCTTCTGTATCAATTTCCTGTGATATATGAACTCTATTTAATTTTTCGAACAGAGAATATTAGCACCATTTTTGTTCTAACTAGAAAGGTGAGGAAAAAAACATTACCCACCCAATTACATGTAAGTCTAGCAGATTCATTGCCATTTTTGTGGGTTTCTTGTAAAAAACATTGTTTATCAAATGATCTATAACTCTTTGTCTCTTTATAGATGAATTAACCCCCTTGACAGTATATGAGACTACCATAAGTACCACATAGATGGAGTATTATTTGATAGCCAAAGCCTACATAATACCATAGATAATGTTTAAGAAATAGTTGAGTGGTTTGCTTCAGTCCAAAATTACGCTGTACTCGGAGAGTCTAATTACACAGTTATTTATTTAACTGGGGGAAACATTACACCAAAGTGTTTCAATCTTTTGGTCTTTCTCACGGCTAATGAGAGTTTGTTTTCCATTACTATTTATACTCTCCTAGTCATGCTCTTAATGCTGGATTTTGGGAGATGAAATCCCAAAAATGTAATGCACAGATAAAACATGAAATACAATTCCCATAATGCAATCTACATTTTTTTTAACAGACTCCTAAGATGCATACATCAATTTTGAATACATTGAAAATCACATGATGAAATGACCTACTAACACTTGATTAGCATATTGCTGATAAAATCATTTGAGGATTATTGGTCTGTTAATTTCTCACCTGAGTGGCTAAGCCATGTAATTTATACAATGTATCAATATCAATCATGTGGGGAATTCTAATAATCAAAGACAAAAAGTATATTAAACACACATAAACATTATGAAACAGACATCACTGTTAATTAATGATTACTGATTTTGTCACTGTGACAGTGACAAAATCATATTTAGTAATGCCAACATTATCCCTAGTACAATTCATTGGAGGCTGATTATCACCTCAGTGGTGAGGTCTATCCTAATTGCAATTATTTCTGCTATGCGTCTAATTTAAATAATTATCTGACAACATTCAATCCGTCTTAATATCCAAGAAGCATACTTACAAAACATATCAGTTGTCTTAAGAGTTAGCTCCTACATTGAGGGAGGGACACTGACATTCATCCTGAGTGTCTCTACTTGAAAATTTACAAATGGACATGAAGCTCTTCATCCTTATTAAGTCTGTATGGTTGTCTCATTCATAGCCAAATTATATATTCGGACTCCAATTGTCTCAATTTGAGCGTGCGGTTACCTCCTCTTTCACTCTTTTGTACCATATTTTGCTCATAATAATGCATTGTTTCCCAACTGTCTTGATGTTCATTCATGTAATGTTTTGCTATGGAATATGAGGGGTCTTTATTTTGCACAGATTAAACATGTTCCAAAATCCTTTTTTTAATGGAGAAATTGTGCTACCAACGTACTTTAAACCACATTTACATTCCAGGACATAAACTACATATTGCGATTCACAATTCAGTCTTTTGTCAATTATGATAGATTTCCCATCTTGACATTTTTTTGGGCACTTTTCCCAATTTTGTAGGCTTTGCAAGAATTACACTTAGCAAAGCCCATCAACTTTTTCTCTGACCAAGAAGGATTCTTCTTGGTATTAAAGTGGTTCCTCACAAGTTTATCTTTCAACAACAGAACCCTTTGAAACGTAATATTTGGCGACCTGTGAAGATGTTAATTTTATAATTCCTACTGCAGTCTAAGCAAGTTTAGGGAAAATATTTCACTTCAAACACATTAGATATATGAATAACTCCAAGAATGCAGAAAAAATAATAAACTCCTAATAAAGAAAATGGACATAAGATATACATATATATATATATATATATATATATATATATATGTTGAGCTCTTTACCAATCTGCCCGCCGTGACAGAAGTCGGACGAAATAAAGGAGAGGTTATCAATTCACCAGATGGTGAAGTTAAGACCCATTTAAAAAAGTTAGAAAAATTAATGAAGTCTGAAGTTACAAAATGGTGGGAACAAAAGTCCCTAGAAAAATATGTGGAAGTGGGAAGAATCCCACGAGGTTTACGAATAATTATTGCCCCACGTTTCGACAATCCTAATCCGGACATGTTAAAAGAGAGGGCCAGCAGTAACTTGGAAGCGTCAATGCGTTTGGTACAAATTTTACTCAAATACGCCAGAATAGATCGAGAGATCATCCTCAAGGAAATAGAGCAAATCAGTGGAGAGCTTGCCAAATCAGAATACCAGGACCTTATAAAGAGAAATAAAAATGAAATAACAGCACATCTTAAGAAGCAAGAAGACACAATTAAAACAAGAAAAGCATACAAATTCTCAAGAGATAAGCTTGACTATGAGACAGGACAAATTTTTACGTTTGCCAAAAAGTATGACTTCATGAAAAGAAAACAGCCGCCTCGTGTCAATATCAGTGAGGATCTTGCTCGATCCAACACAGTGACTGACTTGGGATCTATATCTGAGTCCAGTTCACTACAAAGTGAGATAGAATCTGATGATGGAAGTTTGGTAAGACACCAGGCAAGGGAAGATATGGGAACTCTCACTCCAGCAGAGGAACTGGATTTTTTACAACGGGCGCGACGTCAAACACTCAGCCCACTCAAAATCAAGGAAACGACACAACCAAAGAAGGAAGGCAAGAAGGAAATGCAGGCAATGTAAAAAACAAAAGACAACCAAACAAAAGATGGAACAAGAAGCAATAACCAACACTAATACGGTGGTTAACCTGTCTACTGTCCAATTAGACAAAGCTGAAACACAACTTCTCGCATTGGGGCTATCTTATTGCCCTGAGAGCAGCTTTGACTATGTGCAAACGCGAGTGGACATATACAAGTTTATCCACAAAAAGAAGCTGAAAAAATATTTTGTCATCAAAAATTCAAAGAAAAATCTAGATCCCGACCAAGCGACTAGGAAAGAAATTTCTGGTTCCAAGTCTCACTCTACCCTGCAAGTATCGGGCATTCCATTGCTGCGCACGTTGGAATCATTAACAGGGGAGGAAAATGGGGACACCGTATCAGATACCCAAGATCTTTTAATCGGAATGGGCATCAAATCATCATTCACCAAAGCAAGCCCATTTAAACCGCAGTCCACCTTTGTCCCAATCATGCCACGTGACGCTATTGATATCTATCAAGATATGGTTATTGATGACATCAAGAAACTACGTTTATCCAATCAGGGGAAAATGAACAGAGTGAAATTCAAGTACAAAAGTTATCAAGATCTGATTAAAAAGCTTCAAGAACACAGTGAAGTCATAAGAAATAAATCAGACAAAGGAGGGAACATTGTCCTATGGACGAGAAATGAATACTTAACTGAAGCTCATAAACATCTGGATGAAGCGAGTTGCTGTTGAAAATCTAATGTTCAGCAACTAAGATCAGTAAAAGAACTTTGCATGCAACAACTTAATAAATGGAAAACTGCTATCCAGTGAGGAACTTTCTTTTCTGAGTACTGAGTACCCTGTAATGCCTATCATGTACTTTATACCCAAAATTCATAAAAAAACAACTCCAGTCCCTGAAAGACCAATAATCAGCTCC
This sequence comes from Calotriton arnoldi, assembly GCA_963921515.1. Classification (NCBI taxonomy): domain Eukaryota; kingdom Metazoa; phylum Chordata; class Amphibia; order Caudata; family Salamandridae; genus Calotriton; species Calotriton arnoldi. The sequence goes on along the minus strand of CAWUFW010009734.1, from coordinate 536,626 downwards.
AAGGGAGGTTTGTTAGAAAAAATGTCAGATTATGTAGATGTCCACCTACAAGATCTAGTTATATCGCTGCCCTCCTATATAAGGGACACAAATGATTTTTTGAAGAAGATTGAAGGTATACAGTGGACAGAAGAATGTCAGCTTATCACTTTAAATATTTGTGCACTGTACAGCAGCATCAATCATTCTGACGGCATTAATGCAGTGGAGTTCTTTTTAAATAGCAGATCTATTGACAAATACCAACATGGGAAAATGATTGTTGATATGATACATTTCTGTTTACATAATAATTTTATTATGTTCAATAAGGACATTTATCAGCAGACAAGAGGAGTTGCGATGGGAGCCTGCTTCTCCCCCAGCTATGCGTGTTTACACGTAGGCTGGTGGGAGGAGCGGGTTCTCAAAACAGAACTCAGGGAGATTTGGGATGAACGCATCCTGTTTGGATGCGTTTCATCGACGATATCTTCTTAGTATGGAAGGGTACTAAAGAATCAGCAGGGGTTTTTATTGAGGCCATTAACAGAAACAATCTTAACCTGCAATTCACAGCCACAGTAGACAGTGAATCCATAGATTTCTTAGATGTACACATTTACGTTAAGGATAATCGTTTGGAAACAACCCTCCATAGAAAAAGCACGGCGGGAACCTCCACGCTCCATGCCTCGTGCTTTCATCCGGGCCACTTAATCAGGAGCATCCCATATGGGGAATTCCTTAGATTATGTAGGATATGTAGTACGGATACAGCATTTGACAGCTGTGTGAGGGAAAGCAGCGTTAGATTTCAAGCTAGAGGATACAGCAATAAAATTATCCAGCAGGCCTTAGTGAAGGCAAAAACCAACTCAAGCTATGATTTGCTGTGTAACAGAGGGGTGACTTCTCCTGAAGAAATGAACTCCCGTGAAACAGAGAATTTAAGTAATACTGAAATGAGACTCATAACTACCTACAATAGTCAACATAGAAAAATCAGGGCTATAATCAACAAACACTGGCCGATTATACAAACTGATTCTGTTTTGGGAAGTTTGTTTCCCACTCAACCAGCACTGACATTTAGGAAAGCCAATTCAATGCACAATGCCCTGGTTAGAACCAGTCCAGAATTAGCTCCCATTATAACCAAATCCAACACCAATTGGTTGACTCCGCAAAACGGTTTTGTCAAATGCAGTTCATGCCGTGCGTGTAAATTCGGCATTAACACGAATCAATATACCACGGTATATGGCCCCAGTGTTAGTAAGTTGCGAGGTAGATATAGTTGTCGCACTGAATATGCAGTTTATGTTTTAACTTGCACCTGCGGGCTACAATACGTAGGTAGCACCAAACTGCAAGTTCATGTGCGCATCCTCCAACATATAAGAGCCACAGTCAATTCAGACATGACATATCCAGAGGCCAGGCACTTTAAAACTATGCACAGAAATAATCTCAATGACTTGAAGTATTATGTCATCGCTGCAGTGCCCCCACTAAGAATAGGTGGCAACAGGGAGAAACTGCTGAGAAAATTAGAATCTAAATTTATATTGGAGTTGGATTCTAGAGCGCCCAATGTATTAAACAATGGGGAAGAACTCCACAATTTTCTATGAATCTTATTTTACATCAATAGTTCTAGGGATCTCTATGTATTAAATACTGTATGAGTTCTGTATCATGATGAATTGGTTGCCATCTATTCCCTTTTGTTTTTATGTAACAGATTTTAATCCTTAAGCACTTTATTGACTTCTTTGCACTAGCACTATTTTGCACTTTACTGAATTTTAACAGAGATGTCTACATAAGCTTCTATTTAAATGAGGAGATCACTTCATAGGAAATATTGGACACAGTTTTTTATTAGCAATTGGTTTAATAACAATTTGATAATACTTGAATATCACACAAGACGGAACAGAAGTATATCTGGGTATTAGAATCATAGGTTATTTTTGCACAGCAAGTTGTTAATAGAACTTATGCTATATACCAATATGGAATATTATATGCACTATGCACTTTAGCTATGTCTATTTAATGACTCAAATGATTGGTTTACATATGATATATGAAGCTGGATTTATAAGGGTTCCTTTCAGCATTTATGCACATTATTTTACAACAATATGCAGTTTAATTGCTTCTACTGTGTTAGGCTTCTTTAATAGAATATAGATAGTCTAAGTGGCCAATATATGTTCCCTTTAGGCTTTCATAATATTAATAGCCATATGGGGGTCTTCATTGGCATTGATGCATTGAACATTTCTATATGAATGTCATAGCGGTATTTGCACATAGCGATATTTTGCACAATGCGCCCTTGGGGGATTCTACTGAAGTCTAACACTAGTACTCAGCATTTTTGTGAATCATGCTGTTATTATGGCTCTTTTCAATGTAAGGGTCAGCCTAGGAACATTATTCCACCATCTGTGTACAATTTGCATTGTGCTCTATATAACTTGGCGGTATTTTCACTTAGCATATGTTTGTACTGTGTTTATAATATGTCAATCATTTACATAATGCCAATATGATTAATGGTTTGCACTATGCACTTTAGATTTATTCAAAATCTTACGCTATTTGTACACAACGCTATTTGCATAGTGCCGTGATATAATAATTAACCATTTTTCGAGTTGTACGTGTACTCGTTGAATCTCAACTGTTCCAGATCCACATATACCTATAATAAGTTGGTTTCATATCCTTTTTAAAATATGAAAATAATATTCCAATTTATTTGACTTGGGTTTATGCAATGTTGTATCGCAATCAAACCATGTTTGCGTATTTCAAAAGCAAGTTTACTGTGTTGTCAACTATAATATATGTATTTTTTTAAAATTATTATTTATTTATTTTTATTTATTTTATTTTTTTAGAGTTTTATATAGCGCAAACTAGACCCAAGACATCGGGTATCAGAGCGCTTTACATGAGCACCAGTTTCGTTACAGATGAACACATTCATATATATATATATTTTTTTTTGTTAGGCACGGGAGATTAAGTGATTTGCCCAGAATCACAGGATGTTGAGTGCTGTTGCCGAGACTCGAACCGGGTTCCCCAGGTCTGAGGTTGACCGCTCTAGCCGCAAGGCTACAACCTCTCCCCAGAGAGAGTCTGTTGTAGAGTCTGTCCCATGTAAAGTCTGTTCACTATTTTCACTGTGCCATGAGGCAGTCACATGGTGTATGAGGTATAAAGGCATTGCACAGATAACGTTCTCGTTATGTGAACAAGCCCAGGAGGTGGGCGAAACACGTCATCTTGCCAAGTTCAGCGTAACCTAATAAAGAAAAAGCAGCACTTAACTGGTGTCCGTGTCCCATTTTCAGCCGAAAGCTGTGGGAATTTGGTGAGGATATATATATATATAAATATATATATATATATATATATATATATATATATATATATATATATTCCAACAAAAATTCACGTAGGTCCCCACGCCACTTTCAATGGCGGGCCGAGGCGGGATCGCGAATCCCAATAAATCCAATCGAGTACCGTTGCAACAGTCTCCACAACAATACGCCACGGCCACAAATTGTCTTTCAGTGCGATTTATTTGTTCAAGACCACGTCACTCTACGCGTTTCGGAGCGTCCTGCTCCTTTCTCACGAGTAAAAGTGAATGCAAAACAAAGGGGCATATTAGCAAGACCCACGTTAAAATTATCGCCGTTTTAGCTGCAGGAAACTGCCGCTAAAACGGCGATAATGGGCTTGCTAATATGCGTTATGGAATTCCAATAGAAGCCCAGGTTAGATGTCCTGCACATCTAACCTGGGCTTCTATTGGAATTCTATAACGCATATTAGCAAGCCCATTATCGCCGTTTTAGCGGCAGTTTCCTGCCGCTAAAACGGCGATAATTTTAACGTGGGTCTTACTAATATGCCCCAAAGTGTTTTTTTAAAGTATCATGTGACACCTCAACAATGGAAAGTGAAAACAGACCCATTTACGGAAAACACAACATTTCTCAGCAATGGCAAATTTCTTTTAAATATCATATTAACTCATTGTTCAAAAACATTACTTCATATTTGAATTAACATTGAAATAAAAATAGTATAAAGCAAGTGCGTGTCAATGTGCAACAATAATATAGAATCTTTTTCAATCGGGACATATAAGACAACCTAATTAAACAATCATGCGCCATACCACGTTTCATGCATTGCGCTGGTAACAGATACATATGTTAGAGGCTATCCTCACGGACCAGTGTATATTGCCTGAACCCTACAGGTAATCTTATTCATATTATCATTCAACAAAAATAGTTGATTCATCACGTTTATTTTATCCGCACTCTATGTACATAATATTCCATATAATCAGCGCATAAACACCAAGTTATACCCAAGTGGGCAACCTCTGTCGCATCCTCACTTCAATTCTGCCCAAGTGGGCTTTTGGGTCAAGCTTCCTATACTTTATCACATCATATTAGATACTCTTATATATTTGCGTCCCACTGATATAATTAATTCAGTACAAAACTAATAAGACTTTTCTCTTTCTACCGTATGCTCATCAACGTTTAAACAATGGTACCACCATGTCAGATATTTTTCACTCATTTTGCCTTCCACTTGCTGTAACAAATTTATCCGTAACCTGCAAAAAACCACAAACAATAACAATTTAAATTATAATTGTGCCAACCAGTGTACTATACTAAAACAGTTTACATTGACTTAAGATTATCATAAAAGATGTGAATATTAAAAACATGATTAAAAACCAAGTAATACATAACGGCTTTAGCATCTCAATGTACAGTCAAATTAATCCAACAGGCATGATTACAGATCTACTTTTCATCCTAGATGAACAGACAGTGCTTCATCCTGATTATGTCCATCTGGGTGAACCGTATGATACTTGATAATTATTTTAGACTCTAAACGTCTGAGCTCTTGTATACGGTTACCACCTCTTTCTTTCAAAGGAACATTATCCAGTACACAAAAAGACAACAGTGCACTGTTTTGTTTATGGTGGGTAAAGAAATGTCTCGCAATAGGATACTGTTTATCATTGTGATTAATAGCTCTCAAATGTTCCAAGATTCGTTTTTTGGCTGGATGTATCGTACTTCCTACGTAATATTTATTGCAGGGACATCTGAGAGCATAAACTGCATAATCAGTATTACAGGAAAAATGTCGCAGAATTTTAAATGGTTTACATTGATCAGAGAGTTTAACTTGTTTACAATTGGCGCTATACTTGCACGCCTTACATCTACCATAGACAAAGAAGCCTTGTATGTTACTTTGTTTTTTATCGGAAGTGACAAGTGTAGTACAAATTGTATCCTTTAATGATTTTGCCTTTCTGTATGTGATTTGTGGATAATCAATAGTCTGTATACAAGTATTCCTCATGAACATGCACTTGTTATTGTTTGTGGTTTTTTGCAGGTTACGGATAAATATGTTACAGCAAGTGGAAGGCAAAATGAGTGAAAAATATCTGACATGGTGGTACCATTGTTTAAACGTTGATGAGCATACGGTAGAAAGAGAAAAGTCTTATTAGTTTTGTACTGAATTAATTATATCAGTGGGACGCAAATATATAAGAGTATCTAATATGATGTGATAAAGTATAGGAAGCTTGACCCAAAAGCCCACTTGGGCAGAATTGAAGTGAGGATGCGACAGAGGTTGCCCACTTGGGTATAACTTGGTGTTTATGCGCTGATTATATGGAATATTATGTACATAGAGTGCGGATAAAATCACGTGATGAATCAACTATTTTTGTTGAATGATAATATGAATAAGATTACCTGTAGGGTTCAGGCAATATACACTGGTCCGTGAGGATAGCCTCTAACATATGTATCTGTTACCAGCGCAATGCATGAAACGTGGTATGGCGCATGATTGTTTAATTAGGGTTGTCTTATATGTCCCGATTGAAAAAGATTCTATATTATTGTTGCACATTGACACGCACTTGCTTTATACTATTTTATTTCAATGTTAATTCAAATATGAAGTAATGTTTTTTGAACAATGAGTTAATATGATATTTAAAAGAAATTTGCCATTGCTGAGAAATGTTGTGTTTTCCGTAAATGGGTCTGTTTTCACTTTCCATTGTTGAGGTGTCACATGATACTTTAAAAAAACACTTTGTTTTGCATTCATTTTTACTCGTGAGAAAGGAGCAGGATGCTCCGAAACGCGTAGAGTGTCGTGGTCTTGAACAAATAAATCGCACTGAAAGACAATTTGTGGCCGTGGCGTATTGTTGTGGAGACTGTTGCAACGGTACTCGATTGGATATATATATATATATATATATATATTACCTACTAGCGGTCGCCAGTACGTAGTTATAGTTAGGACCTAGTTTCCTTAGGAAAAGCGTTTTTTCTTTTGCCAATATCTTTGGCCCCGATTGAAGAATCTTCAGGAAAGTTTCAAAACTAATAGGGTGCTCCGGTCAGATTCTGTTTTGAAAGTTTCGGGGTGATATGTCAAGTGGGGGCAGAGAAAAAAGGGGGTCCCAAAACGCGTTATCTCCATGTTAATTTCCATAGGAAACTTTTGTCGCGGCTACAGCCCAAACTGCTGAACGAAATTACACCAAATGTGGCAGCGAGATAGCTCTTTGTCCAGAGTGCACTCTTTGCTTTCAATGGTGTAAATCCGTTCAGGAGTTCCAGAGAAATTTTTTTTTAAAAATATATCGATATCTGGTGACCGCGGTGGATCCGCGAACCCTCCCAATCATGAGCTTCATTCTGATTGCCTGCCAACACTCCAAACCAAAAAGTGTTGGCAGCCATCTTGTGACTCTGTAGACAAGAAAAAAGGGTTGAAAATGGTTAAAAAAAAAGAAAAGGGGGCAGGGTAGAAACACCCTGACCCCCTAGGCCTGGTCAGAGGGCCAAAAAAAGCATTTTTATTTTTCAGCGGGATTCATGTACGGTACGCGAATCCGGCCGAGAAAATTAAAAAAAACAAAGCGTGGTATCTCGCACTTCATTTTCAAAAGCACCTGGGTGGGCCAGGTCCTGTTGATAATGTATGCAGGGGCCGTGGGGGCCCCGCAGCCCCAGGGACCACCATCTCACTGGCGCTTTTGAAATAATATGCGAGGGCACAATGCCCCCCCGCAACCCCGGGGACTGCCACCTCCCCAGGGCTTCTTTGAAAAAATTCCGTGGGGAGGCTCCTGACCCCCCACGCTGCCCCGGGAACCACCACCTCGCAGGCCCCCCAAGCCCCGGAGACTGCCACCTCCCCGGGGCTTAATTTACAAGTATTAAGTGTGGGGGGCTTCTGCCCCTCCCCACACTGCCCCGGGGGACCACCACCTCCCCAGGGCAATTTTAATTAAGGGCAGGGGTCCGTTGCGGACCCCCGTCCCCGGGGACCACCACCTCCCCGGGGCTATTTTCACGTTGGGAGGGGGGCCACGCGGCCCGCCTCCTGGAGCCCTCTATGGCCCTGGGGACAGCCACCCCCCAGGTCTGGCTCCAGCAATGTCCCGGGGTTCCCACCCCCAGGACATTGCAGTTTGCTATGACAGGGCAGAAGCATAGCAAACTTCTGTTTTGCTTCGTGGAAGCGAGAGCAGGAAACCTGCTCTCGCTTCCATGAAGCAAAGCAGAGTTGCTTTTGGACAAGGGGAGCTGCATGTCAGCAGCTCCCCTTGTTCAAAAGCAAAGCCGGCTCCTGTAGGTGGTGGGGAGCCGGCAGGGACCGCGGGGGCATTGGGACTCCCCCCGCGGTCCCCAATGTGAGGGCTGGGCCCGGGGTGTGGGGTCCTGCCCCCCACGCTGCCCCGGGGACCACCACCTCGCGGGCCCCCCCAAGCCCCGGAGACTGCCACCTCCCCGGGGCTTAAATTACAAGTATTAAGTGTGGGGGGGGCTTCTGCCCCTCCCCACACTGCCCAGGGACCACCACCTCCCCAGGGCAATTTTAATTAAGGGCAGGGGTCCGTTGCGGACCCCCGTCCCGGGGACCACCACCTCACCGGGGCTATTTTCACGTTGGGAGGGGGGCCACGCGGCCCCCCTCCTGGAGCCCTCTATGGCCCAGGTGGTGGGGAGCCAGCAGGGACCGCGGGGGCATTGGGACTCCCCCCGCGGTCCCCAATGTGAGGGCTGGGCCCGGGGTGTGGGGTCCCTGGGGCCAAAAGTGGCCACGCGGCCCCCTCCTGGAAAAAATAAATAAATGAGGCAATGCCCCGGGGGATGGGGTCCCTGGGACCAAAATCGGCCTCGGGAGGGGAGCCACACGGCCCCCTTTCTGTTTAAAAAAAAAACAAAATGAAAAGTGGCAGGCCCTGGGGATGGGGTCCCCAGGGCCCGGAAAATATTGAGAGAAGGGGAGCCACACAGCCCCCCTTTTAACCCCCCAAAAAAGGAAAAAAAGCTGGCATCTCGTAGGAGGCCCAGTCCCCCACCCTGCAGCACACTGGAAATGCACCTCCTGGTGTGTTGTGGGTTGGGAGATTAAGTCCCCTAGATCCTTAAGGGTCCTTAGGGGCCAACTAGCCCACCAGGTATCTCCAGTAAGCCCCACATAGTGGAATTGCTGAGAGGTGGTCCGAGGCCATGCCCCTTTTTACACCACTCTGCAAATGCACCTCTTGGCGCACTGCTGGTGGGGAGATGAGGTCCACATGTGTCCTGAGGACCACTCTCAGCAATCCAGCTGAGTGGGGATTACTGGAGATACCTGGTGGGCTAGTTGGTCCCCAGGGACCTTCAGGAGGCAAGGGGACTTCATCCCCCAACCAAGAGTGCACCAGGAGGCGCGTTTGCAGAGTGGTGCAGAAAGGGGGTGTGACCTGTGTGCAGCTCTCAGCAATCCCACTATCTGGGGCTTACTGGAGGTGTCAGGTAGGCTAGTTGGCCCCTAAGGACCCCCAGCATCGAAGGGGACTTTAATCCTCAGCCAAGAGAGTGCCAGGGAGCGTGTTTGCAGAATGGTGGGCAAAGGGGGCGTGGCCTGCTATGAGAACTTACCAATGCTGCTGTGTGGGACTTACTGGAGGCAATAGGAGGGGTAGTAGGCCCCCAAAGATGTCCTTGGGGGCCAACTACCCCTCCTGTTATCTCCAGTAGGTCCCACACAGTGGGATTGCTAAGAGGTGTTCAGAGGCCACGCCCCCCCTTTCTCCACCGCTCTGCAAACGCACCTCCTGGCACACTACGGGTTGGGGGATGAAGTCCACTTTACTCCTGAGGGACTTTGGGGGCCAAGAAGCCCTCCTGGTACCTCCTGTAAGTCCTACGCAGCGGAATTCCTGAGTGCTGGTCGGAGGCCCAGCACCATTTCTCCACCACTCTGCAAACACGACTACTAGTTAAAGAAGCATTTGCAATTTAATAGGTTTTGCAATTGTGAGAGTTAGAGCTATTGGCATTGTAAATGTAAAAGTTTTTTACTAATGTTTTTTGGAGTGGAGTGGATGTACGTTATGTGTAGTGGAATTATGTGGTATGTTGTGCAGTGAAATTATGTGGATAGAAAGTATGTGGTATTCACAGGCGCATGCATCAAGGTAGGATTTTGCGAGTCCTTAATTGCGATTATTAAGCAAAAGTCTATGCATGTAGGAATCGCTATAAAAATAGCGATTCCTATACATTCCTTAATTGCGACTCGTAAATTGCAAGACGCAATTAAGGAATGGCTTCCCATTCATTCCTATGGGCCTACAGGCCCATAGGAATGAATGGGAAATTGCATGCGCAAATTGCGAGTACCAATTGGTACTCGCAAATTGCTCATGCATTTTCAAGGGTGCAAGGGTGTCAAAAGGACACCCTGTTGCACCCGTGAAATTGTACTGTGCACCCATGTTGCGCACACACATGTCCCAAGGGCATTTGTGTGTGTGACATGAAACTTTGAAAATGCACTTTACTGCATTTTTCAAAGTTTTTGCAAAATACCGTTTTGTTTTATTTTACGGTAAATTGCGCCCCAAATAGCGAAATCACTATTTGGAAGTGCATCTTGCATTGCATTTAAGGAATAGCAAATTGCGATTCCTTAAATGCAATCGCAATTTGGGAAATCGCAAAAAATTGCGATTACCGAAATTGCGCATGCCAAATTGTTTCATGCATTGCAAAGCCCATTTTGCGATCGCAAACGGCCGATTTTTGCGAATCGCACCGTTTGCGATCGCAAAAGCTTTGATGCATGTGCCCCTCAGTGTATAGGAAATATGTAGAGTGGGATTATGTGTTATGGAGAGTAATTATGTGGTATGATAGTCTGTGTTGTGGAGTGGTAACCTCAGGTTTAGTCTTCCTCATTTCCATAGAAGCTAAACTGTAAACTCAATGAGAGAAAAAAAAGAAGGAACAACTGAGGAGCACTTCTGGACCTAGTCAGAGGTATGAGCAGGGCCACTGCAATTATGCAACTGTTTGGCTGCACCGACTTTCGCACAGTTATACATTTTCTGCATTTGCCACATAATCGATCATCTGCTGCATAATCTGCAGATTTGAACAAAAACACCTTGTTTCTAGCTCAAACAGCTCAAACATTACCAAAAATGCAGCGACAAGTGTTACAGCGTGGTGGAAGGCCCTTTGCAAACCTAGAATGGTCACCTGTTACTTATTGCTAAATGTGGGTGTTAAATTGGTACTAATGGTGGGCAAACCACTCTTGCTTCTTTCTAAGCCTCTCTTGCCTCTTTCTGCATTTGTTGCTTCTTTCTGCACCTTTCTTTCTTTTTCTGCACTTGTCTTGCCTCTTTCTGCACACCTCTTCTACTTTCTGCACCTGTCTTGCCTCTTTCTGCACCTTTGATCACAAAGATCTGAGAGGCAACCAGACCAACATACACTGAAATGACGGCAAAATTATCAGGCACAAACAGATGAATCGAGAGATATGATATCTTTGATTATTTGATCTTTTATTTCATATTCATTGAAAAACTTGAATACAGCCAACGTGTTTCGCCCGTATCTGGGCTTCTTCAGGGCTGTGGGACTTGGGTTCTCCGCGCACGTATGGAATTTTAGAAAGCTGTAATCAGCATCGCCAGTACAAACTGTGGATAAGTCAATACGAAAGACAGTTGTTCTTATTGGCTGGATTCGGATTCGACATCAAGCGTACAAGTAACATGTGTTTCGATTGGGCAGCGTCAAAAGACCTCTGTTGCCTCTTTCTGCACCTCACTTGCTTCTTTCTGCACCCCTCTTGCCTCTTTCTGCACCATTCTTCCCTCTTTCAGCACCTCTCTTGCCTCGTTCTGCATCCCTGTTCCCTCTTTCTGCACCTCCCCTGCCTGTTTCTGCACCTCTCTTGCCTCTTTCTGCACTTCTCTTGCTTCTTTCTGCACCTCTCTTGCTTCTTTCTACACCCCTCTTGCGTCTTTCCGTACCCTTCTTCCCTCTTTGTGCAACTCTCTTGCCTCTTTCTGAACCTCTCTTCCCTCTTTCTGCACCCCTCTTGCCTCTTTCTGCACCTCTGTTCCTTCTTTCTGCACTTCTTTTGTTTCTTTCTGCACCCCTCATGCCTCTTTCTACACCCTTCTATCCTCTTTCTGCAAATCTCTTGCCTCTTTCTGCACCCCTGTTCCCTATTTCTGCACCTCTCCTGCCTGTTTCTGCACCTGTCTTGCCTGTTTCTGCACTTCTCTTGCCTCTTTCTGCACCTCTGTTGCTTCTTTCTGCACTTCTCTTGCCTTTTTCTACACCCCTCTTGCCTCTCTCTGCACCTCTGTTACTTCTTTCTGCACATCTCTTGCCTCTTTCTGCACCTCACTTGCTTCTTTCTGCACCCCTCTTGCCTCTTTCTGCACTTCTGTTCCTTCTTTCTGCACTTCTTTTGTTTCTTTCTGCACCTCGCTTGCTTCTTTCTGCACCCCTCTTGCTACTTTCTCCACCCCTGTTCGCCCTTTTTGCATCTCTGTTGCTTCTTTCTGCACTTCTCTTGCCTCTTTCTCTACCCCTCATCCCTCTTTTTGCACCTCTGTTGCTTCTTTCTGCACTTCTCTTGCTTCTTTCTGCACCTCTCATGCTTCTTTCTGCACTTCTCTTGCCTCTTTCTCTACCCCTCATCCCTCTTTTTGCATCTCTGTTGCTTCTTTCTGCACTTCTCTTGCCTCTTTCTCTACCCCTCTTTCCCCTTTATGCATCTCAGTTGCTTTTTTCTGCACTTCTCTTGCCTCTTTCTGCATCCATCTTGCCTCTTTCTGCACCTCTGTTGCTTCTTTCTGCACTTCTTTTGTTTCTTTCTGCACCTCTCTTTCTTCATTCTGTATCCCTCTTGCCTCTTTCATCACCCCATTTCCCCCTTTCTGCATCTCTGTTGAACTTCTCTTGCTTCTTTCTGCACCTCTGTTGCTTCTTTCTGCACCCCTTGTGCCTCATTCTGCACCCCTCTTCCCCCTTTCTGCACTCCTCTTGCCTCTTTCTGCACTTCCGTACCTTCTTTCTGCACTTCTTTTGTTTCTTTCTGCACCTCTCTTGCTTCTTTCTGTTTCCCTCTTGCCTCTTTCTTCATCCCTCTTCTCCCTTTCTGCATCTCTGTTGCTTCTTTCTGCACTTCTCTTGCCTCTTTCTCCACCCCTCTTACCCCGTTCTGCATCTCTGTTGCTTCTTTCTGCACTTCTCTTGTCTCTTTCTCCACCCCTCTTCCCTCTTTCTGCACCTCTGTTGTTTCTTTCTGAACCTCTCTTGCTTCTTTCTGTACCCCCTCGTGCCACTTTCACACCCCTCTGACCTCTTTCTGCACCCCTCTTGCCTCCTTCTGCACCTCTGTTCCTTCTTTCTGTACTCCTTTGTTTCTTTCTGCACCTCCCTTGCTTCTTTCTGCCCCCTTTTGCCTCTTTCTGCACCCCTCTTCCATCTTTCTGCACCCCTCTTGCCTCTTTCTGCACCTCTGTTCCTTCTTTCTGCACTTCTTTTGTTTCTTTCTGCAGCTCTCTTGCTTCTTTCTGCACCCTTTTGTCTCTTTCTCCACCCTTCTTTCAGCACCCCTGTTGCCTCTTTCTGCACCTCTGTTCCTTCTTTCAGCACTTCTTTTGTTTCTTTCTGCACATCTCTTGCTTCTTTCTGCAGCCCTCGTGCCTCTTTCTGCACCCCTCTTCCCTCTTTTTGCACCCCTCTTGCCTCATTCTGTACCTCTGTTGCATCTTTCTGCACTCCTCTTGCTTCTTTCTGCACCTCTCTTGCTTCTTTCTGCCCCACTCGTGCTTCTTTCTGCACTCCTCTTCCCTCTTTCTGCACCCCTCTTCCCTCTTTCTGCACCTCTCTTCCTTCTTTCTGCACCTCTATTGCTTCTTTCTGCACACCTCTTGCCACATTCTCCACCCCTGTTCTCTCTTTTTGCATCTCTGTTGCTTCTTTCTGTACTTCTCTTGCCTCTTTCTCCACCCCTTACCTCTCTTTCTTCACCTCTGTTGCTTCTTTCTGCACCTCTGTTGCTTCTTTCTGTATCCCTCTTGCCTCTTTCTCCACCCACTTCCCCCTTTCTGCATCTCTGTTGCTTCTTTATGCACTTCCCTTGCTTCTTTCTGCACCTCTCTTGCTTCTTTCTGCACCCCTCGTGCATCTTACTGCACCCCTCTTCCCTATTTCTGCACGCCTCTTTCTGCACCTCTGTTGCTTCTTTCTGCACTTATTTTGTTTCTTTCTGCACCTCTCTTGCTTCTTTCAGCACCCCTCTTGCCTCTTTCTCCAACCTTCTTCCCCCTTTTTTCATCTCTGTTGCTTCTTTCTGAACTTCTCTTGCCCCTTCTCCACCCCTTATCCGTCTTTCTGAACCTCTGTTGCTTCTTTTTGCATTTCTCATGCTTCTTTCTGCACCTCTCTTGTTTCTTTCTGCACCCCTCTTGCCTCTTTATGCACCCCTCCTCCCTCTTTCTACACCCCTCTTGCCTCTTTCTGCACCTCTGTTCCTTCTTTCTGCACTTCTTTTGTTTCTTTCTGTACCTCTCCTGCTTCTTTCTGCACCCCTCTTGCCTCTTTCTCTGCCCCTCTTCCCCTTTTCTGCATCTCTGCTGCTTCTTTCTGAACCCACCTTGCCTCTTTCTGCACCCTTCTTCCCTCGTTCTGCACCCCTGTTCCCTCTTTCTACACCTCCCCTGCCTGTTTCTGCACCTCTCTTGCCTCTTTCTGCACTTTTCTTGCCTCTTTCTGCACCTCTGTTGCTTCTTTCTACACCCCTCTTGCGTCTTTCCGTACCCTTCTTCCCTTTGTGCAACTCTCTTGCCTCTTTCTGCACCTCTCTTCCCTCTTTCTGCACCCCTCTTGCCTCTTTCTGCACCTCTGTTCCTTCTTTATGCACTTCTTTTGTTTCTTTCTGCACCTCTCTTTTTTTCTGCACCCCTCATGCCTCTTTCTGCACCCTTCTTTCCTCTTTCTGCCAATCTCTTGCCTCTTTCTGCACCTGTCTTGCCTGTTTCTGCACTTCTCTTGCCTCTTTCTGCACCTTTGTTGCTTCTTTCTGCACTTCTCTTCCATCTTTCTGCATCTCTGTTGCTTCTTTGTGCACCCCTTGTGCCTCTTTCTGCACCCCTCTTCCCTATTTCTGCACCCCTCTTGCCTTTTTCTGCACCTCTGTTCTTTCTTTCTGCACTTTTTTTGTTTCTTTCTGCACCTCTCTTGCTTCTTTCTGCACCCCTCTTGCCTCTTTCTCCACCCATATTCCCCCTTTCTGCATCTCTGTTGCTCCTTTTTGCACTTCTCTTGCTTCTTTCTGCACCCCTCTTGCCTCTTTCTCCACCCATATTCCCCCTTTCTGCATCTCTGTTGCTCCTTTTTGCACTTCTCTTGCCTATTTCTGTACCCCTCTTGCCTCTTTCTGCACACTGTTTCTTCTTTCTGCACTTCTCTTGCCTCTTTCTGCACCTCACTTGCTTCTTTCTGCACCCCTCTTCCCTCTTTCAGCACCCCTGTTCCCTCTCTCTGCACCTCTCCTGCCTGTTTCTGTACCTCTTTTGCTTATTTCTGCACTTTTCTTGCCTCTTTCTGCTGCTCTGTAGCTTCTTTCTGCACTTCTTTTGCCTCTTTCTGCCCCTCTTGCCTTTTTCTGCACATCTGTTGCTTTTTTCTGCACCCCTCATGCCTCTTTCTGCACCCTTCTTTCCTCTTTCTGCCAATCTCTTGCCTCTTTCTGCACCCCTGTTCCCTATTTCTGCACCTCTCCTGCCTGTTTCTGCACCTGTCTTGCCTGTTTCTGCACTTCTCTTGCCTCTTTCTGCACCTCTGTTGCTTCTTTCTGCACTTCTCTTCCATCTTTCTGCACCTCTGTTGCTTCTTTCTGCACCCCTTGTGCCTCTTTCTGCACTCCTCTTCCCTCTTTATGCACCCCTCTTGCCTCTTTCTGCACCTCTGTTCCTTCTGTCTGCACCTCTATTGCTTCTTTCTGCACACTCTTGCCACATTCTCCACCCCGTTCTCCCTTTTTGCATCTCTGTTGCTTCTTTCTGTACTTCTATTGCCTCTTTCTCCACCCCTTATCTCTCTTTCTTCACCTCTGTTGCTTCTTTCTGCACCTCTGTTCCTTCTTTCTGTATCCCTCTTGCCTCTTTCTCCACCCACTTCCCCCTTTCTGCATCTCGATTGCTTCTTTATGCACTTCTCTTGCTTCTTTCTGCACCTCTCTTGCTTCTTTCTGCACCCCTCGTGCATCTTTCTGCATCCCTCTTCCCTATTTCTGCACTCCTCTTGCCTCTTTCTGCAACTCTAATGCTTCTTTCTGCACTTCTTTTGTTTCTTTCTGCACCTCTCTTCCTTCTTTCAGCACCCCTCTTGCCTCTTTCTGTACCCCTCTTCCCCCTTTTTTCATCTCTGTTGCTTCTTTCTGAACTTCTCTTGCCCCTTCTCCACCCCTTATCCATCTTTCTGTACCTCTGTTGCTTCTTTCTGCACTTCTCATGCTTCTTTCTGTACCTCTCTTGTTTCTTTCTGCACCCCTCGTGCCTCTTTATGCACCCCTCTTCTACACCCCTCTTGCCTCTTTCTGCACCTCTGTTCCTTCTTTCTGCACTTCTTTTGTTTCTTTCTGTACCTCTCCTGCTTCTTTCTGCGCCCCTCTTGCCTCTTTCTCTGCTCTCTTCCCCTTTTCTGCATCTCCGTTGCTTCTTTCTGCACTTCTCTTGCCTCTTTCTGAACCCATCTTGCCTCTTTCTGCACCTCTGTTGCTTCTTTCTGCACTTCTCTTGCATCTTTCTGCACCCCTCTTGCCTTTTTCTGCACCTCTGTTCTTTCTTTCTGCACTTATTTTGTTTCTTTCTGCACCTCTCTTGCTTCTTTCTGCACCCCTTTTGCCTCTTTCTACACCCATATTCCCCCTTTCTGCATCTCTGTTGTTCCTTTTTGCACTTCTCTTGCCTATTTCTGCACCCCTCTTGCCTCTTTCTGCACCCTGTTGCTTCTTTCTGCACTTCTCTTGCCTCTTTCTGCACTTCACTTGCTTCTTTCTGCACCCCTCTTCCCTCTTTCTGCACCCCTGTTCCCTCTCTCTGCACCTCTCCTGCCTGTTTCTGTACTGCTCTTGCTTCTTTCTGCACTTTTCTTGCCTCTTTCTGCTCCTCTGTAGCTTCTTTCTGCACTTCTTTTGCCTCTTTCTGCCCCCCTTGCCTTTTTCTGCACATCTGTTGCTTCTTTCTGCACTTCTCTTGCTTCTTTTTGCATCTCTCTTGCTTCTTTCTGCACCCCTCTTGCTACTTTCTGCACCCTTCTTCCCTCTTTGTGCACCTCTCTAACCCCTTTCTGCACCTCTCTTCCCTCTATCTGCACCCCCTGCCTCTTTCTGCACCTCTGTTCCTTCTTTCTGTACTTCTTTTGTTTCTATCTGCACCTCTCTTGAATCTTTCTGTACCCCTTGTGCCTCTTTCTGCACCCGCTTCCCTTTTTCTGCACCCCTCTTGCCTCTATCTGCAGCTCTGTTGCTTTTTTCTGCACTTCTCTTTCTTTTTTCTGCACCTCTCTGGCTTCTTTCTGCACCCCTCGTGCCTCTTTTTGCACTCCTCTTCCCTCTTTCTGCACCCTTCCTGCCTCTTTCTGCACCTCTGCTCCTTCTTTTGTTTCTTTCTGCACCTCTCTTGCTTCTTTCTTCACCCCTCTTGCCTCTTTCTCCACCCCTCTTCCCCCTTTCTGCATCTCTGTTGCTTCTTTCTGCACTTCTCTTGCCTGTTTCTCTACCCCTCTTCCCTCTTTCTGCACTTCTGTTGCTTCTTTCTGCACTTCTCTTTCTTATTTTGGCACCTCTCTTGCTTCTTTCTGCACCCCTCTTCTCTCTTTCTGCACCTCTTTTGCCTGTTTCTGCAACTCTCTTGCCTCTTTCTGTGCCGCTCTTGCCTCTTTCTGCACCTCTCTTGCTTGGTTCTGCAGTTCTCTTTCTTCTTTCTGCACCCCTTTTGTCTCTTTCTGCACTCTTCTTACCTCTTTTTGCACATCTCTTACCTCTTTCTGCACCTCTCTTGCCTCTTTCTGTACCCCTCTTGCCTCTTTCTGCACCTCTTTTCCTTCTTTCTGCACTTCTCTTGCCTCTTTCTGTATCCCTCTTGCCTCCTTCTGCACCTCTGTTGGTTCTTTCTGCACTGCTCTTGCTTCTTTCTGCACCTCTTTTGCCTGTTTCTGCAACTCTCTTGCCACTTTCTGCAGTTCACTTGCCTCCTTCTGCACCTCTCTTGCTTCTTTCTGCTCTTCTCTTGCCTCTTTCTGCACTGCTCTTGCTTCTTTCTGCACCTCTCTTGCAAATTTTTGCACCCCTCTTGCATCTTTCTGCACCCCTCTTCCTTCTTTCTGCACCTTTCTTGCATCTGTCTGCACCTCCCTTGCCTCTTTCTCCACCTCTTTTCCTTCTTTCTGCACTTCTTTTGTTTCTTTCTGCACCTCTCTTGCTTCTTTCTGCTTCCCTGTTGCCTCTTTCTCCACCCCTTTTCCCCTTTCTACATCTCTGTTGTTTCTTTCTGCACTTCTCTTGCCTCTTTATGCACCCCTCTTCCCTCTTTCTGCACCTCTGTTCCTTCTTTCTGCTCTCCTCTTGTCTCTTTCTTCACCCCTCTTCCCTCTTTCCGCACCTCTGTTGCTTTTTCCGCACCTCTCTTGCTTCTTTCTGCCCCCCTCTTGCCTCTTTCACACCCCTCTTCCATCTTTCTGCACCCCGCTTTCTGCACCTCTTTTCCTTCTTTCTGTACTTCTTTTGTTTCTTTCAGCACCTCTCTTGCTTCTTTCTGCACCCCTCTTGCTTCTTTCTGCACCCTTCTTCCCTCTTTGTGCACATCTCTAACCTCTTTCTGCACCTCTCTTCCCTCTTTCTGCACCCCCTGCCTCTTTCTGCACATCTGTTCCTTCTTTCTGTACTTCTTTTGTTTCTTTCTGCACCTCTCTTCCCACTTTTTGCACCCCTCTTGCCTCATTCTGTTGCTTCTTTCTGCACTCCTCTTGCTTCTTTCTGCACCTCTCTTGCTTCTTTCTGCCCCACTTGTGCTTCTTTCTGCACTCCTCTTTCCTCTTTATGCACCCCTCTTGCCTCTTTCTGCACCTCGGTTCCTTCTGTCTGCACCTCTATTGCTTCTTTCTGCACACTCTTGCCACATTCTCCACCCCGTTCTCCCTTTTTGCATCTCTGTTGCTTCTTTCTGTACTTCTATTGCCTCTTTCTCCACCCCTTATCTCTCTTTCTTCACCTCTGTTGCTTCTTTCTGCACCTCTGTTACTTCTTTCTGTATCCCTCTTGCCTCTTTCTCCACCCACTTCCCCCTTTCTGCATCTCGATTGCTTCTTTATGCACTTCCCTTGCTTCTTTATGCACTTCTCTTGCTTCTTTCTGCACCTCTCTTGCTTCTTTCTGCACACCTCGTGCATCTTTCTGCATCCCTCTTCCCTATTTCTGCACTCCTCTTGCCTCTTTCTGCAACTCTAATGCTTCTTTCTGCACTTCTTTTGTTTTTTTCTGCACCCCTCTTCCCTCTTTCTGCACCCCTGTTCCCTCTCTCTGCACCTCTCCTGCCTGTTTCTGTACCTCTCTTGCTTCTTTCTGTGCTTTTCTGCTGCTCTGTAGCTTCTTTCTGCACTTCTTTTGCCTCTTTCTGCCCCCCTTGCCTTTTTCTGCACATCTGTTGCTTCTTTCTGCACTTCTCTTGCTTCTTTCTGTATCTCTCTTGCTTTTTTCTGCACCCCTCTTGCTTCTTTCTGCACCCTTCTTCCCTCTTTGTGCACCTCTCTAACCTCTTTCTGCACCTCTCTTCCCTCTTTCTGCACATCTGTTCCTTCTTTCTGTACTTCTTTTGTTTCTTTCTGCACCTCTCTTCCCACTTTTTGCACCCCTCTTGCCTTATTCTGTTGCTTCTTTCTGCACTCCTCTTGCTTCTTTCTGCACCTCTCTTGCTTCTTTCTGCCCCACTCGTGCTTTTTTCATCACTCCTCTTCCCTCTTTATGCACCCCTCTTGCCTCTTTCTGCACCTCTGTTCCTTCTGTCTGCACCTCTATTGCTTCTTTCTGCACACTCTTGCCACATTCTCCACCCCGTTATCCCTTTTTGCATCTCTGTTGCTTCTTTCTGTACTTCTATTGCCTCTTTCTCCACCCCTTATCTCTCTTTCTTCACCTCTGTTGCTTCTTTCTGCACCTCTGTTACTTCTTTCTGTATCCCTCTTGCCTCTTTCTCCACCCACTTCCCCCTTTCTGCATCTCGATTGCTTCTTTATGCACTTCTCTTGCTTCTTTCTGCACCTCTCTTGCTTCTTTCTGCACCCCTCGTGCATCTTTCTGCATCCCTCTTCCCTATTTCTGCACTCCTTTTGCCTCTTTCTGCAACTCTAATGCTTCTTTCTGCACTTCTTTTGTTTCTTTCTGCACCTCTCTTCCTTCTTTCAGCACCCCTCTTGCCTCTTTCTGTACCCCTCTTCCCCCTTTTTTCATCTCTGTTGCTTCTTTCTGAACTTCTCTTGCCCCTTCTCCACCCCTTATCCATCTTTCTGTACCTCTGTTGCTTCTTTCTGCACTTCTCATGCTTCTTTCTGTACCTCTCTTGTTTCTTTCTGCACCCCTCGTGCCTCTTTATGCACCCCTCTTCTACACCCCTCTTGCCTCTTTCTGCACCTCTGTTGCTTCTTTCTGCACTTCTTTTGTTTCTTTCTGTACCTCTCCTGCTTCTTTCTGCGCCCCTCTTGCCTCTTTCTCTGCTCTCTTCCCCTTTTCTGCATCTCCGTTGCTTCTTTCTGCACTTCTCTTGCCTCTTTCTGAACCCATCTTGCTTCTTTCTGCACCTCTGTTGCTTCTTTCTGCACTTCTCTTGCATCTTTCTGCACCTCTGTTGTTTCTTTCTGCACCCCTCTTGCCTTTTTCTGCACATCTGTTCTTTCTTTCTGCACCCCTTTTGCCTCTTTCTACACCCATATTCCCCCTTTCTGCATCTCTGTTGTTCCTTTTTGCACTTCTCTTGCCTATTTCTGCACCCCTCTTGCCTCTTTCTGCACCCTGTTGCTTCTTTCTGCACTTCTCTTGCCTCTTTCTGCACTTCACTTGCTTCTTTCTGCACCCCTCTTCCCTCTTTCTGCACCCCTGTTCCCTCTCTCTGCACCTCTCCTGCCTGTTTCTGTACCGCTCTTGCTTCTTTCTGCACTTTTCTTGCCTCTTTCTGCTCCTCTGTAGCTTCTTTCTGCACTTCTTTTGCCTCTTTCTGCCCACCCTTGCCTTTTTCTGCACATCTGTTGCTTCTTTCTGCACTTCTCTTGCTTCTTTTTGCATCTCTCTTGCTTCTTTCTGCACCACTCTTGCTACTTTCTGCACCCTTCTTCCCTCTTTGTGCACCTCTCTAACCCCTTTCTGCACCTCTCTTCCCTCTTTCTGCACCCCCTGCCTCTTTCTGCACCTCTGTTCCTTCTTTCTGTACTTCTTTTGTTTCTATCTGCACCTCTCTTGCATCTTTCTGCACCCCTTGTGCCTCTTTCTACACCCGCTTCCCTTTTTCTGCACCCCTCTTGCCTCTATCTGCAGCTCTGTTGCTTTTTTCTGCACTTCTCTTTCTTTTTTCTGCACCTCTCTGGCTTCTTTCTGCACCCCTCGTGCCTCTTTTTACACTCCTCTTCCCTCTTTCTGCACCCTTCCTGCCTCTTTCTGCACCTCTGCTCCTTCTTTTGTTTCTTTCTGCACCTCTCTTGCTTCTTTCTTTACCCCTCTTGCCTCTTTCTCCACCCCTCTTCCCCCTTTCTGCATCTCTGTTGCTTCTTTCTGCACTTCTCTTGCCTGTTTCTCTACCCCTCTTCCCTCTTTCTGCACTTCTGTTGCTTCTTTCTGCACTTCTCTTTCTTATTTTGGCACCTCTCTTGCTTCTTTCTGCACCCCTCTTCCCTCTTTCTGCACCTCTTTTGCCTGTTTCTGCAACTCTCTTGCCTCTTTCTGTGCCGCTCTTGCCTCTTTCTGCACCTCTCTTGCTTGGTTCTGCAGTTCTCTTTCTTCTTTCTGCACCCCTTTTGTCTCTTTCTGCACTCTTCTTACCTCTTTTTGCACATCTCTTACCTCTTTCTGCACCTCTCTTGCCTCTTTCTGTACCCCTCTTGCCTCTTTCTGCACCTCTTTTGCTTCTTTCTGCACTTCTCTTGCCTCTTTCTGCATCCCTCTTGCCTCCTTCTGCACCTCTGTTGGTTCTTTCTGCACTGCTCTTGCTTCTTTCTGCACCTCTTTTGCCTGTTTCTGCAACTCTCTTGCCACTTTCTGCAGTTCACTTGCCTCCTTCTGCACCTCTCTTGCTTCTTTCTGCACTTCTCTTGCCTCTTTCTGCACTGCTCTTGCTTCTTTCTGCACCTCTCTTGCAAATTTTTGCACCCCACTTGTATCTTTCTGCACCCCTCTTCCTTCTTTCTGCACCTTTCTTGCATCTGTCTGCACCTCCCTTGCCTCTTTCTCCACCTCTTTTCCTTCTTTCTGCACTTCTTTTGTTTCTTTCTGCACCTCTCTTGCTTCTTTCTGCTTCCCTGTTGCCTCTTTCTCCACCCCTTTTCCCCTTTCTACATCTCTGTTGTTTCTTTCTGCACTTCTCTTGCCTCTTTATGCACCCCTCTTCCCTCTTTCTGCACCTCTGTTCCTTCTTTCTGCTCTCCTCTTGTCTCTTTCTTCACCCCTCTTCCCTCTTTCCGCACCTCTGTTGCTTTTTCCGCACCTCTCTTGCTTCTTTCTGCACCCCTCTTGCCTCTTTCACACCCCTCTTACATCTTTCTGCACCCCTCTTTCTGCACCTCTTTTCCTTCTTTCTGTACTTCTTTTGTTTCTTTCAGCACCTCTCTTGCTTCTTTCTGCACCCCTCTTGCTTCTTTCTGCACCCTTCTTCCCTCTTTGTGCACCTCTCTAACCTCTTTCTGCACCTCTCTTCCCTCTTTCTGCACCCCTGCCTCTTTCTGCACATCTGTTCCTTCTTTCTGTACTTCTTTTGTTTCTTTCTGCACCTCTCTTCCCACTTTTTGCACCCCTCTTGCCTCATTCTGTTGCTTCTTTCTGCACTCCTCTTGCTTCTTTCTGCACCTCTCTTGCTTCTTTCTGCCCCACTTGTGCTTCTTTCTGCACTCCTCTTTCCTCTTTATGCACCCCTCTTGCCTCTTTCTGTACCTCTGTTCCTTCTGTCTGCACCTCTATTGCTTCTTTCTGCACACTCTTGCCACATTCTCCACCCCGTTCTCCCTTTTTGCATCTCTGTTGCTTCTTTCTGTACTTCTATTGCCTCTTTCTCCACCCCTTATCTCTCTTTCTTCACCTCTGTTGCTTCTTTCTGCACCTCTGTTACTTCTTTCTGTATCCCTCTTGCCTCTTTCTCCACCCACTTCCCCCTTTCTGCATCTCGATTGCTTCTTTATGCACTTCTCTTGCTTCTTTATGCACCTCTCTTGCTTCTTTCTGCACCCCTCGTGCATCTTTCTGCATCCCTCTTCCCTATTTCTGCACTCCTCTTGCCTCTTTCTGCAACTCTAATGCTTCTTTCTGCACTTCTTTTGTTTCTTTCTGCACCCCTCTTCCCTCTTTCTGCACCCCTGTTCCCTCTCTCTGCACCTCTCCTGCCTGTTTCTGTACCTCTCTTGCTTCTTTCTGCGCTTTTCTGCTGCTCTGTAGCTTCTTTCTGCACTTCTTTTGCCTCTTTCTGCCCCCCTTGCCTTTTTCTGCACATCTGTTGCTTCTTTCTGCACTTCTCTTGCTTCTTTCTGTATCTCTCTTGCTTTTTTCTGCACCCCTCTTGCTTCTTTCTGCACCCTTCTTCCCTCTTTGTGCACCTCTCTAACCTCTTTCTGCACCTCTCTTCCCTCTTTCTGCACCCCCTGCCTCTTTCTGCACATCTGTTCCTTCTTTCTGTACTTCTTTTGTTTCTTTCTGCACCTCTCTTCCCACTTTTTGCACCCCTCTTGCCTTATTCTGTTGCTTCTTTCTGCACTCCTCTTGCTTCTTTCTGCACCTCTCTTGCTTCTTTCTGCCCCACTCGTGCTTTTTTCATCACTCCTCTTCCCTCTTTATGCACCCCTCTTGCCTCTTTCTGCACCTCTGTTCCTTCTGTCTGCACCTCTATTGCTTCTTTCTGCACACTCTTGCCACATTCTCCACCCCGTTCTCCCTTTTTGCATCTCTGTTGCTTCTTTCTGTACTTCTATTGCCTCTTTCTCCACCCCCTGCCTCTTTCTGCACATCTGTTCCTTCTTTCTGTACTTCTTTTGTTTCTTTCTGCACCTCTCTTCCCACTTTTTGCACCCCTCTTGCCTTATTCTGTTGCTTCTTTCTGCACTCCTCTTGCTTCTTTCTGCACCTCTCTGGCTTCTTTCTGCACCCCTCGTGCCTCTTTTTGCACTCCTCTTCCCTCTTTCTGCACCCTTCCTGCCTCTTTCTGCACCTCTGCTCCTTCTTTTGTTTCTTTCTGCACCTCTCTTGCTTCTTTCTTCACCCCTCTTGCCTCTTTCTCCACCCCTCTTCCCCCTTTCTGCATCTCTGTTGCTTCTTTCTGCACTTCTCTTGCCTGTTTCTCTACCCCTCTTCCCTCTTTCTGCACTTCTGTTGCTTCTTTCTGCACTTCTCTTTCTTATTTTGGCACCTCTCTTGCTTCTTTCTGCACCCCTCTTCCCTCTTTCTGCACCTCTTTTGCCTGTTTCTGCAACTCTCTTGCCTCTTTCTGTGCCGCTCTTGCCTCTTTCTGCACCTCTCTTGCTTGGTTCTGCAGTTCTCTTTCTTCTTTCTGCACCCCTTTTGTCTCTTTCTGCACTCTTCTTACCTCTTTTTGCACATCTCTTACCTCTTTCTGCACCTCTCTTGCCTCTTTCTGTACCCCTCTTGCCTCTTTCTGCACCTCTTTTGCTTCTTTCTGCACTTCTCTTGCCTCTTTCTGCATCCCTCTTGCCTCCTTCTGCACCTCTGTTGGTTCTTTCTGCACTGCTCTTGCTTCTTTCTGCACCTCTTTTGCCTGTTTCTGCAACTCTCTTGCCACTTTCTGCAGTTCACTTGCCTCCTTCTGCACCTCTCTTGCTTCTTTCTGCACTTCTCTTGCCTCTTTCTGCACTGCTCTTGCTTCTTTCTGCACCTCTCTTGCAAATTTGTGCACCCCTCTTCATCTTTCTGCACCCCTCTTCCTTCTTTCTGCACCTTTCTTGCATCTGTCTGCACCTCCCTTGCCTCTTTCTCCACCTCTTTTCCTTCTTTCTGCACTTCTTTTGTTTCTTTCTGCACCTCTCTTGCTTCTTTCTGCTTCCCTGTTGCCTCTTTCTCCACCCCTTTTCCCCTTTCTACATCTCTGTTGTTTCTTTCTGCACTTCTCTTGCCTCTTTATGCACCCCTCTTCCCTCTTTCTGCACCTCTGTTCCTTCTTTCTGCTCTCCTCTTGTCTCTTTCTTCACCCCTCTTCCCTCTTTCCGCACCTCTGTTGCTTTTTCCGCACCTCTCTTGCTTCTTTCTGCCCCCCTCTTGCCTCTTTCACACCCCTCTTCCATCTTTCTGCACCCCTCTTTCTGCACCTCTTTTCCTTCTTTCTGTACTTCTTTTGTTTCTTTCAGCACCTCTCTTGCTTCTTTCTGCACCCCTCTTGCTTCTTTCTGCACCCTTCTTCCCTCTTTGTGCACCTCTCTAACCTCTTTCTGCACCTCTCTTCCCTCTTTCTGCACCCCCTGCCTCTTTCTGCACATCTGTTCCTTCTTTCTGTACTTCTTTTGTTTCTTTCTGCACCTCTCTTCCCACTTTTTGCACCCCTCTTGCCTCATTCTGTTGCTTCTTTCTGCACTCCTCTTGCTTCTTTCTGCACCTCTCTTGCTTCTTTCTGCCCCACTTGTGCTTCTTTCTGCACTCCTCTTTCCTCTTTATGCACCCCTCTTGCCTCTTTCTGCACCTCTGTTCCTTCTGTCTGCACCTCTATTGCTTCTTTCTGCACACTCTTGCCACATTCTCCACCCCGTTCTCCCTTTTTGCATCTCTGTTGCTTCTTTCTGTACTTCTATTGCCTCTTTCTCCACCCCTTATCTCTCTTTCGTCACCTCTGTTGCTTCTTTCTGCACCTCTGTTACTTCTTTCTGTATCCCTCTTGCCTCTTTCTCCACCCACTTCCCCCTTTCTGCATCTCGATTGCTTCTTTATGCACTTCTCTTGCTTCTTTCTGCACCTCTCTTGCTTCTTTCTGCACCCCTCGTGCATCTTTCTGCATCCCTCTTCCCTATTTCTGCACTCCTCTTGCCTCTTTCTGCAACTCTAATGCTTCTTTCTGCACTTCTTTTGTTTCTTTCTGCACCCCTCTTCCCTCTTTCTGCACCCCTGTTCCCTCTCTCTGCACCTCTCCTGCCTGTTTCTGTACCTCTCTTGCTTCTTTCTGCGCTTTTCTGCTGCTCTGTAGCTTCTTTCTGCACTTCTTTTGCCTCTTTCTGCCCCCCTTGCCTTTTTCTGCACATCTGTTGCTTCTTTCTGCACTTCTCTTGCTTCTTTCTGTATCTCTCTTGCTTTTTTCTGCACCCCTCTTGCTTCTTTCTGCACCCTTCTTCCCTCTTTGTGCACCTCTCTAACCTCTTTCTGCACCTCTCTTCCCTCTTTCTGCACCCCCTGCCTCTTTCTGCACATCTGTTCCTTCTTTCTGTACTTCTTTTGTTTCTTTCTGCACCTCTCTTCCCACTTTTTGCACCCTCTTGCCTTATTCTGTTGCTTCTTTCTGCACTCCTCTTGCTTCTTTCTGCACCTCTCTTGCTTCTTTCTGCCCCACTCGTGCTTTTTTCATCACTCCTCTTCCCTCTTTATGCACCCCTCTTGCCTCTTTCTGCACCTCTGTTCCTTCTGTCTGCACCTCTATTGCTTCTTTCTGCACGCTCTTGCCACATTCTCCACCCCGTTCTCCCTTTTTGCATCTCTGTTGCTTCTTTCTGTACTTCTATTGCCTCTTTCTCCACCCCTTATCTCTCTTTCTTCACCTCTGTTGCTTCTTTCTGCACCTCTGTTACTTCTTTCTGTATCCCTCTTGCCTCTTTCTCCACCCACTTCCCCCTTTCTGCATCTCGATTGCTTCTTTATGCACTTCTCTTGCTTCTTTCTGCACCTCTCTTGCTTCTTTCTGCACCCTCGTGCATCTTTCTGCATCCCTCTTCCCTATTTCTGCACTCCTCTTGCCTCTTTCTGCAACTCTAATGCTTCTTTCTGCACTTCTTTTGTTTCTTTCTGCACCTCTCTTCCTTCTTTCAGCACCCCTCTTGCCTCTTTCTGTACCCCTCTTCCCCCTTTTTTCTTCTCTGTTGCTTCTTTCTGAACTTCTCTTGCCCCTTCTCCACCGCTTATCCATCTTTCTGTACCTCTGTTGCTTCTTTCTGCACTTCTCATGCTTCTTTCTGTACCTCTCTTGTTTCTTTCTACACCCCTCGTGCCTCTTTATGCACCCCTCTTCTACACCCCTCTTGCCTCTTTCTGCACCTCTGTTGCTTCTTTCTGCACTTCTTTTGTTTCTTTCTGTACCTCTCCTGCTTCTTTCTGCGCCCCTCTTGCCTCTTTCTCTGCTCTCTTCCCCTTTTCTGCATCTCCGTTGCTTCTTTCTGCACTTCTCTTGCCTCTTTCTGAACCCATCTTGCCTCTTTCTGCACTTCTGTTGCTTCTTTCTGCACTTCTCTTGCATCTTTGTGCACCTCTGTTGCTTCTTTCTGCACCCCTCTTGCCTTTTTCTGCACCTCTGTTCTTTCTTTCTGCACTTATTTTGTTTCTTTCTGCACCTCTCTTGCTTCTTTCTGCACCCCTTTTGCCTCTTTCTACACCCATATTCCCCCTTTCTGCATCTCTGTTGTTCCTTTTGCACTTCTCTTGCCTATTTCTGCACCCCTCTTGCCTCTTTCTGCACCCTGTTGCTTCTTTCTGCACTTCTCTTGCCTCTTTCTGCACTTCACTTGCTTCTTTCTGCACCCCTCTTCCCTCTTTCTGCACCCCTGTTCCCTCTCTCTGCACCTCTCCTGCCTGTTTCTGTACCGCTCTTGCTTCTTTCTGCACTTTTCTTGCCTCTTTCTGCTCCTCTGTAGCTTCTTTCTGCACTTCTTTTGCCTCTTTCTGCCCCCCTTGCCTTTTTCTGCACATCTGTTGCTTCTTTCTGCACTTCTCTTGCTTCTTTTTGCATCTCTCTTGCTTCTTTCTGCACCCCTCTTGATACTTTCTGCACCCTTCTTCCCTCTTTGTGTACCTCTCTAACCCCTTTCTGCACCTCTCTTCCCTCTTTCTGCACCCCCTGCCTCTTTCTGCACCTCTGTTCCTTCTTTCTGTACTTCTTTTGTTTCTATCTGCACCTCTCTTGCATCTTTCTGCACCCCTTGTGCCTCTTTCTGCACCCGCTTCCCTTTTTCTGCACCCCTCTTGCCTCTATCTGCAGCTCTGTTGCTTTTTCTGCACTTCTCTTTCTTTTTTCTGCACCTCTCTGGCTTCTTTCTGCACCCTCGTGCCTCTTTTTGCACTCCTCTTCCCTCTTTCTGCACCCTTCCTGCCTCTTTCTGCACCTCTGCTCCTTCTTTTGTTTCTTTCTGCACCTCTCTTGCTTCTTTCTTCACCCTCTCTTGCCTCTTTCTCCACCCCTCTTCCCCCTTTCTGCATCTCTGTTGCTTCTTTCTGCACTTCTCTTGCCTGTTTCTCTACCCCTCTTCCCTCTTTCTGCACTTCTGTTGCTTCTTTCTGCACTTCTCTTTCTTATTTTGGCACCTCTCTTGCTTCTTTCTGCACCCCCTTCCCTCTTTCTGCACCTCTTTGCCTGTTTCTGCAACTCTCTTGCCTCTTTCTGTGCCGCTCTTGCCTCTTTTCTGCACCTCTCTTGCTTGGTTCTGCAGTTCTCTTTCTTCTTTCTGCACCCCTTTTGTCTCTTTCTGCACTCTTCTTACCTCTTTTTGCATATCTCTTACCTCTTTCTGCACCTCTCTTGCCTCTTTCTGTACCCCTCTTGCCTCTTTCTGCACCACTTTTGCTTCTTTCTGCACTTCTCTTGCCTCTTTCTGCATCCCTCTTGCCTCCTTCTGCACCTCTGTTGGTTCTTTCTGCACTGCTCTTGCTTCTTTCTGCACCTCTTTTGTCTGTTTCTGCAACTCTCTTGCCACTTTCTGCAGTTCACTTGCCTCCTTCTGCACCTCTCTTGCTTCTTTCTGCACTTCTCTTGCCTCTTTCTGCACTGCTCTTGCTTCTTTCTGCACCTCTCTTGCAAATTTTTGCACCCCTCTTGCATCTTTCTGCACCCTTCTTCCTTCTTTCTGCACCTTTCTTGCATCTGTCTGCACCTCCCTTGCCTCTTTCTCCACCTCTTTTCCTTCTTTCTGCACTTCTTTTGTTTCTTTCTGCACCTCTCTTGCTTCTTTCTGCTTCCCTGTTGCCTCTTTCTCCACCCCTTTTCCCCTTTCTACATCTCTGTTGTTTCTTTCTGCACTTCTCTTGCCTCTTTATGCACCCCTCTTCCCTCTTTCTGCACCTCTGTTCCTTCTTTCTGCTCTCCTCTTGTCTCTTTCTTCACCCCTCTTCCCTCTTTCCGCACCTCTGTTGCTTTTTCCGCACTCTCTCTTGCTTCTTTCTGCCCCCTCTTGCCTCTTTCACACCCCTCTTCCATCTTTCTGCACCCCTCTTTCTGCACCTCTTTTCCTTCTTTCTGTACTTCTTTGTTTCTTTCAGCACCTCTCTTGCTTCTTTCTGCACCCCTCTTGCTTCTTTCTGCACCCTTCTTCCCTCTTTGTGCACCTCTCTAACCTCTTTCTGCACCTCTCTTCCCTCTTTCTGCACCCCCTGCCTCTTTCTGCACATCTGTTCCTTCTTTCTGTACTTCTTTTGTTTCTTTCTGCACCTCTCTTCCCACTTTTTGCACCCCTCTTGCCTCATTCTGTTGCTTCTTTCTGCACTCCTCTTGCTTCTTTCTGCACCTCTCGTGCTTCTTTCTGCCCCACTTGTGCTTCTTTCTGCACTCCTCTTCCCTCTTTATGCACCCCTCTTGCCTCTTTCTGCACCTCTGTTCCTTCTGTCTGCACCTCTATTGCTTCTTTCTGCACACTCTTGCCACATTCTCCACCCCGTTCTCCTTTTTGCATCTCTGTTGCTTCTTTCTGTACTTCTATTGCCTCTTTCTCCACCCCTTATCTCTCTTTCTTCACCTCTGTTGCTTCTTTCTGCACCTCTGTTACTTCTTTCTGTATCCCTCTTGCCTCTTTCTCCACCCACTTCCCCTTTCTGCATCTCGATTGCTTCTTTATGCACTTCTCTTGCTTCTTTCTGCACCTCTCTTGCTTCTTTCTGCACCCTCGTGCATCTTTCTGCATCCCTCTTCCCTATTTCTGCACTCCTCTTGCCTCTTTCTGCAACTCTAATGCTTCTTTCTGCACTTCTTTTGTTTCTTTCTGCACCTCTCTTCCTTCTTTCAGCACCCCTCTTGCCTCTTTCTGTACCCCTCTTCCCCCTTTTTTCATCTCTGTTGCTTCTTTCTGAACTTCTCTTGCCCCTTCTCCACCCCTTATCCATCTTTCTGTACCTCTGTTGCTTCTTTCTGCACTTCTCATGCTTCTTTCTGTACCTCTCTTGTTTCTTTCTGCACCCTCGTGCCTCTTTATGCACCCCTCTTTCTACACCCCTCTTGCCTCTTTCTGCACCTCTGTTCCTTCTTTCTGCACTTCTTTTGTTTCTTTCTGTACCTCTCCTGCTTCTTTCTGCGCCCTCTTGCCTCTTTCTCTGCTCTCTTCCCCTTTTCTGCATCTCCGTTGCTTCTTTCTGCACTTCTCTTGCCTCTTTCTGAACCCATCTTGCCTCTGTCTGCACCTCTGTTGCTTCTTTCTGCACTTCTCTTGCATCTTTCTGCACCTCTGTTGCTTCTTTCTGCACCCCTCTTGCCTTTTTCTGCACCTCTATTCTTTCTTTCTGCACTTATTTTGTTTCTTTCTGCACCTCTCTTGCTTCTTTCTGCACCCCTTTTGCCTCTTTCTACACCCATATTCCCCCTTTCTGCATCTCTGTTGTTCCGTTTTGCACTTCTCTTGCCTATTTCTGCACCCCTCTTGCCTCTTTCTGCACCCTGTTGCTTCTTTCTGCACTTCTCTTGCCTCTTTCTGCACTTCACTTGCTTCTTTCTGCACCCCTCTTCCCTCTTTCTGCTCCCCTGTTCCCTCTCTCTGCACCTCTCCTGCCTGTTTCTGTATCGCTCTTGCTTCTTTCTGCACTTTTCTTGCCTCTTTCGGCTCCTCTGTAGCTTCTTTCTGCACTTCTTTTGCCTCTTTCTGCCCCCTTGCATTTTTCTGCACATCTGTTGCTTCTTTCTGCACGTCTCTTGCTTCTTTTTGCATCTCTCTTGCTTCTTTCTGCACCCCTCTTGCTTCTTTCTGCACCCTTCTTCCCTCTTTGTGCCCCTCTCTAACCCCTTTCTGCACCTCTCTTCCCTCTTTCTGCACCCCCTGCCTCTTTCTGCACCTCTGTTCCTTCTTTCTGTACTTCTTTTGTTTCTATCTGCACCTCTCTTGCATCTTTCTGCACCCCTTGTGCTTCTTTCTGCACCCCGCTTCCCTTTTTCTGCACCCCTCTTGCCTCTATCTGCAGCTCTGTTGCTTTTTTCTGCACTTCTCTTTCTTTTTTCTGCACCTCTGGCTTCTTTCTGCACCCCTCGTGCCTCTTTTTGCACTCCTCTTCCCTCTTTCTGCACCCTTCCTGCCTCTTTCTGCACCTCTGCTCCTTCTTTTGTTTCTTTCTGCACCTCTCTTGCTTCTTTCTTCACCCCTCTTGCCTCTTTCTCCACCCCTCTTCCCCTTTCTGCATCTCTGTTGCTTCTTTCTGCACTTCTCTTGCCTGTTTCTCTACCCCTCTTCCCTCTTTCTGCACTTCTGTTGCTTCTTTCTGCACTTCTCTTTCTTATTTCGGCACCTCTCTTGCTTCTTTCTGCACCCCTCTTCCCTCTTTCTGCACCTCTTTTGCCTGTTTCTGCAACTCTCTTGCCTCTTTCTGTGCCGCTCTTGCCTCTTTCTGCACCTCTCTTGCTTAGTTCTGCAGTTCTCTTTCTTCTTTCTGCACCCCTTTTGTCTCTTTCTGCACTCTTCTTACCTCTTTGTGCACATATCTTACCTCTTTCTGCACCTCTCTTGCCTCTTTCTGTACCCCTCTTTCCTCTTTCTGCACCTCTTTTGCTTCTTTCTTCACTTCTCTTGCCTCTTTCTGCATCCCTCTTGCCTCCTTCTGCACCTCTGTTGGTTCTTTCTGCACTGCTCTTGCTTCTTTCTGCACCTCTTTTGCCTGTTTCTGCAACTCTCTTGCCACTTTCTGCAGTTCACTTGCCTCCTTCTGCACCTCTCTTGCTTCTTTCTGTACTTCTCTTGCCTCTTTCTGCATTGCTCTTGCTTCTTTCTGCACCTCTCTTGCAAATGTTTTCACCCCTCTTGCATCTTTCTGCACCCTTCTTCCTTCTTTCTGCACCTTTCTTGCGTCTGTCTGCACCTCCCTTGCCTCTTTCTCCACCTCTTTTGCTTCTTTCTGCACTTCTTTTGTTTCTTTCTCCACCTCTCTTGCTTCTTTCTGCTTCCCTGTTGCCTCTTTCTCCACCCCTCTTCCCCCTTTCTACATCGCTGTTGTTTCTTTCTGTACTTCTCTTGCCTCTTTATGCTCCCCTCTTCCCTCTTTCTGCACCTCTGTTCTTTCTTTCTGCACTTCTTTTGTTTCTTTCTGCACCTCTCTTGCTTCTTTCTGCACCCCTCTTGCCTCTTTCTCCACCCCTCTTACCCCTTTCTGTATCTCAGTTGCTTCTTTCTGCACTCCTCTTGTCTCTTTCTCCACCCCTCTTCCCTCTTTCCGCACCTCTGTTGCTTCTTTCTGTACCTCTCTTGCTTCTTTCTGCACCCCTCTTGCCTCTTTCACACCCTCTTTCCTCTTTCTGCACCCCTCTTTTTGCACCTCTGTTCCTTCTTTCTGTACTTCTTTTGTTTCTTTCAGCACCTCTCTTGCTTCTTTATGCACTTCTCTTGCTTCTTTCTGCACCTCTCTTGCTTCTTTCTACAGCTCTCTTCCTTCTTTCTGTACCCTCTTGCCACTTTCTCCACCCCTCTTCCCTGTTTCTGCACCCCTGTTGCCTCTTTCTGCACCTCTGTTCCTTCTTTCTGCAATTCTTTTGTTTCTTTCTGCACATCTCTTGCTTCTTTCTGCACCCCTTGTGCCTCTTTCTGCACCCCTCTTACCTCTTTTTGCACCCCTCTTGCCTCTTTCTGCACCTTTCTTGCTTCTTTCTGCACTTCTCTTGCCTCTTTCTGCACTTCTTTTGCCTCTTTCTGCATTTCTGTTGCTTCTTTCTGAACTTTTGTTGCCTCTTTCTACATTTATGTTGCTTCTTTCTACACTTTTCTTGCTTCTTTCTGTGCCTTTCTTCCTCTTTCTGCACATGTCCTACCTATGTAGGCATAGTTAGAAATTAGCATTTAAAAAACCTTTGAAATTCACTGAAAAAAACCGAGGTTTCAGGGGCATTATAGTTAGTATTAGCATTTAAAAAACCTTTAGAAATTCACTGAAAAAACCAGAGGTTTCAGGGACGTTATAGTTAGTAATTAGCTTTTAAAAAACCTTAGAAATTCACTGAAAAAACCACAGGTTTCAGGAACGTTATAGTTAGGCTCACATTTCACTCATACAAAACCAGAGAAATTCGGCCGTTATAGTTAGCTGAGCTAACTATAACTCGCGCCCCCGCAATGCACTGCTGATGACGTCACATATTACAGAACTCATGACATGGACAGTGACATCACTGATGACATCACTGATGACATCTCAAATGGCAGGCTCGGCAGGTTTTGCATTTAAAAAAACCTTTTCTTTGTCACAGCCAAGTATTGTCTACTATCTCAGGGCTATTTTTGATGAGGGAGTTACTCATTGAGTGTGCTCTTCTATATGTGACGGGGAGGTTTTTAGGAAGGAGATGGCCAATAGTAGGATCATTTAAAACTAATGGCCAGTTACGTCTGATGATACTTCTCAATTCTTTGTCCCGTTTGTTAAATGCGAGTATCAATCTGATTTGATCTTTCCCTCCTTCATCATCATTTAGTTTGACAGTTTTGGACATCAGTTGGCAACCCCTATACTCCAGAGTCTTTGTGTTAGTTAACAGATTCAATCTATTTAACCGCTTTGATTTGGTGATGGCCAATTCTACAGTTTCTCTCGAGCAGCCTCGTGCTGTAAATCTGAGTTTGCTTGCCTGTTGGGCCACCTCTAAGTCTGGCCTATTACTGCAAATTCTCTTTAACCTAAGCATTTTCCCTTAGGGTATACTCTCTATTAGATGCCTAGGGTGAAAGCTTGTAGCACAGAATTGCCAGCTGTTTCTTTGCGGTGTACTTTGCTTTCAATTTTGTTGTGTTCAATGTAAATCTGTACATCTAAAAATTTACTCACTGTGCTGTGAAGTTCAAATTGATCTTATTGTTATTAATAGTTGCCACAAATTCCAAGGCACTTGCATTAGTTCCTCTCCACACCACAAATAGATCATCTATGAATCACAACATGTTCATTCATAGTTGTCTCATGTGTCCCCCTGAGAATCAGCTCCTCCCACCAGCCCATGTGTAGACAAGCATAGCTGGGGGAGAAGCTGGCTCCCATAGCAACTCCACGCATTTGTTGATAAACAAGATTTTGGAACATAAACAAATTATTGTTGAGACAGAATGTCACCATATTAATTAGCATTTTGCTGTGTTGCAACAACCAGATTGACCTGTCGCCAAGAAAATGTTCAAGTGCCCTTACGCTGTCTGTTAGAAATGGGATCTCTGGTTGGCTAAGGCTTGCGCCAAAGCCAGGCAGAGACCACCACTCTAGTCAGGGCGAGGGAGTTACACACCCAAGATAACCCCTGCTCACCCCCTTGGTAGCTTGGCACGAGCAGTCAGGCCTATCCCGGAGGCAATGTGTAAAGCGTTTGCGCAACACACTCTCACAGCAGAAACACACTAGGCACACCACAAAAGGAACTCCACACAAGGTTATATATAAAAATAGCCTTTGTATTGTCATAAACACCTTAGAATATAATCACACAAGGTACACTGTGCCAACTGGCACTAGGCAGTATTTACAGGGGATTATTTACACATGACAGGGCCAATTGGGCCACTGTCAAAACCATCACAAATCACCAATGGTAAATGTAGCACAAATAGTAAATGTAGCGCACAACCAGTAACTACTGGTAAAGTTAGGAACTTAGCATGAGATCCTGCAATGTAAAACAGAGGATGCATAAACTACCTTGCGCATGAATCACCTTAGGCATAAACTACATTAGGCCCAAACCTCCTTAGCATCACACATTACGCAATAGGCATTACAGTAGGCATCACCAGCATAAAAACAGTGTGCCCCAATCGGGGGCACAACGCACTGAAACTGGCCCCAGGCCAACTGGCCTCTCACAGGGGCTCCAAAACCCAATGTCCAGAATGTCCGGGCTGTAAGGGGACCTCACACAGGGGCCCCCTGGCTGCCTCAGCAGCAAACACAAAGTGCGCAATTGCGCAAGCCTAAACGTGGCAGCTGCCCACTACTTGCTGGGCAGCTGTGAAAATGAGCACGGGCACCAGCGTGCCCCCTGAGCCCCTCTCTGGGACTCGCCACTTGAAAAATGAAACTGTCCCCCAAGGTCGCAGCTGCCTGAGCTGTCGCAGGGCAGCTGGCAAAACACGCCAATAAAGTCTGGCACTCCTCGTGCCTCTTGGGCCCCCACTGGGGCTTCTCAACAAAATCTGGCCCCACGTTGCAGCGGCCCGCAACTGCGGCGCCGCTGCGAAGCCAAAGGAAGAACGGGCACAACTGTGCCTGGGAGCCCCCTCCCTCGGGGGACTCTTGGAAACAAATGCCCCCAACGTTGGAGTCCCGCTCTGGGACTCAGAACCACAAGAGTGCCAGACGTTGCAGCAGCCCGCAACTGCGGCACTGCGGGGATGATGCACCCCACACTGGCACTTAGGCTCACTCACCGGTCTCCTCTTGCTGGCGGCGGGCAGCTGGAATGGAGCCTTCAACGCTCCGACTTCTCTGAGGCTGCGGAGGCTCTCCGGACTTCACCCGGGCCCCCTCCTGGGACCCGGGACTCCTCTATCAGGCTCGCGGGCAGGACCACGAAGGTGGGGTGGGATGCTGCTGGACCCACACGCTCCCGCTTGCGGCTACACGTGGGGCTCTCCTCGTTCCTCCAGGAGCCCCGCCGACAACAACCGCACCTCTCCGCTTCCGGCCGCAGGTCGGCCCGCCCACAATCAGGCCTTCCGAATGCCTGTCTTCCTGTTTCGCCGTGAGCGGCGGCCGGCGGCTTCTCCTTCTGTGCGGCTTGGTGCCACGGCGGTGATTCCTTTCAAGATGCGGGGTAGGCACCCGCGAGGACAATAAATCAGATAAGCGGGGTGGGCTCCCGCTACTTAATAAATCAGCACTGCAGCCATGACGCGGGGTGGGCTCCCGCTAAGAAATCAGCACAAGCGGGGGAATCCCTACATCGGGATTCCCTCCCAAATGATCGCAGCTCCGCGCTGCCGGCTAAAAATAAAAGCGCTTGAGGAAATCAGGGAAGCGCTCTAATCCAAGTCCAGGGTCAAAACGAAGCGCTCTTCCCTAGAATAAAAGCAAGTTTCAGGGAGGCAAAGGCTGGGCTCAGGCAGGCCAGCTCACAGGGCCCTCCCGCAGGGAGGCAGTCCCTAGTGGCGGTTCCTCCTGGAGCCCAGCAGCAGCAGGCCCCCCCCCCCCAGTCAGGAATAGCACACCAGAACATTTTCATGGGGTCACAGCCCCTTCTTTTATACACCCTTTTCCTTTGTGACACAGCACAGGGCTGGGGGAAAAACCAGATGCAACTGGTTTGGGGCTTATTGTTCTGAGTTTTATTTTAATTCTTCTCCTAAACGTGTCATTTGTAAATTGTATACTCTTGCTTCAGCTCAGACACCTAGGTCTCCTGTGTTGCACGTGTCCCTGAGCGTCCTGCCAAAATGGAGTCTGCTTTTAATTTTTGTGGTCTGTTTAGATACAGTATGTGGGAGTTGGTGGAGTTCTGTGAGGAGAGAGACATAGCAGTGAGTGGGTCAGACACCCAGTCAAAGCTTAGGGAAAACCTGATCCAATGGCAAAAGGATGAATGGGAACGTGAGCGCAATGAGGAGAAGAGGGCCCTGGCCGCTCGCCAAGAGGATGGTGGGTCTGAGGGGAGCCCTGAGGAGTCTGAAGAGGAGGAAGAAAATGACAGGACAGGGACGCCAGTAGATAGTGGAGACCCCATAGATAGAGAGTCCCTTGCTGGGTCCAGTGTCGGGGGCAGTGCCCCATCCCTTTCCCTATCCCCAGAGGAGTGGGAAGATAGGAGGGAAGAAAGGGAGTATCAGCTGGCTTTGGAGAAGCTCAGGTTAGAGCATACCAAGGAGATAGCGCAGCTGAGTGTGGAGAAGAAAAAGCAAGAGAACGAGAGGGTCCTAGCACAGGAGAGGATGGCGGAGGCTGAGAGGGCCTTCACCAAGGAGAAATTAGCTCTTGGTACATCCTCTGAGTGTAGTTTTAGTTGTCTGGATTCACCAGTAAGGGTGGGATCCAGTGGTGGCAGCAATATGGAGTCCAGTGCAGGAAGTCCCATGCCCAGTTCCCAAAGTATGGTACCTTGTTCCCAAGAAGAGGAGTACAGGTTGAAGTTCAGGGGCAGTAGGAAACTGTCTCACCAGTCTTGGGGGGAGTTTGTGGATGAATGTAATGATGCACTGGCTGATTGGGTGACGGTTAACACGGAACAGGATTTTCACGGACTGTTCGATCTGGTTATCCGAGAGCACATGCTCAGTTGTTGTTTTCCGGGATAGGCCTGACTGCTCGGGCCAAGCTACCAAGGGGGTGAGCAGGGGTTATCTTGGGTGTGTAACTCCCTTGCCCTGACTAGAGTGGTGGTCTCTGCCTGGCTTTGGCGCAAGCCTTAGCCAACCAGAGATCCCATTTCTAACATTGGTTGTCAGCGGTGAGGATAGGACTTGCGTTTGCGCAGTACCACAGCGACGACTGGCTGCACTACAAAGCTCTGCATTTAGATAATCACGTGTTTGGGGATTATTGTTCTGAGTTTTATTTTAATTCTTCTCCTAAAAGTGTCATTTGTAAATTGTATACTCTTGCTTCAGCTCAGACACCTAGGTCTCCTGTGTTGCACGTGTCCCTGAGCGTCCTGCCAAAATGGAGTCTGCTTTTAATTTTTGTGGTCTGTTTAGATACAGTATGTGGGAGTTGGTGGAGTTCTGTGTAGAGAGACATAGCAGTGAGTGGGTCAGACACCCAGTCAAAGCTTAGGGAAAACCTGATCCAATGGCAAAAGGATGAATGGGAACGTGAGCGCAATGAGGAGAAGAAGGCCCTGGCCGCACGCCAAGAGGGTGGTGGGTCTGAGGGGAGCCCTGAGGAGTCTGAAGAGGAGGAAGAAAATGACAGGACAGGGACGCCAGTAGATAGTGGAGACCCCATAGATAGGGAGTCCCTTGCTGGGTCCAGTGTCGGGGGCAGTGCCCCATCCCTTTCCCTATCCCCAGAGGAGTGGGAAGATAGGACTGAAGAAAGGGAGTATCAGCTGGCTTTGGAGAAACTCAGGTTAGAGCATACCAAGGAGATAGCGCAGCTGAGTGTGGAGGAGAAAAAGCTAGAGACCGAGAGGGTCCTAGCACAGGAGAGGATGGCGGAGGCTGAGAGGGCCTTCACCAAGGAGAAATTAGCTCTTGGTACGTCCTCTGAGTGTAGTTTTAGTTGTCTGGATTCACCAGTAAGGGTGGGATCCAGTGGTGGCAGCAATATGGAGTCCAGTGCAGGAAGTCCCATGCCCAGTTCCCAAAGTATGGTACCTTGTTCCCAAGAAGAGGAGTACAGGTTGAAGTTCAGGGGCAGTAGGAAACTGTCTCACCAGTCTTGGGGGGAGTTTGTGGATGAATGTAATGATGCACTGGCTGATTGGGTGTCGGTTAACACGGAACAGGATTTTCACGGACTGTTCGATCTGGTTATCCGAGAGCACATGCTCAGTTGTTGTTTTCCGGGATAGGCCTGACTGCTCGTGCCAAGCTACCAAGGGGGTGAGCAGGGGTTATCTTGGGTGTGTAACTCCCTTGCCCTGACTAGAGTGGTGGTCTCTGCCTCGCTTTGGCGCAAGCCTTAGCCAACCAGAGATCCCATTTCTAACACTGTCCTTATGATTAATGCTTGTGTAAAGCGATGTGACATCTAATGTCATAAGGAGGTAATCTTCTTGCCAGGCAAAATCATTCAGTCTCCGGGGAAAATCACTTGTATCTTTGATATAAGATGCATATTTAATAAACTAAAAACAATTAATCAAATTACATAATCACTATTAAAAAATTAATTATCAATTAATAAATAACTGTTATTCAATTAATCATTAATTAACTTACCACCCTATAGCCCTACAAACCAAGCAGTCCACACCTAATATATAAATAAAAAAATAAGTATTTCATAAGTTTCATATTTAAAATAAATTAAATAATGAATTATGAATTAGTAATGACTTGTTAAGTAATTATTACTTAATTAACCTCCCACTCTACACCCCTAGATACCCAGCATCCTGCAACTAAAATGTATCTCAAAATAATAAGTATAGCACAATTTACATAATAGATAATTAATTAATTAGATAACAATGAATAAGTAATGGTTAAATAAATATTACTTAATTAATGTCCCACCTTATGCCCTACAAACACAGCAGCCAGCGCCTAAATCATAAAAATATATAATTATTACGCAATTTACACAATTAATAATCAATTAAATAATTATTAATAAAATAAAAATATTTGTTAGTTAATTATTATTTAATTTACTTTCCACCCTATGCCCCTACAAACCTAGCAACCCACACCTAAAATATAACTAAAAGAAATCAGCATTACATAATTTACATAATTAATACCAGTCACATAATTAATTATAAATTTAGAATTTGTTTTTGTTTCTTAAACTTCCCACTCTATGCCCCTAAAAACCCAACAACCCGCAACAACACTATAAATTACTATTAACAATCAAATAAAAAATTCTAAATCACTTAAAATTATAAACTATATTTAAAAAAAAGAATAGCAATTACACAAATAAAAGTAACACATAAGATGAATATATGAACTTAAATGCATTAAAATTATTACAAAAATTATAATTTTACAACTTTGTTATTGAAAATGATATTAAAAACACCGATATTCTTAAAAATTATATTACTTACCTAGAAAAAAGGTATTCGTTACAACCATATTTTTGCATCGCAATATTTTTGTGTCACATTATTTTTTTCCAATATTTGTGTCCCCCAATATTTACAACTCGATATTTTGTCGAAACACCCAAATAAATAATTTTAAGGTAGTAGCTGACGAAATGTCTTAGTCCAAATGCAAATCATGAAAACATTTGACAGATATTTTGTGAGGACATACGTGAATCTACGTGTCACAAATAACAATGCATAAAGGAAATGGAGGTCATTATTAAGAGAAGAAAATATTGTACAGATACAGGGTGCAGGCATTACCAAGGCCTAATCAATCACATTTCTGGCATGATCAGTAATTCCAGTAGTAGCAGCAAAAGAAAAACTGCACAACGCTGTAACAAAAAAAAAATGGCACCCGTAATAAACAGTATGCAGAAGTGAAATGCAGAGGAGAGGAATGCTCTCAAAGCCAAATGGCGCCTTTCTTTAAGTTGTTTAAAATTCAGTTGAAGCATTTAGGTGCTGACATTAGGGGCGGCATTATGCCAGTTGGAGAGGGTGCTCAGTACATAATGGCACCATCCTGAGAAGATAAACGAGCAATATCTGGAAGCAGGCCTGGTTCTAGAGAGCAGGGTGGGAAGCAGCAGCGGCCACTGCACGTAAGAGCGGTGCGGCGGTGGGGACGGCTGGCGGGGGATTTCGAGAGACGACCACAAGGGAAAATTAAATAAATAATTAATTTTCCCTCGTGGTCGTCTCTCTAAATCCCCCCGAGCTGGCCCCACCGCCCCACCGCTCTTACCTGCAGCGGCCCCAGCTGGTGGGAAGACCAGGCTCTCCCAAGATAGCCTAGTGGCTCACCCAAGGCCCATTCACAAGCGGTAAACTATCATCTTTTCTTTTTCTGAATGTAAAAAAATCACACAGCCCTGCAGGCTCGCAGTCAGAACCTAATTGTGCAACTTTTATTCAGTAATGCCAATGCCTTGGTGCACTTTAAGTGCTTGGGGACAGGAGGGGCGTGGCCGAGCCATGCAGCAAGATGGCCGCTTGCTGAAGTGGCTCTGCCGGCCGGGTACATAATCCACCAATTATCCGAGTTACTACCACCCATCCACCCGCTCCATCGGTGGGAACAGATTACCAGCCTGAAGAGGAGCAGTTTGATACCCGCGACAGATCCGAGAACCGCAGCATGCCGTGCGACGACGCCTCGTGGCCCTGAGGCCTGGGCCGAGAGGAGGCCGCGCGGAGAAAAGGAGTGGCTGCGCGGACCAGCTGGGCCGCTGCCGGAGGAGCGTCGCGTCCAGTGGGGAGTGAGACCGGCCGGCGGTCTTCGGACCGTGATGCGCCCTCGGAGTAAGGCTGTGCGGTGACTCCAGGCGGAGGGATCAACCGGGCCCCTGACGGAGACATCGGCGGACGGAGCTGGCTGGAATCCCCGTACATATTGGTGAGGAGTTGCGGGACTGATCAGGGACACGAGAGGAGCGGCGCGCGATCCGAGGATCGCGCTGCAGACCCCGCTAGAGGCAAGGTGCACAATACACGCAAGCGGCCTGGGGCTCGCCTGAGCGCTAAGTGAAAACCCTGCTGAGACCGGTGGCTGCCGGCGGGCCGGGAGGCCTAAGCGCGGGGGTGGGGTCCTCAGCTGAAGCCAAGGTACGGAGGACCTGAATGCGGGCCTAAAGACCTGCTAGTCAAAAAATGGGGAATCGCGATCCTCAGCGTTTTGCTATCGACGCGCTGGGCCCCCCCCCCCGCTGCGACACACGCACGCACACAGCACCGAGTATACTTTCAAAAACGACGAAAGCACTCATCGCCCCACGCCAAGTGCCGCAGTAGACCCGGAGATTGCCTTGCAAGAACATCAGGCTCATTGAACACTTGCAGCGCCCCAAAAGGTGCATAGCGGCGGCATCATTGTCCAGTGGGGGAGGCGTAGTGGGAGTCAGCGCGCCGAACGCCAACACCAGATGGCGGACTCCTGAAGCGGGACGCGGTGAGGGCCGCTGATAGTCTGGACTATCCACGCAACTAGCAGGGCAACATATGTCGGCTGCGGGGCGGTAACAAAGGTGACAACCGAGGTCAGACTGCGCGGTCCTCCCGCTGCTGCGGGCACCATCAGGTAGCCGCCGTGTGACTCACCTGTTGACCAAACAACATCATCTCCCCCAAGTAGGGAGCTTGTGGCACTACAGTGTGCGTGGCTAATACATCGCAGTGTGCAGGGCGTCCAGACAGTGGGTCTCCACATTGCCCCACACAGCTTGCATATCAACCACAGATCCGGTAATTGCACCGTAAGCACATCAGGCTCATTCAAAAATTGCAGCACCCAAAGAAGTGCATAGCGGAGGCATCGCGGTTGAGCAGAGGAGGCGCAGTGGGATCCAGTAAGCCGGGCGTCGCCACCAGATGGAGAAATCCTGAGGCGAGGCCGCGGTGGGAGCAACCAACAATTCAGGACTCCCCTCGTTACAAACAGGGCACCTCACGTTGACTTCAGCGTGGCAAAAACGGAGATCATTGAGGTCGGATTGCGAGAACGTCACACGAGGGGATCCCCGCAGCTGTGGGCACCCTCAGGCAGCCGCCCTGGGACTTTACCTGCTGACCAAACAATTTCATCCCCCACCGAGCTGGGGGCTTGGGGCGCCATAGCGTACATGGCAAACGTATAGAAGCTGACAGGGCATCCAGGTGAGGGCTCCCCACAGTGCCCCACAGCGCTCGTATATCGAACACAGGCCCCATTCTCAACACGCAAGCAGCTCTCACGACACAGCTATGGGCAAACCCGACAACAAACAGGCCAAGATCACATTTGAAAAGCGTGCCACACGGCTACAAGAAATGGGGTCAACACTGATCACAGTAGTGCCGGAGACGCAACTTGAACCGGACCAGGAGGAGGACATAAAAACTATGCTGCGGGAGGTCAAGGTCAGCCTACGAGACATAGACTCTAAACTAGACTCCCTAGCACTACGTATGGATCACGTCT
The DNA here is from genome assembly GCA_963921515.1 of Calotriton arnoldi. Lineage (NCBI taxonomy): Eukaryota > Metazoa > Chordata > Amphibia > Caudata > Salamandridae > Calotriton > Calotriton arnoldi. Next base: position 493,901 of record CAWUFW010009734.1, on the reverse strand, counting down.
CCCAAAGAGTGGACAAGCACGAGTCTCGCATCGACACACTGGAGACGAGAGTTTCCGATTCTGACGACCGCCAGGTGGAGACGCACGAACGACTACTCCGCATGGACAAGGTGTTGGAAGTCATCAAAACGCGCAAGTAGGGAGTAGGCCTTACGGACAAGCAGTGGGAACTTAGCTGTAGACAAATGGAAAGACTGATGCCGAATTACCGTCTCCGGTTAATCCATTTCAAATACATTCATCGTCTCTACCGCACACCCACACAGTTGCATAGGATGGGCCTCCGTGGGGACGACAGTTGTTGGAGGTGCGGAGCCTCCAGGGCGACCTTCCTCCATCTAGCATGGCAGTGCAGACCGATAGCGAATTATTGGATACGGATATTCACTCACATAAACACCATCACAGGACTGCATTTCCCGCACGAGCCTGGCATAGCGCTGCTGGGCATAATGGACATGGTGCAGCCGAAACTCCGTAAACTGCCCGCAATACTCTTTTTAATGGCAAAAAGACAGGTGGCAGTACATTGGGGGGCGACTACATCTCCCACGACCAAGGCATGGGTAGCGAGTGTGTCATATTGTAAGATACAATTGGCGATATATTGGGAATTGTTACCAACACGGTCGCGCCCTAGACATATATGCCATCAGGAGACGCCGTGGTTGCAGTCAGGAGACGCCGTGGTTCTGTGATGTCACCGGGAAGGTGCGTTGGTTGCGGGTGGGGGTCACATACAGTCCCGATTCATGTATCTAATGCAGTGGTGTATTGTTTGACAAGGTAATTGTATAGGATTTACACAGATGTTCCAGATGAATACTCTAGGGGGCTCCAGGTGGGATGGAGAAGTTGTAATTCTGAATGGAAAACAAGGCACTTGTGGGAACGTTGTGTACTGCACGTTTTGTTGTTGTTGCATAATTGGTAAAATGCAAATAAACAGAATTTTAAAAAAAAAAGTGCTTGGGGACAGGGGTGAGCTCACGGGGCATGGCTACTATTATTCTGCAATACTCACACAGGGGATCTAGTAGGGAGGGACCCAAACAGAGGCGCATCAATCCCTAGTCACCATACAAATCACAACGTGTGCATCTGGTCATAAAGTGTAGTGTAAATTAATTAATGTATGTATGATGGCGCTGCTAAGGAAGAAATCCTTTTTAGGAAAAGAACCCTAACTCACCCAAGGGTGACATGCTTCATCATTGGGTTCCCTTCTCACACCGGGACTGCATGGTCCATGGTGTGGGCTACAACTCCCCTTCTTGGAGGAGCAGAGGTGTTTTGAGATGTGCGATATATTGGGGTCAGTGAGGGACAGAGTACAAAAATATAGGAAGTGAAGGTGAATAAACTATCTCCAAAGGGCCAGATTTACTTTATTAGTGGTCCAATGGGATAGGATTAAAAAGAGGACTGTTTTTTTAGAATCAATCATTTTTATTGTGTGGTAAGCATTTAAATACACGGCTCAGCTGCCTACATCCGGTGGCCGGCAGAGCGTAACCTCTTTAATGATGTACACAGCGTGCAGGTCAACAACCCGGAGGGCGACCCCGCGTTAGAGACATTCAAGAGATAACCGGCCATCTAGCAGGAGCGCGAATACCACTTTTCTGGAAAATAGAAACAAACAAAGAAACAAATACCCCCCCAGACACCCCCTGAGTCCCCTCCCCCACCCCTCTCCGCATCAGCCTCTAAACCCCTGCACTTCTAACCCCACCTCATGCCATGTCCGCCGCCCCACCGTCATCGTCGATGGCCCCTAGAGGCTTCAAGGGAATGAGCTGCAAGATCTGTAAGTACTTTGGGCATGTGACCTCTCTCAGTTCTTTAGAAAGGAGCTGTAGGAAAGGACCCCATAACTCCGCATACTCAGCGCCTTTACCATCAATGCCCAACGAAAGACGTTCCATAGCCAGAAGGTGCCAAAGCCTTTGGAACCAGTCCCTCGGGTCAGGTGAGGCCGAGGAGCCCCAGTGCGCCAGAAGAACCTGGCGCGCCGCTAACAGAGCTAAGGCTATCTGCCGGCCCCGGAGCGAGCGCAAAGGGAAAGACTTTGGGTGGGGGAGGCCCAGCAGTGCGTGTTCAGGTGCTCGGGGAAATGTGATCTGAAAGGCATCATCTAGCTCATCAAGGACAACCTTCCAGTACCGCACTAATTTCAGGCAACGCCATAGCAAATGCACCAGTGTACCCTGATGGCCGCACCCCCGCCAGCAGAGGTCCGACTTCGCTACGTCCCACGCCTTTACGCGCACCGGAGTATAATACCAATAGGCGGCCACCTTGTAGGCAGACTCAGCCCCTGCAGTGTTAGAAGCGGTGTGGTGAGCGCGATAAAAGACGTGTTCCCATTCTTTACATGTAAGAGGTCGCCCCAGCTCCGTTTCCCAGCGGACCTGCGCTTTCGTGCGCTGCCTCTTGGGGTGCATCAGGATCATCGCGTACAGATCGGAAATGAGCTTGCGGTCATCTGTTTTGCAGACAAGCCACTTCTCAAAAGCCGTCAGGGGGCGGGACATTGACGCGGAGTTAGCAGGTTGAGTCACCCAATGCTTTAATTGTAAGTACTGAAAGGCCTCTGCCTCCGGTAGGTGGAAGTACTCCTGGCGCAGTTGGGAAAAAGGGATCAAACCATCTAGATCAAAGAGAGATCCCACCCTCTTACAGCCCTCCTCCCTCCAGCGTTGGAAGATGGGGGACGCACATCCCGGCGGAAAATCGGGGTTGTCGACAATAGGAGTCATAGGGGAAGGAAAAGTAGTCCAACCTTTGCGCAGCGCTAGTTGGTCCCAAGTTTTCAAAGTCGGGGAGGTCACCGGGGAAGAGTAGAGGCCCCACGCTCTATGTTTGCGCGGCAGCCACAGCTCGCGCCAGATATTACAGCCCGCCACTGTCTGATCCATAAAGTTCCAATGCTTGCTGGACAAGGGCCTATTCCATTCCACAATATACCGGAGACAGGAGGCTTGGTAGTAGGCCTCTAACAAAGGAAAGCCCAACCCACCCGCCGACTTCGGTGCGGTGATGAGGGGCAGCGCAAGTCGTGGCCGTTTGTTGTTCCACAAGAAAGCATTTAAGAGTCCCTGTAACTTCCGGAGGGCGCCTGGAGGGGGACTCACAGGGAGCATCTGAAAGAGATAAAGTATGCGCGGGAGAATGGTCATCTTCACCGCCGCCAGCCTCCCATACCAAGCCAGGTTAAGGCGGGACCAGCCTGAGAGTGCTTTGGTAGTTTGGTCCGTCAGCAATTTATAGTTGAGGGAGACCGTATGAGCTACGGAAGAGGTCAATCGGATACCTAAGTATGGGATGTCAGGGTCAGCCCAGTGAAAGGCGAAGTCTTGTTGCAAGTCCAGAACCTGCGCCCCAGGGATAGAAATATTAAGAATTTGTGATTTTGAAAAGTTTACCTTAAATCCCGCCACTTGCCCAAAGTCGCGGAGCTCCGTCGAGAGGTACCGCAAGGAGGAGTGAGGCTGAGTAAGTGATAGGATAACATCGTCAGCGTAGAGGCTGATTTTATGCATGTCTGCTCCGAATACAATCCCCTCAATGCCCACGTTCGCTCGTATACGTTGGGCAAAAGGCTCCATATAGAGCGCAAAAAGCAGCGGGGATAAGGGACATCCCTGTCGCGTCCCTCTCGTGATAGGGAAGAGGGCCGACTTGTTCCCATTCACTCGAACAGCGGCCTTGGGGGCCGCGTACAGGCACCGAATCCAGCCTATAAAGTTGTCCCCCATCCCAAAGGTATGAGCACCTAATGAGCAGTGGTATTTAGTTGGGTAAATGAAGGCGCCACTCGGGAGAGATAACACAAATATTTGATATTTACTTGCTGTATTGATCACGGTGCTGCAAGGTGAAGAGAACCACTGACCTCCTCAAAACACAAAATGGCCTTGGCCAATTGACAGATATACAAAGGAATTCCTCAGCACACGTCTGTTATGTCACAATATACATAAACATGCTTGATGTGAGCATAAGTAAAATACAAGTAGGTAAGTTCTTATTTCTTTTTCCTTTTATTTTCCGATGTTCAGACAGCCGACACGTGTTTCGTCGCTACATGGGAATTAATCCCGCGACTTTATCAAGGCTATTGTCTTCCTGTGTATAACCTTTATTAGTGGTGTTAATTCCAACCCACACTGGGATTCAATATCTCGCGACGTCTCACTTCTCAATGTTAAATCCAAGGGATCCCTGTATGTCCCAGAAGTCCAGAATCTTATTTCTCGGCAACACGAGGAGCGACGTCCGTGTGTGGGATCAAACTACTAAGAAATAAGATTCTGGACTTCTGGGACATACAGGGATCCCTTGGATTTAACATTGAGAAGTGAGACGTCGCAAGATATTGAATCCCAGTGTGGGTTGGAATTAACACCACTAATAAAGGTTATACACAGGAAGACAATAGCCTTGATAAAGTCAGCGGGATTAATTCCCATGTAAGCGACTGAAACACGTGTCGGCTGTCTGAACATCGGAAAATAAAAAGGAAAAAAGAAATAAGAACTTACCTACTTGTATTTTACTTATGCTCACATCAAACATGTTTATGTATATTGTGACATAACAGACGTGTGCTGAGGAATCCCCCATCCCAAAGGTCTTCAACACAGCGAACAAATACCCCCAGTCCACTCGGTCGAAGGCCTTCTCGGCATCTATAGAGAGAAAGAGAGCCGACGTCCGCGAACGATGGACCAAATCTGTGAGATGAAGGAGCCGTTTAGTATTGTCCCCTCCTTGACGCGTTGGGATAAAGCCCGCTTGATCCGGGTCTATGCTACCGTCCATCAGGGGTTGAGCCTTGCCGCTAGGATGCTCGCAAACAGTTTTGTATCTATATTAAGAAGAGAGATCGGCCTATACGAGCTACAATCTTTAGGGTCCTTTCCAGGCCTAGGGATAACAGTGATTACCGCTTCAGACATGGAAGGAGTTACCTCTCCTGTCTCAAGGAAGGAATTGAAGAGGCGGGTTAAAAGAGGAGCCAGCTCCACACAGTAGGTTTTATAGAATATGGCAGAGAAGCCATCCGGCCCTGGGGATTTGGCCACTTTCAGCCGCGCTATCGCAGATATGACCTCTTCTATGCGAATCGCGGCATCCAGGGCTTCCGCCGATGACTCAAGAAGGGGTGAAATGTTACAGGAGGCCAAATAATCTGCAATCTCCCCCGCATCTGCTGCCTCACTCGTGTACAGACGCTGGTAGAACTGCCGAAAAGAGTCCACAATGCGGGAGTCCGTAGTATGCTCGATTGCCTGATGATCTCTAATGGATTGTATGGCCGAGAGCTGAGCTCGTGCTCGCAGCCTATGCGCCAGCATCCTTCCCCCTTTGTCCCCGCTAAGGTAAAATTTGTGTCGCAGGCGCAGAAGGGCGTGCTCCGCCCTGTCTAAATCAAGGTGTTTCAGCATGCGCCGTTTAGCCTCCAATTCTCTCCAAACTCTAGGCGCACCCGTCCTCTTGTGCACCGCCTCCAGGGCACCCACCTCTCCCTCCAACTCTGCGCGTTTTTCCCTGCGTAGCCGCGCATATGACGCTGCAATCGCAATTAGTTCCCCCGCGCTACTAATTTCAGGGCCTCCCACACCGACGCGAGGGCCATACCTTCCTGGTCATTGATTGCGAGGTATTGGGTGATAGTGTCCCGTAGTCGTGCGACCACCGACTCAGAGTGGAGTAGGGAGTCACGAAGACGCCAGCTGGACGTCGGCGGACGCGAACCCGAAGAGGTGAGCATCACCGATATGAGGGCGTGGTCCGACAGGGAGCGCGCAGAGACGTCGGCGGCAGACAGGCATGGCATGAGAGAGGATGTAGCAAAGAAATGATCTAATCGCGCGTACGTTTTATGCACCGCAGAGTAGAAGGTATAGTCGCGCTCTAAGGGGTGCTGGACGCGCCACACATCATTCAGCCCACCCTCAAGGAGCCACTGCCTCCCCCTTGTGATATAGCCCCAGTTTGGTAGGCTCGCTGCTCAGACCTATCCATCCCGGAGTCCATCACTATGTTCAAGTCCCCCCCACTAGGATCGCTGAGTCAGGGGACGTTAAAACCGTGGACAGGGCCAGTCGCAGGAAGGGCTCTTGCCGGTCATTCGGAGCATAAAGAGATCCCACCGTTAGCTGCATTTCCCCCATTGGATGCGGACCGCTAGCAGTCTCCCCTTAATGTCAGCCACCTGGGAAAGGACTTTGCAGTGAGCGCGGGGACTAAAGAGGATCGCTACCCCATTTTTCTTGGCCGGTCCCGAGGACCAGAGTTGGAGAGGGAAGCGCTTGTCTTTCATCCTTTTAGTGTCCCTAGAAAGCAAATGTGTCTCCTGCAACAGGCATACGTCACCCTCTGCATTCTCCAAGTAGGAGAGTATAGCCGAGCGCTTAACAGGGCTATTCAAGCCCCGAACGTTCAGACTCACAATCTTTAGGTCCCTACCCATACCCCAGCCCGAGGAGAGAAGAGCCTATGTGGTAGCTAGAGCCCCAATCTCTGCGTGGGCGAACACGCAATACTTGTGGGTGGAGGCCTCTCCTAGTCGCCTGAAGCACTGATGCGGAGCCCCAAAAATAATCCCAACCCCTAACAAACCCCTAACCCCCAGACCCAAATACGAATAAACACAAAATGAAGAAGCATACAACAGTTGCTTGTAATGACTACAGTCCGTCTTATAAATCCATTCGTCAGGGGACCATGGCACCATCTTGGAACTCTGCTCGCTCCTGATACAGGATACTCCAGTTCACCAGGACTTGAGATGATAAGATACTAATTCTTCAGGAGCTGCCCACCTCCGGCGCCGCATACTGAGCCCATTAGTGCCGGTCAGAAGCACCACAGGGGATCCCGTCGTTTTCAGTCACCAGAGCCACAGACGTGACAGCAGCTTCTCGTTCCAGCAGGCTTGCGGACAAGTCGGGTTTCGCCGGCGGAGGGGATCTCCCCACGCGTTGCCATTCATTGGACCGTCTGCGCCTTCTGGCCGGTGGTCTGGTGCCCCCAGCACTAGGGGCGGGCCGCTCCAGGCCCAAGAGCTCAAAGGCGGCGTCCAGGGATCGGATCTGCTGTATTCTGCCATTTAGCTTAAAAATGAGCCGGAACGGATGTCCCCAGGAATAGGGGATTTCTTTCTCACGCAGGTGGTTAGTGATAGGCTTAAAGTCTCTGCGCTTGGCGAGAGTGGAGGCCGCCAAGTCTTGGTAAAGGGCAGGCTGATGACCCCGGAACTGCACGGGCTGAAGGTCACGAGCTTTCCGAAGGATCAGCTCCTTGGTCAGGAAGTCGTGGACACACACCAGTATGTCCGGTGGAGGGGCCCTGCCACCACGCGGCCCGCCCACACGGTGGACTCGGTCCATTTTGATCTCCCGCTCCGCCCCTTCGCCCAGAATCTGTCGGAACAGTTCGCTCACGTATTCACGTAGATCGTCTCCCTCACCCTTCCATGGGACCGCCCGGATTCTGATATTGTTCCGCCGAGATCGGTTCTCTAGATCTTCGGCGTGGGCCTGAAGGTCAAGATTCTGATCCATGAGGCGAAGGACGTCCCGCTGGAGTTGGTGTACCTCCTCCGCGGTGCTCAGATCATGCTCCTCTAGGGTCGCTACCCTCTCGCCAATGGCGTCGACATCGCGTCTCGTCTCGCGCAGATCTGAGGAGAGTTGCGAGCGGAGCTCCGAGATATCCTCTTTTATGGCGGCAAATAATTCGAGCATGAAAGCCTTGGTCGCCGGGAGATCACTGTCATCCGGTTGTGTCGATCCGGCCGCCAGCACCGCGGACTCCTGGCCCGTCGTCTGCTGGGGTAGGCCCTTCAAGGGTTTGTCCCGTTTGTTCCTGGCGGATGCCATCTACGCGGCGGCACAGGCCCTCCTGCGGCCCCGACTGAAGAGGGCAAAGGCAAGAACCACCTCCAACAATGCAGTCTCAGTGCCCTCACTGCGGGACACCCTCGCCAGGCCCAGCTGGAATCCCACGCCCCACTGCCCAGAACGACCCTCCGGTGCGTCTCAAAGGAGGGGGGTCAGGGCGATCCCGCATCCATTCCATCCGCCCCAAGTGCCATAGATCTCCGAATCAGAGGCCGTCACACTGCCAGGACACAAGTCTAAGCCAAGGGCCTGATCACCAGCCCCGCCACCACTCCGTAGGGGCGGGCGGCAGAGGCACCCCTCTTCTGCGCCCACCACCACACTTCGTCAGCCGGAGGCCCAGGAGCTCCTCCGATGCCCGCAGCTCCAAACCACACTCCCTTTGTAGCCCTCAGGGGGGTAGAGCGCAGTCAGGCCTCCGTGGCCCTCGCACCCACAGCAGGCAGGCAAGGCACAGACCGCCAGGAGGGGGCACCGCTCGCCGACCCGCAAGCCGAATCTAGGCCCCAGCAGCAATTCCAGGCCGCACGCTCGTTCCCAGGCCCACGCTGCCCCGATCCCAGGGAGGGGCGCTCCTCACTGCGGCAGAATCGCGGTCCTCCACCAGCGCAGGCCGTCAGGGGAGGCCTCCGGACCGCCCCAGCCACCGGCAAGCCAGCGGAGATGCTACGCCGAAGGGGAGCGGCCCGCCCGCCGATATGCAGGTCGATAGCAGGCCTCACCTGCCACTCAGCCCCTCTATCCCCGTCGATGCCACCAGGCTCACCTGAACTTCACGGCACCACGGGGGCTGCTCTCCACACTCCGGTCACCTCCAAGCAGGGGAGCACTCAAGGCAGCACCCCCTCAGAGCCCCGCCGCAGTCCTGGAGCAGGACCGCCAACAAGATGGGGGAGGGGGACTGCGCCACCGATCTCGCCAGGCACCAGTGCTGGGACCTCGGCCCCACCTCAGCTCCGCTCGCAGGGTCTCTCACCGTCCGCCGACCCACGGACCGAGCCTCCGCTCCCTCTCCGGCCACACCGCTACACCTCGGCTCACTGCTCACTCACCGTAGGTCTTCCTCTGTGCGGTACCGGAGCTCCCCCGGCTCCGCCGAGAGGGCCCGACCGCCACCGTTCCTCCGGGCAGGTGTTTGGAGCGCGCCCCACTGTTGCAGGCCGCCGGCGGCTGCAGATCGCGCTTCTCACGCGGACCAGGCCCCGCGCAGCTATGCGGCGGCGGCGCCTCCGGGCCGCTTTCACTCGGGCTCCCCTTGTCCTGCAGCCTCCCGGGGCCCAGCACCACCCGACCAATCGGATTCGCGGCTACAGCTCCAAGGGCCTCCGCAGGTGCGTCGGGCGCTCCGAAGCCAAGGCGAGCACCGCCTCTCCGTCTCTACGGGCCCAGCAGCTCGTTTCACGGTCGGGGCCAGCGGGCCCAGCGGGGACCGCCGCTCCACTCCGACACGCACTTGGACTCTCCGTCGGCTCCGAGGATGCCCTCCGGGACCCCAGCGTCTCCCGGCAGGCTCAGATGGGCACTAAATAGGGCGATAAACAAAGCGATATTCGGGCGGCGCCGGAGGGACAGAAAAGCACGTCCTACTCCGCCGCCATCTTGGCCACGCCCCCAGGACTGTTTTTTTAAAGCAAATATACCCTCTCAGTGGCCAACATGTTTCTATCCAAATATGACCCCTATGGGGTTCCGGGGCATTTGTCAGGACCTAAAGAAATGTATATATAGTCACTCTGTGTAAGTATGTGAAAGTAAATGAAAACATACTGGCCACCAAAAGTTCAGGAGCGGCCACAGTGGCGATGGCCAGTTTAAACTCTGGGTCCACCATCTTTCTAATGATAGGAAGAGTAATGTCCACTCTCAAAGCCCTGGGTACGTCTAAAAGCGCCCAACAACAACACTTGTTATAGTAGTCAGTTTGCTCAGATCTCCTCCACTTGCACAACTCCTTCAGTGGCGACTCAAACTTTTTGCCAGCTGTGGCTCAGGCATGCCTGTGCCCTTTCCTAGCTGCTCACCGGCCACTGACGAGTCCCTGCTGCATGTGCTCTCCTGCCTCCTATGGGAGAGGAAGCTCTCTGGGCTGGTGCCAGAGACGTAGACTCCCCAGTAGCCTTCTATGGGATCCCCTTCACCAGCAGCAGCTCAAAGACAAGGCGCACACTGCTTGGAGTGCCAGCCCACATGCGGTTGGTGGTCAGTTTCATTATGGTGGGCAGTACTATTATTGTGCATGCATAAACAGAAAGGTACTTGAGATGCCCTCACTATATCGAGACCGCAAGCTCCTGTCACCCTGTAATTAAGAGATGAAAACATTTTATGGCAGAAACAGTGTGAAGGATTTTGCCATTGCGAGAAAGGTAAGTGAAGTGGGAATTAAATCAGGCTATATATCCTAGCAGTCATTTGTTATATTTTCTTTCTGCCGTTATGCTATTCCTAACTTAAGGCCAGGGTCACTGGACTAAATTATGTGGAAAAAACAGTCACATTACTAAACACAATGTGGCACATTTTGAGATAGTGTTACTCCACTATTTGTACACATTAAAACTATCCTGGAAAAGTTGACACCTCTTTAGTACCATTTTAATATGGAAATATAGCAATCGGCAACTGAATGGTGACTAGTCTACATTTCCGAAGGGCCTTCCACAATGCAGCAACATATCTTGCTGCGTTTTAGTAATTTTTGATCCATTTGATATTTTGTTTTGGTAAAATGTGCATAAATACGCAGCAAATAATGGATTATGTGACAAATGTGGCAAATTCATAATTATGTGGAATATGCTGCAGTCTCAGAATAGCAAAATTCTAATGGCACTGAGTATGGCACTATATTAAGCAATAAAAGCCCTGATAATTGCAAAGTTTTGACTCTTCTTAAATTAAAAGACTTGTCAAGTTTCAGTTATGCAACACAGATACAGAATGGTAAAAAGCAGTGCAAGTGCCTATTGTATAAAGAAAAGCAATGACAACAAATCCATGGCAGCACTGGCAACATGTGCTGTTGCTGCCCTGCCTGCTCTCAATCTCCTGAGGTGCTCGCAGAAGGTAGAGCTCGATAATATAATTAAAAGGAACTTAAAGAAGAGACATCACACGTTGGGGCATTGGTGACTGTGCATTTATTCTCTCCCAACAAAATCTTTCATTTTGTCACATGAATAGACAGAAATAGATTATAGTCAGGGCCACTGCATTATGCGATTCTGCAGACACTGCATTTTATTAATAATTATGGATTTGTCACATTTGCCACATAATCCAAGATCTGAAGCATAATTTGCAGATTTTATCAGAAAGCCATATTAAATAGATTAAAAGTTACTAAAATGCAGTGACATGTTGCTGCACAGTGGAAGGCCCTTCACAAAGGTTTATTGGGACCCTTTAAGCTGCTTATTCCAATAGTTGTGTTTTAAATTGGTACTAATGAGATGAAACTTGTTTCCAGAAAGTGTTAATGTGTAAAAATGACAAAATAATAAAGTAATACTACCTCATATTACACTGCATAATTTAGTCAACCCTGCTGCATAATTTGGCCCTACACGTTGCAGTGGCTCTTTTATAGTGCTAATGTTACGCCTCTGGCCGTAAACTGATGAGATAATATAGTGGGCTATTACACTTGCTGTGGAGATGTTCCTACAATCTGTGGCTACACACATTCAAATCTTGCTACTTGGCCTTCTATTTCTGAAAAAAGAGTGATCCAGTGCAGGAAATCTTCCTTTTCTGCATGGTCACCCAGATTGGGTTACCTTTTTGCTGGAAACTATTTTGCTGGTTTTATAACTCTGTATACCCTAACCCTACTAAGCAGGAGTAAATTGCCTGTGCTCCCCTTTTAAACATGGTTAAATTGGCGTATTCCTAATTGACTCATTTAACTTGCATATACGTCCTTACTATATGGTCTAGGAAATGCACCTATGTCCTAGAATGTCACTTGTGGACTGTAGCACCTACTGTGCAATCCACAAAGTGGGCCTGCAAAACATGGTTTCAGACCTTCCATTGTAACCTGCTGCTGCGTAAAACATGCAGTGCAACCAGTTAAAATAGTCTCTGTTTTAGGTTTAAAAAGTCACCCCTATGTAGGCCTTGTAGCCTGCAAGAATGGATGCATGGTATTTTGAAAGCAGGACTCATAGAAGATTAATGTTTCCATGCCTCTACAGTGACAAGCCCTCAAAAGCTATTTCCATTGTGGTGCCCTGGCTGTCCTATACAGAAACCCAGAGTACAGATTAAAACACTACTATATTGGGTTTGGTACCCATAGGGAAAATAATTAAACCACTATTTTTAATACTTATTAAAATTCCAATTAAAATGTGAAGTTAGATTTTTAACAACTATTAAGGAAAAGTAACTTTTAGAAAGTTACATTTACCCTTCCTGAAGCTCCTGGAGGCTAATTTGCATTAGCTCTCCAGCACCTGCCCAGCCGGTAATTACCATTTATTAATGAGATGTAAAATAACTTCCAGGAGCCGCACAATACACCACTTTGAGGTTGGCCTAAATGGGCAGTTAGGATTCCTCTCAGCTCAGCTGCACATTCAGGATGCTGCTGCTCCTCCTGTTGGTACAGCAATGTCAAAACCTGCCTGAAAGACCTATCTGAGGCACCTGTAAACAAGACGCTCCCTTGAAAGGAGTCGAACAGGATCAGATCACAATTCCTATGTATCCTCTATCTGGTTGTGGGAGGACACTATTCATTTCCATAGCACACTCCCCTACACACCATCAGCTATCAGAGGCCAAGTTTAATGTGGCTGAAGACTTTGGCCTTCTTGGAATTGCCCTTGCACCATTTGGGCCTGTTTATAGTAAGGCAAGCAGGACCTACTGAAAACAATAGGTAGGACAGGTCCTGGCAACTTTTACCCCACCCAGGAGTCACCCCCACCAACAAGCTAGTATCAATCATAAATGTGGCATCCCCAAGGCACCCTCCTCAGAACACTGTCTTAACCTGTAGAAGATCAGTAGAGGACCGGAGCTGCTGTCTGTGATCTCTGAAGGACTAAGGCTGCTCCCTCTTGTATGCAGGACAAAGAAGTGGACTCCAAGGGTCAGTTGGCTGACCTTCTGTGTGACTGCAGGGGCACAACAAGCTACAAGAGGCCTTTCCCTGAATTGCCCAAATGACCAGTGGCAACTGGACCTGGACTGAACTTTGTAGTTGGTGTCTGCCTGACACCATAAGAGTTTCTAAGTGCCTTCCCCTGCGGTCCTTAAATGTGTACTCCTTTATTTGTTTGGCACCAGAGGAGTTTATAAACTTTTAAAAAGTTTCCTCCTGAGCTTCAGCGGTACCCACCGAGGTAAGCATCCGATCGGCATTTCCACTTTGTTGGACTGAATTTCAGTTTCATCTCTCGAAGAGATCTCAGCACAGCAGAAAAAACAACTCACATTCTGAGTTGGGACTTAGAACATTTTTAGCAAGAACTCTTAAAAGCTTAAGAACATCAACAGGGCCAACCTGCTTCAGGTGTCCAGGATTTGGTTCCATGGCAGAAGCTACTGTTTCACCCACACCCAGGGGTTTTTCTTCCAAAAAATGACAAAGTCTATTTATGAAGTGGAATTTAGAAATGTTTTTGAACTTTTTGACCTCCAGACTTTCACCAGGACCAGTCCATTTGATATATCTGACACAATCTCCACTCTGGTTGGCCTCAAATTGCATCTAGGTCCCAGTGTAACCCAACCATTGATTACCATTTTGGTCGTATTTTCAACTACAATCCATATCTCCATCATAAAGTAGAGTAGGTGAAGAAGATTATGTAACAGTGAATGAATGAGATGAAAAAGGAGTCTGAGGAAGTAAGATGGATGGAAACGGGTATAAATGAGTAAAATGAGTGATGCAAGTAGGTGAGTGGGTAAGCATGTACTGAGTCCGGGGCGAGAAGAGGTGAGCAGAGGAAGAGGAATACAGAAGGTTGAAGGCAGAGGATTATGCTTGTGAAGGATGGGGATGATGAGAGAGGAAGTCGGTCACATAGGAGGGTCAAGAGCAAATGATGAGTGATGGGGGAGGGACCAGAGAAGGAGTGTGAAGAGAATGGATGATAGTGGTAGAACAAGAAAGAGGAAAGATTGATGGACAGGGAGGGTGATGAGTAAAGAGGGATTGAATGGAATGAGAGTGACTGGTGGGAACCAAAAGAATGGGAAGGAGGAGGAAGCATGCTAGTCACTACTTAGGAGATTCAGTTCAATTTTGAGGCACTCACATGAGCTGTACGTTTCCTCTTTGTTCCCATTAAGATACATTCTGCTCAAAAGACTGACAACAAATTAGTGATTGAGAAATTTGCCATCAAATTACAAGTCCATCCATCAACCTCGGATGATGTACTCCTGGCACAGTGGGTAGATAGGGGTAGATACAGGCCTACATTTGATATCTGGTTTGGTTTTGTTGCTCAGGTTGCCAACTTTGATTGCTCCTCCAATTGTTACCTTGCTTATTTAGTAAAAATATGCATAACCTCAGGTCTTTGTAGATCCTATGTGTGCTTATGAGTACGTGCTTTATAATCCAGTCCTTAGTGGTGCCACGTTTAGAATGTGGAGAGCTACCAGGGAAGAACAGAGACAGAGAATTGCCAGGCCTGATTACACACACCCATGCACCCACACAAGCAAATACCAACTCCATGTTCCTTTACACAAACGTATTACCCCATAGGCAGCAGCAGTGATTGTGAGGTTGACAGAAGAGAGTGAGGTGAAGCGTCCAGGATGAGGTGGAGAGAGAAGAGCGAGGTGAAGAGAAGGAGAGGGGAAGCAGAGACAGGATAATAGGGAGAAGGCTGAGGCAGTAAGAGGCTAGTGAGAAGTAAGTGGGATGTGATGGGGAGAGATGGAGGGCGAGTCAGAAACACAAGAGGGTGAGCAAGAGTGAGAGAAGGGTGAGGAACAGAGATAAGGGTGAGGGAGACAGAAGGGTGAGAAAGAGAGATGTGTGAGGTGAAGAGAGAAGGGTGAGGTATAAATAGAAGAATGAAGTGGAGTGAGACTAAGTTAACACACAGGACGAGGATGGCGAGGTCAGGAGAGATTGAAAGTAGGATAAGGTGGAAAGAGAGAAGGATGAGGTGGGAGAAATATTAGAGTGACGAGGAGATAGATGGGCACAGCAGGGAAACAGGTAGATAAGGTGAAGAGAAAGTAGGATGAGGTGAAGAGAGTGAGGTGGGAAGAAGTAGAGAGTGAGGTGAGCAGAACAGCAGGGTGCATGTAATGTAAGGTCAGAAGTGCTGACGCTAGCAAGTGTAGGCATTTAGCAACAGTCCATGTGTCCGCTTAAAAAAATGTTCCGGGCCACTGCAGAGCTTTACAGGAAGAGACCATCTTCATTGGCGCCTAGCCACGCCCCTTTCACAAAAAATGCTGAAGGTGACACAAAGCTCACAGCAGACATCTAACAGCCCATTACACTAGAAAAGTAAGGATTTCATTTATGGGGCATCAGAGAGATTCATCGGGGGAAATGCCAGTAAAAAGGACTCTGAGGTTTAATCAGGTTCTACCAACCTTTAAACTGATCGACAGCAGATTGTAAGGGGGCAATAAACTTAATCTACTATGGGTAGGAGTGCCTTATGGGTGTTTCACTGAACAGCATAGAGTCTACACCGTTTGTGCTTCTGGTGAAATTTGTGAAATCATATAGCATTTTCTGTGTCAAGACATCCGAGCATGAGCTGTGCTATGGCACCTTGCCTGTGTCATGGCACCTTGCCTGTGTCAACACTGCCAAAAGAAATCTACTAAAATAGAAATAGGAAATAAACAAAACATGTTTTCCAAACACAACAAAGCAATAGCCCGCCAAACCCGAGAAATGATGAAATACAACACAATTACAAAACCGTCTGTCCAACCTCCGATTAAAAGAGCTTAAATGAAAGATATTTGAACCCGCGGCAGGGGGGCGGGGGGGGGGGGGGTGCACAAAAGCAGAGGTTTTGAGTGCTAGGACAGTCTGACGGACAAGGCCAGAGTTCGAGAAACTGAAGTGGGATTCGAAGATATGGGCGTGAAGTGACGTAAAGGGCTTCCTGTGCTCACGTATTTCACGCTTTGTATATAGTTGTCAGTGGCAACAGAGGCACAGTCACCATGATACACAAGGTATCTGCTCTGCCTACCTCTCTGTTTATAGAATGTCTCAAGAGCACATGTCCTGGTTGCGAATCATCAGATGTGCCATCTCACTGGCAGAGGCACCGACGCACGGGCACTCACTTCCAGGACAGAATCCTCCATTAGGTTAGTCAGCACAGCAATGCCTGCCACGGTTTAATTAGTCACTGCTTGTTCAGCGCCATTTACTGCAAGGGAATAATTTAGCGTTGGAATAAATCAGCATTTGCAGCTACCTAAAAGGAAATGCTAAAAATACACATTTAAATATACATTTAAAAGAGCATTGCTCTCACTGGAAGAGCTCTGATTAAATAAGTGGTGAATACGAGTTCCAGAAACACTTGGCTTTCATTTACATTTTGCGTCTCTCTTATTGCTTCACAAATGCGACCTGCGTATGTACCTCATGTGTACATTTGCTGTAACAATCCCAGAATCCGACTTTTGTTCTGAATGTGTACTGTGTGCGACTACCTTTAGATTCCGAGAAAGAGGCTGTTGTGCTATATTTTTTCCAGTATCAGCGTTAGATGCTTAGCTTCGCTTCCTCCCAAAGTCTATCATGAGTCAGAAAAAGGGAAAGCATGAGCGACTAATTCAAGAACAGCTCATTAAAAAGGCAAAATCTACACATGGCCCCTCCGAGACGAATGCAGGTGTAAGTAACTTTTCACTTGATGTTTTTCTGTCAGCAGAATAGAGTGAATCCACCAACTTCGCTGTGACACTTGTCTGTTTTGTGCCCTCCTGGGTCTATGATTATCAACTAACCCTATCGACGAGGAACCCAGCTCTTTATCTGCGGACACCTCTCCTGTGAATCTAAGTTCACTACATCAACTGCTTTTTGTCTGTGAATCTTACAAGATTCATCATTGTTTGACACTGGGTGGCGAGCTGGGCATCAAGCGTGCTTGCTTGGATTCATGGTCCTCAAAGACTGACCAACACTGAGATCTTGCTTTGTAGCAAGACAAGGGAGCAGAATGACCTCCTGGAGCATTGTAGAGCCTCTGTGAGAAGTGGGGCATAATCAAACCATCATAGTAGCAATATCACCAATACTAATATTACTATGTTGTAATATGAAGACAATTTGCTGCTTAGTCGCTCACAGGGTGCCCAGTGGGAGATGACTCCTGACTGGATGGGCCTTGGTTACTTCCAGTGTTTGTCCAAGGATAAAAAGCTCAGCAGCATCATCTGAGACACAAAGGAGGATGTTAGCTTGGAACTAGCAATCTTGCCAATCTGAAATGTGGCCTTTCCTTGCTGATGAGGGGACACAAACTCTAATAGATGAACTGGCCAACTTCAAACTCAACAAAAATCAACCATAAATAAGAAAGAGTTTATTGATGCCAATTAAGGTTGCTGGCCAGGGACAAATACGGAAGACTACGCAATTCAGCTTCATTCTACTACCCTTAAATATTTGCATTTGGGCAATTGAACACTCTATCTTTGTTTTTTAGATTTATTTAACACAGTGTGATTAATTGAACAAAATCGTGTATAATACTAGTATGTGGAAGCCATGTTGGAATAGAAAAATATGCTTTGGCATTGATTTACATAAGTTAGCATTCGCAGCGCCATTTTGTGTAAGGGCAACATTCTGTATCATGATCGAAACTAATCCTTTGCCATTTCCGAGAAACAGCCTTCTCTAGGTTATGTTTCTTCGGAGCTGAATTTTGCTACAATAATGAATGCACTGTTCTTATTAGCGCATACCTTTCCTCTAGATGTAGGCCCTCTCCCACTTGTCTAGTGCTGGGCACGGGCAGAATGACCTTGACTGTTAGATAGTGTGTGCCCAGCTGTTCTGTTGTATCTGCTTGGAAAATTCCATTGTGGGCGTGCCTTCATTGGTTCCGAAATGTACATAATGTATCTCTATGTTTGCCGATGCCAGTCCCCTCTGCAACACTCCTAGCGACTGGGCAGATTGGGCTCCGCTCTGAGTGTACGCTGAATAAACAGATATTGGTTTGTATTCTCTGCTATTTGGCCGACTCTTCATTTGGTATGGAAGGCTGAGAGGTGGTCGTGAGTGACCCGGGTGACCCTAATCGGGTCACTTCCTTCAGTTGGCGCCCGAACAGGGACTCCTTCGGGTGAGTGACCCTTCCGCGGATGGGGGGGAGGTCGAGGCTATTGTCGGGTCGGACTGACGGATCAGGGATCCCTGTATGAGGAGCATTGATTGCTCGCAGCTGCCCCTTCTGTCCTGCCGGACGGTGTCTCGCCCAGTGGTCATCCCGACTGGAGTCCTGAACTGCGAACCCTTGGATCTGACCGTTTGGTCTGAAGAGTCGGCAGTGGAGAATTAATTCGCTCTGACCTGAATATATCAGATATATAGACAGATCCCGGACCTACTTACTTTTAGGAGGAGTCTAAAAACATGGCTCTTTCAGCTGTAAGCTTCGCTGTAGTGGAATGCTTTGTTTGATGTTATGTGGTCTCTGTTCCTAAGCGCCGGGACACTCCAGGGAGTAGCCGTGCGCTTTATAAATATTAGATAACATAACATAACATCAGGTGAGTTTGTTTTGGTTCTTGGTGGATATGGTACCATTTTGGTTTGTATTTGGTACGGTCTAAGGGCCGTCTTTTGGATAAAAGCATTTGAAATTGTTTTACAAGGCATAAAAAGTGAACTTATTTTCTTTTGAGAATGCCAGGTGTTAGTAAATTGTTTTCTTTGTGTTGTCGCTGTTGTTCTGCTGATGCTCGATTGGAAGAAGCTCAGCCGGCGCCTTTAGGAGGCACTCCAAATTTTGATATGTATGTGAAGCATGGTCTTGGCCCTATTATGTTTAGTACAATATGGCACAAATATACGAGGGACAATGCTGAGTTGCAGTGGCCGTTAAAAGGCACTTTTGATGAACAAAAGATTGAGTATTTACAAGAACAGTTGTTTAAGAGACGAAGTAGGCAGTCTATGGTTGATTCCCTCAGAACATGGCAGAAAGCAGCTAGACAGAGGCGATTGAAGGCAGAAAAAGAGGCCCGGAAAGGGAAAATGCTGACATTGACTCAGAAAGCTGTAGCATATGACAGGGAAAAACAGGAAAAGGGTGTTGAGTGTGAAGATAGAAGGCTTCGATTACAAATTGATAAATCGTATGTGGCTCAGGAAGAAGATGACACTTTTGTGGAAGAATTGTTGGATACCCGACCCCCGCCTCCATATGCCCCGCAAAGAACATATCCCACTGTTCCGGTGCCCTCACAGCCGCCCGTTACAGTTGCGTCCACTGTCTCTGTTCCTGTGTCTACCGCTGTTATGTCAACGGCTGTGGCTTCGGCTCCTCCTCTTTCTTCTGTTTCTTTGCCGTCTGTGGCCCCTGTGACTGTTAGTGCTCCTGCCACACCTATTGTCTCAGCATCCCTTTCACCAGCTCTTTCTCCCGCGGCACAACCTTCAGCGACGATAGTGCCTGTTACTTCTGTTGCTTCTCCCACTGTGGTTTTTCATCCTCCGACATTAGTAAGTAGTGCGACACCGGTACATGGGATAGGGATTGGACGAAATTTAAGGAGCACATGGGACCGTTAGTGCGATCTAATGTGGGAGATGAAGAGAATCAAATAATAGCCAATCAGGCTGCACAGTGGGCCCATAATCCTATTTATAGTTTGAAAGCTGTCTGGGCGACTATGAGAGATTTTGAGCCATTTATACAGCAGCATGCCCTCAAACACATGTCCTCTACTTTGATTGGTCTTTGGCAACAGTATTTTGAAGCGGAAGCACCTCAAATTTTGTATGACATTAGAGATCGAGTGTATATTAGTGAATTGGGGCCGGAACAAGTCTTTGCTAATATTACGACAATAATAGCTTATAGGGGAAGACTACATGAGAAAAGTCCCAGGTCGGTGTCCCAGTTTCCGATGAGAGAGGTACATCCTATATATCACCCAGAGATACCATAGTTAACGAATGGGCGAGGTAATGTTACTCGAGCGGCAGTGGTGGCCAGGTTTCAAGAACAATGGGTTTATACTCCATGAAAAAGAAGTGAAGTGTTGTCCCCTAAGACTCATTTGCCTGATCCTAGGAAAAATCCTACTGCTTATTATAAAGAATTGACTGAAGCTACTTCTTCGACGGTAATGACTCTCGCTGATATTGAAATGTTTTTTGGTCTTCTTGTCCCAGTTGATATTTGGAGACAGGTCCATACCCAAGGCCATGTTCCTGAGTTGGGGGGTACTTGGGATCAAATTAAGGCATGGGACCAGGAAAGAAAACCGGGTGATAAGCCCCGAGCGGAAATTTTAGCGTTGCCAGGCCGCATTATTACATATATGCATTCTCTTATTCCGCCGAGAAAAGTAGACTGGGATAAATTGTGGGCTTGTCGACAAAAGAAAGATGAGAGTGTGTCTGACTTTTTCACCCGATTTGAAAGTACATTTTTGGATTACAGGGGCAGGATTTGTCTATTGAGGGAGGTATTCGGTTGTTTGTTAATAGATTTGTCTCTAATTTGCTTCCTGAAATTGCGACTCGCTTGCAGGCTTCTGAAAGTACTTGGTCCACCTCTTCCCCCTCTGTCATTTTGAATACGGCACAGTATTATGAGCATAGGGATAATGAGGAAAAGGAGAGGACAGAGAAGAGGCATAAGGATTTAAAGACAAAGGTGTTGTTACAGCAGGATTTTAGAGGGAATGGGAGAGGACGTGGTGGTCCTGCCCGACAGCTTCCACGCACTAGTAGGCAGCCAACTACTACACCGTTGGGTCTGAATCAGTGTGTGTACTGTAAAGAGGAGGGACACTGGCGTAGCGAGTGCCCCGTGCTTTTGCAGAAGGTGGTGGTGCCTAAAGGACGCGGTTCTCGTGGACGGGGTCGTGGAGCTGTTGGGGCTCATACGGCTCAGAGCGCTACAGCCTCACAGGGTCGTTCTGATAGTAATTATTTTGGCGATCCTCGTGATGGGCAGTATTATCATGATGATTATGATGTGGAGGAAGTGACTGGAATGCCTTATAGATTAGACAGCCAGGGACAGAGTGGGGGACCAGTTCCGATACCTGTAGATCAGCGTGGTCTAACAGCGCAACTGCAAGGTTCGACTAAGGAATTTTTGGTGGACACAGGTGCAACGAAAAGTTCTATTTCTTGAAGTATGGGGCCTGGGGCGGCTCTGTCTGGCCATAATAACGTGTTGGTCGGTTTTTCAGGTGTAACGGTTGTGAGCCCCATTTCAAAAACTCTTGCATTGACTATCGGTCCTGTCACTGTGGATTCGCCATTCTTGTTAACATCCAATTGTGGTGAAAATTTGATGGGTTTGGATTTGTTGAAGAAATTACATGCCACGATTTATTGTTCCCCGGAAGGTGTTTACTTGACGATGGGTCCAAATGTGAGTACTAAGCAGTGTCTGTCTCTCCCTCTTCCTGCTGAATTTGCTAACATGCCATCTACTCTGTGGGCAACGGGTGATACAGATGTGGGATTGTTGCATATCTCACCGGTTTTGATAAAAGTTAAAGACAATGCTATTTTGCCTCGTATTCCTCAGCATAAAATACCACAGGCCGGAGAGCGAGCCTTATTGCAAATTATTCAGGATTTGATTAAGAAGGGAGTGGTTGAGGAGATGTCTGCCAATATTTGTAATAGCCCCATTCTTCTGATTCTTAAACGGGCACCCCCAGGTTCTCCTGATGACCATGAAGATGTGTATCATTTCTTGATTTATTTGCTGGAAGTTAATAAAATAGTAATTCCTCAGTTTCCAGTGGTTCTGGATATTACTACACTTCTGACAATGATTCCTTCCACTGCTCAATTCTTTTCTGTCATCGACTTGAAAAATGCATTCTTCAGTATTCCTATTCATCCAGATAGCAGGTACTTGTTTGGGTTTACACTAGCTGGCAGAAGTTTTAGCTTCTGTCAAGCTCCTCAGGGCTATACAGAGAGTCCGAGTATTTATAGTCAAGCTTTAAAGAGCCCGTTGGATTCCCTTACGCTTCCCTCAGGTAATGTATTGGTACAGTATGTTGATGATCTTCTTATCGCTTCCAATACAGAGCAAGGCTGTAGAGATAGTACAGTTAAATTGTTGGTGCATTTGGCTTATCATGGACATAAGGTTTCTCTTTCTAAATTTCAATATTGTCGACAGGAGGTCACCTATTTAGGTCACCTACTGTCGAAGGAGGGTAGTGTGAGACGGTGGCTTGGTATATGCTGTTCACTAATTAAAGTGGGCACCTTGTACCAGTCCACACAACCCTTATGATGTATGAGGTCAAAGATAACCTTTAGAAAGCTATCCTAGTGGTAGCTGTGGAGAGCAGCCTTCAGGCTTAATCTTGAAGGAATGTAAAGCAGCTTGTTTTACCAGAGTATCACCTCCTGAATGACTAAATGAAAGGAGAACCACACAGTAGTGATATAAAAATATGTATTTATTAATATAACACTCTCTACTAATCTCTACACGAGATTACAACATAAAGCACACAATATAGAATCAATAGAACAGTTGTAAGTAGCACAATACACAGCGGGCTCCAGGGGGAGACCGAACCATATACTAAAATAACAGTATAACAATCACGACTTGACTAGACACAGTGCCTAGCGCACGTAGAATCGCTGGGACCCCAAGGAACCACCCAAGGCAGTGACACAGGGCGCCCACGGAGGACGGGTGCAGTGAGGAATGACAACCACGTGCTCCGTGCAACTCTATGGGAAAGTCGCGGTTGGAAAGTTACAAGTTAGGGACACTTCTACGAGGACTTCAAGCAAACCCTTTGGAACATAAGAGGTTCTAGAGCCAACACACCAGTGAGTACCGAGGTACCCGTGTTACCTTTCCCAGAGGAGCCGGGTGCATAGGGGTCAAGTGGTGTCGGAAACCTCCGTCGTTTTCAATGGAGAGCTGCGAAGAAGTACTACTGCCAGGAAGGCGAAGAGTGTCCGGTGGAATCCAAGCCTGGATTCGAGGTGAGAGGAACCTTAAAGCAGAGGGGACAGAGTCTGGGTCACTTCAGGTGACCAGGGGCTCGGTTGTCGAATGCCCACTGATGTTGGGTGCTTCAGGTGAGATGTAAGGATGCTTGACTCTGCAGCCACGGGGACCAGGAGACGTCGACGATGACCAAAGTCCAGAGGTGAGCTGTCAATCAATCAATCAATCAATCACAGAATTTGTAGAGCGCACTACTTACCCGCGAGGGTCTCAAGGCGCTGGGGAGAGGGAAGGGGGGGGATGCTGCTACTGGTCGAACAGCCAGGTCTTGAGTAGCCTCCTGAAGGTCAGCAGGTCTTGGGTCTTTCGTAGGCTTAGTGGAAGGGTGTTCCAGGTCTTGGCGGCGAGGTGTGAGAAGGATCTGCCGCCGGTGGTTGTTCTTCGAATGCGGGGGACGGTGGCGAGGGAGAGGTCGGCGGAGCGGAGCTGGCGGTTGGGGACGTAGAAGAAGAGTCGTCTGTTGAGGTAGGCTGGGCCAGTTTTGTGGAGTGCCTTGTGTGCGTGGGTGAGGAGTTTGAAGGTGATCCTCCTGTCGACGGGGAGCCAGTGCAGGTTCCTCAAGTGGGGGTGATGTGGCTGTGGCGTGGTACGTCGAGGATCAGTCATGCGGAGGCGTTTTGTATGCGTTGCAGTCGCTTGATGAGCTTGGCCAGGGCTCCCGCGTAGAGGGCGTTCCCATAGTCCAGTCTGTTACTGACGAGGGCCTGGGTGACTGTTCTTCTTGTGTCTGTCGGGATCCACCTGTAGATCTTGCGAAGCATGCGGAGGGTGTTGAAGCAGGAGGAGGAGACTGCGTTGACTTGCTTGGTCATGGAGAGCGTTGAGTCGAGGATGACTCCCAGGTTGCGTGCGTGGTCGGTGGGTGTCGGGGCTGCTCCCAGCGTCGTTGGCCACCAGGAGTCGTCCCAGGCTGAGGGGTTGGAGCCGAGGATGAGGACCTCCGTTTTGTCCGTGTTCAGCTTTAGTCGGCTGATCTTCATCCAATCGGCGACGGCCTTCATTCCTTCATGGAGTTTGGCTTTGGCGGCGAGGGGTCCTTGGTGAGGGAGAGGATCAGTTGAGTGTCGTCGGCGTAGGAGATAATGTTGAGGTCGTGTTGTCTGGCGATGCGTGCGAGCGGGGCCATGTAGATGTTGAACAGTGTTGGGCTGAGGGACGATCCCTGGGGTACGCCGCAGATGATCTTGGAGGCTTCGGATCGGAAAGGTGGGAGGCGGACTCTCTGGGTTCTGCCGTTGAGGAAGGAGGTGGTCCATTCCAGGGCCTTGTCTCGGATCCCTGCGTCGTGGAGGCGTGCGCGTAGAGTGCGGTGGCAGACAGTGTCGAAGGCGGCGGAGAGGTCCAGCAGGATGAGGGCTGCGGTCTCACCATTGTCCAGCAGGATCCTGATGTCGTCGGTGGCGGCGATGAGGGCAGTCTCAGTGCTGTGGTTGCTGCGGAACCCTGATTGGGATGGGTCCAGGATGCTGTTTTCTTCGAGGTATCGGGTTAGCTGTTTGTTGACTATCTTCTCGATGACCTTGGCTGGGAACGGAAGCAGAGAGATGGGCCGGAAGTTCTTGAGGTCTCTCGGGTCCGCCTTGGGTTTTTTGAGTAGGGCGTTGATCTCTGCGTGTTTCCAGCTCTCTGGGAAGGTCGCGGTCTCGAAGGAGAGGTTGATGATGTTGCACAGGTGGGGTGCGATGGAGCTGCTGGCTTTGTTGAAGATGTGGTGCGGGAAAGGGTCTGACTGGGAGCCGGAGTGTATTGTGCTCATGGTCTTGATGGTGTCCTCGATGTTCACGCTGGCCCAGGCTGGCAGGGGTCGTGGTCAATGGTGTGTGGCGGGTCTGGTGTATCGATCTTAGTTGGGGTTGTCTGGGTGTTGAAGCTGTCGTGGATGTCGGCGATCTTGCGGTGAAAGAAGGTGGCGAGGAATCGCACAGGGGTTGCGACAGCGGGATGTCGTTGGTGTTGGAGCTGGGATTGGAGAGTTCCTTCACGATGTTGAAAAGCTCCTTGCTGTTGTGTGCGTTGTTGTCGAGGCGGTCTTTGAAGGAGATTCTCTTGGCGGACCTGATGAGGTGGTGGTGGTTACGGATGGCGTCTTTGTGGGCTGTGTGGCTGTCCGGTGTCTTATCGCTGTCCCACAAAGGATGTTGAGTGCTGTGGGGTCAGTGTCCGGCTGGAGCACCAACAAGCCTTGGCAACTGCAACCCACGCAGGCAGAGGAAACAGGTTACGGTGTGGACCAGCAAGGTCCAGGAGACTCTCCAAGCAATGCTGAGTCAGGGCACATCCGGAGCAACCAGGGAAGCCCAAGGATAAACAAGGTGACCCTCGCCAGGACCCACAGGTCAACGGACCAGGGATTGCGAGGAGACCTCGAGCGAATTCACAAAGCACCAGCCCACTGAGCACTCGGTGAGTGGAGGCCAGATATCTTCGATGCAAATGCTGGTCGGGGTCAGGACTACACAGAGTCCAAAGCACAAGCTCAGGGACTGCCAACAAGCGAATGCTGCTGCAAATGTATGCGGTGCACAGGGGTTCGGGTTGCAAGGTCCCCACGAGGGATACTGGTCTCAGAATTGCTGAGAGGTCAGATCTACCTTGAGGACCTTCGGGAACCCACCTCCTGTGTTGCTGAAATCTTCGGAGTCCACAGGAGCTCTGGAGATGCAAGCCGGTCAGATGCGCTTAGGTGCCTGCTGCTGCAGGGGAGTAACTCCTTTACTCCAAGGGAGATTCTTCAGTCATCCAGCGTCGTGCAGACAGTCAAAGTACTTGGGTTCTTCTTTGCAGAATCTTGTCCAGGTAAAATCTAAAGTCCTGTAGCCAGGTATCCCACTTTATACCCACGGGAGAGGGTTGGAAAGATTCTGTGGACCCTCCTAGGGGAGGGGCAGGACAGAGGGGTGGCTACACCCATGTCCTTTGTCCAGTTTCGTGCCAGAGCAGGAGCCACTGGCTCCCAGAACTGGTTTGAGCTGGACTATGCACAGGGACACCAAATGTGCCCCCAGTGCAGACTTTCTGGCACTCTCAGAGTGCACCCACCCAGCCCCAATACACTAAATCCTGTCTGGGAGGTGGTCACACCTCCCTGTGACAGGATGCCTATTGTCATGCCTTCCTCGGCTCGAGCTTGGCTCAGCAGCAGGAGAGCAGAATCATGTCTGTGGCTGGCAGCATCCATTTTGTGCTGCCCAGGTCGAGAAAGCTGGTACCGGGTAGACCGGTGACCCACAGTAGTGGTTCTTGGAGGGTGGAATCATACCTCCCACACCAGTTACTGGTGTGGATATATGATTCCAAGGTGTTTGACACCAAACACGACATGTTTCTAAGCAGACGTTTTAAAGTTAGCATTTACCGCGAGGTTATAATGCAACTTAATCTATATGTCTGGCTGCATCACTGACAACCCCGGAGAATGGTCGCCGAAGGCTGCAGAGAGGCTCTGCTCATGCAGGAGCACCCTCTCACGTAAAACCCAGCACCCTGCCTTCAGGATTGATAAGGCCTGCCATAGGGGTGACTGATAGGTTTTTAAGTGCAGTGATTTCGATAGATATAGTGAACCTATATCTAAGTAAGTGGTGCAAGCACCAGCTTACACAGGCTGCTGTAGCAGACCTGTTGTGTCATTTTGAATGGCCTCTCATGGGTGGCATAATACATGCTTCAGCCCATGGGAGGCCTCTGGGGTACCTATGCCCTGGGTACATGGTGTACCATATACTAGGGACTTATAAGGGAGTATCCAATCTGGAGTGTACCTAAAGTACATGCATATCAATTTAAGTGAGAAAGCAGATAGACTGGGGTCCTGGATAGCAGGATCCCAGTCAGACTAGTCCAAAAACAGTGATACATCAGCAAAAAGTGGGGGTAACCATAAGAAGCAGATCCTACTTTCCTACACAACCCCCCCCCCAAACGCAAGGACAGTAAACTAACCTTGACCAGTTGAGTCTTCATGTTCTAAGTGGAAATATCTGGAGTGTCCATCTGCATTGGCATGGTTACTCCCAGGTCTATGTTCCACTGTATAATCCATCCCCTGTAGGGAAATGGACCACCTCAAGAGTTTGGGGTTTTCACCCTTCATCTGTTTTAGCCATAAGAGGGGCTTATGGTCTGTCTGAACAATGAAGTGAGTGCCAAACAGGTATGGTCTCAACTTCTTCAGAGCCCAAACCACAGCAAATGCTTCTCTCTCAATAGCTGACCAACGTTTCTCTCTGGGGGTCAGCCTCCTGCTTATGAAAGCTACTGGCTGATCCTGACCCTCCTCATTCAATTGTGATAACACAGCCCCTACCCACAATTCAGATGCATCTGTTTGAACAATGAATTGCTTGGAATAATCAGGACTTTACAGAATGGGAGCAGTGCACATGGCCTGCTTCAGGTCATCAAATGCCCTTTGACAGCTAACTGTCCACTGGACTTTCTTAGGCATTCTTTTGGAAGTTAAGTCATTTAAAGGGGTCACTATGGAGCCATATCCTTTGAAAAACCTCCTGTAGTACCCAGTCAGGCCCAAGAAAGCTCTGACCTGAGTCTGGGTAGTTGGAGCAACCCAATCCATGATGGTTTGGATTTTGCTCTGCAATGGTTGAACCTGGCCTCCACCCACAAGGTGGCCCAGGTACACAACCTTACTCTGCCCTATCTGGCACTTGGTGGCCTTGATAGTGAGGCCTGCTTTCTGCAGGGCCTCCAGAACATTTCTCAGGTGGACCAGGTGATCCTCCCAGGTGGAGCTAAAGACAACAATATCATCTAGATAAGCTGCACTGTAGGCTTCCAGACCTGAGAGAACTTTATTCACCAGCCTTTGAAATGTGGCAGGTGCATTCTTCAAGCCAAAGGCATCACCACAAATTGGTAGTGCCCACTAGGGGTTGAAAATGCTGTTTTTGGTTTTGCTCCCTCAGCTAATCTGATTTGCCAGTAACCAGCTGTCAGGTCAAATGTACTTAAGAATTTGGCAGAGGCCAAAGTATCAATAAGTTCATCTGCCCTTGGAATTGGATGAGCATCAGTCCTAGTGACTGCATTGAGTCCCCTGGAGTCAACACAGAACCTCATCTCTCTCTTACCACCCTGGGTGTGAGGTTTTGGTACTAAGACTACTGGGCTAGCCCAAGGGCTATCTGAGGGCTCAATCACTCCCAGTTCCAACATTTTCTGGACCTCAGTCCTGATACAGTCCCTGACATGGTCGGGTTGCCTGTAAATCTTATTTTTAACAGGCAGACTGTCACCTGTGTCCACCTCATGTGTGCAACAGGTAGTCTGACTTGAAGTCAGTGAAAACATATGTCTGTACTGATTGAGGACCTTCCTACAATCAGTCTGTTGCTGTTCAGTGAGGCTGCCTGCCAAGGCTACTCCATCAACTGAACCATCATCAGGGTTCTGTGAGAGGAGGTCAGGGAGTGGATCACTTTCTTCCTCCTGTCCCTCATCAGTAGCCATGAGCAAGCCCATGTCTGCCCTGTCCACATATGGCTTGAGCCTGTTCACATGGAGCATCCTGTGGGGGCTCCTGGGAATTCCAAGGTCCACCAGGTAGGTAACCTCTCCCTTCTGCTCAAGAATGGTATGAGGCCCACTCCACTTGTCTTGGAGAGCTGCTGGGGCCACAGGCTGCAACACCCATACCTTCTGTCCTGGCTGATACACAGTCAAAACAGCCTTTTGGTCATGCCAGGCCTTTTACAATTCCTGGCTAGCCTCAAGGTTTTTGGATGCCTTCTTCATGTACTCAGCCATCCTGGAGCGGAGACCAAGTACATAGTCCACTACGTCCTGTTTAGGTGGTTTGAGAGGTAACTCCCATCCCTCCTTAACCAAACATAAGGGACTCCTAACTGGATGCCCAAACAGACGTTCAAAAGGGCTGTTACCAACCCCCTTCTGAGGAACCTCTCTGTAGGCAAAAAGAAGGCAGGGCAAAAGGATATCCCATCTACGCCTGAGCTTGTCAGGGAGACCTTTTATCATGCCCTTCAGGGTTTTGTTGAATCTCTCAACTAACCCATTGCATTGTGGGTGATAGGGTGTGGTGAATTTGTAATTCACTCCACACTCCTTCCACATAGCAGTCAGGTAACCAGACATAAAGTTTGCACCTCTATCTGATACCACCTCCTTAGGGAAACCCACCCTGGAAAAGATTCCCAGGAGGGCCCTTGCCACAGCAGGAGCTGTGGTGGTCCTAAGGGGTATTGCTTCTGGATACCTAGTAGCATGGTCCACCACCACTAGTATGAATCTGTGTCCAGATGCAGTTGGAGGATCCATGGGACCAACAATGTCAATCCCAACCCTCTCAAAGGGAACCCCAACCACAGGTAGTGGTATCAGGGGGTCCTTTGTAGTACCACCTGCCTTACCACTGGCTTGGCAAGTGATACAGGAGCGACAAAACTCCTTTGTGTCCTCTGACATATGAGGCCAGTAAAAGTGAGGGACAATTCTGTCCCAGGTCTTGCTTTGGCCTAAGTGTCCTGCTAATGGGATATCATGTGCCAGTGTTAATAGGAAGCCTCTAAACTTCAGAGGTATAACCAACCTCCTGGTAGCACCAGGCTTGGGGTCTCTACCCTCTGAGTATAGAAGTCCATCATCCCAGTATATCCTGTGGGACCCACTGGCACTCCCAGCAGCCTCATTAGCAGCTTGCTGTCTGAGGGGTTCAAGAGAGGGGCAGTTCAGCTGCTCCTGGTTCAGATCTGCCCTGGAAGGGCCCCATGTCCCCAAGAACTCAACCTGGTCAGGTTCAAGTTCCTCTGAGACAGTTCCTTCACAGGGACTGAGATCATCTCCCTCAGGAGACTGATCCTCACTCTGAGGCAGGGGGGAAGACACCTCCTTACCCCTAATGCTCCTCCTCTTGGAAGGCACCTGGTCCATTATTCCAGGATCCAGGGCCTGTTCAGTGGAAGACATTTTTGCCTGTGACCTAGTCATGGCAAACACATCTGCAGGGATGCCCAGCATTTCTGCATGTGTCCTGAGTTCCACTGCAGCCCAAGCGTAAGTCTCCAAATCATTGCCCAACAAGCACTCTACAGGGAGGTGTGAGCTAACCACAACCTTCTTAGGGCCAGTTACCCCTCCCAAGGTGAAATTCACAACTGCCAAGGAATGGTCTGTCCTGACATTGCTTGCATTGATCACTTGGTACATCTCACCAAGTTTGATCTGGTCAGGGCCCAGAAGATCTTTTCTCACCATAGTGACACTTGCATCTGTGTCCCTGTATGCCATGGCCTCCTTACCATTGATCAAAGGCTGTTGTCTGTACTTGCCCAGGTTACTGGGACTTACAAATAAGGAGGCAATATCCATGCCTCTATCACAGACCAAAACAGCCTGAGTTGGAATTCTGACTAGGCCAGAATCCATCTCAGATCCCAAGGTTAACCCTACTATACCCTTGTTCTGTGTACCACCACTTGAGGCTGTGCTAGGGGGAACAGTTGCCTTAGGGGCAGTGGTGGTAGGAGTGGAATCCTTGGCCCTTGGACAATTGGCATCTTTTGTCCAATGGGTCTTCTCTTTACAGATATGACACCAAGGTTTCCTTTTGCCTTTACCCTTGTTGGATTGTGACTCCCCCAGATGCAGGTTTTGGGGCCCTTGTGAAGACTTCTGGTCTTTACTCTTCTCCCCACCCTTATCTGAAGTTTTAGAATCTTGCTTCTTGGGGTCACCACCTTGGTTCTGAGCTTTCTGCTTCACTCTGGTTCTGACCCATTTGTCTGCCTTCTTACCCAATTCTTGGGGAGAGGTCAGATCAGAATCAACCAGGTACTGATGCAACAACTGATTTTGGCAATTATTAAGGATCTGCTCCCTCATAATTAAATTGTACAATCCCTTAAAATCATTCACTTTACTGCCAAGTAACCAGCCTTCCAGAGCCTTAGTAGGACAATCTACAAAGTCTACCCAGTCCTGAGTCTGTGTCTTCTGGGTGTCTTTGAACTTAATTCTGTATTGCTCAGTGGTTAAGCCAATCCCATCAATGAGAGCACTCTTCAGGACTGAATAATTGTCAGCATCCTCTTCTCTAACAGTGAGAAGCTTATCTCTACCTTTGTCAGCAAAGGAGACCCACAAGATAGCTGCCCACTGCTCCTGAGGGACCCTCTGTAACTTACAGGCCCTCTCTAGTGCAGTTATCCATTTGTGGATGTCATCCCCCCTCTGGTAGGGAGGGACTATCTTGTTCAGGTTCCTATGATCATAGGTATACTCCTTAACCCTAGGGACACTGTTGCTGCCACCATGGGACTCTAGTCCCAATCCCTTTGTAGCTCTCTGGAGCTCTAGGGATTCCCTGTCTAGGGCCAACTGCTCCTTCTTGAGCCTAAGCTTGATTTTCTCAAGCTCCAGAAGTTGGCACTGTCTCTTATAAGAGGATTCCCTCTTATTTGAAATGGAAGTCCCTATTGAAGTTCCTGAGTGCTGAGATTCTACAGAGGGGGATCTAGATCCCCTAGGTAAACACTGTACTCTTCCTGGTGGGGTAAAGAGAGGGCCATTGGGGCCTTCTCCTCCACCTAAAGGAAGTTCTGTGTTTTCCAGGTTAGAATCATTCTGATCCTCCTGGCCAGGGTTTGAGTCCAGGTCAAAGAAGGTTTAACTTCCTGGCCTTTCCTCATTCCCTGCCCCACCCACTCTATCTCCCTCATCAGACCCTGGGGTCTTCCTAAGGTCATCTAGGAGTAAAATCTCTATGAGACGGGTGTTTGCACTTCTCCCTGTCCTCAACTTCCTAGACACACACATGGCTTTCAATTCTTGGAATGAGAGGCCATTGTACCTAGTTGGCAGAGAGCCACTGGCTTCTCCTCTAGAAGACATACTAGTGTTATGTGGTGTAGGCACCTACCTAACCTAGTGGAGACTAAACTCTCTTGAGTTGGAGAAAGGGTGTGCTGGACCCTTGACTTACCCAACTCCAAGTTCAGTAGAACTTACTTATTCTAATCTTGATTATATGTACCTAGTACTTAGTGGTTTTCAGTTAATCACTCAATGAGATTTATCTGGTAAGACAATAGCAAGCTTGAATCCCAACCGCTGCACACCAGTGTGAGAAGGTGGCTTGGTATATGCTGTCCACTAATTAAAGTGGACACCTTGTACCAGCCCACACAACCCTTATGATGTATGAGGTCAAAGATAACCTTTAGAAAGCTATCCTAGTGGTAGCTGTGGAGAGCAGCCTTCAGGCTTAATCTTGAAGGAATGTAAAGCAGCTTGTTTTACCAGAGTATCACCTCCTGAATGTCTAAATGAAAGGAGAACCACACAGTAGTGATATAAAAATATGCATTTATTAATATAACACTCTCTACTAATCTCTACACGAGATTAGAACATAAAGCACACAATATAGAATCAATAGAACAGTTGTAAGTAGCACAATACACAGCGGGCTCCAGGGGGAGACCGAACCATATACTAAAAAAATGGTATAACAATCACGACTTGATTAGACACAGTGCCTAGCGCACGTAGAATTGCTGGGACCCCAAGGAACCACCCAAGGCAGTGACACAGGGCGCCCATGGAGGACGGGTGCAGTGAGGAAACATGACCGCATGCTCCGTGCAACTCTATGGGAAAGTCGCGGTTGGAAAGTTACAAGTTAAAGACACTTCTACGAGGACTTCAAGCAAACCCTTTGGATCATAAGAGGTTCTAGAGCCAACACACCAGTGAGTACCGAGGTACCCGTGTGCCTATCCCAAAGGAGCCGGGTGCATAGGGTTCAAGTGGTGTTGGAAACCTCCGTCGTTTTCAATGGAGAGCTGCGAAGAAGTACTGCTGCCAGGAAGGCGAAGAGTGTCCGGTGGAATCCAAGCCTGGATTTGAGGTGAGAGGAACCTGAAAGCAGAGGGGACAGAGTCTGGGTCACTTCAGTTGACCAGGGGCTCGGTAGTCGAATGCCCACCGATGTCGGGTGCTTCAGGTGAGAAGTAAGGATGCTTGACTCTGCAGCCACGGGAACCAGCAGACGTCGACGATGACCAAAGTCCGGAGGTGAGCTGTCCCACAAAGGATGTCGAGTGCTGAGGGGTCAGTGTCCGGCTGGAGCACCAACAAACCTTGGCAACTGCATCCCATGCGGGCAGAGGAAACAGGTTACAGTGTGGACCAGCAAGGTCCAGGAGACTCTCCAAGCAATGGGGAGTCAGGGCATGTCTGGAGCAACCAGGAAGCCCAAGGATAAAAAAGGTGACCCTCGCCAGGACCCACAGGTCAACGGACCAGGGATCGCAAAGTGACCTCGAGTGAATTCACAAAGCACCAGCCCACAGAGCACTCGGTGAGTGGAGGCCGGATATCTTTGGTGCAAAGGCTGGTCGGGGTCAGGACTACACGGAGTCCAAAGAACAAGCTCAGGGATCACCAACAAGCATATGTTGCTGCAAATGTACGCAGTGCACAGGGGTTCGGGTTGCACGGTCCCCACGAGGGATACTGGTCTCAGAATTGCTGAGAGGTCAGATCAACCTCAAGGATCTTCGGGAATCCACCTCCTGTGTTGCTGAAATCTTCAGAGTCCGCAGGAGCTATGGAGATGCAAGCCGGTCAGATGTGCTTAGGTGCCTGCTGCTGCAGGGGAGTAACTCCTTTACTCCAAGGGAGATTCTTCAGTTGTCCAGCGTTGTGCAGACAGTCGAAGTACTTGGTTTCTTCTTTGCAGAATCTTGTCCAGGTAAAATCTAAAGTCCTGTAGCCAGGTATCCCACTTTATACCCACGGGAGAGGGTTGAAAAGATTCTGTGGACCCTCCTAGGGGAGGGGCAGGACAGAGGGGTGGCTACACCCATGTCCTTTGTCCAGTTTTGCGCCAGAGCAGGAGCCACTGGCTCCCAGAACTGGTTTGAGCTGGACTATGCACAGGGACACCAAATGTGCCCCCAGTGCAGACTTTCTGGCACTCTCAGAGTGCACCCACCCAGCCCAATACACTAAATCCTGTCTGGGAGGTGGTCACACCTCACTGTGACAGGATGCCTATTGTCATGCCTTCCTCGGCTCGAGCTTGGCTCAGCAGCAGGAGGGTAGAATCATGTCTGTGGCTGGCACCATCCATTTTGTTCTGCCCAGGTCGAGAAAGCTGGTACCGGGTAGACCGGTGACCCACAGTAGTGGTTCTTGAAGGGTGGAATAATACCTCCCACACCAGTTACTGGTGTGGAGGTATGATTCCAAGGTGTTTGACACCAAACACGACATGTTTCTAAGCAGCCGTTTTAAAATTAGCATTTACCGCGAGGTTATAATGCAACTTAACCTATATGTCTGGCTGCATCACTGACAACCCTGAAGAATGGTCTCCGAAGGCTGCAGAGGGGCTCTGCTCATGCTGGAGCACCCTCTCACATAAAAACCAGCACCCTGTCTTCAGGATTGATAAGACCTGCCATAGGGATGACTGATAGGTTTTTAAGTGTAGTGATTTAGATAGATATAGTGAACCTATATCTAAGTAAGTGGTGCAAGCACCAGCTTACACAGGCTGCTGTAGCAGACCTGTTGTGTCATTTTGTATGGCCTCTCATGGGTGGCATAATACAAGCTTCAGCCCATTGGAGGCCTCTGGGGTAACTATGCCCTGGGTACATGGTGTACCATATACTAGGGACTTTTAAGGGTACCCCAGTATCCAATCTGGAGTGTACCTAAAGTACATGCATATCAATTTAAGTGAGAAAGCAGATAGACTGGGGTCCTGGATAGCAGGATCCCAGTCAGACTAGTCCAAAAACAGTGATACATCAGCAAAAAGTGGGGGTAACCATAAGAAGCAGATCCTACTTTCCTACAGGTAGTAGATTGACCTTGGAGCACATCAGTACCATTGTTAAAATGCCTGTTCCCCAAACTCAGAAAGACGTGCGCGCTTTTATAGGTATCACTTCCTACTGTCGGCAGAGGATACCTAGCTACTCTTTACTAATCAAACCTTTGCTTGCACTAATCACTAAAGACGTGCATGAGCCCCTACCTTGGACACCTGAATGTCAGCAGTCTTTTCAGCAATTGAAAACTGTGCTTTGTTCAGCTCCAGTACTTGGCACCCCTGACTATAACAAACCGTTTGTGTTGTTCATCCATGAGATAACTGGTTGCGCGCTTTCTGTTTTAACACAAAACTTTGGAGATAAGCAACGGCCGTGTGCTTATTTCTTTGCTGTTCTTGACCCTGTCGCAAGAGCCCTCCCGAGCTGTCTAAGAGCGGTCGCAGCTGTGGCCATTTCGATCAGACAATCGGCTGGACTTGTGCTGGATACTGATCTCACAGTCATGGTACCCCATGCTGTGGATACACTTTTGAATAAGACAAACACAGCACCTCACCAGTGCACGTCTGACTGGCTATGAATTAACATTGTTCACTAAACACATCATGATTAAAAGATGTGACACTCTGAATCCAGCCACATTACTGCCCCTCCCTTCTGAGAATGATGAGATTGATAAACATGACTGTATCTTCCGGACGGAAGAAGAGACGAAAGGACGGGTAGACTTGACTGATATTCCCTTATCGGACCCACAAGGGGAACTATATGTCGATGGCTCTTGTTTTAAATTACCAGATGGCACTACAACTGCTGCGTATGCTATCACCACGCTGCGTGCGGTAGTTGAGACATCACGAGTTCCCTATCAATCGGCCCAAGCTGCTGAGCTTGTTGCCTTAATACGAGCTTGCGAATTGAGTGAGGGACTGGTTGTCAATATTTATACTGACAGCCAGTATGCCTTTGGCGTCGCACATAACTTTGGGCGACTCTGGGCTGAGAGAGGGTTTCTTACTTCGCATGTCACTAAGATTCAGCATGGGCACATTATATTGAGGCTTTTGTCTGCTTTGACACTTCCTAAGAAATTGGCTATCGTAAAGTGTAGTGCGCCCCGGAAAGTTACTGATGATGTAGGTAGGGGAAATGCTTTTGCAGATCAGTCAGTTAAGGAAACAGCCTGGACAAAAATGAAAAGAATGTTCGTAGCAGGTCCCGCTAGTGTACTGCCCAGGACGACACTGTAGCCCTGAGGACGGCTGACTCCATCTCCGCATCAACACGGACTTCATCACCGAGGGCGCTGTCTGCACATGGGCCGAGGACAACACTCGTGGAGCACACAAAGCGCCGCCCCGACGCCGACTCATGGCAGCACCTCTCTCACCCCATTGCGGAGTCGATAACCGATGTGGGTGACTGCCCGATGCCACAACATCGTAAGGAACCGACTTACTACCGCCGATGCTGTGTCACCTCCCCTGCACAGTAAGGAACCGACGCCCCACCCCCCATGCAACAGTAAGGAACCGACACCTCACCTTCCCTGTGGCAGTAGGAAACTGATGCCCCCCAGCACAGGCACTGCATCACCTCCCTGACACCGTGCAAAGCTGCTGTTTGTATAATCACAAAAGGTACTGTTTTTCTGGGGTCCGAGTGACTCTGTGGCCAGCCCGTGTGCCTGACTTTGGATTTGTACCTGTCACGAAGTTGAGATAGCCCCAGTTGGAGATATTGTTTTCTGGGATCTGTATTTTTGCAACAATCTTGCTAAGAATTATATTTTGATGTATGTAGGTTGGATTTTTGTAATTCTGGTCTTGTTTTGATCAGATAAATATTTTCTATATTTCTTACCTGGTGTGGTGTCATTTTGTGGTGTTTTCACTGTGTTACTGTGTGTGTTTATATACAAATACTTTACACATTGCCTCTGAGATAAGTCTCATTGCTTGTGCCAAGTTACCAAGGGGGTGAGCAGGGATTATTTTAGCTGTGTTATCCCCTTCCCCTAACTAGTAGGAAGGGTCCCTACTTGGACAGGGTGCAAACCACTGCCAACTAGAGACCCCCATTTCTAACAGTACATTTATAACCCTAAATAGGGTCAAAATGCAATATGAGGGAAGGTAGGAAGTACCTGTCTGCCCTGTAATAGCACACCCTCAATAATAGAGATAGGGATCCCCTGCTAGCCCTGAGAGATGCCCTGACCTTTTAACTGGCATTTGCATGAGCAGAAACATGTTCCCACATTTTAAGGATGGTGGGGATATTGTATCCGAAACATCCAATGATTGATCCTTTGATCAATTTTTAACTATTTCTAAGGTACCACCAAATACAGGATATCTCTGTGCTCTATCTTAAGTTATTTTTAATTCTGACTGAATCCCTGCCTTATCCAATATATCTCAAGTTCTGTCTCATTGATTGGGGTTGACTCAGGCCCTGTAGTACCGTATTATCAGGGTGGAATGGGGTGGCCGGTGATGAGCCATGCCACATAACGTAGGTGAGGCCATCTCATCCAAATATATCAAGACCCATGAGAGGTCTGGTACCTAGGGGCAAGTGACTAGGGACAGGGAATTATCTTTCCTACTTAATATATTCACTGTACCTGTATGTTTTGATCCTCTCCAGAAGAGAACATGACCTGGGAAAATGTCCTAGGCCTCATGGCTGGGATGCAGCTTGAGTCTATAGGCACAGTGTGTTGCAAGGATTCTGCAACATCACAGAAATATGCTTGGGACCATAGAACCTTAATAGTAGGGACTGGGTTATCCTACCACCTTACCCATGAGCCTGGGACCGACTAGCTATAGTGTCTCACTTGTCCTCCTACTCACTCATGGAGGAACAAGTGATTAGACACCCCAGAACAAAATACTCCAGACCCTCCCAGGAATAGAGGAACAAGTGATTAGACACCCCAAAACAAAATACTCCAGACCCTCCCAGGAATAGCGGTGACAGGACACACCTTTTCGCTCTCACACTCGTACTTGTCCACAATAAGATCTGACAGAGACACAAGAAAAGCTTAAAATATTTACTTTATCTATTGTGCTCTAGTATGCAGTATACATGCCACGATAAGTAAGAAGATGCCTAACACAAATATGGTCAGCATAGTAAGTAACCCATAAATCACAAAAAGAGCTGTCATTATATGACAGGATAAACTAACCCCCACTCCCCTTCTACAGAAGCAAAGTGATTATATATCAAAAGATCTCTGGGTTGTTGCAGCAGACCCCGTACCTTAGCATGCACAGATGAAGGTTCTACATCTCCGGTCTAGTCGCAATCTCGTCTGTGTAGTTGCCTATCTGTGCATACCTATATGACAAAGAGTACGGGCTCCCATACAACAGCTGCATGTGTGTGTTTTGTCTATGTGCTAGAGCCTGACCAAAACCGAATAACAAGGGGAATTGTTGTTTGACCTTGTTTACTGTGTTCAGACTAAATCCTAGGAAAATACAGAACACAAAAATAACAGTAAGTTCTGTGTGAAAGTATAGAGTGGCACAAAGCAAAATGCATGTGTGTAGTAACATGTGCAAAGCAAAGACAGCAGCATGCTAACATAGGAAAAAATGCAATGGGCATGCAATGGACATATGACAAGTGAAGACTGATCTGGACTGTAAGAATCATCCTGCACCTCACTGAAGAGCCCCGAATACATTGAAACCGGCCTAGGGTTTCTTATTTTCCAATTTAGAGGGACCTTGTCTGCCAGTTTGGGCTGAACTGCTCTTCTTAGAACAGGATCAAGCTTGATATTCATGAAAGTGGGCTTTTCCTGGATGAGCACAGTAGACTAAAAACAATGTACAGAGTAATTACCAGGGTCTGAGATTGAGTCAAGCTTCTCATCCATCAACTTTTGGTTTCTCTTTGTATATGGAGGCCATCACTTGGATCTTGTGGAATTAATTTGCCTGCTTCTGAACAACACTGCAGCTCCACTGTGCTATGGAGAACTCACTAATCAATTTGACATATTTAAGGGGTTCATAATCTGAGTAACACTTTGTGCCCCTAATTTAAAATACCCTCCTGTCTATTAGCTTTGGTTATGCTTTAATATGATGACACTGTCCTGTTGGAAAAAATGGAGAAAATTCTGTCTGCGTAGTTAGCAGGCCTTCAGATATTTTACATAAAGATAAGCCTTGTATTCAATGTTCCCAAATGTAAGTTTTTGTGTACTGGCATTACTTATAAGCCTAAGACAAACATCTTTATGATTGGTTTAAAGCTGGATCAGGAGTCTGAATTTGATTACTTGAGCATTTTTTTTTCCACAGTTGACAACTGTCCTTCTAAATTTATAACAACATTGTTGCACTGTGTGAGAATTGTGGTGTATTATATGGTATGGTTGTGCAACCTTACCATGAAATACACTGGCAAAACTGTCTTAGGTCCAGTCAGGCTCATTTGTCAAATATTTAGCCCAACCCTGGGTAGCTGTGGCTTCGAGCAGCAAGACTTAAACAAAGGAACTAGTGTAAAGCATTTAGAAGCATCAAACAATGAAATAAGAAAGTCCCACAATACGAAATTCAACACCAATTTATAAAAGCAGATTATATTTTTATAATTTTTTGGACACCATGATGAGCAAAATCCACCAGAGTGTTCTGAAGATATAGATTGTAAAGTAAAATGTAAATCTCAGGTTTTTATTCCAAAGCACAAACAACCATAAAGTTTTGAAACTTTTGAAAAGTTGGAAAGAGTTGTGTTTGACTACTCTGGCCCAAGTTGGGAGACCGAATCTGGCAGGGAGAAGGTAGGGAGGGCCACTAAGGAGTATTTTGACAGTTGCCTGGTCACCAAAGTAGTCTCAAGTCCACATGTTACATTAAACCCGCCATAGTCTATAATGGTGTTGTCCTGATGCTGGGGATGCAGGAGGCTGAGGATTTTCTGGGTGGTGTGCGATCGATGGGGGTGTCCTTACGGTTATTCCTCAGTCCACGGATGAGGTGGGATAACTTTAGCCACAGAGGTTGGAGTTCCTTGAAGTTCTCTTTAAGCCAATAAAAGGCCAGCTCTCAGTACAAGCGGGTTCAGTGGTATCCTTTGGTGGAGGCTTGTGTCCCTTGGGTGTGACCAATCCAGCCTCATACAACACTCCCTGGACCAGTGAACTTGAGTGCAACTTTTGGCCACTGAGGATCGGTCTGTTGGGGTGCCCAGTGGTAGTTGGAGACGATTCCATGGAGGTGGCTAACAGCTTGCCGGATAGGGCTTCTTCAACTTTGATGGCCCTGTCAGTCGACTGACCCTTGGAGTCAGTTCTTTGGTCTGGGACTCAGGAGCATCTTGTCCTCGAGCCAGGAGCTACATGCACAATCCTCTCTTTGTTAGCCCATGGAGTGGCAGGTCGAACCTAGCAGATGGTACAGCCTCTCTTACCAGGTCCAGGAGTCAGAAGGGCAGTTCTTCTTCGGTCCTTTCTCCAGTTCTGGCATGATCTGAGTTTCACAGTGCCATATTTATGATAAGAAAGTGCCCTGGGGGGATGCAGTCACTAACCAATGGGCTACCAGAACCCCTCCCACCCTGTGACGACTTCCGGCTATGTGTGGCATCTAGCAATCCCATAGTGCACTATTCTGCCCACTTCCAAGATGTCTGAACACTTCCTTTGATGATAGGAGCTTGGTAGCCTACCTAAGAGGTGTGCCTATCTGTGGGCTACATGCCCATAGGAAAATCTGCTTGGCAATGGTCTTCCCTCTTTGTTCCCGCCACCAACCTGTCTACCTGAACAAAGGGGCAACTCTTCAGGAATGTGTGCCCCATTTGCTGACCAAAGGTGGCTTTGCCTTTGAAGCTCTCCTTTTGGGCCAACACTCTAAGTGACTTCCTGCAAGGGGGAGGTAACTCCTCTCCCTGTAGCAGGCTTCTATTGTTCCTGAGCCTGGGAGTCATTCACACTACTCCAAAGGAGGGCAGAAGGCTGTCTGGTGTCCAGCAACTGTGCGAGGGCATTGGACAAACAGGGCAACAGAGTGACAACTTTCTAAAAGTTGCCTTTCCTCAAAAGTGACATTAAGTTCCAAATATTTGCAGTGCTGATCACAAAACTCACCCCCCCCCCCCACACAATGCTTTCTTGAAAGTAGGTACTGTCAGTAGTTTTGCATTAGAAGACTGAAGTGCTCTAGGGGGTCTATACTAATTGAACTTTTGTACAAAGAATTTAGGACCTGAATTATGCAGGGCCCTGTAGGCAATACATACAGCCTTAAAAGTGATTCTTTTCTGTATGGGTAGCCACTGGAGTTCACGTAAGGCTTGAGAAGCTGACTGTCCTTGGACCAGAAAGTGCTGTTTTTGCCGAACAGCAAGACCTCAGTTTTGCCTGAATTAAGGCTCAGGCAATTCTCGCTCCAGTAATGCCACCACTTACTATATTGGATCAGGTAATTATTAAATCCAAATGACATATTGTTCAGCAAAGCTCGGCGAGTTCTTTCAAGCAGATTTGGTGCAGGGAATTGGACCTGAAAAAGGCATTCAACTGATCTGTGTTAAAGTTTCAGCATATCTATGCTTTGGATTGAAAGTAGACTATAGTTTAAGGACTAGTCACAAATTGAAAGGTAACCCCAATCCAGACTGAACTATTGTTTTTCCCGATACAGGATTACCAGTGGTAGCATTTTACCATGCCTTTGATGACTGGGTGTGGTAAACCCCGTACACAGTTCCACATGCCAAAAGCATGTCGCGTTAATGCCCAGTAAATGCCCTGGTATTAACGTAAAAAATGTAGAAACAGGAGCAGCAAATTTGCACCCCCGCAATTTATTACCCATTGGAGAGCAAAGAACCTGTAATTACACGGTAAAGAAGGGGTGATACCACATGGAAATGGGAATTTCAGGATTGGATTTACCAGCCCAGCATTACTCTGCACCTCATCAGTGGGCCCCAAGTGTCTGCTCGTTGTAACTTGTGGTCTATTTAAAAATATTGCCTCAGAATTCTGCTCACTCAGGCTTTTGTATCTGTGACTATAAGGGTTTTTGAACCGCTGTTTTTTTCTGTTTCTATGTCCTCTTTGTGAGTCATTCAGGAAAAGCTGGTTGATGGTTTTGCCACATATCCGTTTAGTAAACACGTTTTTTTCATT
The DNA here is from genome assembly GCA_963921515.1 of Calotriton arnoldi. NCBI lineage: Eukaryota > Metazoa > Chordata > Amphibia > Caudata > Salamandridae > Calotriton > Calotriton arnoldi. The sequence continues at coordinate 451,777 of CAWUFW010009734.1, read as the reverse complement.
TAGATGCACATTTGAAGATATTGTAATCACTTTTGTTGCAGCCATTTGAACTTGTTTGTCCAAAAGGAAGAAAAAGTACATCACTGAAAGAATATTTTATTTTTAGTATTGTCACTGTCCTTTTGTTATCGCAGGGGCTCTTTTGACGGCATGTCATATTTTGTATTTTAAGGAACTTAAAGATTTTATGACTTTTTGCATTTGATCTATTTAAAAAAAAAAAGTTAATTTTCTGTCTTTCTTCAATTGTAATGTTTTATGTTAGGTGATTGTGAAATATTGAATGGTGCCTACAGGCTTTGACCAGCACTAAATGTATGATGATGATACTTACCATTAGGAGACTGGACTGCTGCACTGCTTACATTGGTCAGGCCTGCTTTCTACGTTTTGTCACTTTGTATTGCCAGGAAACATACCCTGCTCCAGAACTACATAATGTACTCAACTACAATAGGCAGGGTGGCTTCCAGTTTTACAGCTGCCTTACAATGGAGTAATTAGGGCCTTATTTATGAAGGCCTGCATCACATTTACGCCGCCGTTGCGTCACTTTTAGTGACGCTGCGGCGGAGTAAATAATGCGCCATGTTGCGCCATATTTATGAAGTGACGCATCTAGGCAGATGCGTGACTTCGTAAACTCCTGCTCTACATTACACCTGCGTCAGGATAATGTACGCAGGGTAGGCGTCCCCCCACAAGAAAGGGTCGTAGGAGTGGCGCAGTGAAATCTATGAGAATTCACTGCGCCACTTCTAGGACGCGAATGTGTCAAAACTTTATGCCTGCCTCATGGCAGGCGTAAGGAGTGACGCAGGCCCTTTCACATGGGGCTTGCCCCATGTGAAAGGACACATTGCTGGAGTTACGTCGGTTTTCAGACACACCCCAGCAATGTGCCACTTTTGCGCCAACAGATACGTCAGTAAAACTGACGTATTTGTCATTCATTGCGACATGATGCGTCATACAGTAAATATGACGCATCCATCATGTCGCAAGTAGGGTGCACTGAGAAGTGTTGCATCACTGCTTTCACGCAGCGATGCGACACTTCTCATAAATGAGGCCCTTAGTATTTTATGATTTTCTAATGGCAGATTCCGCACTTCTATGCTGCCAAGCCAGACCTATAGTAACAGGGGCTCACCAGTTTAGCAGGTTACATGTGACAAAGGCTTGTTTAGCAGTCTTCAATCTATTTCAGAGGTGAACATTTAAAAAAATCAAAAACAAAAAAGAAGGAGGGAAACAGGAAGGATTCAGATAGGAATTTGCATTCGTTTCCCCATTTGATGCCGGCTCTGGCAGCAGGAGGTGAAAATAAAATTTACTGAACTGGACTTCAGAGCTAAAGCCCTTCAGTCATCCAGGGGTCAGTAAGCCTGCTCCTCTGATAGGCCAACCTGAGTTCACTGCTGGACATTGTCCCACTCTGAATTCTCCATCGGTGGGCCAACACTACCGTTGGCCGCTTCAATGATTTGCTGTATAGCAGAGTTTGCTGTGAATATGAGTAACACAGACACAGCCTTGGATTTTATTGGAGATTGAACAATGTATTACTGCCGCTGGACTAGGCCTAATCTCAGGAGTGGGTGGCCATCTCCGGGTGGCAGACATTCCTATGACCCTTATGCCACCATGCCATGTGCTGTAGTGCTGTGTATCACTCTGCATTTCACACTTAATGTTCTCATAATGGCCCTCGGTATAGAGTAGAGCAATGTGTATAGATGTTCCCTCGTGCACTTGGCGGGGGAATGGCTCCCTGGGGAGGTGGACACCCTGTGCACAGTCTCTGAACACTCTGCACCTGACCTGCTGCCTCTTCTATCCCTTCATCTGATGACCGTTAGACATTTTGAAAGCTATAGGCATCCCCAGCTCCTTCCGCCCTGTTTTGGAGTGTCTCATTTCATATCTAGAGGAGGGCACATTGCCCCTTGGGCTCTTATTTCAAGGCCTTCCATGTCCTTCAGCTTTCATCTTACTAATAATCTATTCCACAATTTTAGGAGCCTACCAACAATCATCCTATGAGAATAGATATATAGTCAGGAGTGATAGAGTGGGCAGAGGTTGGGCACCTCTTACCTGCATTCAGATAGTGTCCACATCAGAGGTTTACACTCTGAGTAAATCAGAAGGCCTTTGGAAGTGCCCCATAACTCACTAATGGTAGCACTGGTTCAGCTACAACTCTTAACTCCACCAGAATCGCTGGGTGGTACAGAAACCAGCAGGCACTAACGCTATCAAGTTAGAGATGAAAGGCTCACAAAAGTATAAAATGCAGGAAAGTAGCACTTTTATTATTATGAAGTATGAGAAAGTTGAAAGAAAGTGAGAATACAGAAATGTGCTTAAGTATTTTAATTTATGTTAGTAGGATCAGCCACTTATCACCCGTTTTTTAGGCGTTTATAAAGCAAGTCCTGCCGCTGTCTCAGAGGCAGGAATGGTGATGGAATTTAAAAGGAATGAGGGAGACAGGTGGGCCGCTTTGGATATATAGAGAATGAGGCTCAGGGGTAAGAGAAAAAAGTAAATCAAACAAGCCAGCACTGCATCGTATGGGTCATTGTATATTAGGCACTGATTTATTTTGAGTTGCACAGCGTGGCCTGGTGTAAATGCCGCACACAAAATTAAAATTACTGCTCAGTAACACCCCACAAGGTAGCTCCCCTGGAATGGGGAATAGCTGTGCAGTTCTGGTTTTATCAGGTGAAATTCTGCCTGGTTTTCCCTGTACCGTGGGGTTAACGCTCATATTTTCCTTCTGCACTGAGCAGGTGGTAAATGCAAGCTGGGTGGGGCAGGTTCTGGGCGGGGTAAAGGGAATGGGTTTGAGAGGAAAGGGGGGGTCAAGGAGAAAAAGGTGCCGTGGCAGTGGGAGCATCATGCGCAAAAAATGCTTGTGTGAGAATGGGGACAGAGGATGGGCCCTGTTGATCCAAAACCTCACGTGATTTTACCAGACGGAATTGCCGGCAGGTAAACCCTGGTCCGGTGTCCCAGCACCCAGGACAGCTGGGTGAGGGAACAGTATGGCAGACTGCAGTCATGATTAGGTGGAGCATAATCCCACCTGGAAAACAACGCGCCACTTGACTCGTCCCGGTGGCTTTAGTCAGAGAATTATGACATTTTGGGCAGTTCAGAGCTTTTCTGGGGAATAACAACAGATGTTGTGTTTCTCAAAGAAGAGGATCCATAGAGTTCCACAGAATGGGCAGTTGTGTAGTAAGTAAACTGCTTCCACAAATGTGATGCACGAAAACAACATCAATGTGGTTTTGAAGATCTTAAATGCCGAGTTCGTGTTTTTTGGAAGTAGCCACGTAGAAAAGAGGGGAGGATCTTGCAGTGATTGAGGGGTGTTTAAATTTGATGCATGCATTCATCGATAGCTAGTGTAGGGTTGTTAGGCTATTTGGCGCGTTTTAGATGTTGGGGGATCTATCCCTGTCTGGCTGCTTTATTTTGGACACTTTGAAGCTTGGCAACGAGAACAAATGGAAGACACTGGCAGAGGACATTATCAGAGGTCAGCTCTTAAAGACCAATGGAACAACTGAGGGTGGCACAGCCACAGTGATTGGTCAGAGGACTGAATTAAGATTTCTGGCAAGTGAAGGCAGTCGTTACAGCTCATTGTCAACTGATTTGTTTTGCAAGGATGACCGAAGAATCAGACATGACACTGAGGTTATAGGTGGAACCTGCTGATGTAGAATTCTGCCCTCAGGACGAAAGCCACTGTAAAGCAAGTGAGCAGGGATAATGTGCTAACAGAGGAACTCTATATATGTTCTGACCATTCACTGTCAGATTGTAGGGACACTTCGCCCTTAGATGGTCAACATGTCTAGTAAGACATTGCACTCTAAGCGATCATTCATTTGAGTTGGAAAAACGATAGTCTTGACTGAGATCCCAATAGAGACAAGTCACGAGTAATCAAGAAGGATGGAAGCGAGAGGTTGGTTTCAGTCATCATAAATAACTTCCAATTTTCTTTTTTTCTAGAGGTTAGTCTTATGGAGGGACAGTGATTTCATGCAAGTGCCAAGGAAGAGTGCCACACAGTTGGATTCACCAAGGGCAGGCTCATAATCAGAGGCTTTGTTACCTCTGAGCATCTGCTCTGAGCATGGTGAAGCGGGAGACGAGCAGGGCCGGACTGGCCGTAGCAGGCACCGGGCGTTTACCCGGTGGGCCGCCAGGGAGGGGGCCGGTTTTGGGCCCCTGGGTGGCCGTTTTTGTTACAGGGCCGTTTTTGCAGCATAGTTGCAATATCGCCCCCTGTAACAAAATCGTCCGAAACCGGCCCTGGCAAACAGCTCGGCCGCACCCCCAACCCCCTGGGGGGCCGGCCGAGCACTTTGCCAGGGCTGGTTTTGGTTCCCAGTCCGGCCCTGGAGACGAGGAATAACTTTTTGTGCCTCATTGGATCAATGGAGAGGCTTTGGCTTGCTTCCTCTGATGAAGTTCCAAAAAGTTGCATTTCTCATTTTATGGTGATTCAATACATGTGAGATTTTTGAGTATGGATATAGATGTTTTGAATTGCGGTGCATGACGATTTGAGCAACTGAACTTGAAGACATACTATCTAATTATAAATGTATACCCTTTCTAGATATATATGTTACATATTTGCAAACAGAGGGGGGGTATTTACAAGAAAATGATGCAGCGCCTCACCGTAAGCAATTTTGCTGCACCAAGCTGTGTCATTTTCTAAGTGCAGAAAAACAATATGGTGCATGCCTGTACTCACCCCTGCGCCGGTGCAAAAAAGGCAGGCTAGCGCCAGCGCAGGCACCCTTGCACCATGGTGCAAGAGTGCCTACATTGCAGGGATAATTGTTGCTACAAAAACAATCATCAATGACGTTTTGCTCCTTCTATGTGTGCTGCAGAATGCAGCATACATAGAAAGAGCAAAAAAAGAGGAGAACTAAAAGGTTTTCCCCTCATTGCGCCACTATTAGATTTACAGATCCTTGTTAATCTGGAGCAGTGTCAAAAAGCAACGAGTGTTGTGTGGGAAACACCCACGGCATCACCCTTTGCCACAGAAAACTGCTTCAAGGAGGACCATATTTACAAGCGGCGTTAAGCCAGGCAAACTGGCTTAACGCCTCCTTGTAAATATGGAGCAGGGCACTGCACCACCAGGGCGTTGGAGAAAGTGACGCTCCGGTTGGACAATGCCCTTGTAAATATGCCCCAGGGTATCTTGTGTGTAGGGTTGTGAAAGAGAAACTGGGATGGACAGAACTTACCATGTTTTGGTATGGACTTGGGCTCTCAGGTGGAGTGCATGGCCTACTCCTTTTCACCCAATAGTCAGACTATTCTACAGCAGAGAAGCCAATGCTTGTTACCTTTCCACCATCTAGAAAAGAAATCCTGAGCTTTATGTCCCAAGGGCGTCTAAAATTGCCAGTTCCATCACTGTCAGAGGCAGAGTGCTCCATCCAGTGGCGGCTCGAACAGGTAAACGCTGTGGGGGGGTGGGGTGGGGGGTTAGTGGAGTTCGACATACGCCGGTAAAGTGGAAGGTAAATAAATATAACCACTTACCTTGTGCTCGCTGAGCGCAAGGTAAGTGGTTTTATTTATTTATTTACTTTCCACTTTCCCATTGTATGTCGAACTCCACTCCCCCAACTCGCCCCGCCCCGCATTACCGCCCCACTGTGTTTTCCTGTGCGAGCCGCCACTGGCTCCATCATGTTTTACTACTACATCATGACATAATACGCCACTTCAAAAATGTTTGTTGAAAAGAGGAAGTAATGAACTCTGGATGACAGATAATATGCAGTATTGCTAGAGTGCAATAGCTCAGGATGCTTCCATTCCAGCATTTTCACCAGCCGATCCCTGCAATGCCTTACAGTTTAGATTGTCACTTGTCAGAACATTTGTACTTCACCCTTCTGTACTCAAGGAAATAACAAGGATTTACCCAAGGAATTCAAATTGTGCGAAGGGCTTAAACCAAGCTTAGGCCTCATACAAGTTTAGTTCATCAAACAATACGTGGTCGTAGGGGTTTGTGTCTTCCAAAGAAACTATTGTAGTATATCGTCCATTCTGAACCTAGCGAGTCGGTGGATCCTTGGAGAACACTCATGAACAGTAGCGGTCAGTGGTGGGAGTGCCGCCGGGCGCTGATGTGGTGCGGGGGAGGGGCAGGGTGGGGGGGGTAGTAAACTATGGATTACGGCCGATTACAGGTAAGTACACATATGAATAAATAAAACGAATTTCGTTGCGCGCGCTGCATCGCATTTGGCGATGCAGCGTGGGAAACGAAATTCGTTTTATTTATTCATATGTGTACTTACCTGTAATCGGCCGTAATCCATAGTTTACTACCCCCCACCCTGCCCCTCCCCCGCCCCACGTCAGCGCCCGGCGGCACTCCCACTCCCGACCGCTACTGCTCATGAAGCCAATCGTGCCGCAGCTCCATAGAGCCAGTGACCTGCCGCTTGGTGAGCCATTACCCAAGAACCACAGCCAAATGACCACACTGGTTATTAGGAGCTCAGTAACATCTTTTTAATCTTCTGAGGCAACATCTAACACATGGAAATACTGAGTGCACAACCTATGCAGTGCAGAGTCTGCTATAAGGTAAACATAATTAATGCTGACAAATAAAATAAAAATTAAACAAAATAAATAAATTACATAAAAATATCTTCTCATTTTCATATTTTATACCGCCCATCTAAATTTTTTATTATGCTCTTTATATTATTTACATCTTCGTTCTCCCCACAAATAAATGATACATTCTCAACATAATATAGATCAGATAATGCTTCATTTGGATTTTCAAAAAGGACATAACCCTAAATCTCTCTTTATCACATAAAGCACCTTCCTATTAATATTATGTTGATGCTGTCTTAAATATTACTCATAAAATGATGGTGCTTTTCATCTCTTCAGACATCTCTCCATGAGATCATTTAACATTTCTCTAGGGCAGATCTGAACCACGGAATGTCATCATGAGATGACCTGTATCAGTGTGCATCTTTAAAGCACAGGTATTTGAGCTTCAGGATCTGATAGACATGTAGGTGCCTATCAGTCGATCTTTTATCCATACCTTGTAATGGGCCTCTGGAGCTCTGTCCCTCACCTGCGCTTTATTAGAGGCCGTCTAAGGTGGATTATTTCAGTTAGCTAGAGATAAACAAAGCAATGAGACACCTCTTTTGCTGTGTGTCTATTTTCCAGGCCCTTCAGCTAGCCGGCTTGCCATCTTCTACATCCATGGCCCATCTTCTCCTTCGAAGGCCTGGTTGCTCCACTCATCTTGAAGGCTCGACCCTGTGCAGTATCTTCTTACTTCATGCCTGGGCCGGCTCGACTCCACTAGAGGGCCTGACAGTGCCTCATGGGATGGATATTGCTCGGTGTTCACCATCCATGCATTCAGGCCTCTCTTCCGTTGCAAACTTGATGTCTGTTGATCAGGTTCAGGTACACATCAGACTTCAGGAAGCGAGGGTAGGAGTCCCGCTCCATCAGCACGTAGACTGACCGCTGAGCCTCATCGAAGCATGTCAGAGTGGCCTCTCTCACCTTTTGGGTAACAGATTCTCTTGTGTGGAAGTCAAGGTTTACCTAAAGAAATAAGGGGATAAGGTGTGATGTGTTAATCCGGTCCTCTCATAATATCCAACGCATGCTGTGAACTGTGATGTTGCAGAATCAATCTTTGCAAAGCACTTGCAGGAAGATACTCAAAAGACTGCTTGTAGGATGTGGCAAAAGTAGGCAGTTCACTAGGCTACAAGGTAGGGGGCTAGATTTCACTACAAATCATCTGCATACATATTCTCTAGCTGTACTCCCCAACAGCACAGGAATCTACCTAAATGCATGTCTAATTCCACTTGTGACTTGCACAGCAGCCTACCAGTGTAAATGTCCAACATACAACAACATACACAACGAACCATCAGTATAAATACCCAGCTCTGTCCCCAACTGACACAGCCATCTACATGTCTGTCTCCACATAGTATATTGTTCAACTGTAGCATCACTCCAAACTCACAAAATGCAGCCTAACTACACCAATCAGCATGTCTAGCTCCACTTGTGGCAAACACAACAATCTACAATTAGATATGTCAAGCCTCACTCGCGACTTAGAAAACAGTCCAGCAGTCTAAATGTCTCGCTCCACTCCCGAGCTCTATAACAAGACACGATTGTACAAGCCTAGTTCCACTCTGATATTTCAGCATTCAACATGTCTAGCTCCAATCCTGTGTTCTGACCTACTAAAAAATGTACAAATATACATATCAAGCTTCAATCCTGACCTCAGTAACAATCGACAAGCATGCAGGTCTAACTCAACTCCCTCGTTTTGAAATATGCAGCCATACACCAGTCTGTATGTCTATTTCCGCTCCCTACCTACACAGTAACCAACCAATGTACTTGCCTACTACCCTGTCTACCCAGTAATAAATCACTATGCATAATCATCTTCTTACTTTACTGCCTACCTATTGACTTCCCATCCATCTACCAGTGTGCAGGCCAAGATCATTCCCTACCTGCCTGCATGAATAATACTCGGCACACCTCACTCTCTCCATGACAAGTCAGCCATTACTAAAATACCCACCTATGTCACTGCCTGCCTACGTATCCACCTACCCATCATCCAACAGACTACACATCACATCTCAGACTACCGGCCCACCCGGCTACCATTCTAGATACCTCGCCTCCTTCTATGTGCCCTGCCTAATTACCATTGCCCAACCATTCATTAATCTATCAAAGAGAGGACACAAGGAAAGAGAGAGAGGCATTGAGAAAGGGGTAGGAAAGAGAGTGGGAAAGAGAGTGAGAAAGAGAGAGAGTGTGGAAGGGAGAAAGAAAGCAAGAAAGATTAAAAGGGAAAGGAAAGTTTGGGACATGGTGAGAGGTAGCGTGAGTGAAAGAACAAGAGAAATTAGTTAAAGAGAGAAAGGGAGAGAAATACAGATAGAGAATGAGGAATACTAGAGGGAAATATATCAATAAGGAGAGCAGAGAGAAAAGAAAGAGAGAAAAAATGCATGCGATGTAAGAGAGAAAGAGAAAGCAGGGAGAAGAAAGGGGAAGAAGAGAGCAACAAAAGAGAGAGCAGTAGAGAGGGCAAAAGGGATAGGGAAATATGAGGGAGTGAAACAAAGAAAGCGCATTGAAGAGAGCAAAAGAGAGAAAGAGTGAGTGAGAGTGGAAATCACTTGTAGTCTCCAGACTGTGGTAGCAGAGAGTCTCCCACCATAGCTATTTTACACAGAAACTGTACCACTGCTGCCTGGGCACCAATACTCCTCCTTAGACTCAGACCCAGATGTTGACGTACCTGACGCGGGGCGTCTGCTTGGATGTATTCCTGGTAAATTCTCTCAGCCTGGCTCTGCAGGTTGTCTGTGCAGGCAGTTTTCTTGAAGTGCTCACAGGCCAGCCAGAAGTCCAGGTTCTCATCACTGTACTCCGACTTCAGGAAGACATGGAAGGCAGCTCGGCCAGCTATAGCGGGGCAGAAAGGAAGTAGAGCTTAATTTGTGCCTGTGGTTGCAGGTAATGAGTACTGGCGTTCCTTTTTGGGTGCCTGGGGCTATATTATTGAAAGTGCCCCAGGAATGTATTTACACCCACTTTTTGCACCCCAGGGGCATGTTGGTATTAAAAAAGGGCGGCAGAGCCCTTGGAGGCCCTGTTCTTTAATACAGATAGTGCATGCTCTGATGTGCACTGGCGCAGTCTCAATGAGCCATTCCATCATTTGCACAGCGGGGCCCTAAAATGAGGAACATCTTTCCCTCTCCACCTGCACCATATTACAGACACAGGAGCAGAGGAAAAGATGTCATTAAGGGGAATGCTGACAGTGCACAACATAGAGGTGGCACCCAGTCAATGTATCTCCTCGGCCTCCTTGAAATTTAGGAAAAAGGGTCCCAGGGACACTCTCATGCTTCCCCTGCAAGCTGGTGCAGTCACTCACCCTATCTACATGCAGGAGGATCTCTGCACCCCTTTAAAACTCAGGCCTGGTTACCACCAGCACAGTGAAAGGTGGACAGGGACGTCAAACCCCAGTCTGCCTTCCACTAAAGGGCTGTTCCCTGTCCAAGCGTGGGTTCTCTAAAGCAGGAACAGCCCTTTTGCTATGATTCGGTGCATTGCCCTGGTGTGTACCCAGCTCACACACTAAAGTGTGTGCTGTGGAACAACGTGGGACAGTGCCCATATCTATAATACGTCCCTGGGTCCTATTTTTCACCATCAGACTTTGACCCAAGAGAGAGAAAGGTAGAAACAGGAGAAAGAACAAAGAAGCGAAAGATGGGAAAACAATGTGAAATGAAGAAAGTATGGATGAAAAAGATCAGTTGAGAGTGAGGTAAAGAGACAGGAAGTGCTGGGTTGTGAAAGAAAGGTATGAGATAGAATCCAGTGTGAAGCTGTGGTATTAGACAACCCTGGCTCTCAACAGCATTGGCGGTGGCCATCTAAGAAAACCTCTTGTCCCTCATACTGAGAGAAATGGTTGACACGCATACAGATGGGGAATTTGGAAATCTTAAAGGGGAATATGTAGTTAGTGGTTTTTTTGCAGGGCCAAAACTATGTGATGCACTTCATCGTGTCTAGGAGTGCCCTGTCATACAGGTTTGTGTCTCCACTACATCAGAATGAAAATGAAGAAGATTGTTGGTGCCTCAGCCCTTCCTGAAGGTTTGATGACTACCAGGAAATTGCACGTTTCTCCCTAATCCTACTAAATGGCCTGGACATTCTGCTGCACCTTCTTGCACTCAAGATGCCCAGCCAATCAACGAGGAGTCTATGGCATTTATTGCAAGATGGCGGTAGGTAGCTCGACGCAAAGTTCAGAAGCATGGGTGACTTTCATGCTCAACAGTGCTTTAGTCCAGGACCTTTACATCATGGTTTGTACCCAGAAGGCAGCAGCTCTTTCTGGACAGGAAGAGGCAGCAGTTGCTTTCTCCAAGAATGAGGACATTTGTGAAATCACAGTCTTTAGTCTTTAGCCTGACACTGAGAACTGATGAAATGGTGAGGTACTTACCATTGTAGCAGAGCAAGCGCTCCAAGGATTTGGACCAAGGTGCAGCTTCATCTTCATGGAACCTAGAGGAGCAGAAGAGAAGAGGAAAGTTTACTTCATGGAAAAGCACATCTTTTACTGACACATCAATTCCTAGACCAGGGCCCATAATCAAGTCATGGCGAAAGAACAGAATAATGGGCCCCAAAGCAAGATAAAACGAGAGGCCTGGAGCTTGAAACCACCCATCACAAAATTGTAAAGCATTAAAGTTCCACCTACAGAGAAAATCTCAGTTAAACTGTAAGTGATTTCTGGCTTCCCGCAAGTTTTGGGGGCACTCAGATGCCTATTTACACGTCCATTGCGCCGCCGTGCGTCACTTTTTTTGACGCACCACGGGCACAGTGTGCCTGCCCATATTTACAAGGCCATGTAATTCCACCCTGTGGCTTTTTGTGGCCTTGTAAATATGGCCCCCTTTCACACATTACTCTGTTTGAAAGGGGAGTTCCATGAGTGTTGCTGTGTGTGTTCCCACGCAACATCCATGGAATCTGCTGCACTCCCAGATTTACAGGGTTTTGTAAATGTGGGAATGTGTTCGATTCCTATGCCTATCTAGGGGAAGTGTAGGAAAGGTGCAATGAGGAGAAATACCTTTATTTCTCCTCATTTTTCCTATTTCAATGTGTGCTGCACACATTGAAAGAGGAAAACACCTCTTGTGATTGTTTTTGTGTGTGAAGAAGTCACTTCCTGCACAAAAACAATCACTCCTACAATGCCGACACCCTTGCACCTTGGCGCAAGGGTGACAACGTTGGCGCATGGCACCCCATTGTGCCCCAGGGCAGGATAAAAGGACAGGAATGCTCTGCATCTTGTACGCACAGTAGCACAGCAGGAAGGCTTGCTGTGCTGCCCTATGGCAAAATACTGTAAATGAGACCCTCAGTGTTACTGTTAGAAGGGTTCTAGTCTTGTGTCATGGCCCTCTGTTGTAATGGCAGTGGGTGTATGACCTGCTGTCAGCATCTGGTGCTCTTGGCTAGACAGAGGATGGCCCCCTTGAGGCAGTGGAACCGCCTGTACCTCAGGGTGATGGCAGCATGTGTTACTCCACTGACAAGAGCGGTCATGTTTGATTTGCATTTCACAATTATACAGGTATACTAGGCTTATAGAGCGTATATTTAACAAACACAATAACCCTTTGATTAATGAGCATCTGTATTTAATTTGGATCTTTGGGGTATTTGCACAACACTCTCTCACCCTCTTTCATGGCATTTCCTATGATCAGAGGTGGTGGTACATTCCGCCTCCGCAAGGAATGGTGCATCACTGGCTTTCTACCTACTCAACACCTGTGTTACCAAGTTATGTGTCTCTTGGAAAATCATATTTAGCTCTTAGGTGCATAGGACTCTATGCTCTATCCTCATGTGGGATCATTAACACATGGACTAAAAACTGTCATTAAAACCTTTATAAAAAGGTAGCCATTTTGTATTTACGGTATGCACAAAACGTACCAAGGTGTACTACACTACATAGAAAGCGTTTTTTATATATAATACATAGTTTGATATTAGTTGGTTTTATATTAATGAGTCGGTCAATAATGTGAAAACCTCTTGGATATGTCGCACACTCGGAGAAAGGCGGAATGTTATTCTGTTTACTGTGAGCCGACTACATTAAAGACCAACTCCCCAATCCTCTTGTCCGTTTTCTATGTTGCTGTACTACTCACTTCTGCGACTTGGAGTAGGAAGGCTTAACGCCTGGCTCCAGTTGAGGAAGCATCGATCTCAGATAAGCCTTCAGGTCCATGCTGGTGGGCAAAGAGAGAGCAAAGGTCAGTCCTTTGTAAACTGCTATCGCACCTCAGTAACTTAATTTTACATTGCAAGTGTATACTAAGTGATTGCATTTCTATGAGCTACATCAAACCTTCTGCTCTTTTCCTGCCTGTGATATGGTATACAAGCCTTACTCTCTATAAAACGTACTATTAACAGAGAAAGGTACCAGCTGGAAGAAAAAACAAACTAACATTTATGCCAGACATTATCTAAAAGGAAAGTTCTGCAATCAAACAGTGCCGCCCCCCCCTCAAATTGCACAAGGACATTTGTGACCTCAGGCACAGTTTTTGGACTGGACCAGAAGCATTTTCTGGTAGTCACCATAGAATAAGAGCATCCATACTTTTTCTGTTTGCTTTTTCTTTTGCTGAAAATGTGATCCCTGGGAGCTACAGCATAAAAGGGTCACATAAGAGAAAGAACAAGAACTTTGCATTCACAGGAGCACTTGGAGGGCAGTCAAAGCAGCTGCAAAGTGCCACCAAGCCATGGCACTGCAGTTGCAAATGGGTGAAATGTTGAGATGGGGGAGAGGCACAGCTAACCAGAACCAGTGTGTGGTGGGCTGTCCAAGCCTTGCTGCTGAGCTGGCACATAAATTGTAGGGCTCTCGTGCCATGTACTCACCTCTACACCAGCACGTGAAAAAGCTGTGGAAAGGATAGGAGATATGACAATGTGGAAAAAACAGGAAGTGCAAAGAGTTCTCACAGGGCATACGTTTCCATAAACCATAGGCATAAAAGTTGGTATTCAAGGTTCGAATCCATGCCAGATTTTACATAAATCCACGCAGGATAAATCTCAGTGCAATGATTCTCAAGGGGACCAATTAACCTCTTTTAGGTTGATTGCATTACTGAGGATTCCGAAACACTGCCCACACCCTGTGCTCACACCTTTGGTACTATAGTGCTGTCGTCATGCGTTGGCGGCCTTGTCTGATCACAACGCAATATCTTGCGACTGTGGAAAGAGATACAGTGTGGAAAGCCCAGTTCCTCTTCTCCCATGAGAATGGATACACTACTTCCTCATTCTGGTGAGAAGGAGGAACCACCAGAGTGTTCACCCACTCCCTACGTCCTGTTTACTGTGACGCCTGCAGGAGAGCAGGGAGCTATGCTCACAGTGCGTCATCTATCTCTACGACATTTGAGATCATCATGGCTCTTCTGAAGTCGCTCAATGGAAAAACTAGTTTATGTGCTGGACAGTCTGGGAGAGGTCTTTTTATCCTGGGACTAAAAAAATTGAACAGTTTAATCCATCATATACACTTCTCTTTTCCAAGCATTGGACGTGGAGTGAGGCATGTCCCTGCTGCTTTAACTTAAAAAATAGGTGGCAGTGTACTCCGCTTTCCAACAGAGGTAAGGGCCCTGGTGTTATCAGCATCGTTGAGTGGCAGCACTAGAAAGTGGAGGTTCTTTAGGAACGAGAAGACGCAAGGCCACAGTGCAGCTGAATAAAATGCGCTGTTCGTTCCTCACACTCCAGTCTCCAGTTTCCCTGAAAAATATCCACCTCTCCAGCCCTGGCATGAATCGATTGGCATTATCCTTCACCAATCATTGTTCTTAAAGCACTGGGTGTGCCAGAGAGATTAGCACTGCCAATCCTGGGTCAAAAGATCTGGTGGCAAGCCATAGAACTGGATCTATTATTGGACGCATGTGCTGCACCGAGGTATGAGACTGGTGAGAGTTGGGCCATGAGTCAAGTCCCACAACGTGGCACCAAACTCTTCATAAAGCTGTTTCTCCTCCATGCTAGTAGGATATAAACATCTCTTTTTGTTCCTACACTATTGAAGATCTGGCTGTCTATGAAGTGCCTGCAGAAGCTTCATGATTTGCAATATCACTTTTTGCAGAACATCCCTAACCTGTTCCGCCATCTCCAGATGTCCCTCAGAGAAGACCACAGTGACCTGGATACCAGGATCGGGCCTGTGTTAGAACGTTTTTCTGTCTTTTCAAGATACCATGACGTACATGTATGCAATGAGTTTCTCAGCTTTATAATGAGCGAACAAGAAAACAAATCAATCACTACTGAGTCACTGAAGGAATGAATGGGTTATTTAATGGAGAGGTGTGGTGCAGCGGCCAGGGTAGCTGACTTCGGAGCACAGGGTTCACGGTTCGATCCCCGGCTGCGGCAGCTCAGCACCATGTGACTCTGGGCAATAGCTCACTTAATTTCCACTCCGGCCCCCAGCGCCTTGAGACCCGTAAGGGTGAGTAGCTGCGCTATATAAAAACGGACTTACATTACATTTTTAATTAATCCAAATCCTGTTACAGACAGAGCTTAAAATTGTCAGTTTCGAGGAGTTTAGACCGAAAGGTAAAAAAGAAGCATTAGTGGTGATGTTGTGTAAAAGTCTACTTCTAATGCCGCAACAGTCGATTTCTGAGATCTACCTATACATTCATGGCGCAAAATATTTATGTTGTCCAAAATCCTTCAGAAACTACACACAAACAATTTGAAACAACAGAATAACTTTTGGTAGCAACACCCATAACAATATGTGTGACCTATATTATATATGGAATATTGCTTCTCCAGCCATATATAACAATCGTGCAAAACATTCGAGAGATTGCTGAACCTCAGAAGCAATGAATCTCTGGGAGGTATTTTATTCACTAACTCCAAAGAACATCCAATGGTTCCACTCAATCAATATTGTTTACACTTCAACCCTCTTTCAACTTCTCACTTTTATTTCTTACTCGCTTTGTCGTCCTAAATTACCTTCCTTGAATCCAAATTTAAATCCTCACATACATTTTAGGGCACAAAACTCAAAAGCTTTCAGAAGACAATCATCTTTGTGCACAATATAATAAAAAGCTTGGCGGTTGCTTCTTTTCTTTCTTCCAATATGAAAAAAGAATTCAATGGAAGTAAAACTGCCTAGTTAGTTTAGCTGAAACTTCTTTTAATTGAAAATGTTTTGCTACGTTCCAATTGGTGCGCCTCAGTTCAAGTCCATTGAAAAATATGTTCCAGAGAAGAGCAAAATAATTCCTTGCTAGGTGAGAAATCATGCAATTTTTTGGGGGGAAATTTGCGAGAATTGTCTGAATTTACACAAATGGTCCAAAAAGTGACTTTTTTCATGCAAAGGGATACAGGCCATTAAAAAAAGTCAGGTGAAATATATGCAAGAGATTGGTGTGAGAAGATGTATCTTAGTTAGACATTTTCTGCCTGCTTTAAACAGTCTACTGCCAACAAACATAAGATGAGAAATTGCATAATTCCAAAATTTGAGAAGTTCACAATTTGTGTGAGCGTAATCAAATTTTACACTGATCTATTCCTACCCTCAAAAAGGATCACCGCTACAAGTGCATCATCTCTTATCAATAGTGCTAGCCAAATTATATTGTCCAATAGTGACGTGTCGATGCTGCACTTCCGTGGGACCTTGGCCGATCTGTCTTAAAGGGACACAGAGCATTTTTTCAAGTATTAGAACCCAATAATGATAAATTACAGTAAATACTCTTTGATGGCTGTAGCCTGGCTCAAGGGTGGGTCGGGCCTGCCCACTTCTTGAGCTGCACATCCTGTAATTGACCCGTTTGGGTGGGCTTCTCATGATTCTAATAGCTCACTGGGTAGCATCCAATGGTTTGCGCGCTATCTATCCAAAAACCCGACATTAACAGAGGCGCGCGGCGTGCGAGGTACACTTACAAGGTCCTTGGCTTCTTTCTCTCAGTCGCCTCTTCTGTGCCTTCCTGGGCTTTGGGCTCCACTGGGCTGGATACGTGAGTGTAGAATATCCCAGGCATCTTTGCGAGCGTGTGGCGTTGGGCTGGTGCTCTTCTAGTCTTAAGTCTGTCCGCAAGGTGCTGTGGCTAAGGCCACGTGCATCACCGCCTTTTATGGCTGCTGGCTGACGTGGGTGCAGGGGGCGTGTGAACGAAGCGCCGTTATCAACTGACGTGACCACAAACGTTCAAGTTCCTCTTTTCTCGCTGTTGACGTGTAAATTGAAGCAGACAAAAAAGACCTAGCAAAAAGACATTCAGTGTCACATTTTCAGCTTTACTGGCTTTCAGACAACACGTTTGTTTTTATTTGAAAATCCCCTCTTAACGGGTTAAGTCCTGCCTATAAAGAGTGAACACTTACACATGAACGTGATGTCCTCTGGGGGTTTCCATTGGCTGGCCATCGTGAAATATTGGCTAGTTGAAATACATGCAGATTGTGAACCTAGATATTTTTTAATGTGGTGCAGTTTTTAACTCGTTCAGGTGGATGCTGTGTTGGGCACCTGCATTCAGTGTTTTGAATAGAAATCTAGAAGTGCAGGTACTCACTACTTAGAGTACCTGTTTGCTCCTGAGAAGTGCCGGTACTCTCCTATTAAATGTATAGCAGCAGTGCTGAGAAGGGCCAATACTCACCCTCTCAAATCAAAGAAGTGCAGGTACTGCGTACCGGACAGTACCGGCTCATTTAAAGCACTGCCTGCATTACTTTTTGAGGACAGGGGCTCTAATCAGGAAACATTTGTGACTGGCACTTTTTCATGTCTTTGGTGGTAAGTAAATGGGGGTTTAGTGCAAATGCCTTTACCACAGCATGAATGCAAGTGTCTAAAGGTGATAATGTGGGACAACAATGTTTGTATATGTTTGCTGCATGTCATTTTGTTGTGGTGGTGATGTGTTCTGTTGCGTTTGTGTTGCTGTGTTTTTGCTCTTGTCTACTGCAATGTGCTGTACTGTGATGGGTTCTATTTGGAAGTTTTATTGAGTTGTTCTGGGTTACGTTTGAAGTGTGCTGTTTTATTGCTCTGTGTATGTTATTGTGTTATGTTATGTTGTTTATTTTAGATACATCAATAAATACTGCTATATTTCCAGTCAAAAGTATCTCATGCTTTCAAAGGTCTTGTGACAAGCAACTGCTTTCTGCGGTCTGCAGTGGTAAAACAGCACTGCTACAGCTCTTCAACTGGAAGACATGAGTCAGCCCAAAACTGTGGGAGACCCTGTCTTAACTTCTTACAGGGGGGCTCTTTTGTGCCATTCACCCCAAGGCTTTTCATCGTCAAACTTTGACCCAGAGAAAGAAAGAGAAAGCCAGAAAATGGAGGAAGAAGGATGAAGAGAGAGATAGGAAAAGAGTGATAAAAGAACCAGCAAGAGTGAGATAAAGAGACAGAAAGAGTAGGATGGAGGAAGAAAGGGACATGAGGCAGAGGCTAGGCAGCCTTAGGGTTCGGCAGTCATGGCATTTGGCAGCGCCGGAGACAGGTTCCCAAGAACAGCTTTGGGCCTCTAGTTAAGAACTCTACACAGGGATGGAAACAGTATAGCTCATTATTAGCAGGAACCAGACTTTAGCATAGTAATGCAGTATTTAATAGCTGCAGTGCAGCAGTCCAGCTTTTTCTTTTTTTAGTTTAAACAAAGAAACTTTATTTTGGAAAAGATACAACTAAATATAAATAGTTCAATAAAGTAACAGAAGTTCAAACAGAATAGTTGCATATAGAGAGAGAAGGTAATGTAACTTTGGAGAAGAGAAAGAGGGGGGGAGAGGAAAAAGGTACAACAATAATTATGATAAAATGCACAATATAAAAGTAAGAGGGCTTAATACAATAAAAAAGATATCAACATTTTATAGAATAATAGCTGTAATATAACAATTAAAGGAAAAGGAGAAATAGATTCTATGGGTAAGAAAACAGATATATAGGTAAAAGGTTAATAAAAAACAATTCATGGTGGTTTGGGAACTTCTTCCAATAAGGGGTGATGACGGGCACATTTTTGTGCTGATATATCTATGAAAGTGGTTACAGGGGACCATATAAATTGTCTTTTCAGGAGTAAAGATAAAGGGGAAACATATGCACGATCAAGTCGATGATTATAGCAAACACTATACCACCAAGCTTGAAAGGAGAGCTGTGTAGCTTGTTTCCAATTCTTCGTTATTTGTTGGAAGGCAATTGCAATCAATAAGTCCACAATATCTATGTTAGAGGTAGAATCATGCCAATGGTCAGACAGGGAACCCAGGAAAATATCTACAGGTGAATAAGGGAAGTGAGTGTGGAAAATGATATTAATCTGAGACCAAATCTTCAACCAAAATTGATGAGTAGAGGGACAGGAAAATAGCATGTGATATAAATCAGCATGAGGGACGTTACATGACCAGCAGTTTGGGGAGGTAGTGGAATTAAATTTATGCAAGGACATTGGAGTGAACAAGATTCAATTGTAAATAAAGAAAAGTGTTTGTGTTGTGCTTGCTGATCTAGAGGTTTTACGGAGTTTTGACCATAATTTATCGCAAAAAGTAATAGGCCATGATGTATGGAATTCATGTTCCCATTGGAGTTCTATGTTAGTTTTTGTTCTAGGTTCAGGAAGTGTGGTAAGTGATTTATATATAGATGAGGCGCTAGGTTGAGTACTCAAAATTGGAAGTATATTACGGTGAGAAGAAGGGGAAGGTGAAATAGAGGATATTGATAACAGGGATGAGGAGATGTTTCGTGTTAATATATTAAATTTGGCGGAGAAAGAATTGGGTAATTTATAAAGAGTTTGTGCTTCAGAAAAAGTAAGGAGAGTATCATTAGAAAACAGTTGATGGATCCAAAGTAACCCCTTGTCTCGCCAAGTTTTCCAAAATATGGGTTTGTTGTTTATTTTAAGAAAGCGATTATGCCAAATAGAGGAGTTAAGAAACTGATCTTTGGAGGAAAGGTGAGAGATGAGAAAGGAATGATATAGTCTATGGGCCGTTTTATATATAGGTGAGGATAAAAAACGCGTTTTGCGAGTAAATGTGAAGGCTTCTGTAAAAGAGAATGGAAATAAGAAAGAAAGCTCTATATCTGTCCATAATGGAAAAGAAGCAGAAGTGGATTGGTTTACAGATTTAGCGAGTTGCTTAAGAAGAAAAGCATTATGATAACATTGGAAGTCAGGAAAGTTAACACCACCTTGTGATTTGGGGCGTTTGAGCATGGCCAGGGATAAACGTGCTTTCTTTTTATTCCATAAAAAAGTAGTTAAAATAGAATTAATTTTTTTGAAGAAATAAGATGGAAAGTTGAGAGGAGTAGCAGAAATCACATAAAAAATGATGGGAGCAAGCATCATTTTAATCGTATCAAGTCTGCCCCACCAAGACAGATACAGAGGATGCCATTTAGAGATAGATGTGGATAATGTAGACAAGACATGAGTCATATTTAGAGATAGCGTCTGCTTAATAGAAGGGGCAAACCAAAGACCTAAATATTTAATCTTTTGGGGATTCCATGAAAAATCAGTAAGGACAAAATCTTGTTTAAAACATAAAATATTAAGAGGGAGAATTTCGCATTTATCATGATTTAATTTATAGCCACAAATGGAAGAGAAGGTCTTAACTTCTGCAATGAATGCGGGTATAGAGTGTTCTGGTTTAGAGATATATAATAAAATATCGTCTGCGTAAACACTCATTTTAACATGGAAATTGTCATGTTGGAAGCCATAAATGTTAGAGTTTTGTTTAATTCTAGCGAGAAAGGGTTCTAGAGCGAGGATAAATAAAAGTGGGGAGAGAAGACAGCCTTGACTAACACCTCTCTGTAAGGTAAAAGATTCAGAAATGGAACCATTGGCGAAAATAGAAGCTTTGGGAGAAGTGTACAATAGGGAAATATAAAAGATAAATTTAGGTCTGAAGCCAATCCAAAACAATGTGTGGAAAATAAATGACCAATCCATGCGGTCAAAAGCTTTTTCCGCGTCTAAAGAAATAGCTGCCAGTGAATGAGGGTATTGATTAGCTTTGTGTAATATATTAAAGAAAATTCTGGTATTATCTGAGATATTTCGTCCTTTAATTAAACCAGATTGTTCTTTGCACACAATAGATTGAAGAAAGGGTTCAAGACGGAGAGTGAGAATTTTTGCAAATATTTTGTAGTCGGAATTAACTAACGATATAGGTCTGTATTTTTTACAAAGGTGAAGATCTTTTCCCTCTTTAGGAATTAGGCAAATAAGAGCGTTTTGAAAAGTACCACTAGAAACCTTAGAGGAAATGAAATGTGAAAATAAAGAAAGAGATGAGGGAGAAGGGATTTGGAAAAATGGACGTAAAATTCCATAGGGAATCCATAAGAGCCAGGAGCTTTACCGGGCTTAAGAAGTTTCAGTGCGTGGGAAATATCTTTCATAGAGATGTCTCGCTCCAACGGTGAAAAATCAATATCTGTGGGAAATTGTTTTGGTATAAATGTCAAATAGTTTTGAATGTCACTAGGATCTGGACGAACTTCAGGAGTATAGAGAGAGGTATAATACTTCTTGAATTCTTCCAAGATTTCCAAATTTTTTGTTACTGGAGAAGAAGTGGAATTTAAGACATAATCAATATTATTACGGTCTTTTTTAATTTTAAGGTATGAGGCAAGTAGTTTTCCTGCTTTGTTTTGGCCGCCATAGTAACGTGTACTACCTCGGAGAAGATAGGCTGATGCATTTTCTGTAGAAAGCTTATTGTATTTAAACTTTTCTTTAATAAGGTTGTTTAAATCGGCTTTAGAATTTGTAACTGTGTAGAGAGATTCTAATAACTTGATAGATTTGAGAATTTCGTCTGCTTTGCGGAAGTTAAGGCGTTTTTTTGTAGTAACATAAGAAATAATAAAGTCCCTGGCTGAAGCTTTAAAAGCGTCCCAAACAATTGAAAAGGATGAAACGGAAGATATGTTACGATTGAAAAAGTCTGTAATAAAGTCTTCAAAAGAAGAAGTGAGGTGAGATCAGTCAACAAAGACGTATTGAAGCGCCATCTTTTACTGGTAACATTAATTGGAAGTAATTCCAAGTCCAATATCACAGGGGCATGGTCCGAAATCAATATAGAACCAATGTCTGCTTGTAGTATATATTGTGTTAATGCTTTAGAAACAAAGAGATGGTCAATGCGTGATTGTGAGAGGTGAGAGGGTGAGAAAAAAGTGTATTCACGAAGTTGTGGATTACAAAATCGCCAAGCATCAACAAGAGATCTATGGGAGATTAGGTTGATGAAGTGGTTGTGCATTGGAGAGGAAACAAAAGGTGATTTGGATGTACGATCAATATAGGGGTCAACAATTAAATTGCAATCGCCTCCAAAAACAACATATGGAGTAGAGATAGACATGAGGAGAGTAGAAATATGAGGCCAAAAATTGTTGTCAGGTTTTGTGGGAGCATTAGACATTAAATAAAGTAATAGGGATATCATTAACTTTGAGATAAACAATTAACCAACGTTCTTCGTCATCTGAGTCTTGAGATAGAAGAGTCACTTTAAGTTTTTTATGACATAGAATTACAGTCCCATTTCTTTTGCTGGTACCGGGAGAAGAAAAAACATTTCCTACCCACTGTCGTTTAAGTTTAAGAACTTCTGAAGCAACTAAATGTGATTCTTGTAAAAATACAATATCTGATCTAAGATTAGACAAATGTGTAAGAACTCTTTGCCGTTTAATAGGCATACCCAAACCTTTAACATTCCATGAAACAATACGTAACGTCATTAATTATTTGTAAAAACTAAGAACAACATTCGAATAGCATTAGAGCTTAACAGGAAAACAATAAAGAAATTACAATAAATAGAAGAGCGAACAGTAAGCACTCTAACAATAATGAAGTAGGATATGAAATAGAAAGTATTGGAATAAAGAGAGGGAAAAAAAAGGAAGAGAAGGAAAAGAGGGGAGAAGAGAAAAAGAAAAGAGAAATATATATAGAGAAAAATATAATACGAAGCTTCTCAATAAGGAAGTTAGAAACAGAGAAAAAATGATGTAGAAGCAGGAGAAAAAGAGAGAAAACAAAGAGACAAGAAAACATAGCAAAGACTCAAACATGGGTGGAGGGTGTTGAGGCCACAAGGGAAGACGAACAACCAGCAACAAAACTCCG
The DNA here is from genome assembly GCA_963921515.1 of Calotriton arnoldi. NCBI lineage: Eukaryota > Metazoa > Chordata > Amphibia > Caudata > Salamandridae > Calotriton > Calotriton arnoldi. The sequence continues at coordinate 428,795 of CAWUFW010009734.1, read as the reverse complement.
GAGAAGATCACGAGGAAGACATCAGTGAATAACGAACTACATAACGAGAGTTGGAGCAGGGAGACAGCACCTGTTGGGGAAAAGACTAAGGGGCCGATTCCGATTTGGGCCGGAAATCTCTCCGACCGAGCCGGACCCGGAGAGATTTCCGACCGAATCGGACCCGTGCAGCCCGACCGAACGAGTACGATGCGCACGTATGCCATCGGACTCGAGTCGGTCGGACTCCCATTGAAGTCAATGGGAGCCTGTCGCACAACGCGTACGCGGGCTCCCATTGACTCAATGGGTGCGAGGCGGACAAGGGCGCCCCTACAGCTTGTACGCGGCGAAGCGACTCGCGCCGTACACGCACAGGTAGGGGGACCCATGGGTCCCCCTGTGTGCGACTCGCGTGGCTACGCAGTACAGGGGGTCCGACACGGACCCCAAAGTACGGCTCCGACTGCTCTTTCGAGCCGGAGTGCGCGGCTCGGTCAGACTGCTCGCGGCGCGCATCGTACTTACCCGGCCGGGGAACGTCTCCATTGCGCGGTGCGAGTCGAGTCCGAGCGAGTCGGTCGGTGCGGTTAGACCCGGGAACGAGTCGGTCGGAGCGGTCGGGACGCCCGGACGAGTCGGTCGGCGATTTCGCATCGTACTCGCTCGCCCGGACGCGCGTACGAATCGGTCGGGAAATAGGGCTCCGAATCGGATCCGGTTAAGCCAAATCCGATTCGGAGCCCTACCGGCCGAGATCGGAATTGGCCCCAAAGTATGAAGAAATTAATTACATAAAAGATATATTACAAGCAATGTGAAAATACAAAGGTCTGCAATAAGAGAGAACAAATAGTTCAAAGAGACGATGAGCCTGCAAAATCCATGGAGTCTTCTCTACAGCCAGCAAGGAATTGTTGAAGCAAAGCAGGATCCTCATAAGTTGTTGTTTTATTTTTGTAAGTCACTTTAAAAAGGCACGGATGAATGAGACCATATCTAGCATTCAAAGCACGTAAGGTAGGGCGCATAGATAGGAAAGCTTTTCTTTTATCTGCTGTGGTTTTCGCATAGTCTTGTGAAAAGGATAGTTGGGAATCTTGCCAGGTGATGCGACGCTTGATTCTAGCCGCTTGTAGAACTTTCAGCAAATCTGTATATTCTAGGAAATATAATATAACGCCCCTAGGTTTACGTTGGGACGAGGGATTTTGAGAAGGACAACCAAGTCTATGAGCTCGTTGTATATTTAATGCAGGAGATGCAGGAAAATCGAGAATCTGTGGTAGAAAAGTCTGAAAAAATGAAATGGGATTGGACCCTTCCAAACCTTCAGTGAGCCCATAAATACGGAGATTATTACGTCTACCTCGATTTTCGAGATTTTCTACTTGTTTTTGGAGCTGTAGATATTCTGATTTCATAGAATTTGCTGAGAGGAAATGTGTAAGGTTTCTAGTTGGCGTTCCATCACGTTAATTTTGCCATCGAATGTGGACCATTTCTCTTCTAAGGCATGTAGGCGAGTGTTTGTTCCATATGGGGTTTAAGAGCTCTGATCTCATCCAATAATAGTTCTAAAGAGACTGATGAAACTGGTGGTGGAGAGATGGTTGGAGAAGGAGGGAATTTTTGGATCCTTTTAGTAGATGATAAAACAGATGAAGTAGGCACTTTAGAATTGATTTTCCCCGCTGATGTTGAAGATTGTGAAAGAGATGCATTGGGTGAAGATATAACACTCGTAACATCTGCTGTATAGGAGGTTGCGGCTTGTTCAGATTCTTCCATGTCGTCCTGTAGAATTGAAAAAGGATTTGAGGTATGTAAGGTAGTAGATTTAGGACGTGGAGATGGAATAGACATGGAGGCCGCACCTCTGGCTGATTTAATCTACCCCACAGACATGTGTGAAACAAGGGAGGAGAAAAATTGCGTGGAAAAATTGTAATTTGAAAAGCAATTGGATATTGAGTAGTCTTGAATAAAATGCAACACTGAAAAAGAGGAGCTTGGTAATGTAATGATCAGTCTCAAAGAGTTCTGTAATAATGCTCGTAAATAGTCTTTTGCCCAAAGGAGAAATTTGAAATTTCAAAGGAAAAATGTCATCACAAGTGCAAAACGGATCAAAAATGGTACTGGATAGCAAGAGGCAATAGTTGCAAAAAATAAAGATAGCCTCAATCAGAAAAAAAGAAGATAGCAGTGCTGGTATCACTTCGAAAAAATGTTGAGGAAATACAAAAGTGAGCGCGAGTCCAGTCAGGGAAACGCGAAGTACATGTAAAGAAGAGGGAGTGTTATACAAGCAAACTGCGGATATGAAGGCTATTAAAATGTTCAAGAGGCATTGAAAAACACATTGGTTGCAGGGTTAATAATGAAGAAGGTCATTCCAAAGTAAAAATGAACTGATATCTCATTTCTTCAGGAGTGCGCTGAAGGCTGAGGAGGAGAGACAAAATGGCGGACTTGAATCCTGTCACTGAGACGTGTTGTACATAATAAATGCAAAGAAACGTTGCACGGTGTTTACCGTGGTCTGGAAGGATACCGCTGTGTTCTCGCCATAATGGGAAAGCAGATTGTAAACTGTAAACTTGAAGAAGCAGGACGGGGATATCATCCGTTGGCAGAATAAACAAACAAAATGGCGGGCGCGAATCCTATAGCGAAGACGCGCCGCACATCTTGAATAAATTAAGACGTTGCACGGGCTTACCATGTTTAAAGAAGATATCGTTGTGCTCCCGCTAAGTTCATGAGCAAAGTCCTGGTATTGCCGAGCAGGACAGGTCGAGAATATCGCCCGTCATTAGGAAATTCCTCAAGTCCTCAGACGGAGCGACGCTAGCAAGCCGCCATCTTTCCTGGTGCCAAGCCACGCCCCCCGCAGCAGTCCAGCTTGGTTGTGTAGATGTTGTAATGCTGGAGTAGATACAGTCTGTTCACAAGGGGGAGTGTTTGCTGTCCTGTCCTTCCTGTTGATTCACCGGCTGCAATATATGTTCTACCAAATTCAGAAAGAAAAGGGAAAACTATGTGTGGTTTTACCAACTGTCTAAGTGTGTAAAAAGCAGAGCAGATGGTGGACTGTCGGGGTCTGATGATGTTTCATGTAATCAAATGCTGTTTCTGTGTAAATTTATGTAAAACTGCACAACCTGGGTAGAGTTTCTCCAAACCTTATGTCTTTTTATGGGAATGATTGAAATTGCACACATTGAGGGCAGCATGTAGGAGGGGCACCATCATCTGGGATTTTAGTGCACCAGAATGATGTCAGATTGAGAAAACCGGGAAGAAATGCACTGTATGTGTCTCTAGCACTTTACCTCTCTTCTTGCATCACTGGAGATACCGCAACCAGTGGCTTTAGTCCACTTCCTCTGACTGTGCCCTGTGACCATTGGAGCCTCCAGTATCAAAGACCATAACTGCTGGGCCTATGGGGCAGGGGATCTCGAACATTCCCTCAACAGAATACAGCTTGCACTGGGCAGAATGCCCTCGCTGTCATTTGACAGAAGGCACTCGCTGTCACTTGACTGAAGGCCCTCGCTGCCACTTAACAGAAGGCCCTCGCTGTCACTTAACAGTAGGCCCTCGCTGTCACTTGACAGAGGGCCCTCGCTGTCACTTGACTGAAGGCCCTTGCTGTCACTTGACTGAAGGCCCTTGCTGTCACTTGACTGAAGGCCCTGGCTGCTACTTAACAGAAGGCCCTCGCTGTCACTTGACAGAAGGCCCTCGCTGTCACTTAACAGAAGGCCCTCCCTGTCACTTGACTGAAGGCCCTCGCTATCACTTGACTGAAGGCCCTTGCTGTCACTTGACAGAAGGCCCTCGCTGTCACTTAACAGAAGGCCCTAGCTGTCACTTGACTGAAGGCCCTTGCTGTCACATGACTGAAGGCTCTCGCTGTCACTTGACTGAAGGCCCTCGCTGTCACTTGACAGACGGTGCTCACTGTTACTATGAAGAAAGATCTCAGTGATAATATGACAGCATGCCCTCACTGTCATCATGGCAGCAAACACTCATTGTGACTATGATAGCAAGCTCCCACTGTCACTATTCTAGCAACCCCTCTCTGCTATTATGGAGCAAGCCCTCAGTATCACTATGACAGCAAGCCCTCGCTTCACTATGAAAGTAAGCCCTCGCTCTCACTGTGAGAGCCAACTCATTTTCACTATAAAAACAAGCCGTCACTGTCACTATAGCAGAAAACCCTTGCTGTTGCTATGATAGTATCCCTGTCACTATGACAAAAAGTCCTGACTATCGCAATTAAAGAAGACCCTTGCTGTCATTATGAAGCAAGCCCTCATATACGATGACAGCAACCCCTCACTGTAATAGCAGGCCCTCGCTGTCATTGTAACTGCAAGCCCTCTCTTCACGATAACAGTAAGCCCTTGCTTCACTATGACAACAAGCCCTCGTTGTCACAATTACAGAAGACTCGCCCTGTCACTATGAAGCAAACCCTTGTTTCACGAGGACGGCAAGCCCTCACTGTAACAGCAAGCCCTCACAGTCTTTGTAACTGCAAGCCCTCTCCTCACGAAGACAGCAAGCCCTCTCTTCAGGATGACAGCAAGCCGTCTCTTCACAATGACAGCAAGCCGTCTCTTCACAATGACAGCAAGCCCTTGCTTCACGATGACAGCAAGCCCTTGCTTCACGATGACAGCAAGCCCTCTTCACAATGACCACATGCCTCGGTTCACTATGACAGCAAGCCCTCGCTTCACGATGAAAGCAAGCCCTCTCTTTACGATGAAAGCAAGCCCTCTCTTCATGATGACGGCAAGCCCTCGCTTCACAATGACAGCAAGCCCTCGCTTCACGATGACAGAAAGCCCTCGCTTCACGAAGACAGCAAGCCCTCGCTTCACAATGACAGCAAGCCCTCGCTTCACCATGACCACAGGCCTCGCTTCCCGATGACAGCAAGCCCTCGCTTCCCGATGACAGCAAGCCCTCGCTTCACGATGACAGCAAGCCCTCGCTTCACGATGACAGCAAGCCCTCGCTTCACGATGACAGCAAGCCCTCGCTTCATGTTCAAAGCAAGCCCTCTGTTCACGATGACAGCAAGTCCTCTCTTCACGATAACAGCAAGCCTTTGCTTCACGATGAAAGCAAGCCCTCTCTTCACGATGACAGCAAGTCCTCTCTTCACGATGACAGCAAGCCTTCGCTTCACGATGACAGCAAGCCTTCGCTTCACGATGACAGCAAGCCCTCACTTCACGATGAAAGCAAGCCCTCTCTTCACGATGAAAGCAAGCCCTCTCTTCACGATGACAGCAAGCCTTCTCTTCACGATGACAGCAAGACTTCACTTCACGATGACAACAAGCCCTCGCTTCACAATGACAGCAAGCCCTCGCTTCACGATGACAGCAAGCCCTCGCTTCACGAAGACAGCAAGCCCTCGCTTCACGATGACAGCAAGCCCTCACTTCACGATGACCACAGGCCTTGCTTCACAATGACAGCAAGCCCTCGCTTCACGATGACCACAGGCCTCGCTTCCTGATGACAGCAAGCCCTCGCTTTACGATGACAGCAAGCCCTCGCTTCACGATGAAAGCAAGCCCTCTCTTCACGATGACAGCAAGTCCCCTCTTCACGATGACAGCAAGCCCTCTCTTCACGATGAAAGCAAGCCCTCTCTTCACAATGACAGCAAGTCCTCGCTTCACGATGACAGCAAGCCCTCGCTTCACAATGACAGCAAGCCCTCGCTTCACAATGACAGCAAGCCCTCGCTTCACGAAGACAGCAAGCCCTCGCTTCATGAAGACAGCAAGCCCTCGCTTCACAATGACCACAGGCCTCGCTTCCCAATGACAGCAAGCCCTCGCTTCCCAATGACAGCAAGCCTCGCTTCCCGATGAAAGCAAGCCCTCTCTTCACAATGACAGCAAGCCCTCGCTTCACAATGACAGCAAGCCCTCTCTTCACAATGACAGCAAGCCCTCTCTTCACAATGACAGCAAGCCCTCTCTTCACAATGACAGCATGCCCTCGCTTCACGATGACAGCAAGCCCTCTCTTCAGGATGACAGCAAGCCCTCGCTTCACAATGACAAGAAGCCCTCGCTTTACGATGACAGCAAGCCCTCGCTTCACGATGACCACATGCCTCGCTTCACTATCACAGCAAGCCCTCTCTTCACGATGACAGCAAGCCGTCTCTTCACGATGGCAGCAAGCCCTCGCTTCACGATGAAAGCAAGCCCTCGCTTCACGATGAAAGCAAGCCCTCGCTTCACGATGAAAGCAAGCCCTCGCTTCACGATGAAAGCAAGCTCTCGCTTCACGATGACAGCAAGCTCTCGCTTCACAATGACAGCAAGCCTTCGCTGAACGATGAAAGCAAGCCCTCGCTTCACGATGAAAGCAAGCCCTCGCTTCATGATGACAGCAAGCCCTCGCTTCACGATGACAGCAAGCCCTCGCTTCACAATGACAGCAAGCCCTCGCTTCAAGATGACAGCAAGCCCTCGCTTCACAATGACCACAGGCCTCGCTTCCCGATGACAGGAAGCCCTCGCTTCACGATGACAGCAAGCCCTCGCTTCACGATGACCACAGTCCTCGCTTCCCGATGACAGCAAGCCATCTCTTCACAAAGACAGCAAGCCCTCGCTTCACAATGAAAGCAAGCCCTCTCTTCACAAAGACAGCAAGCCCTTGCTTCACCATGACAGAAAGACCTCACTGTGATCGTAACAGCAAGCCCTCGCTTCACAATGACAGCAAGGTCTTGTTTCACGATGACGGCAGGCCTCGCTTTACTGACACCAAGCCCTCGCTTCCTGATGACAGCAAGCCCTCGCTTTACGATGACAGCAAGCCCTCGCTTCACGATGAAAGCAAGCCCTCTCTTCACGATGACAGCAAGTCCTCTCTTCACGATGACAGCAAGCCCTCTCTTCACGATGAAAGCAAGCCCTCTCTTCACGATGAAAGCAAGCCCTCTCTTCACGATGAAAGCAAGCCCTCTCTTCACAATGACAGCAAGTCCTCGCTTCACGATGACAGCAAGCCTTCGCTTCACGATGACAGTAAGCCCTCGCTTCACAATGACAGCAAGCCCTCGCTTCACAATGACAGCAAGTCCTCTCTTCACGATGACAGCAAGTCCTCTCTTCACGATGACAGCAAGCCCTCGCTTCACGATGACAACAAGCCCTCGCTTCACGATGACAACAAGCCCTCTCTTCACGATGACAGCAAGCCTTCTCTTCACAATGACAGAAAGCCCTCTTCATGATTACAGGAAGCCCTCGCTTCACGATGACAGCAAGCCCTCGCTTCACGATGAAAGAAAGCTCTCTCTTCACAAAGACAGCAAGCTCTTGCTTCCCGATGACAGCAAGCCCTTGCTTCACGATGACAGCAAGCCCTTGCTTCACGATGACAGCAAGCCCTTGCTTCACGATGACAGCAAGCCCTCCCTGTCATTGTAACAGCAAGCCCTCGCTTCTGGATGGCAGCAAGGTCTTGTTTCACGATGACTGCAGGCCTCGCTTTACTGACACCAAGCCCTTGCTTCAGTATGACAGCAAGCCCTCTCTTCACGATGACCACAGGCCTCGCTTCACGATGACAGTAAGCCCTCTCTTCACGATGACAGCAAGCCCTCTCTTCACGATGACAGCAAGCCCTCTTCACGATGACAGCAAGCCCTCTCTTCACGATGACAGCAAGCTCTCTCTTCACGATGACAGCAAGCCGTCTCTTCACGATGGCAGCAAGCCCTCTCTTCACGATGGCAGCAAGCCCTCTCTTCACGATGACAGCAAGCCCTCTCTTCACGATGACAGAAAGCCCTCTCTTCACGATGACAGAAAGCCGTCTCTTCACGATGACAGCAAGCCCTCTCTTCACGATGACAGCAAGTCCTCGCTTCATGATGACAGAAAGCCGTCGCTTCACGATGACAGAAAGCCCTCTTCATGATTACAGCAAGCTCTTGCTTCCCGATGACAGCAAGCCCTTGCTTCACGATGACAGCAAGCCCTTGCTTCACGATGACAGCAAGCCCTTGCTTCATGATGACAGCAAGCCCTTGCTTCACGATGACAGCAAGCCCTTGCTTCACGATGACAGCAAGCCCTCCCTGTCATTGTAACAGCAAGCCCTCGCTTCTGGATGGCAGCAAGGTCTTGTTTCACGATGACTGCAGGCCTCGCTTTACTGACACCAAGCCCTTGCTTCAGTATGACAGCAAGCCCTCTCTTCACGATGACCACAGGCCTCGCTTCACGATGACAGTAAGCCCTCTCTTCACGATGACAGCAAGCCCTCTCTTCACGATGACAGCAAGCCCTCTCTTCACGATGACAGCAAGCCCTCTCTTCACGATGACAGCAAGCTCTCTCTTCACGATGACAGCAAGCCGTCTCTTCACGATGGCAGCAAGCCCTCTCTTCACGATGACAGCAAGCCCTCTCTTCACGATGACAGAAAGCCGTCTCTTCACGATGACAGCAAGCCCTCTCTTCACGATGACAGCAAGTCCTCGCTTCATGATGACAGCAAGCCGTCGCTTCACGATGACAGGAAGCCCTCTCTTCACGATGACAGCAAGCCCTCTCTTCACGATGACAGCAAGCCCTCTCTTCACGATGACAGCAAGCCCTCTCTTCACGATGACAGCAAACCCTCTCTTCACGATGAAAGCAAGCCCTCGCTTCATGATGTCAGCAAGCCCTCGCTTCACGATGACAGCAAGCCCTCGCTTCACGATGACCACAGGCCTCGCTTCCCGATGACAGCAAGCCCTCTCTTCACAAAGACAGCAAGCCCTCGCTTCACGATGAAAGCAAGCCCTCTCTTCACAAAGACAGCAAGCCCTTGCTTCACGATGACAGCAAGCCCTCACTGTCATCGTAACAGCAAGCCCTCGCTTCACAATGACAGTAAGGTCTTGTTTCACGATTACTGCAGGCCTCGCTTTACTGACAACAAGCCCTCGCTTCTCGATGGCAGCAAGCCCTCTCTTCACGATGACAGCAAGCCCTCTCTTCACGATTACAGGAAGCCCTCGCTTCACGATGACAGCAAGCCCTCGCTTCACGATGAAAGCAAGCTCTCTCATCACAAAGACAACAAGCTCTTGCTTCCCGATGACAGCAAGCCCTTGCTTCACGATGACAGCAAGCCCTCACTGTCATCGTAACAGCAAGCCCTCGCTTCTGGATGGCAGCAAGGTCTTGTTTCACGATGACTGCAGGCCTCGCTTTACTGACACCAAGCCCTTGCTTCACTATGACAGCAAGCCCTCTCTTCACGATGACCACAGGCCTCGCTTCACGATGACAGCAAGCCCTCGCTTCACGATGACAGCAAGCCCTCTTCACGATGATAGCAAGCTCTCTCTTCACGATGACAGCAAGCCATCTCTTCACGATGACAGCAAGCCATCTCTTCACGATGACAGCAAGCCCTCTCTTCACGATGACAGCAAGCCCTCTCTTCACGATGACAGCAAGCCCTCTCTTCACGATGACAGCAAACCCTCTCTTCACGATGAAAGCAAGCCCTCGCTTCACGATGTCAGCAAGCCCTCGCTTCACGATGACAACAAGCCCTCGCTTCACGATGACCACAGGCCTCTCTTCCCGATGACAGCAAGCCCTCTCTTCACAAAGACAGCAAGCCCTCGCTTCACGATGAAAGCAAGCCCTCTCGTCACAAAGACAGCAAGCCCTCACTGTCATCGTAACAGCAAGCCCTCGCTTCACAATGACAGCAAGGTCTTATTTCACGATGACTGCAGGCCTCGCTTTACTGACACCAAGCCCTCGCTTCTCGATGGCAACAAGCCCTCTCTTCACGATGACAGCAAGCCGTCTCTTCACGATGACAGCAAGCCCTCTCTTCACAATTACAGGAAGCCCTCGCTTCACGATGACAGCAAGCCCTCGCTTCACGATGAAAGCAAGCTCTCTCTTCACAAAGACAAGAAGCTCTTGCTTCCCGATGACAGCAAGCCCTTGCTTCACGGTGACAGCAAGCCCTCACTGTCATCGTAACAGCAAGCCCTCGCTTCTGGATGGCAGCAAGGTCTTGTTTCACGATGACTGCAGGCCTCGCTTTACTGACACCAAGCCCTTGCTTCACTATGACAGCAAGCCCTCTCTTCACGATGACCACAGGCCTCGCGTCACGATGACAGCAAGCCCTCTCTTCATGATGACAGCAAGCCCTCTCTTCACGATGACAGCAAGCTCTCTCTTCACGATGACAGCAAGCCATCTCTTCACAATGGCAGCAAGCCCTCTCTTCACGATGACAGCAAGCCCTCTCTTCACGATGACAGCAAGCCGTCGCTTCACGATGACAGCAAGCCCTCTCTTCACGATGACAGCAAGCCCTCTCTTCACAATGACAGCAAGCCCTGCCTTCACAATGACAGCAAGCCCTGGCTTCACGATGACAGCAAGCCCTGTCTTCACGATGACAGCAAGCCGTCGCTTCACGATGACAGCAAGCCGTCGCTTCACGATGACAGCAAGCCCTCTCTTCACGATGACAGCAAGCCCTCTCTTCACGATGACAGCAAGCCCTCTCTTCACGATGACAGCAAGCCCTCGCTTCACGATGACCACAGGCCTCGCTTCACGATGACAGCAAGCTCTCTCTTCACGATCACAGCAAGCCATCTCTTCACGATGACAGCAAGCCAGTCTCTTCACGATGACAGCAAGCCGTCGCTTCACGATGACAGCAAGCCCTCTCTTCACGATGACAGCAAGCCCTCTCTTCACGATGACAGCAAGCCCTCTCTTCACGATGACAGCAAGCCCTCTCTTCACGATGACAGCAAGCCCTCGCTTCACGATGACAGCAAGGTCTTGCTTCACCATGACTGCAGGCCTCGCTTTACTGACACCAAGCCCTTGCTTCACTATGACAGCAAGCCCTCTCTTCACGATGACCACAGGCCTCGCTTCACTATGACAGCAAGCCCTCTCTTCACGAAGACAGCAAGCTCTTGCTTCACGATGACAGCAAGCCCTTGCTTCACGATGACAGCAATCCGTCTCTTCACGATGACAGCAAGCCCTCGCTCCACAATAACAGCAAGCCCTTGCTTCTCGATGACAGCAAGGTCTTGCTTCACGATGACTGCAGGCCTCGCTTTACTGACACCAAGCCCTTGCTTCACTATGACAGCAAGCCCTCTCTTCACAGCAAGTTCTTACTGTCACTACGCCAGCAGGCCCTCGTCGTCACTAAGCCAGTAGGCCCTCCCCGTCACTACGACAGCAGGCTCACTCTTCCAATAAAGCAGGAGATCCTCGCTGCCCCTCTCTTCAGAAGCGTAACTGTTACATGTGGTATCCCAGACTCATGCAATAAACACCCGTTGCCAGGGGAAATAAAAGATTTTGCCTTCAGGCCCTTTTAAGAGGTAGTACTGGCACTGCTGAGCTTTCTAACCACGTCTCGCGGGTTTGTGCATGCACTTTTTCAAGGGCTGTTTTGAAGAAGTTAGGAATTGACAGTCGTTACAGAAGATCATGAGTCTTACAGACAAATCTTTTTTTTCAGTAAAGCAATGTAGTGGATAATAAAAACAAGATAACGCGTCCCGTGCACGTACAGGAAGCCTCAAGCCAATATGTTCAATGCTTGCGCGCTCCTGCTGAACTCATGCGGTTAGGATGTCTGCCCACTTCTAGCCAGGAAGTTCGTCACCCCACCAGCTGACATCCACCTGCCAGACACAAGTGCATTTTCATATAACACCACAGCAGACTCGTGGCGGGAAATGTGCCTTAAAACATGAGGTTTTCGACCACAACATCAAGAGAACTATGTAAATACTACATTGTATTAACAAAAGCGGACTGCAAAATGTTCATTGGTCTTGCTATGAATGTACCAGGTGGCACAGAACATAGCGTGCACCTGTTTTTCAACCATCTGTCTAGATCGCATATATTTAACTCAGAATCTCTCCGAGTTAGTGCATGAACTTCAGACAGCCCAGCTCGAAAACAAGGAGCTGTGGTTGCCCCTTCCTTTATCTGAGCCAGTTCTCCCTGTTTCTGGGCTGTGCAACCTTCAGCTCATGCATTAAACTGATGAGTGTCTGAATTAATTGAATACCCTCCAGACAGAGCACTGTCCTAAAAGCAGGCACACAGTTATACTATACACCTAGACCCACATGATTTGACCCGATCTGTGTACAAACAGCACAAATAAGCTTCTAGGCCATATAATGAACGAGTTCTTCATCTGCACCTCGATGCAGAATGGATCTGTGAACTCGTTTTAAACGAAACCCAGCTATTTGCACGCATGTTCTAACTCTGTAACACTATGAGTTACAACATGAGCTGTAAACAACAAAGCTCGTTAAAAGCAAGAGGTGACTGCTGCTCCAAGGTTCAGGGGCATAATGTCTATAAATAAACAAGCACTGGCAAAGCCAATAGGTCTCGGCAATCCGAGAGCTCTAGGCGTTGTCAGTGTTAATGTCTACAGGCGTTGTCAATGCTAAGGGCACATCAGTGCAGCCATGCGTACTTGGTGCCAGGTGAGGCCTGCCCTCCTCGCAGCATACCATTGGCGCATGTAATAAGCCTTCCTCCCACCGGGGGTCGAAGCACTGAAATCAGCACAGCGGACATGCATCAACATAGAGAAGCAACATCTCCACAACAGTACTCCGCTTAGTAATAGCATGTAATAACAATGTTATTTACATTAGTTGGCATAATGTAAGCAGTTTGTTTCTGTTATTGTGGCCTGCCTGCATGCATGAAATAATGTATATGTTCCTACTGAGTATGTTTGTTTCCACTATATATTTCTTGTTCCATCACGTGAAAGAGATTAATAAAAGGAATATAAAGGAAATGCATGTTGGTGAATATAACGTAGTCACTGTTGTTTCCATGCGATGGTCAGCCTTTAATTTGATGGATGTGGGGGTGGAGCTTGCCGGGTTCGAAAATGACCACACTCTAAGTGCACTCTGTCGGCCACCCGTCTATCCTACATGATCCTGTTGCCCAAAGGCTGCCACCCGCTCTTACTTTGCATGGCAACAATCGACCCAACATATTGCCTCCCCATGGTCCCGCGAAGGAGTCCCTGAAATGACTGTGTGCAGAGCTGCGGCACTCTGTGGCCTGCGCTTGGCCTGCAATTGTGAGTGTGGTGGAGGCGTGACCGGCATCGATTAGTGGGAGCTGCCGTGGTCGGTAGTGGAGTCAATCGTCGGAGACCTGGCCCTTCCTGACGATGCGGAGGGGGCTGCCTGACTGGAAACTAAACGGGACCTTACCTGCGAGAGGGAAGTACTGGCCGCAGAGGCCCCACTTTGCCAATCCCTGTGGCTAGCGGCATGGCCTGAGAAGCCGATCATGGAGGATCTCGCCAGCGTGCACACCCACTCAGCTGAGACCACAATTTAATCTGTTGCGGGGCATGCAGATTGCCTGGCCTTGCATTTGCTGTATGCAACTGGTCCTCGTGTGACAATACTCCTTTGGCTGGGATCGGGCATTGCTGAAATATCCATAGCGGCGCCCAGATTGCATTGGGTGGGTGGGCTGAGAGGCCTATCTGCATGAACTCCTCACCAGGCCTGGGACACATTACATTTGGTGCACGCTCACCAGCCCCATTGACCATCATTGCCACCTGGCAGTGTCAGTGAGGGATTTCTCTCTAGATCAGATGAGAGACCGCTGACACTAGTCCTCAATAGACTGTCATTGATCTGGTCCTGCAGTGTGCCTGGATATGAATATAACACTTGCTGGACTTCTTTATCATTCATGGGCCTATTTCCTCTTCAGGCTGCAGTGGCCTGCTGATTCACCGTGGTACATTATGCTTATTACTGTAGTCACTTAATCCAGATGACGGGGGGCACCCTTAACTTATCACGTGCACCATACTGCTGGATACACACGTCACTCTCCATGGACGCCTAGCTGCACTGAGCCAACACCACGATTAGGCAGCGGACACCGATTGTGGCGCACCGGGCCTTACTGCGGGCGGGAATCCCGCCTGAGTGTTGTCAGAAGTCTTCCTGCTTTGGCTATTTTCTGAACTCATCAGCGAGCACGGGGGTTGCCCAGGTAGCAGGTGGCTGGGAGTACGCCTAAATGCCCGGGCACATGTGTGTTGTTGGGGATAGCCGCTCCAGGACTGTTAAGTTGTCTGACTCCATACTTTTTGCCCTGACAAGATGAGCAAGACAGACAAATCCCAAACAAAATTGCTATTTGATCCCCGCAGAACCCACAAGACCCACAAGGGCGGTGCAGTTGGATCGGTGCCTGTGACAGAAGAACTATAGTCGGAAGGCGACACACATCTGAAACATGCAGCACAGCTTCACCAAGATTGATGGTAAAATTGACACGCTTCCTTTCAGAATGAATAGAATGTTGGAGAGGTTAGACAAGCACATGGAGCACCTAGACACTGTGGAGCATCGAGTGTCAGAAGCTGAAGATGAACAAGCTACGGTCTCTGAGGCACGCAAGAAGATGGAAAAACTGCTCCTAATGCTTCAAGCAAAGACAGAAGATTTGGAGGCCCGCTCACACAGGAAAAATATACGTACATTAGGAATAGTTTAGTCCACGAACATTGACAATATGGAACGCTACATAGAACTTCTTCTCATTGACTTGGAGGGGCATGACATCCTTTCTGAGATATTTGTGGTGGAGTGTGTCCATCGTTTGCTTGCCCCGCGTCCTATTCTAGGCCAGTCCTTGCCCTGTGATAGCAAGACTCTTAAATTACAGAGATCGGGATGCAGCCCTGGGAAAGGCACTTGACTTGAAGACCTTAAGACATGAGGGCGCCAACATCTCTCTGTATCCCGATTTTACACAAGCACAGGAGGCGCGACAAATCTTTCTTTCTGCCAAGAGAAAGCTCTGCAAGCTCCAGATGGAATACAGAATGCTCTACCCTGTGAGGTTACGAGTCACTGCGGATGGCAAGGTACTGTTCTTCACTGGTCCCAAACAACTACTTCAATTTCTTAGGTGAAGAGACACTGCTGAGGGTAGGTGTGGCTTATCTGGTCAAACAACTGAAGATAGTGAGAACACACAAGATTTGGGGGTTTGAGCCTGCTTTACCCCTTCCAGATAATTGGTACCTTTTTTTGCAGTGACTAGGGTGGGGTGAATGGAGCGGAGACGGGCTCCTGTTTTGAGACCACTTGAACCACCCCTGAGTTCAAATCTAAGATATTTTGATGACTATGCACACCTTCAATGTTGGTAAGAGCATTCCAGTACAGTCATAATGGTTTTCTGTTGTTATGCCATGGAATCTGCTCCATCTATTTGTTATACAGGTATCCTCATATTACGCTAGCAACTGCCATAATCAGGGCAATCTGTTGCATGACTCCATTCCGTTGTTTAGGCATACGTGCTCTCTGACAAGTGGCCCCTTGTGACTAGGTGAGGCAAGGGTACTAGAGCCCGGCAACATCTGACCCCATGTATACAACACTTGTACTTGTCTTGATTTCTTTGTTGGGGGGTAAGGGTGGGCTAGGGCGGTGATGATCATGGTATGGGAGGGGGAGTATTTTATTCATTGAATGGCTGGAAATGGCAAAGTGTGCGGGGCGGGGCGGGGCGGGCACTGGTCAATGGCTAACACAGGGCTGGTGGCGACCCCCCCCCCCCCCGGCCATTTGCTACTCCGAATTCTCACATGGAACATCATGGGTCTCAATGATTGCAGAAAGATGTGAAAGGTGGTGGCATACCTCAAGAGGCATAGAATAGACGTAGCGAAATTGCAGGAAGCTCACTTAGCCCAGGTGAGCAGTGTGTTGACACAGCGAAGAATGCAAGGCATTTGCTATGCAGCAGGCTTTACCACACACGCTCGAGGAATACTAATCTGGTTGAGTTGGGGATCTGGTGTTTGCTTAAAGGAGACGTGCATAAACCCGGGGGGTGGTATGTTTTAGCCCGTTGTTACAAAGAGGACTTGGCGGCGCTGCATATTGGGGTGTTCAGACCCAATTATGACAATCTACAGTTTTATTACTCTCTTAGTGCATGCCTGCTCCAGTGGGGAGATCTGCCTCAGATTTGAGGTGGGAATTTTAATTGTGTTTTGAAAACTGATTGTGGTTGTTCCAGTGGTCCCCTCGAAAACTCTCAGCGGTGGCAGGAGTGCTCATAGACTTGTGAATAGGGAGGGCATTTTTGATGCTTGGCGCCATGTATCTCCCACTGGGACTGGATACACTCACTACTCTAAAGTGCATGATATTCACACACGTATCGATTTTGGGCTGATATCGAGAGGGTTGGTGTCTCATGTCCAGCGCTGTGAGCTATTGCCACAGACCTATTCCAATCACTCGCCTGTGATGTTAAAACTGGAGCTCCATGCCCTGAGGGCTACTGCGTTCACTTTTCGCTTCCCCCTTTACTTCTTATTAGATTCAGTATTCAGGGATGAACTGGCCTAGGCTATTGAGGAGTTTTTCGCATTAATTTGTGGATGGTAAATAAGTTTGGGATAGTTTGGGAGTCCCTCAAGTTCTATATCAGAGGTATCACACAAGTGATACCTCCACAAGTGAACGCAAGTCGCTGCAGGAATGATGGACGCTCCTTGAGGGGGAAATTGCGGAGTTGGAGCGGAGACCTTGAACTCTGCTGACGGCCGCCTCCTGGGTGATATTAAAGCAAAGGTGGATGAGTTCCACGAGACAGCTCAGAGCGAAGTTTATCACTTGGGGAAATATACTATAGTGCGCACTTATGGGAAGGTGGAGCAACCCAGTGCTACATTAGCTGCATTGCTGCACCCCAGAAGAGAGTCTGAAGTAATCCTAGAGGTACAACAAGAGCAAGGCCTACCTGTGAGCAACACCGACCAGAACGCAGACAGATTTTGCAGATGTTACGCTGACTTGTACCTGTCGTGACTCCCAAACAATGACGCACCACCACTGATCATTTAGCACATATAGCTATGACCTGACTTACCACTGAGCTAAGGGAACATTTGATAGCACTGATACAACCAGCAGGGATACATGAGGCACTTAAGTACCTGCAGTCGGGTAAGGCGCCAGGCACAGATGGGCTTACTGTAATCTTCTATAAGGCCTTCCAAGAGCTACTGGTCCCTCACCTGGTTACACTATATGAGGAGATGATAGAAACGGGTGTAATGCCTGTCATCATGCGCAAGGCCTTAATAGTGATACTCCTGAAACCGGGCAAGCTGTCGGATCACTGCTTGTCCTACAGACCGCTGTCCCTATTGAATGTGGACACTAAGTTTTACTCTTAGGTATTGGCCAGTAGATTAGCTCTGTTACTACCAGGGGTAGTGGAGCCTGAACAGGCTGGTTTTGCCCCAGGGCGCAGTCTCATCTTCAATCTTAGAACACTGTTTGGCGCTACCCAGCACACTGATCTGGAGGTAAGGGCTGCTGCTGTTTTCCTTGATGAAGAAAAAGCATTTGATTCAGTTGAGTGGGAATTTATGCTAACTGTGCTGCATCGCATTGGGGTTGGGGAGGTGTTTCTGCATCTGGTGATGGTGCTCTATACTTTGCCAACTGCCCACATATGGGTTAATGGTTCTGTGTCTGCTCATATCGCCATCACTAGAGTCACCAGGCAGGGCTGCCTTGTGTCTCCTTTGCTGTATGCATTGGTGTCAGAACCATTAGCGTGCGAACTTTGCACGTACCGTGGACACAGAGGCTTGTGCTTCCCAAGGTACAACCTGATAATCTCGGTGTATGCGGATGACACACTACTGTACATATTTCAGCCAGAAGATAATTTCACTCCTATTTAATGCGAGGTCATGTGATTTGGAGGGTTCTCTGGCCTCCACATGAATTGAGACAACTCCATTATATTTCTGCTAACCCCGGCCATGAAACCAATAACATTAGGCTATCCATTGAAATGGTCGACGGAGTCGGTGTGTTAGCTGGGGATACAGGTACATACAGACCCGGCTGTGGGGCTACTTGATAATCATGGTAGGGTGCCACAACAGCTCTCAGAGGCAGTTGACCACTGGATTAAACTTCCATTGTCTCTAACTGGACGTATAGCTATCATGAAAATGGTAGTGCTGCTCATATTCCTCCAACTGTTTCAGAATATTCCAATACTGCTGCCTCGGGCAGTGTTCAATAACTTATGATCTCTCATGATAGAATTGGCATGGGCAGGAGAACAACCGAGAGTGTATTGGGAAATGCTTACCCTGCCGTATGACATAGGAGGCCTGAACGCCCTGGATTTGGAGGCTTATTATAAAGCGGCACAGAGTATGTTTGCCGACTTTTGACTTCACAGGCCTTGCAATTTGCCACTCTTACAGCTCGAGAGGGATGCTGCAGACCCCCACACATTCCCTCAGATGCTATTTGGTAACCCGCCAAGGCGGCATGGTATTTTTGACTCTTTAAATGTCAATGTCCACGCCTGGCACAGTCTCCTGGTGCGTCATGCCGGTTCCCTACTATACTCCCAACACATTCCACTGATCTGGTGTTCCTGGTTCCCTATGTGCTGGGAGCGAGGTGCGGCACAAACCTTACAAAAACTCGGAATTAATACTATGGGGGACTTTTTCCAAGATGGCACAATGTGTAAGTGGGAGGTGGTTCAGGAACGGAGAGACAGACCTACAGCTCTTGCTTGTTACCATTTTTACAGAGCGAGGCACACATTACGGCACCTGTTGGGTGATGATCTTTTGGAGCCCCCTGACATGTCAGCTCTGACCTCTCTGCTACAGGATGATGCCCCTGTCAAATTAGCAGCTAGGTTGTATGCATACACACAAGAAGTGCGCAGACCTGAATTGACTAAGGCTCGACTGGAATGGCAAAGGGATCTAGGTATAGTCATAAGTCACAAGCAACTATTTAGATATGGGCTACGTGACACAGCAGACTACCAGGGATGTGGAGAGGGTAAGGCTGTATTTGCACATCTTGCTTGGTTCTGCCCTGAGTACATGAGTTCTGGCAATTGGTGTTCAGGGAACTAGAAGTTATCAGGGGTGTAACATTAGAGTTTCCTCTGATGCTGGCAATATTAGGATACCATAAAGATATTGATGGGGAGGTTCAGTGACTAATTGCCTTTGGGTTGATGCTTGCACGAAATCAGGTGGCTATGCGATGGGCTCGGGGACCACTTCCGACCCTCAAGGAATGGCATGCTGACATGGTATACTGTCACACGCAATCTGACGCATATAGTGAGTTACTTCCACCACAGAGCTGTCCTAGAAATCATTGGCGGTCTTATCAGAATTACCTAGTCGGCAAGGAGACAGCGGAGGCAGAGGGCGATGATGTCTCTGCAGTAGGAGTTGAGTGATGGATTCTGTGCGTTCTGCCCCTGGGCAGCCCGCTATGCCAGTACTTTGCAAGGATATGTGAATGTTATTCATGATTACGTTTTTTACGCATGTCATTGCCAGTGTCCATCTGTGATCCAGTGGAGGCTTCCTGCCCTCTGACATTGTAATGTAACTATGCTTCTGCTGGTGTTGAATTACTAGTTGATTAGTCAGCTACCCTGATGTGTTATGTAATGCCTTACTGTTTCCAAGGCCAAGTTACACCCATGACTGTCATTATATTTTGCTTGCTATGCCCAGTCAAATTGTATGTTTTTCAACAATCTTTTCAATAAAAAGAATTTGGAAAAAAATTGGATGGATATGACAAAAATCGATAATCAAGCGCACAGGCATGATAAAATAACACATCAAGGGGAGAGGTAAATATAAACTCGCACTTCTGTGTATTTCATAGAGGCTTTATTTGAGTGCGTGTCTGTAACCTGAAACCAATGTAAAGCCTTTTTTTAAGCAAGTATCTTGAAAGTAAATCAGAATTAAAAGTAATGTTGCACTGGCAAATCACTGCATTTATTCATACCCTTATTTGCTGTTGAAACATTTTTAACTGTGATTGCACCCAAAACGCACACTTAAATCGCACTTCTATCACTAAAATGGAAAGAGTTTATTTAGGTATGTATTTACAAAGAAAATCATGCGATTTAAAGACGTTGTTTAAGTGTAAGTTTTGCAATGAAATCAGATGCACTCAGAAGTAAAAGAAATGTAGCACCAGCAAATCAAAATAAAAAAGAAATCCAGGGGCATATTTACGTTCCCTGGCGCATCCCTGCACATCAGCAGGGATGCGCCAGGGAAAATGCGTCACGCAAGTTTACCCTTGCGCCACGTCCGATGCGCCGCATTTACAATGCGGCGCATCGTGGCGCAAGGATAAGCAGATGCGTGACGCATCTGCCGGCGGAAGGTTGGCGCAGTGCTGAAGTTGTGTAGCAAGCGCGACGCAACTCCAGCACTGTTCCAACCTTCCCTATCTCTAACATGGTGCGTCAATCCTTACGCCTGCTTGAAGCAGGCGTAAGGATTTGACGCACCAGCGTCGGAAAAGTGACTGCGTGAAATCTTGTAGATTTAACTACGTCACTTTTCCGAGGCGTTCCTGCGCCGGAACGCCCCCTGCGCCGGTACGCCCACATGAAACCTGACGCAGGTTTCATGTGGCGCAGGGGTTTACTACGTGACGCATCTCCCTAGATGCGTCACGTTGTAAATATAGCTCAACGCGGCGCATGGTTTGCGTCGCCGCTGCGTCACATGCGTGACGCAACGGCGGCGCAAAAGTGGCGCAAGGGGCTTGTAAATATGCCCCCCAGTATATTGAAAGTATTTAACTTTAATTTGCCGGTGCAACATTACATTTAATTATGAATGCATGTGAATTAGTTTTTCAATATGCGCTTAAGCAAAGGCTTTGCATCGCTTGATTTTGTTTGTAAACACGAACCCAAATAAACTCTTTAAATTGAAGTGATAGAAGTGTGATTTAGCCACGTGTTTTGAAAGTCAATAACGGGCACTCAGAATTACAAGTATATATTACAGATGCCAGGCCTGAGTCATTACGTACACCAATTATGTGTAAAATAGCTCAACAGGCGCCCTCGGAAAACAGCGTGTGGCATCTGACCTCGGTCTTTGAATGCACAGCAAATGTTACTAGATAAGAACAAGATTTACAGGTCTGTTTACAGAAATGATTAAAACCCTTCGTTTAAGCGTATGTTTTGCAATTAAATCATATGCACCCAGAATTAGAAGTAATGTTGCACAGGCAAATCAAAATAAAAAATTAACTCAGTATGTTGAAAGTATTTAACTTTGATTTGTCTGAGCAACTTTACATTAATTATAAATGCGTGTGAATTACTTTTACCTCATGTGCTTAAGCGAAGCCTTTGCCTTGATTGCTTTTGTTTGTAAACACGCACCCAAAAAAGTCTTTAAATTGAAGTGATAGAAGTGTGATTTAGCCACATTTTGAAAGTCAATCACAGGCACTCAGAATTACAAGTATATCATACCAATGCCGGACCCGAGTGTTGACGTGCAACAATCATGTGTAGAATGCATGCAAATTACTTTTACAACATGCGCTTAAACAAAGGATTTACATCACTTGATTTTCTTTGAAAACACGCACCCAAGTAAATTCTTTAAATTGAAAATGATAGAAATGTGATTTAAAAAAAAACTGTAAGTATAGCCCGTACTCTGATTTGTGTCAAAAACTTAAAAAAATGTGTGCTTTTCTATTTTATAGTGTATCTGAATTCTTCAGGTGTGTGCTGCCCTGTGACAGGACCTGCTTGTGTCCTTATAAATCAGAACTTCCTTGGAGTACAAGAAATGTACACTGCATACAAGGCGCACTACTCATGGGGGCATATTCACAAGGACTTATCGCTGAGTTATCGCCACCTTAACGCATCAAAAGTGGAGATAGATTTAACGCCCCATTCACAAGCGGGTGCAAACAGCAGACATCACCAGTATTCCCGCGATAACTGCCGCAAAATTTACCTCCACGGATGACACCACCAACTAACTCTAATGAGATGCAGAGTAGGCGTTCCCGTGCAAAAACACACGAAAACACCACTACACCACATTCACAACGAACTGCCAGATCTGCGATTCGAACCAAAAATAGGCGATAAGCCGTGGTAGCAGCAGGGATTTAACACCTGCCTTCTGCTGGTGTTAAGCAGGACGACTACCTGCAGCATGAAAGGGAGCCCAGGCCAGAGCCACATCTGAAGACCCAAAGATGCCATCGAGACAATGATCATGCAGCTCGGAGACCCATGAGGGCCAAAACACCGACCGCCACCACTCCCAGGCCCCACACCCCCCGGACAAACACATACCGTGCACGACACAAGAGCCCCAAAAAGCGCATGATGCCGCACAATGACAACAACAAACAGAAATGTGTGGTCAGAAGAACGAGAAACAGTCACTCATCAATGAAGTAACAACCAAAAACTTTATTGAAATACTACACAACACACCAATGCGGAAGACTCCTGTCGGCTCCGTCCGGGACAATCTTGATGTCACAGCCTGGAAAATAAAGCACCAAATCAGAACATGTGTCATGCGCACATCAAAGGAGCGAGACACAGAGAAACAGAGAAGGAAAGAAAGGCAGAGAGAGAAAGAGAGAGAAGGAAAGGAAGGGAGAGAGAGCGAGAGAGAGAAGGAAAGGAAGGGAGAGAGAGAGAAGGAAAGGAAGGGAGAGAGAGAGAAGGAAAGGAAGGGAGAGAGAGAGAGAAGGAAAGGAAGGGAGAGAGAGAGAGAGAGGAAGGACAGGAAGGGAGAGAGAGAGAGAGAGAGAGAGAAGGAAAGGAAGGGCGAGAGAGAGAGAAGGAAAGGAAGGGCGAGAGAGAGAGAAGGAAAGGAAGGGAGAGAGAGAGAGAGAGAGAGAGAGAGAGAGAAGGTAAGGAAGGGAGAGAGAGAGAGAAGGAAAGGAAGGGAGAGAGAGAGAGAGAGAGAGAGAGAGAGAGAGAGAGAGAGAGAGAGAGAGAGAGAGAGAGAGAGAGAGAGAGAGAGAGAGAGAGAGAGAGAGAGAGAGAGGGACACTGCCGCCCCGCGCACCCAGGCACCACTGCTCACCTGCTGCCACCGGTGTGTCCAACCACGTGCCGGCATACACTGCAAGCCACCAGATCTGCAATCTGTAATCGAGGCCAGAGTCAATCATGGCAGAGTCCATCTCACTGCACACGGCAACAACGCCTGTCCGTCCCTGCGCACACATGCAGCCGCACCCTACCCCCTCCCGCCAGTGCTGGCTGTCCGCACTTGCGCACCCAGGCCCCACTGCTCACCTGCCGCCAATGGTGTGTCCACCAGTGGGCACACCACGTGCCCGTGTAAGCTCCAGGCTCCGGTCCCGCCACCATGGCATGCTCCACATCATGCGGACCCGCACCGCGGCCCAGCAGGTCCCACACATGACGCTGAGTCCTGAGGCATCAATGGCAGAGACCACATCAGTGCACATGTCATCATCGCAGGCTGCACACCCGCTCAGCAATTTCGGTGCCACTAACCCTGTGCAACCTCAGTCAGCGCCACGTGGTGGTAGGCCCGTGACGGCCGCAAGGCATCGGGTGTCACTAACCCTGTGCAACCCCAGTCAGCGCCACGTGGTGGTAGGCCCGTGACGGCCGCAAGGCTTCGGGTGCCACTAACCCTGTGCAACCCCAGTCAGCGCCACGTGGTGGTAGGCCCGTGACGGCCGCATGGCTTCGGGTGCCACTAACCCTGTGCGCAACAACTCATGGGCCCTTTATGATTGAGAATCGTGGAACGTCCGTCATCCAGTCACCACCGGCAGTGGGGATTGTGACGTTGTCGCCCCTTATATTGGCGGGGTCACATGGCCTGTGACGCCTGTGCCGGATGGGTGTGGTGTGTGTGTGCAAACCTGCCCTCAGGGAGTGGTCGTGACATGCTGACAACTAGACAAGTGACCTGCAGACCACTAGCGTGTAAACCTGCGACTTGTAGCTATGTGGCCCCCCCCTCGGAGCGTAAGCGGAGTGGTCTGGCCTGGCGTACGCTGGACCAGCGCAGGCCTTGCAACAATGACTCGGGGCACTGGGCGTGGTTCAGTCCATGTCCGGACAAGGAAGTGACTAATGCGTGTGTCCCTGTTGTAGTGTCTACGGCACCCGGAACGCAATCGGCAATGTAGCACACTGTGACTGGAATCCCACTAGATGAGCATCATTGACGTTAGGGGAATCACTGACCCTACATTCATCCACACATTCATACATGAATGATGAAAGACATGACACAGCAGTGCGTTTCTGGATGTTTAATGCACATCCAGTGGAGTTTTGCAGCTGGAGCAGTACAGGGCCATGCCAACCCCACTTCACAAGATGGGCCCGTGGAGGGCCAGCCAGGGTCCATCGGGGAATGACAAGTACAGCGGAAGAGGAAGGGTACAGTCCGCAGTCTGGTCGCCGTGTCATTGGTCACCAAACAGATTATGGCAGTCCATGTCGAGGGCCAAGGTGAGTGCAGCAGAGTGTATCGGGGGTCAGTGGAAGGTCATGGGGCCATGTGCGGCACGCAGCAGCAACAGGCCAGGTGGCGGACATGAATGCTAGTGCCTCCTCCTGATCTCAAGCCCATCCACGTCCTCATCCTCGGATGTGTGCTCTGCCCCACCTGTGGGTGGTGCAGTTCCGGCTGCGGCAGTGTGTGCCACTGACACATCAGGGGCCGGAGGTGGATTGTCGGCCACACTGTGTGGCAGTGACACATCAGGTGCCGGAGTGGAAATGCCTGCCGCACTGTGAGGCACTGACACACCAGGGGGCGGAGATGTGGATGGTGTAGGAGCAGCAGAATTCATCTGCACCACGCCTTGTGGCAGCAATGCCATGATGAGGATCTGCAGGGCATGGTAGATCCCAGCTACATTTTGCTGATGTGCAGCGGTGGCTGCCATCCTTTCCGCCTTCATCCGCACCATGTCCTCCATGAGCCTCCGCATGTGTGCCAGCTCACGGTTGAGATCGCTGGAGCCACTCTGAGCGGACAGGTGTTCTTGTCTCCGAGTCATGACTCCAGCGATGTCAGCCAGGGCTCGTTGGAGACCATGGAGCGGCCTGTGGGTGTCCGTTAGGGACTGGAGGTGGTCCCTGATGGGACTCAGACACCCATGGATGGCGTCAAGTTTGGTAGCCATGAGGTCGAACCCCACCTGCACCTGCTCAGCCATCTCCCTCTGGACCTCCGACACACGGCATTGGAAGGCCATGTGTTGTTCGGAGGGGTCTTGGGAGACAGCCGGGGTTGTGGGTGCCTCCTGCTGGGTGGTTTGTGGAGTGGGTGGGGTCTCCTCGATGCAGCTGGGCTGCCCTGGTCCTGGAGGTGATTGGCGGATGAGTTCAATGATGTCTTGGAGGGCTTGGGTGTCGATGCTGGTGGTGTCCTCCTCGTCATCAGTGAAGAGTGGCTGGGACTGCTCTGCAGGAGGTGTTGACGGTGCCCCTGCTATGTGAAGGGGAGATGCTGTGTTACAATGTGTCCACATGTATGTAGCCGCATGGTACATGTTCACATTCAGACAGCATGGCAATGTACATTGTGACAGTCTGTAGATCAGGGCCATGATCCAGAGTCATTGTGGGTGTGCACTGTGCTCTGCTTGATTGTGCATGTGTGCCATTGTGCCCATCTCCCCCGTCCCCCCAGTACCTGGTGGTTACTCACCCTGTTGCTGTTGTGTTGCGTCATGTCGAGCAGTGTCCGTTCCCCCGACTCCTGCCACGGTCTCCACACTGATGACTGTCGACACCAGCTCCTCCATGTCATCCAGCTCCAGCTGTGGCGCTGGGCTCCCACATCCAGCCTGCATTGCTGCCTTCTGGTTGCCTGCGAGTTTCTCCTTGGTTTTGCGCTTGATGTGAATCCATCGCCTCTTGGCCTCGTCCATTGACCTCTTGTGCTCTCCGACGGCATTCACCTTGTCCACGATGGACCGCCATATTCCATTTTTGGTGCCCAATGACACGTTGGAGGTGACGAACAGTTCTTGATGGTGTTCCATCACCTCCGTGACCAGGATCCTATTCTCCTGCGGACTGAACTTCGTCTTCCTCTTCTTCTTGTCCTTGCCCTTCTTTGTCCCCGAGGTCCCAGGCTGGTCGAGCGGGGTGCTTGTGTGGTTCCGCTCGTCCTCTGCGCCTGCTCCGGCTGCCTCCATGGTGCTTCGGGGTTGGTCATTTTGTGTTTGTGTGTTTTTTGTACTTTTGTAGTGATTTTCCCACCTGCCGTCTGTGTATTGCAGGCCGGGCGCTGCTTATCACTGATTTCCTCATCGCGGTTTGGCCCATCGCCTATTTTTTTGCGTTGGGGTTTGGGTTTTTATCACCGTTGCGGTTGTTGTATCGCGGACATTGTCCGCGTTTTCGGGAGACTATCGCATGGTATCGCCGTGTTGTGAATTCCACGTTAACACGGGGTTATTTTCCCGCGATAGACTGCGATGTGTAATGTTGCGTTAACATTTTTGGGAGATGTTTAGCGCACGTTCTTGTGAATATCCCCCATAGAACTTTAAGGTTCAAACCATGATAGATGCCTTTAACCAAAGTAAAAGCAATTAATCATTTTTTATAATGCCTTGTTTTCTTCTGTCCTCAATATTTCAATTTTGCATTTGTAAAAGCATATGCAATCATATAATTATCGATAACACTCAGTGAGGTTTACACACGAAATGTATGATTGTTTCTTTAACAATATTAATTCACATTGCTTATACAAAGTTATCTTAGTTGAAAGAAAACTCCTTCTTTTCCCAATGAATTTCGAATTTCCTTAACCCTTCGTCAGGGGAATTGTAAAGATAGCATTTAAATAATCAATCTCATGGTACCCATCAGGAACGTTACATAAATGATACATAAATAATATGAAATGGTGAGCTCCATGTCCAACTGCCCAATGTCAGTGTCCAAATCTGAATTTGTCTCCAGTGCACATCTGAATCAAAGTTGTGCATATGCAACCACGCATGCTGTGCAAGAATCTCTCATGCATTAATCATAAAATCCTGTGTGTCCTTACACTTCAGGGACCACAAAGAAAAGTGTGCCAATGAACTCCTCATGTAAAAAACATGTGCGCCATAGTGCTGAAGAACCTATAAGTGTCTCTATATCATAAATCTACACATACCTAAAAATTGTCACCAATTCAGTAATCTTAGTAATCAGCGGAACAATGTAAGCTGAACCACTAGAAAACAAGATACGAGTGTTATCGATTAGACCATCTACTCCTTCTCAATATGTTAGTAAGTTTACTCAAATGACTTACTTACAGAGAGGTGAAAGCCTCTTCCAACCAGTAAATATGGTAGCTGCGTTCACTTCCTCATCTACGAAAGAAATGTGATTTAGCCACGTGTTTTGAAAGTCAACCACAAGCACGCAGAATTACAAGTGCCGGACATGAGTGTTGGCTTACACCAATCATGTGTAAAATAAGTAAATAGGCACCCTCGGAAAACAGCGTCTGAAATTTGACCTCGGCCTTTGGATGCATAACTACTGTGACAAGATAAGAACATGATTTACAGGCCTGTTTACAGACGAGTTTGGAGCAGCAAGTGAAAACCTAAGGGCTCGTATTAAGCGCTCTTTAACAAAGAAAAAAGTAGTTCCTGACACATCCATAAATGGAAGCAGTGGAGGGATAATGTAATTTGTCCATGCTCTCGGGGAAGGCTAAACACAGGAAAAGGCATGATAAATGCATGTCATGGACAAAAGGGGAGAAAGAATATGAGAGCGATGATGGAGATAGCAAATGGGAAGCCTGTGGGTGGGCAGAAGCCCACAAACTATATAGAACATGTCTCTTCGAGACAGCGCATGCGCTGTCTAGCTGAGACCTTAAAAAGCATACATGCTTGCAGGTCTTTGCTTTGTGAACAGAAAAAAAAACAAGTTATCATTACAACAAAGTAAACAAAACGTACAAGGGTGAGCAATGATTAGCACTATGTCTTTACACCATGTTAAGGCATCCAAAGGCATGCACTTCTGAAGAAAACAGCTGTAAATCAGAAGTTAAATGTTGCTCTGTCAGCAAAGTAAATACATTAGGGAACACACACTGGGTTTGAATCACAAGCTACATTTCACTTTGCATTTACAGTCTAGCAAAATGACAATTTGTTGTCCCATCACAAAAACCTAATGGCAATACAAATTGGACGATGTAACCATTCACGGAATGCCTTGGCCTTGATAGCCTATCCAACATCAGTGATAAACCATGAAAAATAAATGAAAGCTAATAGATGAAGGTGGCAAACTTAAACCCAATCTTTCTGTACTTTTTTTTAATTTGACTTTTTTGAAAATTTTGATGGAATGAGGTCTTCAGATAGGTAAAGTAGAATGCACTCACACCCTAAAAGGAAAAACAGTGGCAGCAACATATCAGCTGACATAAAGGACGGACCATCAGCTGTCTGTCCATTGCGATTGGTGCCTACTGCTCACTTTATTAAGGTCTCATACATTCTGTAACATTGACAAGGCAGCTCCATGCATTGAATATCCATTGTCTTGTTCCTGTTACAATGGAAAAAAACAATTACTTCCAACTGCACATCTGAATTGGTTAGTGGTGCCAGTTTTTTTACTATCAATCAGAAACTTTCCTTAACCATCAGTATTTCACTTTATGTTTCTATAAAATGTATGTAGTTTAATCTAATACCACACTACTGCATACCTTTTCACATGTCATAATCTAATCCTCATGCTATTGCCAGCAACACTAGCCACCAAGATACGCCGTACAGGAACACAATGCTTAAAATCCTCAGTAACTTACTGCAAAAGAAAACACAAGGCATGTCATCAAACAAAACTCCAACTCAGGACAGATATGCCAGATAGACAGCTATCACGTCACTCTGAACAACATTAAATACTAAGTAGATATCCACATCACAAACACAACAAAATACATTATAAAGAACATCACACATGTCCAACACAACTCTGTAATAACATACAGCTAGTAACATTATGTACAGACCAAGCACCAGTAAACGTGCAAGCTTCTGACCTAAGAGTTTCATAAGCAAATGGTGCAGCCTACCTCTAACTAATATATGCTCTGGCAATAGAATAGAAAATTCCCACCCAACCACCCACCATGTCCACTTATGATCCTCTCACAAGTGAATACAGGGCCAGATGTACAATCCATTTGCGCATGCAAAAACCTACAGGACCATGTACAAACCCTATTTAGCGAGTCGCAATTTATTTGCGACTTGCTAAATAGGATTTGCTACTCGCTATCAGGAAGGGGCGTTCCCTTCCTAATAGCGACCCCAAATGCCATGTATGACTGTTTTGCGACCGCAATTGCGGTCGCAAAACAGTCGCAGTTTACCACCCTTCCAGAAGGGTGGTAAACCACTCGCAAACAGGAAGGGGTCCCCAGGGGACCCCTTCCCCTTTGTGACTGGCTCTAAAAATATTTTTTAAGGGCAGGCCTGCCCTTAAAAAATTAAACGAAAACGTTTCATTTTTCTCTTTTTAAATGCATTCCGTTTTCCTTTAAGGAAAACAGGCTGCATTAAAAAAAAACTGCTTTATTTAAAAGCAGTCCCAGACATGGAGGTCTGCTGAGCCCAGCAGGCCACCATGCCTGGGAGGGCCAGCCATTCCCAAAGGGGTCGCAAATTGCGAGTGCCTCATGAATATGCATGAGGCATGCAATTTGTGACCCCTTTGGGAATCGCAATCAGTGTCGCAGACCAAAGATCGAGGTGCCACGCTGCTGCGCTGTTCATGCATTTGGGGATTGTGCTTTACGGGGCTTGGGGTGATTTTATATCTTTTTAAAAATATTACTGTTTTAATTACTTAGTCTCACCGTATTGTGGGGATCCTATTGTTGTGTGCTCTGATTTGGGGCCATTAGAAGGTCTCTTGCTCCTTCCCCGGTCCACCACGGCTTGCCGATTGTTGTGGAGGGAAGTGAGCTATCTACTTGGCCCCCCCCCCTTCATTTCCTGCTCAGCGCGACGGGCGGCGCTCTAGTCTTTTCCCGGTCTCAGCTACTTAACCTCTATGCTGAGCCGGATGCGCAGCGGACGCGCGCAGCGGGCGCGTCGCCGGCGCGCCAAAGGCAAGCCCGTCTGCGCCCGTCCGCGCTGAGTTTGCGCCTTGCGCAAAAAACTCCTGCCAACTCCTCCAAAATTATACTAAATCCCTGGTCTACCCCAGGGAACAGCTCCTGGAGCTTCAATCTCAGGTGCAGGGACATTGCAGTCTCATGAATCCTGAAGATATGGGTGGTGGTCAGAGGTTTAATTGCGCCCACTGTGAGGTGTCTCTCTCTTTGGGTGCAGCTCCCTATCCCCTGAGGATAGCCGTAGGCTTAATTTCCCACCTCCGAAACACTCTCTTATGGGATATCTTCTCAATGCCAGATCCCTTATTAAACATGCTACGGAATTCAATGATTTTGTGTCCCTTCGAAAACCCGATTGGGTTTTCATTACTGAAACCTGGGCCAAGGATTGCTCAGGTCCTGACTTAGTGGAGGCTATTCCCTCTGGGTATCTTTTTGTTAGACTGGACAGGGAAGGGAAGGTGGGTGGGGGTTTAGGGGTAATGCATAAAGACATTTACTCCTGTTTTTCTGAGGCCTTAACTTCTACTTCAGATTCCTATCAGGCCCTTTATTTTTCTTTAAAGGTTCTCCCTACTGAAAGTTTTATTGGAGTGGTTATCTACCGGCCCCCTGGACCCAGAGCCTTGTTCTCCCAGATCTTCACTAGCCGAATAGAGCCCTATTTAGCGAGCTCAAAGGTCACGTTTCTGGGGGATTTTAATTTCCATTTGGAGAAAGTTTTATGCCCGGAAACGCAGGCCCTTTTGGAAGTCATGGATTCCTGTGGTTTCCCTCAGTTAGTGAAGAGCCCCACGCACACGGCAGGACATATCCTGGATGGCATTTTCTCAAATGATCCTAGGATAAAGGTCATGGACCCTATTCCTCTCTCTTGGTCTGACCATTTTGCCATCCCTTTCATTCTGGAAATGTCAGTTTCTCACCATGACCCTAACTCTAAGAACAGGGTTGAGCTTAAGAGAAACCTCAGAGGGATTAATAAGGAGGTCCTTCTTGACAAACTCAGCAATTATAGCTGCTCCCCTCATGTGGATGTCAATGTCGCCTATGATGAGTTCACCAACTGGTTAACGGCAGCCTTGGATTCCCTTGCCCCTCTTAAGAAGCACTATGTGGCAAGAAAACGCCCCTCAGCCCCTTGGTTTTCTGAGAGGTTGAGAAAGCTCAGACAGGTCTGCCGATATCAGGAAAGAAAGTGGCGTATGGACCCTACTACAGCTGAAAGGGAGCTGCATAAAATCAGGCTAAGGGAGTATAAGCAAGCTATCAATGAGGAAAAGCTCTCCTATTATTCAATGATGACACAAGCTATCAGATCCCCTAGGGAACTTTTCTCTTTGATCCACTCCCTTTCAGCCCCTTCGACTAGTGTAAATACTGAGATCTCTCAGGACTTCTGTGATAAAATGGCAGGTTTTTCTATGCCAAAATTAAGGACATTCACTCCTTTTTGGAGAACTCTAACTCTGCGGGAACTAAAACCAATCCCCAATCTGATTTTCGGAAGTACCTTTGAAGGACTGCCGTTTGAGCTCCTTTCCCTCTATCCTTATAGAGGATACCGAGGTGTTTTTAAGTGGGACTCGATCTGGCTCTCCCCTCGAATCCTGCCCTCTTAAGATTCTGAAATTAGGTAGCAAGGTCATTGCACCTCCTTTGACTGCTATCCTCAATTCCGTTATTTCTTCCGGCCAATTTCCCACTGCATGGAAAATGGCGGTGGTAAAACCTCTGCTAAAGAAGGCCTCTCTTGACCCGACAGAATTAAAAACTATCGGCCTATTTCACTGCTGCCTGTTCCGGCTAAGATCTTGGAAAAACATCTTAACCGCCATCTCAGTTCTTACTTGGAGGAACACCAACTGCTCGATGGCTCGCAGCATGGTTTCAGGAGTGTACACAGTACGGAGACGGCATTAACCGTTGTCTTTAATAACATCCGACAACAGGTTGATGCTGGCCATACCACTCTACTGATACTCCTGGATCTGACGGCAGCCTTCGATACGATTTCTCCCTGTAGGCTGATTGGCAGGCTTCGGGAAATTGGAATAGAGGGTTCCGCACTGAACCTGCTTTCATCATTCCTTTTGAATCGCTCGCAAAGAGTTAAGATGGGCCAATTTCTTTCTGCCCCTAAACAATTGTTTTGTGGAGTCCCCCAGGGTTCCTCATTGAGTCCCACCCTCTTTAATATCTATGTAGCCCCGCTCGCTACTCTAGTAAGATCTTTTGGCCTTGAAGTGCTTTCCTATGCTGATGACACTCAGATTCTGATTTCTATCACTGAGAATGTCTCAGCCTCAGCACTTAATTTTAAAAACTGCATGCGGGCGGTGGCTGCATGGATGGTTGAGAACTACTTAAGACTCAATGGGGACAAAACGGAGGTCCTAATCTTTGGAGACAAGAGGGAGATCTGGTCGGAGGCCTGGTGGCCTGACTCTCTTGGACCCTGCCCCCGCCCCTCCCTTAGTGCCAAGAATTTAGGCATTATTGTAGACTCCTCTCTCTCCCTGGGTTCTCAAATAAATAGAACTGTCTCTACCTGTTTTGGGATGATACGGACTCTCAGGAAGATCTTCCGTTTTCTCTCCCTGCCTGCACGGAAACAGGCAGTGGTGGCCCTTGTGGCTTCGAGGCTGGACTATTGTAATGCCCTTTACTTGGGAATAAATAAAGGACTTCTTCATCGTCTGCAATTGGTGCAGAATGCTGCTGCCAGACTGGTGATCGGCCTCCCCAAATTTCATTCAGTCTCAGCTACCATCCGAAGGCTGCATTGGCTTCCATTGGGGAGGAGAATTGTGTTCAAGGCTCTGTGCCTGGTCCACAAGGCTGTCCACAATAAGGGGTCAGAAGGTATCAACAAAATGTTTCAAAGATATCTTCCTGGCAAGGACCTGAGATCCGCAAGCAAGAACCGAGTAACTGTTCCCAGGGTGAGGAAGGCTAGATGGGGGGGAGGGCTTTCTCGCTGTTGGGGGCCAACTTGTGGAATTCCCTTCCTTCCCCAATTTCCACTTTGGAAACCCATTCCTTATTTCGTAAGTCCTTGAAGACCTGGCTTTTCACCTGTCCTAACCTCTGAGCTTTCTATTCTACAGACATCTCTCTTTTTGATTGCTTTCCGCAGCGCCTTGATGCCCCTGGGCTAAGTTCGCGCTTTATAAAACTTATATTCATTCATTCATTCACTGTAGGAAAGTAGGATCTGCTTCTTATGGTTACCACCACTTTTTGCCTGGTGTTACACTCTTTTGACTAGTCTGACTGTGATCCTGCTAATCAGGACCCCAGTCTATCTGCTGTCTCCTTGAAATGTTATGCCATGTACTTTGGTACACTCCAGATTGGATACTGGGGTACCCTTATAAGTCCCTAGTATATGGTACACATGTACCCAGGGCATAGGTACCCCAGAGGCCTCCCATGGGCTGAAGCATGTATTATGCCACCCATGAGAGGCCATGCAAAATAGAACTACAGGCCTGCCATTGCAGCCTGTGTAAGCTGGTGCTTGCACCACTTACTTTAGATATAGGTTCACTATATCTATAGGTCACTACACTTAAAACTTGTAAGTCACCCCTATAGCAGGCCTTAACAATCCTGAAGGCAGGGTGTTGGGTTTTACGTGAGAGGGTGCCCCTGCATGAGCAAAACCCCTCTGCAGCCTTCGGAGACCATTCTACCGGGTTGTCTGTGACTCAGCCAGACATATAGGTAGAGGTGCATTATAACCTTGCGGTAAATGTTATCTCGAAAACGGCTGAAATAAAACATGCTGTGTTTGGTATCAAACACCTTGGAATCATACCTCCACACCGGTAACCGGTGTGGGAGGGATGATTCCACCCTTCTGAAGCGAGCTTCGTGGGGTCACTGGTCTTTCCGGTGCCAGCCTTCTCGACACGGACAGCACAAAATGGATGCTGCTGACCAGAGACACATTTCTGCCCTCCTGCTGCTGAGCCAAGCTCGAGCAGAGGAAGGCAGCACAATAGGCATCCTGTCACAGGGAGGTGTGACGACCTCTCAGACAGGATTTAGTGTATTGGGGCTGGGTGGGTGCACTTCCAAAGGGCCTGAAAGTCTGCACAAGGCTCCAGCAACACAGGAGGTGGGTTCCAAAGTTCCTTGAGGTCGATCTGCCCTCTCACCGAGTTTGAGGCCAGTATCCTTCGTGAGAACCACATAGCCCGAACCCATGTGTACCGTGTACTTTTGCAAGTACATATGCTTGTTTGCAATTCCCGAGCTTGTGCATTGGACTTCGTGTAGTCCTGACCCTGAGCAGTATTTCCACCAAAGAACTCCGGCCTCCTCACACCGAGTGCTCCGTGTGCTTGTACTTTGTGATCTTGCTCGAGGTCCCCTCGCGACTCCTGGTCATTCGACCTGTGGGTGCTCATGAGGGTCATCTAGATTTCTATTGGGCTTCCCTGGTTGCTCCAGACGTGCCCTGACTCCCCATTGCTTGGTGAGTCCCCTGGACCTTGCTGGTCCACACCCTAACCTGCTTGACCTTCCTGTGTGGGTTGCTGTTGTCAAGGCTTGTTGGTGCTCCAGCCGGACACTGACCCCTCAGCACTCGACATCCTTTGTGGGACAGCTCGCTTCTGGCTTCTGGTCATCCTCGACATTTCCTGGACCTCGTGGCTGCAGAGTCAAGCATCCCTTCTTCGCACCTGAAGCACCAGATATTGGTGGGCATTCATCTACCGAGCCCCTGGTCACCCTGAAGTGACCCAGACTCTGTCCCCTCTGCTTTCAGGTTCCTTCCATCACGAATCTACCCTTGGATTCCTACAGACACTTTCTTCCTTCCCGGCAGCAGCTCTTCTTTGCAGCCCTCCATTGAGAACTAAGGCAGTTTCTGACACCACTCCAGGCCTATGCACCTGGCTCCTCTGGGATAGGTAACTCGGGTACTACGGTATCCACGGGTGGGGTGGCTCTCTAACCTCCTAAGTTCCAAAGGGTTTCCTCGAAGTCCACTGAGAAGGGTCCTTAAACTTTAAAATTGTAACGCGACTTCCCCATAGAATTGTACGGAGCACGCGGTTGTGTTAGCACACTGCACCCGTCCTCCGTGGGGTCCCTTTCTACTCGCCTTGGGTGGCTCCTTGGGGTCCCAGTGATTCTACGTGTTCTAGATACTGTCTCGACTCCAGTCGTGGTTCTTATACCACTATTTTAGTATATGGTTTGGTCTCCCCCTGGAGCCTACTGTGTATTGTGCTACTTACAACTGTTTTTTTGCTAAAGTATTGTGTGCTTTGTGTTGTATCCTTGTGTAGAGGATACTAGAGAGTGTTTGTTGGACTTGGCCCTTTTTGCAGGGTCATCCCTAAACTTTTTACCTTCCTCCTATATTTTTTCTGACCTGTTGTTGGCTGTTTTATGACTCTGGGCACTTTACCACTGCTGATCAGTGCTAAAGTGCATATGCTCTCCCCATGATAAATTGTGTGATGGATTAGTGACTCCATGATTGGATGATTGGTTTACTTGTCAGTCCCTAGTACAGTGCACTGAGTGTGCCCAGGGCTTGTAAATCCAATGCCGCTGGTGGGCTTGCAGCACTGGTTGTGCCACCCACAGAAGCAGCTTGTAAAATGTGTCTCAGGCCTGCCATCGCAGAGCCTGTGTGCAGCCTAGGGCTGCCATGTCGACTTGGTGAGTGCACCCACTTACCAGTCCCTAAACCTTCCCTTTACTGCATGTTGGTCACCCCTAAAGTAGGCCCTAGGGCAGGGTGCATTGTAAGTACAAGGTAGGACATGCCCTGGTGTGTGTGACATGTCCTAATAGTGAATTACAGCCATTTTCGTTTTTCACTATTGCAAGGCTACCTGCTCCCCATAGGCCAGAATGGGCAGACTGACTATTACACCTTATAGTCAGAACTGACCCAGGGAACATGGTAGAAAAATGAATTTAGTATGCCCGAACTCAGAATGATAAAATACATCTTTTAGTGAAGTTGGTTTTAACATTCTGTGTTTGAAAATACCACTTTTAGAAAGTGGGTATTTTCTTGCCTAAACTTCCAAGCCTGCCTCTGCTAGGTTGTGTATTCCTTGTCTGGAGATTGAGTGACAGGGGCTGGGGGTGGCTACAGGAGACAGGGTGAGTCAGCACAGGGCTGAATAGAAAGATCTGCATCCAGAGTGGAGGGAGGAGTTGCACCTGGGTCTGAATAGGGCTGTGCCTGCCTTCCACAATGATGGCTCCACCTCCTGCCGGGCGGCTGAGCACTCTGCCCCACATTCTGAAAGTAAAGAAGGAGTCAGAAAAACAAAGTGCTCCAGGACTGACCAGAACTGGTTTTGGACTAGGCAGAGGCCTCTCTGCCTTCAGAGAACAAAGAGAAACTGGGTATAAAAAGGGGACCCAGACCCCTAGGAGATTAGATCACTTTGGGAAACAAGAAGAAACCTTTGCTGAGGAGCGGAACCAAGAAGAAACTGAGGAGAAGACTATCCCTAAGCTAGAGGGATCTGCCTGCAGTGGTTGCCTGACTGCCAAAGGAAGGAGAAAGGACTTTGTGTGCACTTTTATTCAACTTGTGAAGGATCTCCAAGGGCTTGAGAAAAGAGCTTGCCTCCTGCTGAAGTCTCAGGGACAACAGACTTCAACCACCAGCTCCCCAAGAATCCTTTGGAAGTGCCTGCTGCTGTTTTGGGCCTTCTGAAGGGACTGTGTGTCGCAAGGAGCTGGAAGCGCGACTCAAGAGGGAGAACCGTGTCGCCGTCGCAGCCGCTGCCGTCGCATCATGGAGATGACGCCACTGTAGCTGTCGCATTGCACCGCATCTCGAGAAACGTCCCGCAACACCGAAGAAGCGTGTCGCCGTCGCAGCCACTGCCGTCGCATCGTAGATGTCGCCGCTGTAGCTGTCGCATTGCACCGCATCAAGAGAAGAGTCTTGCATCGAGGAAGAAGCGTGTCGCCGTCGCAGCCGCTGCCGTCGCATCGTAGATGTCGCCGCTGTAGCTGTCGCATTGCACTGCATCGAGAGAAGCGCCTCGCATCCACGGAGAAGCGTGCCGCCGTCGGAGCTGCTGCTGTCGCATCACGACGCTGCAGTTGTCGCCGCTGCAGTTGTCGCATCGAGCGGAAGCGTCTCGCAACGTCGGAGAAGAGGGTCGCCGCCAAAGCCGCTGTCGTCGCATCACGGAACAAGGGTGTCGCCGCTGCAGCTGACGCATCGAGTTGAGACTTCTCGCAACATCGGAGAAGCGTGCCGCATCAGGAAGAACTTGACGTCTTTATTTCTTTGCACCAGAACTTTGTCGCATCTCCATCTCTGCAACACTTTCGTTGTAGAAACGTGACGCATCGTAAGGTACATTGACTCAAAGTGTCGCATTTTAAGAACTGAAGAGAACTAAGCTAAACCTACCATTTTAAGTATAGTATTGTGGATTTTTGTCGTTTATGGTCTTGTGTTAAATCTATATAAAAGATACTTATTTTTATAATACAACTTGTGTGGTGTCCATCTGTAGTGTTGTCACTAGATTACTGTATGTGTTCACAAATGCTTTACACACTGCCTCTGAGATAAGCCTGTCTGCTCGTGCCAAGCTACCAAGGGGGTGAGCAGGGGTTATTTTAGGAGTGTACCCCTTTACCCTGACTAGAGGCAAGGGTCCCTATTTGCCACAAGTACCTACCTGTGCCAACTAGAGACCCCCAATTCTAACATTGGTGGGCAGCGGTGAGGATTCTGGACTTGCATTTGTGACTCATGTACAGTGATTGGTGAACACTACTAGTGAGTGCAGACCAAAACGCGACCACATACTTTTGGTAGATTTTTTTTTCTGGGACTTTCCATTTTTGCCAAGTTTAACCATCATGAAACCAGCATCCACAGCATCTGTTGATTATGATTGTGGGAGGAGAGTAACTTCCCCAGCAGGTAGCAGTGTTTCTGCCAAAGGTCTGTCCCCAGAGGAGCTGGAGGACAGGGAGAGAAATAGGATGCATGAGTTGGAGCTGGCCAAAATGAATGGGCAATTGGAAATTTGGAAATTGGCCCTAGAAGAGAAAAGAATGGATCAGGAGCATGAGTTGAGAATGAGGGAGCTTGATTTAGAGCTCGAGAGGCTGGAGGCCATGAGTGTCTTAGCCCAGCAACAAGAAATGTGTGTAGCTCAGAGAGTGAGCTTTGCTGAGTTGGAGGGGGAGTCCAGCTCAGATGGTGGTAGCAAAATTATGTTATCTAGTGCTGAGGGAGTAGTACACACACCCATAGATGTGGCGCCTGACTTGGAGGGGGTTAACATACACCAGGAGGTTCAAGGACATGAGGTAGCTCCAGTAGTGCGCAGTGTCCCTGAGAGGAATAGGGAAACTGATGCAGGGATTCATGGTCCTAGTAGCAGGAGGGACACTCTACTGACTCTAGATGGGAGGTGCAGGGAGAGTGGTTCCCCCACAGTTGAAGCCCTGGTATGTGAGTGTGAAGACCGCCCAGAAGAGTGTGGGTTGAGTGACAGAGACAGTCAGATACTGTCTTGCCAATCTCAGAAGAGTGGTGTGGGGTACGTGTGCGAGGCACTGGATGGTGAGGTGAAGGATAGTTTGGTTAACCCCTGTGGGGGAATGTTAGATTTGGGGGTCTCTAGTTGGCAGAGGTATGTACCTTTGTCCAAATAGGGACCCTTGAGTCTAGTCAGGGAAAGTAGGTACACTCCTGAAATAACCCCTGCTCACCCTCTTGGTAGCTTGGCACGAGCAGACAGGCTTAGTTCAGAGGCAGTGTGTAAAGCATTTGTGAACACATACAGTAATCAAGTGACAACACTACAAACGGACACCACACAGGTTATATATTTATAAAAATAGGTATACTTTATATAGATTTATCACAAGACCATAAACGACAAAAATAATCCACAATACTGTTAAGAATACTTAGTTCTGATCAAAAAGGCTTAATTCAAGGTTCTGTGCGAGTCGGTAGCCTCCTCCGGCTACGGCGATGTCGAGAACAAACAGAGTCTAACAAATCCAGCTGACCGCGTCGAGACGGGCCAACACAGCGTAGACAGACTCGGTCACAGTACCTTTTACTTGAAGCGGCAGGCACGGGCGTGCGAGCCGGATGGCTGTTCGTCTCGGTCGCGATGCAAAAATGGAAGCGTTGCAGGACGCGTTGTCCCTCGATGCGGTGCAGGCAGCGGCTCGTTGACGTCGTCGAGACGGAGTCGGTGAGACCAGGGCCGTGCGTTGCAGGGCGAGACGGTGCTTCGATGCGGTGCTGGCAGGTTGCGGTGCGGCGACGAAGCCGGATTCAGGAGCTGGCGTCGATCAGTCCGGACAGCGGTGCGAGTCGGGCGGTGCGTCGCAAAGCGTGCGAGCGGTGCCCAACTCCGGTGCGGTCACAGGACTCGAACTCAGCAGCAGTGACCGTGTCGGTCGGACCAGTTCGATTCGGCGTAGCGAGCGTTGCAGGACGCGTTGTCCCTCGATGCGGTGCAGGCAGCGGCTTGTTGACGGAGTCGGTGAGGCCAGGGCCGTGCGTTGCAGGGCGAGACGGTGCTTCGATGCGGTGCTTACAGGACACCGAGTCGGTCGTGAGAGTCGGTCACAGCTCCCTACCTCTGTAGCCACTGAAACAGAGTTTCCAGCAGCAATTCACAA
The DNA here is from genome assembly GCA_963921515.1 of Calotriton arnoldi. Classification (NCBI taxonomy): domain Eukaryota; kingdom Metazoa; phylum Chordata; class Amphibia; order Caudata; family Salamandridae; genus Calotriton; species Calotriton arnoldi. The sequence continues at coordinate 388,994 of CAWUFW010009734.1, read as the reverse complement.
AGGGGGTGAAGTCCAATGGTCCTGGGACTTCGGTCAGGGGGCAAGCTCTCTTCCAAGCCCTTGGAGATCCTTCACAAGTTGATGAAAGTCACAGCAAAGCAAAAGTTCCTTTCTCCTTTCTTTGGCAGTCAGGCAAACCACTGCAGGCCAATCCCCCAAGCAGCACTTCAGGCTTAGGGATAGTCTCTCCTCAGTTTCTTCTTGGTTCCGCTCCTCAGCAAAGGTTTCTTCTTGTTTCCCAAAAGTGATCTAATTTTCCTGGGGTCTGGGTGCCCCTCTTATACCCTGATTCTCTTTGTTCTCTGGAGGCAGAGAGGCCTCTGCCTAGTCCAAAACCAGTTCTGGTCAGTCCTGGAGCACTTTGTTTTTCTGACTCCTTCTTTCCTTTCAGAATGTGGGGCAGAGTGCTCAGCCGCCCGGCAGGAGGTGGAGCCAGCATTGTGGAAGGCAGGCACAGCCCTATTCAGACCCAGGTGCTTACTCCTCCCACCACTCTGGATGCAGATCTTTCTATTCAGCTCTGTGCTGACTCACCCTGTCTCCTGTAGCCACCCCCAGCCCCTGTCACTCAATCTCCAGACAAGGAATACACAACCTAGCAGAGGCAGGCTTGGATAGTTAGGCAAGAAAATACCCACTTTCTAAAAGTGGTATTTTCAAAGACAGAATGTTAAAACCAACTTCACTAAAAGATGTATTTTATCATCCTGGGTTCAGGCATACTAAATTCGTTTTTCTACCATGTTCCCGGGGTCAGTTCTGACTATAAGGTGTAATAGTCAGTCTGCCCATTCTGGCCTATGGGGAGCAGGTAGCCTTGCAATAGTGAAAAACGAAAATGGCTGTAATTCACTATTAGGACATGCCACACACACCAGGGCATGTCCTACCTTATACTTACAATGCACCCTGCCCTAGGGCCTACTTTAGGGGTGACCAACATGCAGTAAAGGGAAGGTTTAGGGACTGGTAAGTGGGTGTACTCACCAAGTCGACATGGTAGCCCTAGGCTGCACACAGGCTCTGCGATGGAGGGCCTGAGACACCTTTACAGGCCGCTTCTGTGGGTGGCACAACCAGTGCTGCAAGCCCACCAGCGGCATTGGATTTACAAGCCCTGGGCACACTGAGTGCACTGTACTAGGGACTGACAAGTAAACCAATCATCCAATCATGGAGTCACTAATACATATATCAATTAACGATAGGGAGCACTTGCACTTTGGCACTGATTAGCAGCGGCAAAGTGCCCATGAGCATCTAGTCCAGCAAAAACATATCGGCAACAGTGGAGGCATTACGAAAAAATGGAAGGGAGACCCATGCCAAGGATGCCAGGTCTAACACGTGTCCCCTCCAGCTGAAATGTGGGGAGAACTAGCCTACCCCTAGGGAGTTCTCATCGCTAAGGCGGAAAAATCTGGACAGACCATCAGCATTGGCGTGTTCTGTACCAGGGCGGTGTTCCACCGTAAAGTCCATCCCCTGTAGGGAAATGGACCACCTCAACAGCTTTGGATTCTCACCCCTCATCTGCATCAACCATCTGAGGGGCCTGTGGTCTGTCTGAACCCGGAAGTGAGTCCCAAACAGGTATGGTCTCAGCTTCTTCAGAGCCCAGACCACAGCAAATGCCTCACGCTCAATAGCACTCCATCTCTGTTCCCGGGGAAGTAACCTCCTACTGATGAAGGCTACAGGTTGGTCTAGGCCCTCCTCATTGATCTGTGATAGAACAGCCCCTACACCATGCTCTGAAGCGTCGGTCTGAACAATGAACTCATTGGAGAAGTTGGGTGCCTGGAGCACAGGCGCCGTGCACATGGCAGTCTTCAAGGTGTCAAAAGCTTTTTGACAGGCGTCAGTCCAAATCACTTTCCTGGGCTGCTTCTTGGAAGTCAGCTCTGTCAAGGGGGCAACAATGCTGCCATACCCCTTGACGAATCTCCGGTAATACCCGGTGAGTCCTAGGAAGGCTCTCACCTCTGTCTGGGTCTTGGGGGCTCCCAAGCCAGAATGGTATCAATTTTCGGTTGGAGGGGCGCCACCTGGCCGCTCCCAACCTGGTGTCCCAAGTACACCACAGAACCCTGCCCAATCTGGCACTTACTCGCCTTGATTGTGAGGCCTGCCCTCCGCAGCGCCATCAACACTTCCCAGAGGTGACGCAGATGTTCTTCCCAACTGGCACTGAACACTGCGATGTCATCCAGGTAGGCGGCACTGAAATCCTCCAGTCCAACCAACACCTGGTTGACCAACCTCTGAAAGGTGGCAGGGGCATTCTTCATCCCAAAGGGCATCACCCGGAACTGGTAGTGCCCATCTGGGGTGGAGAATGCTGACCTCTCTTTGCCCCATCAGTCAAGGCGATCTGCCAGTACCCAGACGTTAAGTCAAACGTGCTGAGGTACCGCGCAGCCCCTAACCGATCTATGAGCTCATCAGCTCTGGGGATGGGGTGGGCGTCAGTCCTGGTGACGGAATTGAGTCCCCTGTAGTCCACACAGAACCGGAGTTCTGGTGTGGCACCAGGCGCGGCAGCCTTTGGAACCAAGACCACTGGGCTGGCCCAAGGGCTGTTAGAGGACTCAATCACCCCTAGCGCAAACATCTTGGAGACCTCCTCCTTGATGCAGGCTCTGACCCTGTCAGTCACCCTGTAAGCCTTGTGCTTCACAGGAAGACTGTCCCCAGTATCCACATCATGGACGCACCAATGAGTGACACTGGGAACCAGGGAGAACAGGTCAGGGAACTGTCCCAACAGTTGGCGACAATCACCCTGCTGCTCAGGTGTCAGGGAGGTAGAGAGGTTTACTCCCTCCACTGATCCATCTTGCTCTCGGGCTGACAGGAGGTCAGGAAGAGGCTCGGTCTCCTCCTCCATTCCATCATCTGTAGCTAAGAGCATGCCCACTTGGGACCTCTCTAAGTGGGGCTTCAGGCGGTTCACATGCAGGACCCGCAAGGGGTTCCTGGGAGACTGCAAGTCCACCAAATAGGTAACTGGACTCTTGCGCTCCACCACCGTAAAAGGGCCGGTCCACCTGTCCTGGAGCGCACAAGGCTCCACAGGGGCCATGACCCACACTTTCTGACCAGGCTGAAGCTCTACCAGAGTGGCATTCTGGTCGTACCACCGCTTCATCTCCTCCTGGCTGGCTTCCAGATTTGCCTCAGCAAGTTCTCTGAAACGCCTAGTCTGGTTCCTGAAGGCCAGCATGTAACTGTATACATCCTGGGGAGGTTTCCTGGGAGATTGCTCCCAGCCTTCCTTGACCAAACTCAGAGGTCCTCGCACCGGGTGTCCATAGAGGAGCTCAAAGGGACTGAACCCTAGAGACTTCTGTGGCACCTCCCGGTATGCAAACAACAGGCATGGTAAGAGGACGTCCCATTTACGCCTCATGGGTTCTTCCAGACCCATAATCATGCCCTTGAGGGTCCGGTTGAATCTCTCAACCAGCCCATTTCCTTGAGGGTGGTAAGGAGTGGTGAACTTGTAAGTTACACCGCACTCCTGCCACAGGGACTTCATGTACTTGGACACGAAGTTGGTACCTCTGTCAGACACCACCTCTTGAGGGAATCCTACACGTGAGAAAATTCCCATCAGTGCCCGTCCCACCACGGGGGCCGTCACTGTCCTCAGAGGGATGGCTTCAGGGTACCGGGTGGCATGGTCCACCAAGACCAGGATAAACCTGTTGCCCATGGCTGTCTTGGGGTCCAGTGGCCCCACAATGTCAATACCCACCCGTTCAAAGGGGGTGCTGACCACAGGGAATGGCTGGAGAGGAGCCTTGTGCTTCCTCCCACTCTTTCCACTTGCCTGGCAAGTCTGGCATGTCCTGCAGTGAGTGGCGGCACTCCTGCGCATCTGGGGCCAATAGAAATGGGTAACAAGCCTGTCAAAGGTCTTGTCCTGCCCCAGATGTCCCGCTAACGGTACATCATGAGCCAACCCCAGTAGGAAGGCTCTGAAGCGCTGGGGTACCACCAGCACACGGGCTGACCCAGGCTCAGCAACCTTAGGCTCTGAATACAGGAGACCATTCTCCCAGTAAACCCAATGTGATCCAGACTGATCACCTGCTGCCTGGTCTGTGGCCTGTTGCCTCAGACCCACGAGAAGGGGCATGCGTTCTGCTCCTCGCAGAACTCTTCTCTGGAGGGTCCTCCTTCTTGCTGCCAATGGGTCAGCTCAGGTAGGTCCCCCAGTTCAGCTACCTGTTCCCCTGTAGGCTCCAGGGCATCCCCCTCAGGGTCTGCCTCCTCCTGGACCGTGGGAACTTCGGGGGCCGGTTTCCCGCGCCTCCTGCCTCCTCTCTCTCCGGCAGGCACCTGGGCCTCCCTCTCAGGCTCCAGGTCCTCTTGAACACCTTTAGCTGCCATTGACCGGGTGGTCACACATGCCCAATCAGGCAAGCCCAACATTTCTAAATGCGCACTCCGCTCCACCTTAGCCCAAGGTGAGCTCTCCAAATCGTTCCCTAACAAACAGTCAACAGGCATGGCTGGCCTCACAGCTACTTGAAGAGTACCCGAGACCCCCCACTCAAAGGGAACCTGAGCCACCTGGCAGTGACTCTCTGTGTTGTCAGCGGCAACAACCGGATAGAATGCATCAGGGATAACCTGCTCTTTAGACACCAGGTGACACTTGACAGCTGTCACACTGGCTCCTGTGTCTCTCAGAGCCTCCACCCTATGGCCATTGATGGTCACCCACTGCCTGTATTTCTTAGTGTTCTCAGGCAGCGGGGTCCTAGGGACCATCTCAGAGTCTCCTAATGAGACAAGGGAAAACACTGTGGGATCCCCCCCACCTTGGGCACCCAACTCCTCCCCCAGGGCTACACTAGCCAACTGCCGGGGGACTGCACTCGTGGGTGCTGGTTTTCCATGCAAAGGGCAACGAGGATCGTTTGCCTTGTGGCCAGCGGCGCCACACTTGTAACATACCAGTGGTCCCTGGTGAACAGGGGGGCCTGTCGGGGCCACTGGCTTCTTCTCAGGGGGAGGCTGGGAACCTTTCCCTTGGTTCCCTTGGGGTTTACTTTGGGGCCCTTTATGGAACTCCTTCTGTTTACCCTTGTCCCTCCCACTCTTCTGCTGGGGACCCTGCCCACCCTTGGCGGAGTCTCCCACGTGACCCTTGTGGACCCGGGTACTCACCCAGCGGTCCGCCTCCTCAGCAAGCTGCCTAGAGTTAGTCAGCTTACTATCAATCAGGTGCTGACGTAGCTCAGGAAAACAATTACCGGACAAGTGCTCCCAGGCAATCAAATTAAAGAGCGCCTGAAAATCAGTCGCTTTGCTACCCTTTACCCAACCATCCAAGGCTCTGCAAAAGAAGGTCACATATTCAACCCAGGTACTGCTTTCAATCTTACTACAGTTCCTGAACCTTTGCCTATAAAGCTCAGGGGTCAAACCATACCTAGTCATTAAGGCATCCTTCATGTGGCTGTACGAATTATAGACTTCAGAGGGCAAATCCAACAAGGTATCCCGCCCTTCACTGAGGAACCGTCCCCACAACCCCGCTCCCCAATCCTTCTCAGGGACCCGGTGGGAAGACATGGCTACCTCATAGGCTTTGAACCACTGCCCAATGTCATCATTTTTTAAAATTCCTTAACCACATCTTTTGGAATATACACCCTAGCTTCAACAGGCACAGGCGGTACACTGCCACCAGAGGGAGTAATCTCTAAGCTCTTGGCCTTCAATTCCAACTCCCTCAAAACTTTCTCATGTTCAAACTGCATTTTCTTTTCCTCTAGGGCCAATTTCCTAGTTTGCATTTCGAATTCTAACTGCCCATTCAGCTTGAGCTTGGTCATCTGCATTTCGTGCATCCTACTCTCCTTCCTGTCCTCCAACTCCTCTGGAGACAGTCCTCTGGCAGAAACACTGCTACCTACTGGGGAAGGTGGTCTTTTATCCCCTAGACCCAATAGCCCCTCCAGCTGCCCTTCTGCATTCTCAGCCCCCTCCACAGGGGCACTCCTTGATTCGACCCAGGCCCTTAGCGCCTTTTGGAGGTCCTCCTTCCTGGAGAGTCCGGTCATGGAAACTTTAAACTTTTTGCAGAATTGCCTGAGCTGCTTAAGGGTGTAGCATTCTAGCCTCTCTTCTTCCCAATCACACTCAACAGAGGCTACTGATGCTGGTTTCTCCATAGTGACTGAACTTGGCATTTGCAAAAATAGGAAATCCCAGAAAAAATGCTATAGAAGTATGTGGTTGCGTTTTGGTCTGCACTCACTAAGTAGTGTTCACCAATCACTGTACATGAGTCACAAATGCAAGTCCAGAATCCTCACCGCTGACCACCAATGTTAGATTTGGGGGTCTCTAGTTGGCAGAGGTATGTACCTTTGTCCAAATAGGGACCCTTGAGTCTAGTCAGGGAAAGTAGGTACACTCCTGAAATAACCCCTGCTCACCCTCTTGGTAGCTTGGCACGAGCAGACAGGCTTAGTTCAGAGGCAGTGTGTAAAGCATTTGTGAACACATACAGTAATCAAGTGACAACACTACAAACGGACACCACACAGGTTATATATTTATAAAAATAGGTATACTTTATATAGATTTATCACAAGACCATAAACGACAAAAATAATCCACAATACTGTTAAGAATACTTAGTTCTGATCAAAAGGCTTAATTCAAGGTTCTGTGCGAGTCGGTAGCCTCCTCCGGCTACGGCGATGTCGAGAACAAACAGAGTCTAACAAATCCAGCTGACCGCGTCGAGACGGGCCAACACAGCGTAGACAGACTCGGTCACAGTACCTTTACTTGAAGCGGCAGGCACGGGCGTGCGAGCCGGATGGCTGTTCGTCTCGGTCGCGATGCAAAAATGGAAGCGTTGCAGGACGCGTTGTCCCTCGATGCGGTGCAGGCAGCGGCTCGTTGACGTCGTCGAGACGGAGTCGGTGAGACCAGGGCCGTGCGTTGCAGGGCGAGACGGTGCTTCGATGCGGTGCTGGCAGGTTGCGGTGCGGCGACGAAGCCGGATTCAGGAGCTGGCGTCGATCAGTCCGGACAGCGGTGCGAGTCGGGCGGTGCGTCGCAAAGCGTGCGAGCGGTGCCCAACTCCGGTGCGGTCACAGGACTCGAACTCAGCAGCAGTGACCGTGTCGGTCGGACCAGTTCGATTCGGCGTAGCGAAGCGTTGCAGGACGCGTTGTCCCTCGATGCGGTGCAGGCAGCGGCTTGTTGACGGAGTCGGTGAGGCCAGGGCCGTGCGTTGCAGGGCGAGACGGTGCTTCGATGCGGTGCTTACAGGACACCGAGTCGGTCGTGAGAGTCGGTCACAGCTCCCTACCTCTGTAGCCACTGAAACAGAGTTTCCAGCAGCAATTCACAAAGGGGGTGAAGTCCAATGGTCCTGGGACTTCGGTCAGGGGGCAAGCTCTCTTCCAAGCCCTTGGAGATCCTTCACAAGTTGATGAAAGTCACAGCAAAGCAAAAGTTCCTTTCTCCTTTCTTTGGCAGTCAGGCAAACCACTGCAGGCCAATCCCCCAAGCAGCACTTCAGGCTTAGGGATAGTCTCTCCTCAGTTTCTTCTTGGTTCCGCTCCTCAGCAAAGGTTTCTTCTTGTTTCCCAAAAGTGATCTAATTTTCCTGGGGTCTGGGTGCCCCTCTTATACCCTGATTCTCTTTGTTCTCTGGAGGCAGAGAGGCCTCTGCCTAGTCCAAAACCAGTTCTGGTCAGTCCTGGAGCACTTTGTTTTTCTGACTCCTTCTTTCCTTTCAGAATGTGGGGCAGAGTGCTCAGCCGCCCGGCAGGAGGTGGAGCCAGCATTGTGGAAGGCAGGCACAGCCCTATTCAGACCCAGGTGCTTACTCCTCCCACCACTCTGGATGCAGATCTTTCTATTCAGCTCTGTGCTGACTCACCCTGTCTCCTGTAGCCACCCCCAGCCCCTGTCACTCAATCTCCAGACAAGGAATACACAACCTAGCAGAGGCAGGCTTGGATAGTTAGGCAAGAAAATACCCACTTTCTAAAAGTGGTATTTTCAAAGACAGAATGTTAAAACCAACTTCACTAAAAGATGTATTTTATCATCCTGGGTTCAGGCATACTAAATTCGTTTTTCTACCATGTTCCCGGGGTCAGTTCTGACTATAAGGTGTAATAGTCAGTCTGCCCATTCTGGCCTATGGGGAGCAGGTAGCCTTGCAATAGTGAAAAACGAAAATGGCTGTAATTCACTATTAGGACATGCCACACACACCAGGGCATGTCCTACCTTATACTTACAATGCACCCTGCCCTAGGGCCTACTTTAGGGGTGACCAACATGCAGTAAAGGGAAGGTTTAGGGACTGGTAAGTGGGTGTACTCACCAAGTCGACATGGTAGCCCTAGGCTGCACACAGGCTCTGCGATGGAGGGCCTGAGACACCTTTACAGGCCGCTTCTGTGGGTGGCACAACCAGTGCTGCAAGCCCACCAGCGGCATTGGATTTACAAGCCCTGGGCACACTGAGTGCACTGTACTAGGGACTGACAAGTAAACCAATCATCCAATCATGGAGTCACTAATACATATATCAATTAACGATAGGGAGCACTTGCACTTTGGCACTGATTAGCAGCGGCAAAGTGCCCATGAGCATCTAGTCCAGCAAAAACATATCGGCAACAGTGGAGGCATTACGAAAAAATGGAAGGGAGACCCACGCCAAGGATGCCAGGTCTAACAGGGACTGTGTGATCCAATTTTGGGAGAGCATATTGTAAGTCCCTGTTTTCCAGAGCTATGCCAACACCTGTTGGAGTGTGAGTTCTCTGACCTCAGGGAGCTCACATTGGAGGCAGACCTTTTGGTGGATTCCAGAGGGTCTGAAGAGGCATTGGGGAGTGACCCTAAGAGGAGTGGCTCAGGTGTCTTCCAACCCAGAGTGGTGGGAGAGGTTCAGTGTAGCCCAGCTAGGTCCCGTGGTAATGGGAGGGGTGTAGGGACTCACGTCCTGTCTCAGTGGAGAAGGAGTGAGTGTGGGGCTGCGTGTCCCAAGGTGCCCGAAACCCAGTCTCAGAGCCTGGATGGTTCTTTAAGGGAACACCAGGTAGGGAGCCTAGGCTGTCCTGATGGGCCGCCTGTTGAAGAGGATCTCCTAGTGTCTAGAGAACCTGGAGCGTCTGTAAATGGAGCTCCAGTGTTTCTGGTGTCTGGCAGTGCCGCTCCACTTGGGAGGGTGCAGAAGTCCAGAGTGAGGGGTGAGAGGGGGAGAGAGTCCCCAGTGGAAGAACCAGTGGGTCAGGGACCAGCCAGAAGGGCTGAGTCACCAGTGAATGACCATGGTGACACCACTTCTGTCCTGGGGATCGTCACGCGCTGTCAGATGGACAGGGGTCGCGAGATCTGCGCCAGGCAGACTGTCACACAACACCTGAGAGATGTGTTACCCTCTGGGCGGGCAGGCGTGCTCCCCAGGAAGTCCTGGTGCGCCAGGCAGATTCTTACACAACTCTAGAGGAGTGTGTTTTCCTTGGGGGGGGGAGTTGGTGTACCCTCCCGGAAGTCCTGGGTTGCCAGGCACAGGTCCAGCCTAAGGGTACAGACCCTGGGTTGGAGGGCCAGGTTAAGGGTGTCCCCCCTGACCTGGAGGAAGGGGCAGCTGCTAATAGTGCCCCTACCAGTTTGTCTTCTGGGGGCACCGCTCCAGGTGGGAGGGTGCAGGACCCCAATAAGGGGGGTGGGGAGAGGACAGCCTCACCCCTGGCCTCTGCCCAGTCTAAGGGTACAGACCCTATGCTGGGATCCCAGTTGCAGGATAGAACCCCTGAACTGGTGGGCGAGTGTGCAGGACACCTGCCACAGATGCCCTGACAATTCTGGAAGGGGGTACCGCTCCTGATGGGAGGGGGCAGTACTCTGGAAGGGGGTGCAGAGGGAGGGAGTCCTCGCCTCTGACCCCGGTTCAACTGGAGGGTTTAGACCCTAGATTGGAGGACCAGGTTCAGGGTGTCCCCCTGACCTGGACGCCCAGTTGCAGGATAGAACCACTGAACTGGTGGGCGAATTGTGCAGGACCCCTGCCACAGGTGCCCTGACAATTCTGGAAGGGGGTACCGCTCCAGGTGGGAGGGTACAGAGCCCCAAGGAGGAGGACCGGGTGTGGGAAAGCCTACCCCAGTCTCCAGTCCAGCCGCCGGGTACAGGCCCGGGGCTGGTAGATCAGTGTCAGGATGTCATACCTGACCTGACAGGAGGGAGAATGGACAAAGGGTGCCCAGCACCTGGGGCTACTGCCCCCCGCTCTCTGACGCCACAGAGGTTTGAGAGCCCTGAGAGGCATAAGGCCTGGGTCTCATCCCTGACCACTGTCAGTGGCCACTATGGCTTCCTTTCTGTCTGTTGGGACACACCTGTGAGCAAGTTAAGGTTAGGTGCTGCACAGATGGTGTCCACAGGTGAGGAGAAGGGTTCCCCATGGATTAGCTTGGTGGACCCTGAGAGTATGGACAGAGGGATTCCAATAGGTTCAGATTGGCGTAGAACTGGAGTATGCCCCTGCTGTTGTGGGCCAGGGTCCAGGTTCTATCGCCCAAAGCAGGGAAGCCCATCAGGGTAGTGATTGGTCTCCCCTGCGTTTTTGGCTGGAAGGGGGTTGTGTTGGACTTGGCCCTTTTTGCAGGGTCATCCCTAAACTTTTTACCTTCCTCCTATATTTTTTCTGACCTGTTGTTGGCTGTTTTATGACTCTGGGCACTTTACCACTGCTGATCAGTGCTAAAGTGCATATGCTCTCCCCATGATAAATTGTGTGATGGATTAGTGACTCCATGATTGGATGATTGGTTTACTTGTCAGTCCCTAGTACAGTGCACTGAGTGTGCCCAGGGCTTGTAAATCCAATGCCGCTGGTGGGCTTGCAGCACTGGTTGTGCCACCCACAGAAGCGGCTTGTAAATGTGTCTCAGGCCTGCCATCGCAGAGCCTGTGTGCAGCCTAGGGCTGCCATGTCGACTTGGTGAGTGCACCCACTTACCAGTCCCTAAACCTTCCCTTTACTGCATGTTGGTCACCCCTAAAGTAGGCCCTAGGGCAGGGTGCATTGTAAGTACAAGGTAGGACATGCCCTGGTGTGTGTGACATGTCCTAATAGTGAATTACAGCCATTTTCGTTTTTCACTATTGCAAGGCTACCTGCTCCCCATAGGCCAGAATGGGCAGACTGACTATTACACCTTATAGTCAGAACTGACCCAGGGAACATGGTAGAAAAACGAATTTAGTATGCCCGAACTCAGAATGATAAAATACATCTTTTAGTGAAGTTGGTTTTAACATTCTGTGTTTGAAAATACCACTTTTAGAAAGTGGGTATTTTCTTGCCTAAACTTCCAAGCCTGCCTCTGCTAGGTTGTGTATTCCTTGTCTGGAGATTGAGTGACAGGGGCTGGGGGTGGCTACAGGAGACAGGGTGAGTCAGCACAGGGCTGAATAGAAAGATCTGCATCCAGAGTGGAGGGAGGAGTTGCACCTGGGTCTGAATAGGGCTGTGCCTGCCTTCCACAATGATGTCTCCACCTCCTGCCGGGCGGCTGAGCACTCTGCCCCACATTCTGAAAGGAAAGAAGGAGTCAGAAAAACAAAGTGCTCCAGGACTGACCAGAACTGGTTTTGGACTAGGCAGAGGCCTCTCTGCCTTCAGAGAACAAAGAGAAACTGGGTATAAAAAGAGGACCCAGACGCCTAGGAGATTAGATCACTTTGAGAAACAAGAAGAAACCTTTGCTGAGGAGCGGAACCAAGAAGAAACTGAGGAGAAGACTATCCCTAAGCTAGAGGGATCTGCCTGCAGTGGTTTCCTGACTGCCAAAGGAAGGAGAAAGGACTTTGTGTGCACTTTTATTCAACTTGTGAAGGATCTCCAAGGGCTTGAGAAAAGAGCTTGCCTCCTGCTGAAGTCTCAGGGACAACAGACTTCAACCACCAGCTCCCCAAGAATCCTTTGGAAGTGCCTGCTGCTGTTTTGGGCCTTCTGAAGGGACTGCGTGTCGCAAGGAGCTGGAAGCGCGACTCAAGAGGGAGAAGCGTGTCGCCGTCGCAGCCGCTGCCGTCGCATCACGGAGATGACGCCGCTGTAGCTGTCGCATTGCACCGCATCTCGAGAAATGTCCCGCAACACCGAAGAAGCGTGTCGCCGTCGCAGCCACTGCCGTCGCATCGTAGATGTCGCCGCTGTAGCTGTCGCATTGCACCGCATCAAGAGAAGAGTCTCGCATCGAGGAAGAAGCGTGTCGCCGTCGCAGCCGCTGCATCGTAGATGTCGCCGATGTAGCTGTCGCATTGCACCGCGTCGAGAGAAGCGCCTCGCATCCACGGAGAAGCGTGCCGCCGTCGGAGCTGCTGCCGTCGCATCACGAAACAAGGGTGTCGCCGCTGCAGTTGTCGCATCGAGCGGAAGCGTCTCGCAACGTCGGAGAAGAGGGTCGCCGCCAAAGCCGCTGTCGTCGCATCACGGAACAAGGGTGTTGCCGCTGCAGCTGACGCATCGAGTCGAGACTTCTCGCAACATCGGAGAAGCGTGCCGCATCAGGAAGAACTTGACGTCTTTATTTCTTTGCACCAGAACTTTGTCGCATCTCCATCTCTGCAACACTTTCGTTGTAGAAACGTGACGCATCGTAAGGTACATTGACTCAAAGTGTCGCATTTTAAGAACTGAAGAGAACTAAGCTAAACCTACCATTTTAAGTACAGTATTGTGGATTTTTGTCGTTTATGGTCTTGTGTTAAATCTATATAAAAGATACTTATTTTTATAATACAACTTGTGTGGTGTGCATCTGTAGTGTTGTCACTAGATTACTGTATGTGTTCACAAATGCTTTACACACTGCCTCTGAGATAAGCCTGTCTGCTCGTGCCAAGCTACCAAGGGGGTGAGCAGGGGTTATTTTAGGAGTGTACCCCTTTACCCTGACTAGAGGCAAGGGTCCCTATTTGCCACAAGTACCTACCTGTGCCAACTAGAGACCCCCAATTCTAACAGTGTTATATAAATAAATACATTTTTTTATAACTACTGTGTGGTTCTCCTTTCATTTAGTTAATACTAAAGGTGATATTCTGGTAAAACAAGCTGCTTTACATTCCTTCAAGATTAAGCCTGTAGGCTGCTCTCCACAGCTACCACTAGGATAGCTTTCTAAAGGTTATCTTTGACCTCATACATCATAAGGGTCGTTTAGACTGGTGCAAGGTGCCCACTTTAATTAGTGGACATCATATACCAGGCCAACTTCTCAAACATACCAATTTGCAACTTGCAAATTGCAAGTCGCTAATGCGACGCAATTTGCGACTCGCCAATTCCTTGGACGTACATCTGTCCCACAATGTTTAATCTTCACATTAAAAATGGATACAGTACAGTCTTAGACGTGGACCAAAACACAGTACCTGAAACACATCCTTATTTGAAGACTGACATTCTGGTCTATAAGGAAACATCAGAACCCTATGGAAACACACATCCCTGACACACAGCTCTACAAAGCCACACAACTTGAAGATGTAGACAGAGCAACTTATTAACTCTATGATATGACCTACAGCTTTCTTGCAATGTGTAAACAAGCAGAGGTGATGGTCTCAATATGAGAATGCATAGTATCTGTAAGAAAGCAAATAATGCCTGCTTTTAAAGAGCTACTTTGAGCTTTAAATGTCTGCGCAAGAATATTTATTTTTCATTCTAAATTAGAACTCCAAAATCTAACCTACATACTTGTAAGGTTTGCATACCTACTACAAGCCAAAACTTGAGCACAATACCATGTCAGAGAAACCTGACACGTTAGTATGTTAAGCATGAATAGTTCTTGATCTCAGTTTAAGTAGTTACTCGTGGGAATTTACTCTAGGGGCAGACAAAGTGATATACTTTGGCCACAAAGTCAGGCGAAGTTAGGTATGTTCATCCTTAGATAAAGCAGGCGAAGTGTTTTTACTTCATCTAAGTTCGCTGCACAACATGTAACACACCAGGCCCCACTAACAGAGATGATTGCCTGCAGCAATTTGACCCTTATGTTTATTAGACTTGTTTTACCTTCCACAAAATATCTTAGTTTGCAGAAATGGGAGCCAATGAGCAGTGGAGAAACAGTTACTATCTGATTCAGCGGCCAAATGACAGCCACAAATCCTACCTCTGACATAGAGGGGAACAACACACGCCTACACCCTTCTCTCTTGGAGCAAAAGGGGAAACTGAGGGTGTCTGGAAGCAATAAGGAAACCTAGGATTTTAAACGAAAACAAATAATTTGGTGTTCAATAGATAATGTATGCTTGAAACACTGGCTGAATGATGTGACTATTCCTTCTGCCCCACAGGCAACTCTTTGACAAGGAGTGTTGTAGGCAATTGAAAACGTGCCCCTTTCTTAAATTGAAGTTATTAACTTAAGGTCGGCATCTGAATCAAGCAGTTCTTACCTAAAACAGTGACCAAGACTGCTGTTGTGTCAGGGATGGGATAGACAATAGATCAAGATGAAAAGAGTATTACATGTTCGTAGAAGATCTGTTGTGGACTTACTTATGGATGGGGACTGACATATTTGGTACACTTGACTTGACAAATAAGACACCACCTAAATATTTTGCTTCTTTGCTGGGGCGGAAATGTTGGTAGGCGCAGGTCAGCACACCACTGTGCGCACAATGTCCTCAAGGAAGCAGAGGATGTGATGTTCTACAGCGAAGATAACGCCTGCATCAGATAACCCTAACCTCAATGTGTTGGCGTGTTGTTTACATGCTGCCTATTTTTAGCAAAGGACACTGAGCTAAGGTTTATTTTAGTTAATGGCAAAAGTGTTAGTTGTTAAATTTAAAGTGAATTCACGGTGATCAATTTTGTGGGTGCCTGGCATGCATTACATTGTCCAGTGACCAAGCTGTGTCGTTGAGGCATGGGTTGTGGGGGGTCACGGTTCCGGGGCACTGGGTGGAGTAGGGAAAGCTGTGGCACGCTTGCCAGAAATCTCCTCTGATGCTTTCCAATTTTGCCTTTTTCGATTTCTGGTGTCTGTGAATATGGAAGCCCTACCAATCCGTTTATATCACCAGCAGTCAAAGGGAAGTCTTGTCAACCATTTTAGCTGGATCATTTGCATTGCTCTTACCATTGTCCTATTGCTGGTCTAATTTGGCCCTCTATTCACTTTTTCAAAGTATCTCTTCGATGAGAGCACTCTGAACACCTCACCTTATCCGTACAGTTTCAGATTACTAGTCTCAGCCTACACATTCTTCTGCTCTTTCTATATACATTGATGCAAAGAAATGTCGACCAGGCTTTCCATCGAACCACTCTGGTCCTCTATCTCAAGCACCCCCTACAATCTAGTAAGTAAGTATCCTTGTTTCTGTGATTAATTAAAACCATTGCAATAATAAGTACAGTCAACATTCAATTGCTCAGAATAGTCAGACATGATTGAAGTCCAATATTTGACAGTTTGGAGTTGTACCAATAATCATATATGGCAGTGTGTAGTATTCTAGTCCACACGTTCAGGTAATGAAGTAGACGAGGTAGACGTAGCTGAGTAAAGTAGTAGGTTTATTAAGTCCATAAGTAAGATAACAGGGAGAAGAGGTCTGGAACAAGCAGCCCCACCAGGAGCAGCCTACTAGCTGCTCAGCCCATCTCCCAACTGACAACACTCACACCAGGCACCCAAGCATTCCATCCATGTCAATCACACTAACATTCTGCCCGGAACACTCACACTGGCTGAGCAGCTAGTTGCAGAGGTGTAAAGAAACATATGTATAAACCTGAGGATACTACACAGTGCAAAGATCATGCCGCTAAAATTATAAGAGAAAATAAGTTCTGCTTTAAGCTACTTAAAAATGTTACAATATAGGGCCCACTGACTCACTTCTACTTGTTCTAATGCACGGGGCTAATTGAAAAGATTCTGATAAAGAGGGTACGGAAAGGGAATTTATTAGTAGTATGAGAGTATAGAAAGCGCTAGCTGGGCACAAAATTATATAATCGGTTAGAAGGGAAGCTGGTGTCCAACTAGGTAGGTTCAATAACCAAGTCTAGTATTCTGTCAAGTGGTAAATTCAGTGCTCAGCTTTCAAAAGCTTCCTGAACGTTTTGTAGACGAGCTCCGATTTCAGGTTAAGGGTCTACAGAATCTGGGACTTTGTACCTCAGTAATGCGCCTCCATGTTTCCTCCTCTTAAAAGAATGTTACTTAATAAGATCAGCGCACATTGAGCAAAGGACTCTAGTGGATGTTAGAGAAATAATGTGCAATCTTCCTATTGTTTCAGATCGTCTGAGGAATGAAATTGTGCAATAAGAAATACCCAAGTTCGGTGTGCAGGCGTTCATCTGTCTATGCAGTTTCTGCAGTAGATGAAGTTGCCGCCGGCAAAACGAGGCCCAGGCAGGACATAACCAGTGGCGGCTGGTGACATTTGAAAGTGGTGCGCTGTAAAACAATTATCGTACTGCACTGCGGTGAGCGAGCGAGCGAGCGCGAACCACCTACGGGGGCTTCGGGGAGGTTCTCCCCCCGAGATCATTTTGAAAAAAGAGTGGGCAAATGGTGCATTTTCAAGCAAATTTGAGAAAGCAGGAAGGTTGAGCAGCACTCCTGCTAGGCTTAATATTTACATTCAATTTGTTCGCAATCGCAGTACAGACATTTGCCTGGTTCTTCTGGCTCAGGAACAGCGATGGGCTTTGTGTCCTGGCACATATTGTAAAACGTATTTTATTTACCTTAGCCCACAATACTATATCGGACTATTTGGACTTAGGGGCACTGTGTAGGAGGTAAGCACTGCATCCCCTTTGGCATATTATCCTGGTTTGCAGCCACCTTTTCATACAGGTAAAAAGTTGGAGAGACACATTTTCACAAAGTTAGAGTTTTTGGCGCATCTACAAATCAAATCTGGAACCTCCCATAATCCTAAACAAAAAGCCAGCTTCCACCCATGATCAATAAAACCGTACATCTCTGCAATATTGCACTTGTGAATATACTGCACTGCAAAACTGTGGTTGGGATGTTTCATCTGTCAGTAAAACCGTTTCTCCTCTTCTGTATTGTGATTATTCTGGCATTAAATGAACTTCAGTGGGGTCTCTACCAGGGCACCACTCGTTAATTGGGCCCAAGGCTTTATGTGCCTATCTATTTTAAATGTCCAGTCCAAACATTTCGAATGCGATAAGTACTTTCGGAAGTGTGACGGAGGTTTAAGTACGAATATGTCAATAAATATGTGTTCTTTCACACGTCCAAATCTGACGAACTTCACTTTTTCGCTGTCGCCTCTCCTGAAAACGTTCGTTGTGGCCCCCACCCCTTCGCACCAGCGATAATGGCTTTCGGGTGTGTTCTATGTATTTAATCCCGGTTCATCTTTTTCTGGTCTCCCGTTGCATTTTAGACCTTCTAAGCGTCTATTTCACAGTTTATTAGTTACATCACAGTCGAAGATTTCCATAGCTCCAATTACCGTGCCACGATGCATTATGGTTATCGTAGTTATTTAGCCGGTAGAACATTTCCAGACAGTATGCCTCAGTGTAAATATTGAGAGTGTAAAGCCCATAAGAAGAGCGTAGCAGTGTCTGAAAGTATTTTCGTAAAAACCTTATGTTATATGACAAGCAGGTCCGATTTGGTAAGGCTAACCTTTTAGAGTTGACATTGTCAATACATTTCTCTTCTTCGATACATCCAGCCAGTAGCTTAGCAAGGGTGCAAATGGGCCCGGTGCAAGCAAGGAAATGGCCCCTGCTATGGTAGTAATGTACATCAGTTATCAGGATTCTAGGGCCCCGGTGCCACTGCACGCGCTGCGCCCCAGCGTCCATATACAGCCCGCACTTCTTACAGCGGTTCATGGATTTGTTAACAGTGGTACACGTTACATGTTGATTGTTCAGTTCTTTGTGTATTAGACACACTGCAAGATAAGAGAGCAGCCTGCGGACATACCCGGCTCTGGCTAAAAGATGCAACTTGTTCCACAGAGCCCAGGGCAACATGGAAAGTGAAAGAATCTTTCTCCCTCCGGAATCTTTGGGAGGAATTGGAAAAAATGAGGCCACGTGATGCTGTATACATCACATTAGTAGTTGTGTTGGTAGTGTCGTTGGCAGCACTGGCAGGGGCAATGGATAGCGCGAGCTGGGGTAGCCTCCTGACGAGGCCCCTGGCACCTATTGTTTTTCAAATTAAGTGGCGACAAAAGAAGCCTTGTTACGGAAAATAACTGCTCTGACTCTCGACACTTGAAGCAAAAATGTATTCTTGAACTGTTTAAGACAAAACCGACTTGAGCACAATGGTTAAAGTCTTAAGATAATGCGTTTGTGCACGGGTTATCAATGCAAGGCTTTGAAGGTAGGCGAAAGGCTTTTGTACTGCCAAAGGTCACACAGCAGGAGAGTGGCTGCTTTCTCCACAAGTTGAAGTTGAGAGATTAGCCGTTAGGGGCATTTAGGAGGATTGCATTACCATACCTAAACACGGCTGGATTAGTGCAATAATCACCACATATTACACAATGCACATCACATACAAATGTATGCACACAAACCCATCACGCTCACAAATGTACACACAAAAGATACACAGTGGAGCACAAATGCACACATTATTATACACAAAGACACATCCAGACATCTCCAAGCACACACTACCACTGATAGACTATATCGCACACTACACAAAAACGTATCACAGAGGCAAACCACAGCACACACACGAGCACGCCTTCAGAGGGTCTTGGACTGCAGTCGCGGTCGGCATGACGGGCGGGGGGGGGGGGTGGTGAAAATGGGGTCGTCGCGGGGGGAGGGGTTTAATTAAATTAAAACACAACTTACCTTCTCCAGGCTGCCTCAGCTCCTGGCCGGGTCTTGATTTGCGCTTTTTCTGCTGCTCCAGTCCTTAACAGGAAGCAGCCACCCATAGGCAGCCTCCCTCCCCTCTGCCAATCACAACGCTGCAATGGTAGCGTTGTGATTGGTGCGGTGCAGGCGCACAGTGCCCCATCCGGGAGCCTAATCGGAGGCTCTTTTCTCTATGTAGGCTGCATGCACCCTACATAGAGAAAAGGGAGAGTGCGCATGACTGCTTTGGTCGTCCCCAGGCCGACCAAAGCAGTCAGAGACCACAACATTGGGCAAGCCACTCCCCCCCTGCCCTCGAGCGGGACCGCCCGCCCACAACCAGGCATTTCTGCTTTCTCGCAGTGCGAGAAGCAGAAACATAAAATGGTAGTTTTACCATTTTATGTTTCTGCCTTCTCGCACTGCGATAAAGCAGTGGGGCGACGCCCCCACGCCCCAATGGGGGAGCCGCAACTGGACATAACATACTCAACTTGACAGTTTGGGTGGTTCTTTCTGGACTTTGCTTTGCCAGAGAGGACCAGGCTTACTGCCCGAACAGCCCACAAACCGGACAGTTTGCAGTTTATGACAGGATGAACATTTGTCGTTTGAAGATGGGGACGAGATACTCAGTAAAAATGTGATGGATATCCATCCTGTCTGCTGAATTACAAGTGCCATAGGCTATAATTAGAGTTTCCGATTTTATGGTATTTATTTTGTAACATTTCCATCTGTTTTTATCCATATTTATTTTTTGGTAATGTTATCTGTATTTATCCATATTTATTTTGTGTTTTGTGAATAAATGAAGCAGTAACCTGTATTTTTCCATATTTATTTAACCAATAAATGTTCACTCATACTTTGCTGCCTTTCCGATTTTAGCACATTTAACTGCCAAATATAATAAAACTATAAAGCCACATGAAAATATTTGCATAATAGTGTAAACATATGAAGATATGCAGTTATTTAGTGATATTTAATGTTTTTTTTACCTACATATCTCAAACTGCATGACTATTGGCTAGGAACTCATGAACAACAACAAGGAGAGTCAATGAGAAGATGCTCAATTTTCTGTATTTTTCCACTTTTAAAAATAAATACAGACTGTAACATTGGTTTTTGTTGTATCCTAGTAACATTGACAGCATCTGGTTCCAATTTCCACTGGATTCTACAGTTTGGACTCCAGGGGCAGAGAGCAGGTAGTTGCTGATGGAGGAGGGCTTCAGGGGTCGTTGTACTGGACTCAATAAATCTGTTTCACCTTTCTTCACGTGTCCTGGTGATTCAAAAGTGGCAACGAGGATAGGATGGCCAATTCCTGAGGCACTTCTTATTGTGAAGATGTGGAGCTAATCTGCGATTTGCAAAACAACCCTTGGGGCCTTGTTTGCTGTGTAAAGGGATTCCTGTGCTGCCTCACGGTGGATCTTACTGGAAAATATACCATGCCTGGCAAAGGAACACTGCTGTGAATGGTGTATTTATGTGACGTTTTTGATTGCAGTGGCTGACTCATGAGCGCTGAGGTGACACTAGATTTGTAGCGTTACACTACGCTTGTGCGGTGTGCCATTTTCAAAAGTGCACATGTGCTACTCATTGCGACACCGTGTTCTCCTGGCATCCTGTGACGAGAGCGGCAGTTTGAGCAGCATAGTGGGCTCATACCACTGTGATGTGGTGATATTCACCGCGGATACAAGGGACATTCAATTGTGGTCACAAAGATGTCATGGAGGAGGCACAGACGGCGTGTTAGTGGTTTGTCACTCCCGCACTGCGTGGATGCCGGGGTGCGCAACGTACTAGTGGTTAACAAGGCGTGCTTTGTTGTCTTTTTAGACTTCCGTTGGCAGAAAGTGCACAAGCTTGTTGAGTCGTGCATGTCGCACGTTGAGCGTCTGCAGGACAAGGTGTCTGCAGCTAGTGGCGCACGAGGCGAAGAGAGCGGGACCCGGTGAGAGAGAGAATTTCGCAGAAGGAAGGATGAGCACTGAACAGTAAAGGATGAGGACAGCGCAGTGAGCACTGAGCAGTAAAGGAAGTGAACAACAGGTTCTACATTGGTTATTTTAGTTTGTTGTGTTGTTTTGTCACATGAGCATTGGAACAGTCAGTGAGTGTGGTGAGTCAAGATTATACAATTGGTGAAAGACAGTGGCGACTGGTTTATTTACTTTAGTTTGCTGTGTTAAATTGCTTATTCTGATTTGATCTTGCTGTTGTGGGTTTTCTTGTTATAACACTTTGATTTTGTCGGGAATTCTTAGTGAGTTATACTGTGACAGGTATTTACACATATAACATTTACCACATTGTAAGATCATGGATGCCACATCGCTAATAGCCTGCCAACATTTTACAAAATCCAGGAGTTCCTGCCGTGGTGTGGGAAGACTGGCGTGAATCATTCAAAACATATTTGAAAGCAATGGGGGGGAACTTTTGTGGCATCACACAAAGTAGCATTGTTGAAACATAATTTGGGAGTTGAAGGTAGGAAGGTGTTGAAGACTTTACCAAGGCCTATACGTGCTACTTCGACCAATCAAGAAGGAGAAGGCGAGGAAGGATCGAAGTCAGAGGAGGTAAGTACTGATGAGTACATGGAGGTCTTGAGAGCTTTGGAGGACAATTATGAAAAAAACTAGCATATCTGTCGAGAGACATAGGTTTTTTTTCTAGGGTTCAGTTGGAGGGGGAGACAGTGAAGTAGAATGTAGCTGTGTTGAGGACATTAGCTGCCACATGTAGGTTCATGGACTTACATGAGGATTTTATTAGAGACCAGTTAATCAACAGAACAAATAACAGCAAAATTCAAGAAAGGTTGTTGGAGTTAAAGACCCCTCTTTGGAAACGACCATTGATATTGCAAGGTGGGTGGAGAATACATCCAGTTATGTTAAGGAGCTCAATAAAGAACAAGGGAAGGATAAGAATGATGATCTTAACAAGGTAAATGTGATTCACAAAGTTAGGAAGAGTGTTGAGGATGCGGCAAAGAATCAGACTAAGATTTCTGTTGGTAAGGTACCAGCAGGCAAGAATAAACGTACATGTTTCAGGTGTGGGAGCTTTAGGCATACCGCAGAAGCAGAAAGATGCCCCGCTGTGTAGGCTAAGTGCTCGAAGTGCAAAACATTAGGCCATTTCTCAAGGATGTGTAAGTCTGAACATCGTGAAACTTGGAAACGGTATGTAAATATTGTGAGGGAGTACAAGGGAGAGTGCTCTGAGGAAGAGGAAGATGATGGTGTTGAGGTACTGGTAATTTATGAAAGCACTGTCAATGAAATAAAAGAGGGATATCTTCCTCCCAAGTGCACCTTGAAGATAAATGAGATTAATGTATCGGTATGGGCAGACTCATGTTCCCACTACAGCATAATCAATAGGCGACCCTTGACCTTGCCAGGTAGGTCGCTCCCCCACCACACAGCTCCGCCTGTGCTGTCTGCCCGCTGCTCCTGTAGGTAAGATCGCCCTCCGCTTGTGGCCCCGGTGCCAGTTTTGTCTGCTTGTCTCCCCTTTTCCTTTCTGTGCCCCTCGCTGCCCCACTGTTGTTGTGCCCGTGATTTGCCTGCTCTCCCCCCCGTTTTTCCTTCTGTGCCCCTCGCTGCCCCACTGTTGTTGTGCCCGTGATTTGCCTGCTCTCCCCCCGTTTTTCCTTCTGTGCCCCTCGCTGCCCCACTGTTGTTGTGCCCGTGATTTACCTGCTCTCCCCCCCGTTTTTCCTTCTGTGCCCCTCGCTGCCCCACTGTTGTTGTGCCCGTGATTTACCTGCTCTCCCCCCCGTTTTTCCTTCTGTGCCCCTCGCTGCCCCACTGTTGTTGTGCCCGTGATTTACCTGCTCTCCCCCCGTTTTTCCTTCTGTGCCCCTCGCTGCCCCACTGTTGTTGTGCCCGTGATTTACCTGCTCTCCCCCCGTTTTTCCTTCTGTGCCCCTCGCTGCCCCACTGTTGTTGTGCCCGTGATTTACCTGCTCTCCCCCCGGTTTTCCTTCTGTGCCCCTCGCTGCCTATCGCCATTCCCGCCGCTGCGTCCCTGCGGCCCCGCCCCCTGACTGCCCATTCGCTGCCCCTGCCTCCCGCCTCCCAGCTGCTCCTCCCTCCCACCTCCCCATAAATGGCGGCCGCTGCACGGTGAGGAGAGCGACCCTTGACCTTGCCAGGTAGGTCGCTCCCCCACCACACAGCTCCGCCTGTGCTGTCTGCCCGCTGCTCCTGTAGGTAAGATCGCCCTCCGCTTGTGGCCCCGGTGCCAGTTTTGTCTGCTTGTCTCCCCTTTTCCTTTCTGTGCCCCTCGCTGCCCCACTGTTGTTGTGCCCGTGATTTGCCTGCTCTCCCCCCGTTTTTCCTTCTGTGCCCCTCGCTGCCCCACTGTTGTTGTGCCCGTGATTTGCCTGCTCTCCCCCCGTTTTTCCTTCTGTGCCCCTCGCTGCCCCACTGTTGTTGTGCCCGTGATTTACCTGCTCTCCCCCCCGTTTTTCCTTCTGTGCCCCTCGCTGCCCCACTGTTGTTGTGCCCGTGATTTACCTGCTCTCCCCCCCGTTTTTCCTTCTGTGCCCCTCGCTGCCCCACTGTTGTTGTGCCCGTGATTTACCTGCTCTCCCCCCGTTTTTCCTTCTGTGCCCCTCGCTGCCCCACTGTTGTTGTGCCCGTGATTTACCTGCTCTCCCCCCGTTTTTCCTTCTGTGCCCCTCGCTGCCCCACTGTTGTTGTGCCGGTGATTTACCTGCTCTCCCCCCGGTTTTCCTTCTGTGCCCCTCGCTGCCTATCGCCATTCCCGCCGCTGCGTCCCTGCGGCCCCGCCCCCTGACTGCCCATTCGCTGCCCCTGCCTCCCGCCTCCCAGCTGCTCCTCCCTCCCACCTCCCCATAAATGGCGGCCGCTGCACGGTGAGGAGAGCGACCCTTGACCTTGCCAGGTAGGTCGCTCCCCCACCACACAGCTCCGCCTGTGCTGTCTGCCCGCTGCTCCTGTAGGTAAGATCGCCCTCCGCTTGTGGCCCCGGTGCCAGTTTTGTCTGCTTGTCTCCCCTTTTCCTTTCTGTGCCCCTCGCTGCCCCACTGTTGTTGTGCCCGTGATTTGCCTGCTCTCCCCCCCGTTTTTCCTTCTGTGCCCCTTGCTGCCCCACTGTTGTTGTGCCCGTGATTTGCCTGCTCTCCCCCCGTTTTTCCTTCTGTGCCCCTCGCTGCCCCACTGTTGTTGTGCCCGTGATTTACCTGCTCTCCCCCCCGTTTTTCCTTCTGTGCCCCTCGCTGCCCCACTGTTGTTGTGCCCGTGATTTACCTGCTCTCCCCCCGTTTTTCCTTCTGTGCCCCTCGCTGCCCCACTGTTGTTGTGCCCGTGATTTACCTGCTCTCCCCCCCGTTTTTCCTTCTGTGCCCCTCGCTGCCCCACTGTTGTTGTGCCCGTGATTTACCTGCTCTCCCCCCCGTTTTTCCTTCTGTGCCCCTCGCTGCCCCACTGTTGTTGTGCCCGTGATTTACCTGCTCTCCCCCCGGTTTTCCTTCTGTGCCCCTCGCTGCCTATCGCCATTCCCGCCGCTGCGTCCCTGCGGCCCCGCCCCCTGACTGCCCATTCGCTGCCCCTGCCTCCCGCCTCCCAGCTGCTCCTCCCTCCCACCTCCCCATAAATGGCGGCCGCTGCACGTCGCGCGCCGCTGGCGCGCCGAAGGCGCGCCTAAGGCAAGCCCGTCTGCGCCCGTCCGCGCCTGGACCGCGCCCAGCGCCAGAACCCCTGGATCCCACCGATGCAACACCACTCGACGGACCTACGACGCCGCCACACTCACCGCACTCAATGCCGGCCGGAACCCTGCCTGCTACCGAGCCTCACCGAGACGCACCCACGGACCCTTCACCTGCCAAACCTGCCGGTTCACCTGCCCCCTGACGTGCACCACCTCCGCCAAGTCGAGCAACAGCAGCAACCACCTGAAATGCATCCTGCTGAACACCCGCTCCGTCCACAGGCACGCCGTGGAACTCTGGGACCTGCTCGACGCAACAGCACCGGACATCGCCTTCCTCACCGAAACCTGGATGAACGCCTCCTCAGCGCCTGACATCGCCATAGCCATCCCGGATGGATACAAGATCACCCGGAAGGACCGCGTCAACCAGACGGGAGGAGGCATCGCCATCGTACACAAGAACACCATCCGCATCTCGACTAACTCCGACGAGACCTTCACCGCCGCCGAACACCTACACTTCCAGATACACACGGACCCCAAGACCACCCTCCGAGGCACCCTCATCTACAGACCCCCGGGACCACGCACACTATTCAGCGAAGACATCGCAGACTTCATCAGCCCGCACGCCATGCCCTCCGCCGACTACATCCTCCTAGGGGACCTCAACTTCCACCTGGAGAACAACAACGACAGAAACACCACCGCCCTGCTGGACAACCTCGCCAACCTCGGACTCAAGCAACTGGTGAACACGCCCACCCACTACGCCGGCCACACGCTTGACCCCGTCTTCTCGTCCAGCAAGCACATCTCCTTCAGCCACGCCACCGGACTCCACTGGACCGACCACAGCTGCGTCCACTTCAGCTTCAGAAAGACTGCGACCCACCACCACCCGCAACAGGCTCCCCGCCGGAGCTGGAGCAAGATCACCGCCGAGCAGCTCACCGCCTCCCTCAGCCAGAACACACCCACCGACACAACGGACCCAAACGAAGCAGCCAGCAACCTCGCCAAGTGGCTGACCGCCTGCGCCGACGACCTCGCACCACTAAAAAACCCTCCCAGCAGACCCGGAAGCAAGAAAACCCCTTGGTTCACCAACGAACTCAAGGAATCCAAGAAGAACTGCCGCACTCTCGAGAAAACCTGGCGACTCGTCCAGACCACAGACAACAGGACCGCCCTCAAGCACGCCACCCGCAAACACCACCAGCTGATCCGTGCCACCAAGAAGTCGGCACTCAAAGAACGACTGGACAACAACGCCCATGACAGCAAGGAACTTTTCAGCATCGTCAAAGAGTTCTCCAACCCCAGCGCCGGAAACAACGACATCACCCCTCGCAAGACCTCTGCAACTCACTCTCCGCGTTCTTCCACCGCAAGATCACCGACATACACAACAGCTTCGACGCACAAACAACGCACCCTACCGCCGAACCAATGCCCGCCACCACCACCCTCTGCAACTGGACCCCGATCAACACCGAAGACACCACCCGCACGATGAACTCCATCCACTCCGGATCACCAACCGACCCCTGCCCACACCACGTCTTCAACAAAGCCGACGCCACCATCGCACCCCATCTCCGGGACATCATCAACTCCTCCTTCCACACCGCCACCTTCCCGGAGAGCTGGAAGCACGCCGAGCTTACCGCCCTCCTGAAGAAACCAACGGCGGACCCCACCGACCTCAAGAACTACCGCCCCATCTCGCTCCTTCCGTTTCCGGCCAAAGTCATCGAGAAGACCGTCAACAGACAGCTTGCCGCCTTCCTCGAGACGAATGGATCCCTCGACCCCTCGCAGTCCGGGTTTCGGGCCAACCACAGCACCGAGACCGCCCTTATCGCAGCCACCGACGACATCAGAACCCTAACCGACAACGGGGAAACAGCTGCCCTCATCCTCCTGGACCTCTCCGCGGCGTTCGACACCGTCTGCCACCGCACCCTAGTGAAGCGCCTCAGCAACATCGGAATCCGAGAGAAAGCACTGGAATGGATCATCTCGTTCCTCGCCGGAAGAACCCAGAGAGTCCGCCTCTCCCCGTTCAGATCCGAAGCCACCGAAGTCATCTGCGGCGTTCCACAAGGATCCTCACTCAGCCCGACCCTCTTCAACGTCTACATGAGCCCCCTCGCAGCCATCGCACGCCGACACAACCTCAACATCATCTCCTACGCCGACGACACCCAGCTGATCCTCTCCCTCACCAACGACCCCACCACCGCCAGAGCCAACCTGCACGACGGGATGAGAGACGTCGCCGACTGGATGAGGAACAGCCGCCTTAAACTGAACTCAGACAAGACGGAAGTCCTCATCCTGGGCTCATCACCCTCCGCCTGGGACGACTCCTGGTGGCCCCCGGCCCTGGGCACCGCACCCAAGCCAACGGACCACGCACGCAACCTGGGCTTCATCCTGGACTCCTCCCTATCGATGACCAGACAAGTCAACGCCGTCTCATCTTCATGCTTCAACACCCTGCGCATGCTCCGCAAGATCTTCAGATGGATCCCCACTGAAACCAGGAAGACCGTCACCCAGGCACTCGTCACCAGCCGACTGGACTATGGGAACACCCTCTACGCCGGAACCACAGCCAAACTTCAAAAGAGACTCCAGCGCATCCAGAACGCCTCCGCACGACTCATCCTGGACATCCCCCGACACAGCCACATCACCGTACACCTGAAAGACCTGCACTGGCTCCCCGTCAGCAAGAGAATCACGTTCAGACTCCTCACCCACGCACACAAGGCCCTCCACGACCTGGGCCCAAAGTACCTCAACGACCGCATGTCCTTCTACACGCCCACACGCCAGCTACGATCAACCAGCCACGCCCTCGCCACCGTACCACGCATCCGCAGAACCACCGCCGGAGGAAGATCCTTCTCCTACCTGGCGGCCAAGACCTGGAACTCCCTCCCCACTCACCTTCGGCGAACCCAGGACCATCTCGCCTTCAGGAAGCAGCTCAAGACCTGGCTGTTCGAGCAGTAACTTACCCCCTCCCCCAGCGCCTTGAGACCCTCCCGGGTGAGTAGCGCGCTCTATAAATGCCGTGATTGATTGATTGATTGATTGAGTGGGAAAGTATTGGTGTGCGTAAGCTATTTCCACCAGACATTGAGCCTGAAGGGTATTTTGGGGTAAAACTGCCACTGTTAGTATTTTTCAATTGTCAATTGTCTTATAAAGATAGGAGCTCAAGTGGGAAGGTATACATGGTGGAAAAGGGAAGAGCTCTTTTGGGATGGAGGGAGCAAAAAGCATTGGGCATTGTACTTGATCCCAATCATTCCGATCAGGTGTTGTTGACTGAGGATGCAGAAAGATTGAAGTGGAATGTGAAATATCCTGAGCTGTTTGACAGTAAACTTGGATGCCTGAATACATTTGAACATTGCATTGTGTTAAAGGCTGGGAACATCGCGGTGGTACACAAGGTGAGAAATATGTAATTTGCCTTACGTGCACAGCTTAAGGAACAGCTTGACAGATTATGTGTAGCTAAGGTTATAGAACCGATCGAGTCATCTGAATGGCCTAGTCCCATTGTTTTGGCATGCAAGCCCAGCGGCAAATTGCGCACGTGTGTGGACTCAAGGGACCTGAACCGAAACATCTGGGTCAACCGCCATCCTTTGCCATGTATAAGTGAAATGATAGCTAGCATTAAAAATGCCAAATACTTTTCATCAATCGATTTGTCTAACACATATCACCAGGTTCAACTACATTCCGATTCAAGCACCTGACTTCATTAATAACACCAGAGGGAGCGTTCCAATTCATACGCATGCCATTCGGGTTAGCATCCGCAGTCTTTCAAAGGCTCTTGAGTAACATTTTGAAAGGGATCAGGAATGTACGAGTGTTCCAGGATGACAATTTAGTCTGGGGTGCAGATGTGAACAGTCATGATGGGGGATTGAATGAGGTTTTGAGGAAGTTGCATGAGGCAGGGTTAACAGTGAGTGCAGATAAGTGCAAATTTGGTGTGATGCAAGTTGATTACCTGGGGCACACATTGTCAGGAGATGGGGTTAAGCCAAAAAATAAACTGTTTGAGGCTATTGAATGTGCCCCATCACCGGTTGACAGGGAGCCATTATGATGTTTCTTACAGTGGGCTGAATACTATTCTAAGTTTGTTCAGCATTTTGCAGACAAAGTGCACAGTCTGAAGGTCTTGATAAAAAAAGGTGCACAGTTTCTGTGGACTAATGCATGTCAACAAGCTTTTGAAGGGATAGAAGGGATATTGTGAAAGCCATGGCCCTCAAACCTTTTGATCCACGTGATAAGATCATGGTGGTGGTGGATGCAAGTGCTTACGGGTTAGGTGCTGTGTTGATGCAGAAGAAAGATGGATTCTAGAGTGTTGTAGCATTTGCTTCGTGTACACTCAAGGGTGCGGAGGCCACTTATTCTGTCATTGAGAAAGAAGTGTTGGCGTGCTGGTGGGGCATCAACTACTTCAAAACATGTGTGAGGGACAAATTTTGAGTTGAGAACCAACCATAGACCTCTCATTGACATTCTTACCACTAAAGGTGCTGGTAGAGCAACGCCCAGAAGTGCGAAATTTGTATACGGTTTGCAAGAATATGATTTCCAACTGAAGTATGTTCTGGGGTATAGGAATATGACTGTCTGTCTCATTTACCAATGCAGAGTCAGGAAGAGAGCAATGGAAACGAAGATAGGTAAGAATGGTTGGTGGCAAGTGTGGATGAGTCGTGTAGAGTGGCCGTAATTCAGGAAGAGTGGAAGCGAATAACTTTGAAAGATGACGTGATGAAACAAATGATTACATATTTGGCCAATAACACAGGGCAGGAAATGGATGGAGAAGGGAATACGCAGATTATAGGATGATTTGGTCAGAATTGTCGGTCGTGGATGGAATTGTTAGGAGAGTGGGTAGGTTGGTGGTGTCTTTAGTGTTGCGTACCAAATTGTTGAAGTTGCTGCATAAATGACACAGTGGAATGTCTGGAATGAAGAGGAGAGCTAGGTGTGACTTTTGGTGGCCAGGCATGGACAAGGAGGTTGAGAGATGTTTGCGGAATTGTGTGGCATGTATGTGGAGTAAGAAATCGCATAAGTCAGAGGAATCCACCATAATGCCAGACTAACCATGGCTAAGGGTGGCGATGGACATTTGTGGACCATTTAATGCCAGTGGGATAGAGCACAAATACGCCATTGTCCTGGTGGACTATTTCACTAAATGGCTTGAGATAGCATTCGTGAGAGAGACAAAAGTATCCAATATTATAGATTTCTGCGAAGATGTATTCCATAGAGAGGGATATTCTGAGCGTTTGATAACAGATAATGGGCCACAATTCATTGCCGTCGAGTTTGAAAGGTACAAGGAAAAAACTGAGGCGTCACTTCATACCACCGCAGTTTATAATCCTAGAGAAAACGTTGAGAGGTTCAACCGTGTGCTAAAGGAATGTGTGTAACTGGCTGATGAGTGTGGCGAAGAGTGCAAAAATGCCGTCAAGAAAATGTTGAGGAGTTATCAGAACACACCCCACACGGCCACGAAAGAGACCCCGTTTAGTCTTCTTAAAGGACGGCAAGGGGGTAGCAAGGTGACACCTGCAAGGATGGGCAAGTCCAGCTCTAAGTGTGTGGACCAGGAACACAGAGCTCAGAAATTATCAGGAGAAGTATGTGCGCAGGCACAATGATAAGTTGAAAAGCAGCACACGAAGTTTGTGATTGGTGACTGGGTGAGGACTTCCCTTATTGGAAGTCAAATGCAGGTTTGTCCAAATGGCCCAAGCCCAAGCAAGTCAAAAAGGTAGTTGGCAATAATGTGTGGGTGGATGATGATAAAAGGTGGAACAGTTATAGAGTTACTTTATATAATGAGTTGGAACGTTACATTTAGTTGAAGGGAAAGACACCAATAGTCCCAAATGTTGATCCTGTTACTAAGCAGGGAATTAGTAAGACGGAACTTATCAGAACTAAACCAATTTGGCAAAAGTATTATGTGTGTGCCTGATGGCATGTGATGTGATATGCCTGGACAAGGCTAATTGCGTGCTGACATGTTTCTGCATCACAATGTATGTTATTGAGTTTAATTTTTCTTGGTCGTGGATGTGCTACAGTTTTCTATTTATTGTGCACTAGGGTTTCATGTGCCTTGAACACTGTTTTTCATGTGCATCAGGCTTAACCATGTATTGCATTATATAATGTAGTTTTATGTTCTTGAGTTTTGTTTTATTATTAGGGAAGGGAGATATGTAGCAACAATGACATCATCTGATTGCTAGCTCCTCTGGATTCTAGAGTGTGGACTCCAGGGGCAGAGAGCAGGCAGTTGCTGAAGGAGGAGGACTTCAGGGGTTGTTGTACTGGACTCAATAAACCAGTTTCACCTTTCTTCACATGTCTTGGTGATTTAAACGTTTTCTGTCTGTATTTAGCTATAAAAATAAGTAAAAAAAGAAAACAGGGAGCCTTAGCTATAATGCACTACTAACATGGTACTGACACGTTTGTGACAGAGTATCCCATCTGCCAAACTCTAAATAAGGCTCTTAGGGGCTTATTTACAAGCCCCTTGCGCCGCTGATGCGTCACTTTTTATCACATAAAAAGTGACAAACCGGCGGCACAAGGGGCTTGTAAATAAGCACCTTAGTCTTTAGTTGAGTCATATTTAGGTGGTCCTTTTCGTAGGTATACAGGGGCTTTGTCACATTCTGCTTCATGGATAGTGCACATGGCCTTAAATGTAATCCTTACAGCTGCTGGGAGCCAGCATTCACTTCTATTGCACTGAGCTGGGTGTGAAATCTGGAGAGGTGAGTGATAGTAGCAGAATGTTGGCTAGCTTGCCAGAATTCGTCTATGATCTTTTTAATCATGGCCTCTTTGATTTCTAGAAATCTGTGACAGGAAATTTCAGTCTTGAGAGATGGGTACTTGAAAAATAAGTATGACAATTATCACAAAATAATTATTTCAGGTCTGTACAAGGAGTTAATGAAGAGTTTGCATGTGACCGATATAATGGTTCCCAAGTTTTGGCACAAACCTCAAGAGGTATCCTCTTCTTATGGATATCTATATAGGAAGTAAAAGAAGGAGGTGGTCAGAGGAGTTCATGTTTTGAACTGGTGTTTGGGGCATCATTTTGATAAGAGCTAAGTATGGTGTGGGTGGTCTGCCATCTGTAGGTAAGGTACAGCTTTGGGAGCCTAGTTCAGAGAAGTAGCCAAGTAGGACTTACTTTGATATAATCCACCTTCCTACTGACAAGGAAGCTGTGACAATATGACTCAAGCAGGTTACTAGACTCAGCCATGCTGCTGAGTATACTAACACGCAATCATTGCAACGTACAGTACAATAACAATGTATGGTAGTTTGTGTACAGAAGTAGCTAGAAAGCACATACAACTATAAAGGAAAAGGTGTGCTGTACATGGGTGGGGTGATATGGCTCAGTGGGAGGGGACTTTGTTGAAGTGAAGGGATGTGTAGGAGGGAGGATGAGAAAGAGGCATGGGGAGAGGGTGAGTGAAGAGAGGCCATGAAGAGGAGCCCAAAAACAGGAGAACAACAGAAAGGGGCAAAGGAAGGGCATTAATAGACATGGGTGAGGCCCCAACATTTTCCAGTCAGCTAAACTGAAGGTCTGAACGAAAGCCATCAGTTTCACTACTACTCCCCTGCACCTGTGCATGGGATGTAGATTAAGGATGGCTGAACCATAGCCCTCCTGTTGCATTCAACATTCCACAGCTTTACCTTAACATTTGTTAGTGCAAGCCCAGGCGAACCTTCCCCTCATCCCTCGCTCATCTGCTGATTGACAGAGTGTGGAGGGACTTTGGAAGGACAAGCGCAACTTGTGAATCATTGCACCTTCTTCCTGCAGAGCAGCACCACTTACAAGAGAGGGTGAAGGAAGAACCTGTGTCTATGCATGTGTACATGCATGTTTGTGTTTGCATGTGTTTGAGTTCAGGTGTTCATGAATGTGAATGCATGTGTGCTTTTGTGTGAGTAGGGGTCGTCTGGGGTAGGAATAGTGGCAGTATGGAGAAGGTATGCTCGGGAATGGGGTCGCTCATGCTGTCCTATTATGGCCTATATTTCACAAGTTGGGGGCTTTCTTGACCCAATTTGGCTATCCATAGCATAACAGTGACCCATCATTGCCATCTTCTGGTCTTTCTTGGTGACATTCCTGTACTCCCTGGCATAACACTGGTACATTCTTTTTATTGTGCGTATTTTCAGTGATGTTTTGGTTATCCATGTTAATTAGTGTCACATATTTACCACATTTTGTGCACTATTGATGAAATTCTAGCCATACCTGGAAAACAATTGGCCCATCCTTGACATATTGTGGACATTATTGATGATATTCTTGTTATCGCCAGCATAAAAATGGCCCATACTTGATTTACTTTGGGCATTTATGTAGACATCCTGCCTATTCCTGGCATAAGACTAGCTAATCATTTACATATTGCAAGCATTCCTGACAAGAGTTTGACTTTGCCTGTCATAATAGTGACACATCCTTAATATACTCTTCGAGACACTCCCAACAGTCTGGGGGCATTGCTGGACTCACTCTCCTAGACTTTATTTTGACCCAGGAGAAAAGAGGAGAGAGAAGAAGGTGGGACTCTGTTGCAGATGCTTTATCTAGTGCATTTCTACACTGCACAGAGTGACCCACGCAAGGCAGGATCGGTCCAAGACCGGGCCAAGACAAGCCCATCTGAGCCTGTCAGAGCCCGAAAGAGGCTGGGCTGGGCCACCCCTCTGACATCTGGTCCTTCTGAGCCTCCGTTGGTAGGACAAGTACATTAATAGTAGACATGGGTAAGCGGAAATTGACCAACTGTTCTAATCCTGCTATGGAAGGGGGCTATGCCAGAGCCACAATCACAAGTTACTTAACAAATGCTATGGGCATTGTTAATTCTAAAATTGAAACTGTGGTGGGGATGCTAGAAACAATGGAACATGCAGCAACTACTGGTCCTACAGAGAACTTTATCATAGATAGGCAAATATGTAAAATGGGAGGGGAAGTGGCTAATATAAAGCCTGCAGTAAGAACAAACCTGTCTGGGATGCCTGAAGAACTATGTAATATCAGCACTTAACGCTCACTTCTTAGCACTATTTTTAGGCTCCCGCCACTGAAAAGAAGAAGAAAAAGGAGACTGTGCGTGACTTGCATCACAAGGGGAAGCTCACACTTGGCCTCGACATTCACTCTGATGTTTCATGTGGGAATTCCCATGTTTGTTCTATGGACGCTGAGATATTTTAATTTATTAATCCTCACTGGCACAGGTTGGACACACACATACAAACTGAACAGTATTTAAAACTAAATTTTGATGCTGTCGCGGAGAGGTTAAAATCCTTGGAAAGTAGCATTACAACTTCGTGTGACAATATAAAAGGTCAGTTGAGGTCTACTGTTGGAAATGGCCCTTTCTACAGGGTCACCCCAAACGTTTTGCCTTCCTCCTCCTCTTTGTCTGACCTTGTTTGGGTTGGACGTGGAGGCTGGGTTGATTTACTAATTGTGAAACTTTATTTCGTTTTTCAGTGTGAAAACAATATGAGTGACGCTGTTGTCTGTTGTTTATCCGGTATGATCAACGGATATCATCCGTCCTGACACACTGTGGTTGTTTCTTCTTTTCTTTTTTAGGTCCTACCAGGAGGTTGTCCCTGCTGGTACCCTTGAGGAAAGAAAGTGTGGTAAGTGTCCACTCAGCAGTGCTAAATGTATTCGTCCTTCACCAATACCTGTGTGAAGAACCTTATGATGTTCTTTCCTTAATACGGAAGGTAAGAGGAAGGTATATGTGAGCTCTCTCCCACTGTATCCAAAGGACTCCCCTGTTTGGGGTCTTCGGCCCAAGGGAGGTCTTCCCTTTGTGGAAAATGTTTGTTATATAAGAGGCTTTCGCTTTGAAAGATAGAAGAACCATATATAGAAATCATAGAGAAAGAGGACACTGCCGCTGTCCACCTATGTGAGTTAAACAAAACACACAAGCAAACATAAAAAAGATCCCACTCTGTGTCTTTAAAAGCAAACACAGTGACGCTGGGTGAAACCAAAGCAATTTTAGGAGCAAAACACAGTGATCCTCATGGCCTGTCAGAAAGTACAATAAACAAGAATATAGTGCAATACATTTTAAAACGTCCCGTCCTTAAAGGCCAGCAGTATCCAACTTCCCCCTCCCGAATCACTCACTGAAGTGCCACAACTATTCTGAGTTGGGGCTGGCAAATTCATGTTCTCTGACTGTGTCTACCACTCCTTGGACGACATCTCAGGAGTTTCAAGGCTGTCAGTGTAGCTTGTCTTGGCTCTCGATACGCCTTTTCCACTCCCCGTGATTCCTGTCGGCTCCTCTCTCCTCCGATCCTCCCGGATCGTCTCTCCTCGCTTTGTCCTTGCTTCCATGTTCTCTTGTCCTCCGGCTATACAGTCTTCCATGTTCTCCAGCTGCACAGCAGTCTCGTCTTTTCCTCTGCCTTTTAATTTGGTGGTCCCGCCCTCCTGATAAGAAGGAGAGAAGTCCTTCTTCAGTTTTGGTAGTTTGTGGTGCTGCCTCCACCCTTTCTGAAAGTCCATCTTTTGTTTTCCCTTATAGGTATGTCGACGGTATGGGAAACGGAAGGATTGCCCTGCAGGACGCTGCAATGGTATGTCAAGGTGTTAGGTTTGAAAATCCCATTCCTGCAATGCACTCGTTTCATCCTATATTAGGTTAGATATGTGTGGCTAAATATACGCCATTTGTATTCACGTTATGCAACCCACTGAGTTATCCCAGCAATGTGCAAGTTTTCCTGTAGTTAGCCAGTGTGACTCCATTTTGTATTTCGTAATCCCTATTGGGCTACTTAGGCCGTGTCTGAACTAAGCCTCATCATTCGTATTGCCTGCCTCAGCAGAACACTGTATTTTGTTATTATTTTCTCTCTGTTCAAGGCTGTTTTCCGACTTACTAATGAATAGGCCATTCTGCCCTCGCATATCTGAGTGTGTAGTTCTGCTCCCACCTTAGGAGACGCTGAGACTCAGCGCGGTGACCTCAAATTGTAGATAGTATGTACCCATCTGGCAGGTGGTAGCCCATCCTCCTGTGTCTTCTTTGTTCATGTTCAGCTCAGGCCGGTAACTTTCCACTGTGGGCGTGGTTGGAGGCTGGGAAGAATGATTACTCACTGCAGACTGTTGGGGAGTTAGTCCCTCGGCAGACATCTTAGGGTGCAGGTCAGATTGGACTCCTCTGCAGAGTATTGCTAATAAAATGTATGTTTGTATTCTCTACTGTCTGACCGACTCATCATTACTTGGGAAGGCCTAGCAGGTGGTTGTAAATAACCCGGGTGGCCCCTAGGGGCCACTTCCTTCAGTGGGGCCAAGGGGGGTGATTCTCCACAATTACATATAAGTCATCCCTGAGGTAGACCCTGGACAGCCCATGCGGAGGGTGCAGTGTATTTAAAAAGTAGGACATGTACTTTTAAGTTTTACATGTCCTGGTAGTGAAATACTCTTAAAATTAATTTTTTAGTACTTCAAGTCCTAGCTCTCCCACAGGACAACATTGGAATTGCCTTATTACATTTTAGAAGTGTAATTTCCAATTGGGAAAAGATGGGACCCCCAAATTTAGTGTCTCTGGAATCACAATGTAAAAACACAACTTATGGTGAAGTTGGTTTTTAAATTGCAATTCTGAAAATGCCACTTTTAGAAAGTTGGCATTATCTTACTTTAACCATTTGGTGCCTTCTGCCCGTCTCTGGAATACATGTCCGGGGTGGGTAAAAGCTGACTTTCTGCATTCCCTCTGGACAGCCACACACAAAGGAAGGGCAGGTGTGACTGAGTGACCAACTGCATGCTGATGGGTCATCCAGAGCAGGATGGGAGGGAGAAGGTGACACTTACATCTGAAGGGGCTATGT
This sequence comes from Calotriton arnoldi, assembly GCA_963921515.1. Lineage (NCBI taxonomy): Eukaryota > Metazoa > Chordata > Amphibia > Caudata > Salamandridae > Calotriton > Calotriton arnoldi. The sequence goes on along the minus strand of CAWUFW010009734.1, from coordinate 352,306 downwards.
CCTGTCCCCACACAAAGGGTTGCAGACCTCCCTGTAGTGAGTCTGGAGCCAGGGCAGGAAAAGCTCAATCTTGTGCGCTTCAAAGGCATCTCTTTAAAGTCTCCCTATTTCAAAGGCCCAACTGGGTATAAGTACTGGACCTCTGATACCACCAAAATCATAACACAACTGGAACTGAGGCCATTCTACCAGGAAGAAGGACTGCTTTGCTACCAAGAGGAGCTGCCACTTTACTGAGCTGTTTTGCTGTGTTGACCTGCTGCCTGCTGCTTCTTGGTTGGGAATGAGAAGGACTGGAGCTGCATCCCTGCATCCCAGAACCTAAGTATCTCCAAGGGCTTGTTGGCATGTCTCCTGCTCTGCAAAGTGGTGCCTATCATGTCCTATGCTCTTGGAAGTGAGTTTTCAGTGCTGCAACCAAGCAAAATGCACTCATGATGATGTTGCATCGATCAGATCTGGCGCATTTCCTTCTACACCGATGCATCGCCACTGCTTCATAAACCACGGACACTGCATCGGCAACAGTGCAATGCATCGTCTCCGGTTTGCGACACATCTCTGACTTTGCACGGCTTTACGCCAACGGATCGCTTTGTGCTGCACGCATCGCCTACCGCCCAGTGGTTTGACGATGAAGCATTGCCCCGATGTTCATTGCATCTTGACTCTCGATACATCCTCGACTTTGCCCAGCTCGGAATGGATGCATTGCCCCTTCTACAAGATAGACAGCGACACATCACTTTACTTTGCTACATGCATAGCCCTTGGCATTGATACATCAAAGGTACTGTTCAGCGGGCCAAAGCTGGTCCCTGTACCCGACCCGCAGTCCATTGTGGTCAGCTGGAACATTTGAATTTGCTCCAGTCAAGCGTGACAAGATAGCCCTGGTTGGGGCTATTTATATCTAAGCATTTCAAAACAGTTTATTCTTTAAAAATGTATATCCTGACTTCTGCTTATTGGATTTGCAGTTGTTTTGGTCTTGTTTTACTCATAAAAATATTCTCTTTTTTTCTAAACTCGTGTGGAGTCCTTTTGTGGTGTTTTCACTGTGTTACTGTGTGTTGTGTGCACAAATACTTTACATATTGCCTCCTAAGTTAAGCCTGCCTGCTCTGTGCCATGCTACCAGAGGGTGAGTACAGGTTAATTTATGGTGTGTAACTAACTTACCCTCACTTGAATTGGAGTCCCTACTTGTACAGGGTGTATACCTCTGCCAACTAGAGACCCAACTTCTCACATCTACTATGATTCCAACTAAAGACACCCCTTCTCTGAGTTCAATCGAAGTACATGAAAGTAGGGGTGGGCAGAACTCCCGGGATTGGCCCCCGTGGAATTCTGCAGAGTTACATAAAAACTCAGCAAGATTACGCAGAGTTCCTCCAATAGGCACGCCACAGTTTTTGCTCTGTGATTTAGCACCAGTAACGTGAACACCACCATGCGGTGAGCCAGAGGGCTTGGCTACTCGTGTTGATTTTGCTGCCACTCAAGTAGATTTTCTAGCGACAGCCTTCTGACCGGGAATGGTTGCAGAAAGATGTCTATCTAGCAACTGGAAATCATGCTAGGGGATGCCAAATCTCGCTCGCCAACTTACCTTCCTGGAGCCACATGTCAGAAAAAGTTCCACTGTTCGTCGATTGGCAGAATTTGGCCTGAACTCCACGTCGGCACATGGAGTCGGCAAAATTCCACCAATTTCATGGGCAATTTCGTGGGCAGAACTGAATTTTCCGCCCACCCTTGCATGAAAGCCACTCATCAGTAACCCACTCAGGAGTGACTCCCTTAAGATCGTGCATCATCCTAGATCACAGTTTACCAGGGCATTAGTGGTTGACCTCACTCAACTTCTCCATGTGAATGAAACAAATATTAATGCAAATAAAGAGCCAGTTACTGATAATTCCATAAGACTTTTGATACACTTCCCTTCACTGTAGCATACACTTACTGGTAACGTAAGGAATCAGTCAGAGAGAGCCTGTACCTGGGGGATAAGGGCACATCCCTTGCACAATCAAATTTCAATCACACGCTTCATCTGCCCCTAGAAGTAACACCATATGTTCTGATTTTTAAGGATGTTCAGAGCCTCCTCCCTAATCACCCTGAGCCACGGTCTGCCCTGAAGAAAACAATAGTACATTGGTTATTTAAGAGGATGGGAAATATAGACCATTTGTCGAAAGAAAATTTGATGGTAAAAAGGGTACTATGGGTAGGTAATTCAAAGAAATCCTGTGAGGGTGATTGTGTTGCAGTGAACTTTAGAAACCCTGACTTTGTGAGTACTATCGAGGGCTATCTCGTCAAACATCTCAACTGAATTATATCACAGTGGTCCCTTTGGGGTAATTTTATTTTTATAAAGGTTCTATTTCATCAAAGATATCACCAAAACAAAATGAGACGGTAAGGCTTGAAGGCATGACATACAATGTTTCAACACATAATGGTTTGACTATCCATTGATAGCCTAGATTGACAGAACCTGCAAGTCTTTTGAAACTAACAATTTACCCATAGACACTGAAGGTGACTCTAGTGAGGGCAGGGGCCCAACAAGGAAGGAGAAACATTCGTCGTTAAAATTCTTGTATGCACGATAGGTTGCACAGTTAAATAAGATAACTACACTGGCAACCTGAAATGTGGTGGGGGTTACAAACAAACTGGCAAATCCTGATTGACTTAGCATAATATGTCTCCAGGAAACATGGACAGGTGATAGTTTCCATATAGATGGTTTTAGTACGGAAGATTTCCCAGCATATCACCATTCCTCATAGACATCATTGGGGGCTTAGCATTACTCATCTAACAGCTAAGTTCTAGGGGCCACATTTACAAGAAACTGACGTATTACTGCGTTAAAGCAGCGATGCACCAGTTTACTTGCACCTCCAGCAGAAACCCTTGCGCCACCATAGATGTGCCGTATTTACACAACGGTGCACCATTACGCAGGTTTTTTGTGCATTGCTGGAGTTGGTGGGAAAACCAAAGGAACTCCAGCAATGCGTCACAATACAGAGGCAATGCGTCAATTTTCACTGACGCATCACCTATTGAATGGGGACCAATGTGTTAGAGCATGAAAAGGTGACAAAGTCCCCTTGCGCTCAAACATATTGGTCTTGGATGTGATGCATACAAGTGGGCATAGTGCCCACTTCTATGTGTGACATCAGCACGTAATGTCACAAATTGTGACATCATGTGCACATACCTACCTTCTATGGCCCACTTACCTCGTGACTTGATTGCATATTGTAATCAAGTACCTACAGCTAGTGGGGTCCCTTGTGCACAGCCAATGCATCCTCCCTACGCCTGGATTTAGCAGACGTGAGGATTGGGATGCATTGGCAGCGTTCGTGCCTGAAACCGAAAAAAAAGTGGTAAAAACCACTGCAGCAGTTTTACGGTAGGCGTCTCCGATGGAACGCCTACCTTGCATAAATTAAAATCTAACTTGGCGCAGACAATTCCGGCCCAGGTAAAAAACGATGGAACCTTAAAAAAAGTGACACATCTACATCCATGTAAATATGGAGCAGATGTAGCGCCACCGTTGCGTCAAAAAAAGTGATGCAATGGCGGTGCAATGGCAGTGCTAGGCAGCGCAAGGGGCTTGAAAATAAGCCCCAAGAGGTGTAGTAAGGATTCCCCCTTTCATCAATTACTCTGCATAGAAACCATGCCAAGTGCAGACTTATTCACTATACATTTTTCTAAGAATTATTTTAACTCAAACCGGGTGAATGTAGTTGAAGATTTGAAGCAGTATTTAGAAAAGTACATTATTCCATCAAAGAAGAATGCTTGCATTGTATGGGCTGAGGATTGCAACATTTGCTTAAGTATGCATGCATCTGAGGACGTCTGTGGATTTGAGGACAACAAAGGATTTGGCTAGACATGTGTTATACACACGGCTTATGGGAATGCTTTGAAATATTTATTTACATTTCTGAACTTGAGCTTAGTGGGGGATATAAGCTCTATACCCATCCCCTACCTCCAAACTCCAAAGACAGAGGGGCTTTGAGCATGATCAATTTTATTCTGGTATTCGATATCTTAGATTCCTTTATGAGAGGGCTAGACGTTACCAGGGGCAGCTGGCACATATATGCACCAGTGGGGTAGGAATTTAAGTGGCTGGTGGGTGGGTGCATGCATGCAGGCAAGGTGAGTGGCTAATAATAAAAACTAAAGTCACTTACCTTGCATGCTGCGCGTCTGACGTCCTCCTCGTTCCCTCCACTGTCGGCTCCGTGGGTTCCAGCCTCCAGGAAATTCCACTCCAAACCTGACGCTACTCTCACCAGCATGAGAGCAGCCCCAGGATTGGATGGAGCGTCATGGCTGGATGCTCTTTCAGGCCCTTTAGGCCTGTGCTTGGTCTCCACCCAGCTGTCTAAAACAGCTTAGTGGAGAGCTGCAAAGTGCGAATGTCACTTTGACCGGCTCAAGAGAGCTGTCTAAATTGACATGTGTACTTTGGAGGGTCCATCTTGCTCCTCCAGTCCTCTATGTTGCCAATCGGCAGCAGAGGAGGACTCCCGCCCATTTATCCCGGCTGAAGGCTGCTGCATGCTAAACGTAAAAAATAAAATAGAAATGAAATCATTTAATTGCTATTTTATAGTTCACGTTTAGTGCCGCTGCAGCGGGTGGGGGGGCAACGCCCCCTCGTACTCACGAAGAAACTGCCACTGGACCTGATCCTTTCACTGTTAAGCTCCTTCTGGTGGTAAGCAAGATTGACCCTAAGGCTTTTGTTACTAACCTGGAAGCCTCTCCACCAAATAGAGTGTGCATTAGATGGTACGGGGTCGACCCCAATTAATTTCTTCCTGAGTTGATATCACAGAATGCGAGTAATTTCAATACCTGTTTGTCTGGAGATGCTAACCACTAAGAAGGGGGCCCCTGGAAATAGGTACTAGGCAGGTGAGGCAGGGGAGAGAGACCAGACCAATAAAAGGGAATCGACCTGCCTAAGAATAGGATATATAGTGCCCTGAATAGGGTCAGCAAATAATCAGCAAAAACTGGGCTAACAAAGGCATATTAATCAAATAAAGTTTTACATTAGAATTTTTTTTTGCACAAGGTTATTTTATATAAATATTTATTATCATTGTTGAGATTCATTCGATTTTATCAAAATTAGCAAAGAGACAAAAAAAAGACAAATATGTCACATATATAAAACCGTTACATAATAACTGAGTCCCACAAAAACACATTCAATACCAACACTCATTCAAGATTTACAAAAATACATACTAACACAGGCATCACTAACAATCAAACACATTCAGACAAAATTACAAATCCATACAGTTACAAAACAATCACAGTTTATATACAACCAGGAGTTATAAGTATGAGGATTTTTTTTCGTGTATTTTCCCAGTTATGAATAAAAGTTAAATCCAAAAACACGAGATTAGTTCAGCGCCAACACGCGTTTCGGTGTTTGGCCCAATGCGGGCTACACCTTCCTCAGGGCAGCATAGATATGTAATGTGGGACACACAAGGCACAACCTGATGGGGAGGGGGCATAAGGAGATGGATAAAAAACAAACACACAATCAATAAAAATATATTGCATAGAGTTGCAATAAACATATTCAGTTTAAATTATAAGGAATATATAAAGTACATAATTGTTAGATTGTATAGCTTAGCAATGCAAAGTGTCATAAAGAAGCACATATGTTAGCCACAGAGATGCATGGAAGACTGTATTAAATATGAATTACGAATAAACTTTTCAATAAATGAGTCGGAGGAGAGTGCACCAAGATAGACAATCAACCTAAAGGAAATAATTGGAGAATGAAATAATAATAACACTAAAAAAGGAAAAAACCCAAGATATTGTGTGTGAAAAATACCAACACATAAGGAGACACCCATACATCCAGTGAAAGACAATATACATATATACATGTGAACCAAAAATACCTTAATGTAGGTTATCAAATCATATTGGGACAACCCATGTTGAGTCCAGTTCAACAGTGGCTAGCTAGGCGAAAAAATATATATAGGTGTTGGTCAGACTACTCGTGAGAAAACTAAGGATCTAGTCATGGTAGTAGTTCACCTACGTGCCTTACCTAAAAGTTGGTACAGAGAGCGTGTTTTTAAGCATTCATAAAAATCAAAAACGGCGGCGAGGACAAGCCGATGTTAGCGTCCAAAGTCCGAGGTTCTGAGAGTTTTTCAGCGCGTATTACAAAGGTTCCAACGAGGATCTATAACGTCAAACGGGGAAAGGAATCAACATGAGATACAAGGAATTAACATAAGGAAGGATAAAGGGCATAAACATCACAAGCCGAAGGGTGGTTACATTCATATGCCCTCACGGGTCGCCCACTAGCCAAAAGAGGATATACTTAGCTCAATTTAACGGTTCCAACTAGGAATCATGAGTGCTTAGGGTAATGGCTAGGGGGGGGGGGGGAAAGGGGGGAAGGGAAAGGGAGAAAGAGCGGGGAACAGAAAAAAGGGGGGGAGCCGGGGGGCCAGTCGATGGGACAAATGAAAGATCGAACACATGTCAATTACTTGAATACAAGGTGGTATAAAGATATTTACGAAAAAGGGGCCAGGCGGAGAAATGCTCTCAAATAAGGCAACCGGTTACCCAAATAAGTGTATATCAAGGCCACAGTAGGCATTCATCGACTCACCAAGGTTTTAGCTCAAAACGTGCTGCAGCGGGGTTTCTTCAGGCAGCAAGCAGCGTAGTTAGCTCCCAGATATATATAAATAAAGTGAAGCCAATCTCGAGGGAAGGGGATATCGACTATTCAATGAGCGGACCCCATGAATGGATTGCGAACAACCAGGATAGAGTAAGTCTAAAATAAAAATAAATAACAACCGGTAGAACAAAAGTGGTTATGAAATGCACAACCGCTAGCCGAAACACAGGGATAAAAGCGAAGAGGTAATACGAGGCCAGAGGGGCAAAGTGCTCAACCATATAGCTGGGGTAGTTCAATAAAGACAAAATGAGTCAGCACCAAAGCAGTCATTAGTAAACTTACCGCGGTTAAGCTCAAGTATTGCCGAAAACAGGGGTTCCTAAGGCGGCAAGCGGGACAGTAGGTTCCCAAATCCCGTAAGTGAGATGGAGCCGATACTTCCCGTATATAATGACAAAGAAAACAAGGACGCCATACGTAAGGGGCGGAGCTTAAGGTTCAAAGTTTAGTTACAATGAAGGTAGGACTGTCACAGACCCGGTCTAACAGATAACTACAAGGGCGTCCATGACAGAGCCTTCTTGTGGAGGTAGGATCCTTTCCTGTTTGAATTTGCACTCTCTCCAGGATCGACCACCTACGGTCCTTGTCAGAATGACCAAATTCCAACCAATGATTAACCAAAGGGGCCGAGAGTTTTTTTGTTCTAATGTTTGATTTATGTTCCCCTATCCTCGTTCTGCATTCTCTGCCTGTCTCTCCAATATATGCCAGATTGCAGGGGCAAAGAATGACGTATACAATATTGGAGGTACGGCAGTTGGTCAGTTCACGTAATGATATAGTGCGCTCATTGATCTGGATGGTGCTGCCCACGATCGCATTAGGGCATGCCTGACATGTACCACAACGGTGGTTTCCACAAATGGGGAGACAGCCAGTAATAGATTTTTGGCAAAGGGGAGGGCGTTCAGGGATTTTTCCTCTCACAAGATAGTTTTTGAGGTTTTTATTCCTCCTGAAAGCGAACAGGGGTTTGGATAGTTTATGTTCGCAATCGTCCATGTTCAATAAATACCACAAGGAATTGATGGTATGTCGTATTTTGTGGTTGATGTTGGAATGCTTGGTTACGCAGACCAATTTATCCAATGATTCGGTGTCTTTGTGTTGGAACATGGCGTCACGATTATAATACCTAGCCCTTTTCAATGAGTGTTTGATCAGTCTATATGGATATCCCCCGTTTAAAAGTTTCTCCTTCAGGGTGTCTGCTTGCTTAAGGAAGTCTCATTGAAAAGGGCTAGGTATTATAATCGTGACGCCATGTTCCAACACAAAGACACCGAATCATTGGATAAATTGGTATTTATTGAACATGGACGATTGCGAACATAAACTATCCAAACCCCTGTTCGCTTTCAGGAGGAATAAAAACCTCAAAAACTATCCTGCAATCTGGCATATATTGGAGAGACAGGCAGAGAATGCAGAACGAGGATAGGGGAACATAAATCAAACATTAGAACAAAAAAACTCTCGGCCCCTTTGGTTAATCATTGGTTGGAATTTGGTCATTCTGACAAGGACCTTAGGTGGTCGATCCTGGAGAGAGTGCAAATTCAAACAGGAAAGGATCCTACCTCCACAAGAAGGAAAAGAGAGGTATTTTGGATCTTCCTTCTGATCTCTGTAAACAAAGGATTGAACAAACTTTGCCCATGGGAGAATGCGATTGTGTGAACCCTAGGTCCTCTTGTTTGCTACCCTTTGGACCTCCGAAGTAAGCTCTACCCTTCCTACTAGATAGGAGAGTAGGCCCTAATTTCTTGAACTTTTTAGTCTTTGTTGTTCGCCTCTTAAGTATTCTCCTTTGGACATGTCTTCCCCGTGGGATCTGTTACTCTAGGTCCCCACCAGTTTTATTTTGTGTTTTTTTCTTCCCCGTTTTCCATTTTCGTTTGATCCCTAGCCGTACGGACGTCCAGTTTGTGTTTGTGTATCTTTTAGATCGTCTTCACCCTAGAATCAATAAAATAGGATTTACATGTAGCCCCCTCTTTGGTTCTCTCTAAAGGAATTTATCCTCTCGTGCCATTTTGCTTTATGGATCCCTTTTATGATTATTTCTTTTTACATATTTGTTTTTTTGTTTTTTTATATGGGAAGGAATATACACCAATCTCATATATCTATTTTTCATGCTCTGTCATGGACGCCCTTGTAGTTATCTGTTAGACCGGGCGTGACAGTCCTACCTTCATTGTAACTAAACTTTGAACCTTAAGCTCCGCCCCTTACGTATGGCGTCCTTGTTTTCTTTGTCATTATATACGGGAAGTATCGGCTCCATCTCACTTACGGGATTTGGGAACCTACTGTCCCGCTTGCCGCCTTAGGAACCCCTGTTTTCGGCAATACTTGAGCTTAACCGCGGTAAGTTTACTAATGACTGCTTTGGTGCTGACTCATTTTGTCTTTATTGAACTACCCCAGCTATATGGTTGAGCACTTTGCCCCTCTGGCCTCGTATTACCTCTTCGCTTTTATCCCTGTGTTTCGGCTAGCGGTTGTGCGTTTCATAACCACTTTTGTTCTACCGGTTGTTATTTATTTTTATTTTAGACTTACTCTATCCTGGTTGTTCGCAATCCATTCATGGGGTCCGCTCATTGAATAGTCGATATCCCCTTCCCTCGAGATTGGCTTCACTTTATTTATATATATCTGGGAGCTAACTACGCTGCTTGCTGCCTGAAGAAACCCCGCTGCAGCACGTTTTGAGCTAAAACCTTGGTGAGTCGATGAATGCCTACTGTGGCCTTGATATACACTTATTTGGGTAACCGGTTGCCTTATTTGAGAGCATTTCTCCGCCTGGCCCCTTTTTCGTAAATATCTTTATACCACCTTGTATTCAAGTAATGGACATGTGTTCGATCTTTCATTTGTCCCATCGACTGGCCCCCCGGCTCCCCCCCTTTTTTCTGTTCCCCGCTCTTTCTCCCTTTCCCTTCCCCCCTTCCCCCCCCCCCCCCTAGCCATTACCCTAAGCACTCATGATTCCTAGTTGGAACCGTTAAATTGAGCTAAGTATAACCTCTTTTGGCTAGTGGGCGACCCGTGAGGGCATATGAATGTAACCACCCTTCGGCTTGTGATGTTTATGCCCTTTATCCTTCCTTATGTTAATTCCTTGTATCTCATGTTGATTCCTTTCCCCGTTTGACGTTATAGATCCTCGTTGGAACCTTTGTAATACGCGCTGAAAAACTCTCAGAACCTCGGACTTTGGACGCTAACATCGGCTTGTCCTCGCCGCCGTTTTTGATTTTTATGAATGCTTAAAAACACGCTCTCTGTACCAACTTTTAGGTAAGGCACGTAGGTGAACTACTACCATGACTAGATCCTTAGTTTTCTCACGAGTAGTCTGACCAACACCTATATATATTTTTTCGCCTAGCTAGCCACTGTTGAACTGGACTCAAAATGGGTTGTCCCAATATGATTTGATAACCTACATTAAGGTATTTTTGGTTCACATGTATATATGTATATTGTCTTTCACTGGATGTATGGGTGTCTCCTTATGTGTTGGTATTTTTCACACACAATATCTTGGGTTTTTTCCTTTTTTAGTGTTATTATTATTTCATTCTCCAATTATTTCCTTTAGGTTGATTGTCTATCTTGGTGCACTCTCCTCCGACTCATTTATTGAAAAGTTTATTCGTAATTCATATTTAATACAGTCTTCCATGCATCTCTGTGGCTAACATATGTGCTTCTTTATGACACTTTGCATTGCTAAGCTATACAATCTAACAATTATGTACTTTATATATTCCTTATAATTTAAACTGAATATGTTTATTGCAACTCTATGCAATATATTTTTATTGATTGTGTGTTTGTTTTTTATCCATCTCCTTATGCCCCCTCCCCATCAGGTTGTGCCTTGTGTGTCCCACATTACATATCTATGCTGCCCTGAGGAAGGTGTAGCCCGCATTGGGCCAAACACCGAAACGTGCGTTGGCGCTGAACTAATCTCGTGTTTTTGGATTTAACTTTTATTCATAACTGGGAAAATACACGAAAAAAAATCCTCATACTTATAACTCCTGGTTGTATATAAACTGTGATTGTTTTGTAACTGTATGGATTTGTAATTTTGTCTGAATGTGTTTGATTGTTAGTGATGCCTGTGTTAGTATGTATTTTTGTAAATCTTGAATGAGTGTTGGTATTGAATGTGTTTTTGTGGGACTCAGTTATTATGTAATTGTTTTATATATGTGACATATTTGTCTTTTTTTGTCTCTTTGCTAATTTTGATAAAATCGAATGAATCTCAACAATGATAATAAATATTTATATAAAATAACCTTGTGTAAAAAAAAATTCTTATGTAAAACTTTATTTGATTAATATGCCTTTGTTAGCCCAGTTTTTCCTGTCTGGAGATGCTAGTCACAATGAGGGTACAGACATCTTTGAAGCAATCTGTGCCACTGTTGATTTGATGCTGGTAAAAAATAAACCTCTAAAGAAAGGCCATCATCTCATGGAGTGGTTTGATCATGCTTGTAGCAGGGTTCATAAAAATGTAAAAAAATGTATTAAAAATAAGCCTGGGCGGAGTTCGTAGACTTCCGCTACGCAGAACTCCGCGAAGTGCAAAAAAAACTCTGCCGCGCTACGCAGAGCTCCGCGAGCAGCGGAGTGCTTTAGATAAATGCAGTTCGCTGTGATTTTGAGTGCCAAGTGCTTGTCCGCACTATGCAATCATTGCGAACAGCACCATGCACAGCGCAAGCGGGCGCTGCTTCCTTTCTGCCGTTAGAGTAGATTTTTACTCTAGCAGCAGCTTTCTCAACGCGAACAAACACGAGCGGTCGCGAGCATACGCGACCACTCGCAATGAGAAATCTGACCGCCAGCGTTAAAAAATCTCGCCTGGAGGTTGATTTTCCATGCTCGCGCTTGCCAACTTGATGATGACGATCGCGAACGAGGAAAAATCTAGTCGGGAGGTGGATTTTCCTCGCTCGCCAACTTGACGTTGACGAACGCGAGCGAGGAAAAAACTTCGCTCCGTGGAGTTTTTCGGAACAACACGAGCTCCGCGTAACGTGGAGTGCGGAAAACTCCGCAAACTCCATGAGAGGAGCGGTAGTTCACCGCCCAGACTCAATAAAAAATTAATTCCAGAGACCTAAGTGAAATCACCATGTACAGAATCTAATATAAACAGGTTTTGAAAGAGCACAAAAGTAAAGTTAGCGAGGAGGCATGATATAACTTGGTTAGAGCCAGTCAATTGAAAGATTCTATCTTATTCTGATCCACCGGTAATTTCCCTTATTTTAGTGCAGATAACGACCCCTTTCTGGAATTACTGAAGAATAATGGATAACCAAATATTGTAATATATTTTCGTCCAATGACTACATGAGTAATAACTCAAAGCACCATTCTCATGTAATTTCAATCAGGAGTAACTTACACTTTTATTACTGATGATATTAGTTTGGCCTTAAACAAAGTCAAGCAGGTAAAGCTGCAGGACCCTATGGGGTATCTATTGACCTGTATAAGGGGAACCATTCTATATGAGCGCCACTACTAACCAACGTATTAATAGTAGTGAGTAAAGGAGTGTTTCCGTCAATTTGGTTTGTGTCATCTTTTGTGCAATTTTTTAAAAAGGGATATAGATCTGACCTCCAGTGCTACTGTCTCATTTCGCTTTTGGATTCCCCTGTTAATATATTTAGCAGGGTGCTTTTAGAGCACGGAGCTGGAGCACGGACATTTGGCCCTACCCAGAGCACTTGGACTGTCCTCTTCTATCCACGGCTGTGGCGGTGAGTTTCAAGGGGCTGGTGTCTTCTTCTTTTGCTGCTGCTATGTAGGGGCATAGGGATTGGTCAGCCGGCCCCCCTCCCCACTCCATCACCCTTAATACCTCCTGACTGCAGCCCCTAGCATCAGGACTAAGTTGGCGGCCTCTCTTTGAAGGCTGGGGCCACCCTAATTACACCCACAGCAGTGATTTCCTTTGCGGAAGATGACCCCACTCAGGGGTCACTTCGGGGCACAGCGCAGACTGCCCGGCTCCCACTACTCCAGTTTCTCTCCCACAGCACCGAACCAATGACTACCTTTCCTTCATTTACGAACTCCCCTACACCGGCTATACAGCCTTCATGCCCTACAGTGCCAAGCTACCCCCTTCCTATAGTTAGCGCTCAGCACAAGCTCAAGAACAGCCGCAGGCTCCAGCACGCCACCTTCACCCACCACCACCCGCCCTTCAAACCCTATGGCCATCACCAGCTCGGGGGTCACTCCAGGCCCTAGATCTCCACCTGTGAGTGCAACAGCACCCCGAAGGCCTGGCTAGATGAGCACTGCAAAACTCGAGCAATGGCGAGAAGTTCTTGCGCTGTAAATATGTAATATATATTTGTCCAAACACAATTGCTGCAACTTTTCTTAAAATGTAATCTTGAGTGAATTTGCAACTTGCATATATGTAACTCTAAACACTAGTATCTGTAGCAGACATATGTACTTACTACCATTCTTATATGAATTTAGAGTTTAACTATTTCGTATCTTTTATGTAATTCATGGACTCTGAAGTCCTAATGGAATATAACTGGTTCTATTGTAAAGCTCTCTGACACCTTCAGGTAAAGTCCGTGCTATATAAAAATCCATAAAAAAATAATTAAATAAATAAATAAATAGAGAGATTGGAAACATGAGCTACGGGTCCTTCAATCAGTTCCAATCTGCAGTCCTGATTCAGAAAGTGTCAGGGCTCTTTAGAGCAGTGCCTAAATCTAGAGCCACTAGTAGGTAAATTCACCCAGGCTAAGAAGGACTATCTCTACCTGGTCTTCATAGACCTTAGCAGTGCGTTCGATCGTGAAAGTCATAATAAAGTGTGGCACATTATGAGGTCCTGGGAGCAGATGCCGAAATTATCTATCTTTTGATCCGACTGTGGCAGAGGCTCCTGCTAGGGTCCGATACAGCCCTGGTGCACAGGGTACAAGAACATTCCTTGTGAAGAGGAGTGTAAGACATTGATATGCATTGGGCCCCTTTTTGTTCCTACTGTAAATTAATGGACTAAAATGCACTCTTTTGAATTCTACTTCGGATCTGCCAAGGATTGGTACTCGACCGATTCCCGTCCTCTTGTATGCAGACAATGACGTCCTTATGGCGTGTACTGCGAACGGCTTACAATTGCTATTAGATTCTTTCACGTCATATATGGATAGCCCAGAACTAAAGGTGAACCTTAAAAAATACATTTATATTGATTTGCTAAAGGGGTGCTCCCAAAACTAGGGATTTTGTTATCAAATGTGTTCAGATCCCCAGAGTCTCCATGTTCTGTTATTTAGAGATTCTGTTTGACAGTTGTAGAAACGGAAGTCCTCAAATGCGCCTTAAGAGATAGCAGTTAAACAAAATAGCTACAGCTATTCACCTCCAAATTGGGGGCAAGGCCTATTAGAGACATGCTTACAGTATACAACAGCAAGCCATGTATGGCTCTAGTAAATAGGGATATGCTGATTGCCAGCAATTGCATAGAGTGGAGAACTTGGTAGTCAGAAGACTTCTTGCTGTTCCTCAAGCTACCCCAGCTTTCATTGCCACAAAGAAGCAGGCCTATTTCACATAGACGACATCATCAAACTAAGAACAATAGAGTTTGTGTTCTCTATTTAGGACAAACCAGAAGCCAACCTGAACAGAGCAATAAAAACGGTTTGCCTATCTCTCGATCATCCCTTTAAAATGTTGCCTAAACAAGGTAGAACTTAAATGTAAATTGAAAGGGATAGCGCGGGCTGATAGAGAACGACGTGAAATGTTTAAGAAAAACAGTGGCTGTCACGCTTTAATTCAATTAGGTGACCTAATCAGTTTTATTTTGCTGCATGTGTCAAATGGCCACCAGTTTTATATTTAACCCAATTTAGTTTAAATATTGTATATTTTATGGTGGCACATCCTAAAACTGAATTTTCAAGAGTGGGTGGGAAGAGGGAAGGTTTCACCATCTGTTAATTAAGAAATGAAGACGGTTGTTTAGTAACGGCAGTGGCAGGTATGGAATGCAGTGTAAGCACAAGAGTAATGTTGATGGTTTAGCCGGGTGTGAATGGATGTAAGAGTAGGAAAAAGAATATGAGTAGATGGGTATGATGGAGTTGCGGTGGAGTGGTTGGAGAGATTGGAGAGTGAATGTGTTTATTGTTGGAGGGGAAGTGCGGTTGTTACGATTGGGTTTAGGAATGGGGGAGAATGATTTGAAAGTGTGATCATGTATGTTAGGAGGGGTGAAACTAAAAAGGAATGTTGCTTGGAGGTGTTAGATTGGGTGAGAGATGCGAAAGGTGATGGGTTTGATTGAAAGAGATTTGGACGAGAGTTAACAGGAACGGGAATGCATGGAGATACTCAAATGTAGGGTGGCGGAGGTGTGTTGTTTAAGGGTTGGGGTGAGTGTGAATAAAGCGGTGAGTGGAAAAGGTGATTGAAAGGGAGGGAGGAGTAAGGACAGAAGTGGGAGTGTCTGGTAGTTGGCAGTTCGAAAGTGGGGCAGTCTTTTGTGAGTGTGTGTGAGGATGGTGGGAAATGCTGATTAAAGAGATGAGAGCTAGGCAGGTTAAGCAGCGCGAATACGCACCATTAATTTATGAAAAGTCCAATGAGGGAATGATTACAGCAGTTACTGGGGACTAGACCGATGATCGGTTAAGGGAGTAATGTGGGTGGGAGGGATAAATGTTGGGGAATGTCTGAGAATCCCGCCAGCCTAATGATGTATATTAACAAATGTAGGAATTATTGAAAAGTATGTTAATTCTCATGGAGCTTTAAATTCGATTATACATTAATGTATTAGGATTGATGTTGCTAGATGTGTTAATGGTAATATTGGTTATTTTATTTGTCATTTTAGTAACCCCTGAAGAAGGGCACCAGCGGCCCGAAATGCATTGGGTTTTATAAATAAACAACACTGCCCCAGACAAAATGGCTTCTTTCGTGTTTTGTGCAAGAGGTTCGGATGGCCCAGCTTAAACATGAGAAAAGTTGAAAATTGGCAAATACATTCCGCATGTGGAGAGAAAATGTTTAAAAAAAGTTGTATCAAAGGGTTTACAAAATTGGATTACAATGGAATACATGGATGAACTAGGTATAATTGGATAATAGCCTAACAGGCGACTCTAGCTGTGCGTTTGGTTGGGGCAACAATTTGCCCCAGTTGTGAAAACATCCTAAAACTGGCCAGTGGTTTAATGAGAACCGAATATGCCCCTGTGCTGGAATCTCAGTTCAAAGCACACTGCACTTTATTTGCAAAAGTACAGTACCCCGAGAGCACATTAAAAAAAAATAACATATATTCAGCGATATGCAGTACCGACTGGCTATTATTTTTTTTGCAATCTTTGCTCTCTCCAATAATTTGCAGTGCTGTATAAAGTGCTTTGTAAACACCGCTGTAAGAATCAGGAACACTCTCCCCAATATGCACAGAGATTTTATAAACTTATATTGATATTTTTTAGATTTAATCCGGGTGGGTCAAACTTGTTTGAAGTGCTTTTAAATGCTTTTATTTGGATTCTCTGTGTTATCTTTTATGGTTGTGTTTTTACAAACCAAGTAAAGAAATGATTGATTACTGTTTGCCTTATTTGTGACGTTCTATCTGTGGCATTATAGTAAGCCATTCTTGATGTATTGTGGGCATTTGTGGTGGCTTTATAGCTATCCCAGGCCCAACATAGCAAACCCTTGTATTTTTGTGGCCATTCTGAACATGATTGTGGCAGCCCATAGCATAATGGTGGTCACTGCACAATGGCTCTCATTCTTGACTTACTGTGCCTTCTTTTGAGATAATTGTAACTATCCCTGTAAGAAGGTAGTGAAAATCCTTTGCTACATGAAGGATGTCACTGGTATTTGATGATGATGATAAATGGGCATGAAAGTTAGAATCAGTCCCTGTATTACAAAACGTCATGTGAATGCTTGGCGGAAAAGACAAGCTCATGTTTAATTACCAATAATATATTCTAAAGATGAAAATCATGTATTTTGGGGCAGGGATTGAGCACGATGGAATTGTGCTTACTAATCAAAAGTGAAGTCTGTCCTTTATTGAAAATTTGTACATTTTAAGTAACTGGTAATCTGTGAGTATTAAGCATGTCTGAAATATTTCCAACTGTGTAGAGCTTAATTTGTAACAAAAAAAATAAGTGCCAGGGCTCTCGTTCAGAAGCTACTGCAGCTTGCACCACAGATTGCCCTTGCCACACTGCCAATGATAGTAACAACACAACTACTAACCATCATACTCCTGCAAGTGTGACATTTCGGACTATTTCAGTCACCCACAGCTATAAGAATGGCTTGGTAGGCATGTAATAGTCGTTTTTTTATGTATATTGAATTAATAATTAACTGTTGTAGTGGTCATCTCTAAATTAACCAGACAATTAAGTGCCAGTGCTGAGCACCAGAAACCACCGGGTCAAATTAAGCACTGCAACGGTGTTATTAATCATGCTAGATTCAGGGGGCTTATTGCTGATTATGCTTGCATGGTACCAGTCTTATAAGGTTTTATTTGCTGATGTCTGAGGCCTGGGAAAGTTAGACTGGTGTAACCTGTCTGCTTTCTGATCCGGTGAGGTCTTTGTAATTTGAGCAGTAGAATGTGACCCCTGGGCTCAGAAGCAGCAGGGGCAGTGTAAGAGATAGAGGGGGATATTCTCAAGAACTGGCGATAATTATCGCTAACCTAGGCTAACGCAATTTTACATAACGCCGTCTATCGTGGGAAACTAACGACGCGTTAACGGTGTATTCTAAACACGCCGGCAACAGGCGATAGTGTCCCGATAACGCGTCAAATGTCCGCGATAAAATTACCGGGACGGCGATTTAAAAGGAAACCCGAACGTGAAAAAAGTGGCGATAGGCCCAACAGCGATGAAAACATCAGTGATAAGCAGCGCCAGGCTTGCTATTCCCACGTCAGGCGGGAAAAATCACCATAAAAACTGCCAAAAAAAAAATAACACAAACTACTGAGAAGCACCATGGAGGAAGCTGGAGCAAGTACAGAGGCAAACCAGAACCCCACAAACACCCCGGAAGACCAGCCAGGGAACTCGGGGAAGGAGAAGGACAAGAAGAAGAAGAAGAGGAACCCGCTATTCAGTCCGCAGGAAAACAAGATCCTGATTACGGAGGTGATAGAACACCACCAACAACTGTTCATCACCTCCACTGTGTCATTGGCAACTAAAAATGCAATATGGCATTCCATCTTGGCCAAGGTGAATGCAGTCGGAGTGAAGAGAAGGGAAGTGGATGACTGCAAGAAGCGCTGGAATGATGTGAAGCGCAAAACCAAGCTGAAAATCGCCAACAACCGGAAAGCAGCAATGCAGACTGGAGGTCGGAGTCCAGCACCACAGCAGGAGCTGGATGAGATGGAGGAAATGGTGTCCACAGTCATCAGTGGGGAGACGGTGGCAGGAGTTGGGGGACCGGACACTGCTCAACATGACCTGACCCAACAGCAACAGGGTGAGTAACGACCAGGGACAGGGGGACGGGGGGAGATGGGCACAATGGCACACATGCACAATTAAGTATAGCACAGTGCACACCCACAATGACTCTGGATCATGTCCCTGATCTCCTTGGCACACTGCAGCACACATAGAAACAGCAAGTAGGCCCCCGTTGACAATGTGCCCAGAGGGGGCCCTCACCACACATCACTAATCTCACAACAAACCCATGCACATGTGCTGAACCCAGCAAAGCCGCGGGTCCGTGAGCCACACTGACAAAGCAAGTGACACTGCATGACGATTAGCATGGCTGCAGTCCAATTATCATGACATGGTGCACGCCACGACACTGAGGTGGCTGAGTGTGGATCACATCCGTAAAGGATCAGGTTACACTCTGACACATCCACGTGCACAAACAACCCCTGACATCAACAAGACGTCTGCGGACAAACCATGCCCAAGAATCCCAACTCCCACCAAGAGCCCAATTTACCCAAGTCTGCAACATCTCAGTACTGCATAAGCACAGAAGTGAAAGGCACACCTCCTGAAAGTGATAAGGGCCAGCAAATTCAGAGCTGCAGGGGCGACTCTCCCACAATGCAGCACACACACATAAGAAACAGAGCACATCAACATTGACAACAATGTGGTACAGACTGCAACACTTTCACAACAGAACAGAGGACACAACTGCTGCCGCTTGTGTGTAGAAACTGGCCAATCACATTTGGCATAGCAGGAAACTGTGAGATGATAATGTACAAGTACAACCCCACATCCCTGATGGTGTAGAAATGTCCACTGTCCCGCATCAAATAGGAATCTCCTCCCAAACAGTCACAATGTACATTGTCATGCAGTCTGTTTGTAAACTTGTCCAATGCATGAACATACATGGAACACACTGTTAAACTGCATCTCCCCTTCACATTGCAGAGCGAGAATCAACACCTCCTGCAGAGCATACTGTACATCCCTTCACTGATGATGAAGAGGACCTCCAAACCATCGACACCTATGCCCTCCAACAGCTCATGGACACCCTCAGCACCCCACCCCCAGGAGCAGGGCAGCCCAGCTGCATCGAGGAGACCCCACCCCTTGCACAGACCACACAGCAGGAAGCACCCCCCACCACGGCTGTCTCCCAGGACCCCCACGACCAACACATGGCATTCCAACGCCATGTGTTAGAGAGCCAGAAGGAGATGGCTGATCAGGTGCGGGTGGGGTTCGACCTCATGGCAGCCAAACTAGATGGCATACGTGGGTGTCTAAGTCCCATCAGGGACCACTTACAGTCCCTAACAGACACCCACAGTCCGCTCCATGCTCTCCAACAAGCCATGGCTGACATCGCTGGAGTCATGACTCTGAGACAAGAACAACTGTCTAGTTAGAGTGGCCCCAGCGATGACAGCCGGGAGTTGGGACGCATGCGGAGGATCATGGAGAACATGGAGTGGATGCAGGTGGAAAGAATGGCTGCCACGGCTGCACACCAGCAAGATGTAGCTGGGATCTTCCATGCCCTGCAGATCCTCATCATGGCATTGCTGCCACAACGCCTGGCGCAGATGAATGCTGCTGCTACTACTCCATCCACATCTCCGCCCCTGACGTGTCAGTGCCTCACAGTGCGGCAGACAATCCACCTCCGGCCCCTGATGTGTCACTGCCACACAGTGCGGCAGACATTCCACCTCCGGCCCCTGATGTGTCACTGCCACACAGTGCGGCAGACATTCCACCTCCGGCCCCTGATGTGTCAGTGCCACACAGTGCTGCTGACAAAACACCACCACCCACATGTGAGGCACATCACACATCAGAGGACGATGATGTGGATGATTCTGCCTTTGTGGTAAGAAGGAAGCAGTAGCATTCATCTCCGCCATATGGCCTATTTCAGCTTGGTTCTGCCCTCAGCATCATGCCCTGGAACAACACCTTCCACTGTCCCCCGAGACACTCTGCGACACTCACCTTGGCCCTCGACATGGACTGCCATATTTGTTTTGGTTACCAATGACACAGCAATCAGACTGTGGACTGCACTCTTCCTCTTCCGATGAACTTGTCAATCCCTAAAGGACTCTGGCTGGCCCTCCACGGGGCAACAATGTCAAGTGAGGTTTGCATGGCCATGTACTGGTCAAGCTTCAACACTCCATCGAATGTGATTAAAACATTCTAATTCACACAGATGTGTCATGTCAATGATCAAGCAAGCATGAAAGTATGGATGAATATAGGGGCAGTGATTCCAAAAATAAGGTACTCCCTGGGAACTGATATCAATGCGCATGTTTGACCGTGACCCAGGCAGTGTGATGACTGGGAATGTGTGAACTAGCTGTGGCCTCATTGCTCCTAAACAACAATCTCACAATTTCCCAACTTAGCCCCACGCCAATGTAGGAAATAGGGCTGTGTGTAAAAAAGTCAAAGTCATGTGGATGCCACAGCTCGGAGCAATGATTTGTTTGAGTGTGCATCGGTTGGACTCCTAGGATGGTCTGTGCATAAGTGTGAAGGTCATTCCATGCAAGAGAACTGCGAGCAAGGACTTCTGTGTGTGGGGTGTGTATACGTTGGTCTTTGGTTAGCGCTGTGCGTAGTGTGGGAGTCGTCATCAGCTGCTATGGTGTCTCTCAGGGGGTGCCGGGAGCATGCAATTCCAAGCTTGGAGGTGCAGATGTGCCACCGCCTTCTAGTCCAGACAGAGGAGCTTTCATCCCTAATGTTAGTTTGTCATCTGCTTGCATTCTGGAAATGTGATGTGGATTGGGGGGGGAGATGTCACTGCTTCGCCTTCCAGCATGGTTGAACCCTTACCAGCCATGTACGTTCCCTCACGGTCAAATTTGCATGCTCTGATGTAGCAGTGTTGTTTTGCTTAGTAGTTACAAACCAAATTTTCCCCTTTGGAAATCCTTTTTACTCTTATTCTTTCATCATACACTCATATCCATAGATACCTGATGTTCCACACATACATCAATTATACACTTAAAATTAGAATTAAAAGCTCTACTCAGAGTGTGTAAGCACTTATGTGCATATTTAATAAATCATATCAAAAATGAATAAA
Organism: Calotriton arnoldi; assembly: GCA_963921515.1. Classification (NCBI taxonomy): domain Eukaryota; kingdom Metazoa; phylum Chordata; class Amphibia; order Caudata; family Salamandridae; genus Calotriton; species Calotriton arnoldi. The sequence continues at coordinate 330,804 of CAWUFW010009734.1, read as the reverse complement.
ATTGTACAATAAAACCATATATCATCATAAACAACAATATAATAAAATTATTAAAACACATGGGTTATCTCATAGACACCAATTAATCAGCAAACAACCCCCCCGGACAGGAAAACTACAAGAGATAATAAACTTTGTCTTGTATCTGTTAATTCGAGATTTATTATAGACAGCACCCTGCAGGGGAAGAAAAGCTTCCCTGTCTTTTTAATGGCCGCTGACTCTCCTCAAATTTAACAAAGATATTCTGCGTCGACGCGTTTCGGAGGAGCAGTATTGATAAGGCCACCTTCTTCAGGACTAGTAATTTTCTTTTCCTTATCCCAATAGCATGTAATTGTACAAACCTACCATAGAAAGACAAAAGTAGATATACATAGAGATGAGGAACATTCCCATAGGTCTTCATAACATTTCTTTTTGACATTCCTACATATTAAAATCATCCCCATTGGTTAACTAATGAAGACATATTTCTTTTATTTACAAGGTATATACATTGTTTATTAATACGAGGTATTTCATAAACCATTGTATGTACACTCTTATAAGTACACACACATCTCCTAAGCAAGCTTCAGGGAAAGACCACATTCATTCATTCACAACTAATTTATAATTAAACTATTCTACCAAAGCGGGTAACCATTCACTCGCCACTACACAACTCGCAATCAATTACTACACTCACCGGTGCTACGGCACTCGGGAAGGAGTGGCTCCTGTGAAATTTGGGAGATGCACACTTCAATGATTTGATGTGATACTTAAAGTTCTATGTATAAAGGAAAGAGATAAGACATTAATTATTCTGCTGTTCTTGTTAATTAGTGGTTGTTCCCTCTCTCATTTTCACATCAGGTACTGACCATTTACCTTTATCTTTTCTTTATTTTCATTGGATGGACAATTTGTTTGATTTACACTTAATTTCGGTTAAATCACCCCCTATATGAGTGAAAAACAACTCAATCTTATTATTTAGTGGTGCCATAGTTAATCACCCCTATCACTGTAAATGTTTCTCTCTCTCTCTCACCTTTCAGTTATGGAATGATTATGAGGACATATCAAAGGTCTCATCCATGGGTCTAACTGAAACCCGTCTCGGTTATCCTGAACAAATTAAAATACATCTGTATGATTAATATAGTAGGGAGTTTTATATTACAAACAATTAAACAATTTTTACACGGTTACTAAGTGAGAACACTTGTCAGTTGTCTCACCTTTTATTACACGTGATGAAAAGAGAGCATAAAGTCACTCTTTCTGCCTGTAACCCGGAGCGCGATATAATTGGCTGTAGAGAAATAAACAGAAATCAATATCTATCTGTTCATTCCCTATCTATGGCCTTAAGTGCCCTGACTCCTTCTGCCCCTCTTTGGTGCCCGCTTTGTAAATATCAACAACAGTCAGTATTTAACCCGTTCCGTGCTTATGACGGAACCACGACGTCATGAGCCACGGGCGCCGTGTGCTCATGACGGCGTGGTTCCGTCATGCGGCTGCCGCTCGGCCCACGCGCGATTAATTCCCCGCCTGTGCGGGCGAATTAATGAGCGGGCGGGGCTGTGACGGAACCACGCCATCATGAGCACACGCCGCCCGTGGCTCATGACGGCGTGGTTCCGTCACAAGCATGGCGGCACCGCGCTCACCCCCCACCCCCCCAGCGCCGCGGCGGAATTACCGCCGCAGCCAAGGGGTTAAAGTTCCCTGGTTGTCTTTTTTTATAAACAGTAGCAATCTTTCTGCGTTAAACTGACTTTCTTCTTGTTTAATTACGGACCCCAATCGGGCCGTGTGTAGGGTCCCCTTTGTATTGGGGAAAATCAACCTCTCCCACCCAATCTACAGGACTTAAAATACTTCATAATTTTATTTATCAGGGGGATTAGTCTCAATTTAACTGAGATTTTCCATAATTTTGGCACGGGTCCCCACCGGGTTCTCTCTGAAATTCTCTCCATCTACATAACAGTAAAATCTGTCCCATAACCTCGATAGTGGCTCCTTACCTCCGTCTATATGTGGGCCCTGCTTACTCCGGGGTCTCTACTCGGCTGTTATTCGAAGTAAATAATCAGCCCGCCATCTCATCGGGCGTCTTTTTATTGCGTTTCTTCTCTATGCGTAATGACGCTTCACGCCTCAATGACTCGGCGCATTTAGATGACGTGTGTTTTGCTTCAGTCTGACAGTGATGGGTACAGGTAGCTGTGAGGAGGCACGTGACATCTCACCTTGCACCTATTAGCTGACACTGTTCACTACTATTGATGGATGACGTCCGTGTACACATGTGATGTGTACATGGCACATATGTCCAGGGGACACCTTGGTGTGTTCTACGCAAGGTATTCCTGCTGGCTTTTTGGCTGGTGTGCATCTCCCATGTTGCTGAGGTGTTCACTGTGCCCCCATCCCCCTTACGTCCATGTTGCTCATGTTGTGGGACTTGAGCCACAGGGTGCATCTCTGCATCAGGGTGGTTCATATTTGACCCCAAATGACACCCGCAATTTCATATTTGACACCAAATGACACCCGCAATTTCATATTTGACCCCAAATGACAGCCTGTTGTCTTTTTTTGAACACCAATGACAGCCTTCATGTCATGTTTTTGTACACATGTGATACGCTGATGAGTGGGATTAGGTACTACATTTGACACCCTGTGATGGCATTCCGAATACGTGACACCCTGAAAAGCCTCTCTGTACAGAGGTGACATACCCACCATCTATTTGCTATTTGTGAGATTGTTAGCACTTAATGTTGCACTTACACCTGTCAGAGTGATGTGCTAATGCAGAGGACTGACATGCACACAGGAAATGTGTGTTGCAATGAATTTATTTGCACATGCTGTTCATGTGGTCATTTCGTACTGTTCCATGATTGCTAAGGACTGTCACAATGTGACGTGCTCATGCGAAGAAATTGTCAATGATTGTGTTCCTTCGGGCTATTCCTGCTGCAGCTGCAGTGGGGTGTGGTCCACCTGCCTCATCTTCCTCATCATCGTCCGGTGCATCTGGCACTTGGATCCATGGGGCATTGGTGCGTACACATATGTTGTGCAATACACAACATGCAATGATCATCTTGCACACTATTTCTGGGCTGTACAGGAGTCTTCCACCTGTGATGTCCAGGCACCTGAAACGTGACTTTAACACGCCAAATGTGCACTCAACAATGCCCCTGGTGCGTTTGTGGTCCACATTGTACTGCCTCTGGGCCGGGGTGTTCTGTGCTCGGAGGGGTGTCATCATCCACGGGCAGAGTGCATATCCTTGATCACCTGTGAGAGGTAAGTGGGATTAGTGTGAACTGGTGGTTCTGCATGCTGTGTTGGCAGACTTACAAGTTTTGTGGTGTGTGATTTGTGTGACTTTGGAATTCATGTTTGCCATGTATTGCTTCTGGCGAATGTGCGGGGTCAATGTGTATTACGTAGCCTCACAGCTGCTCCTCCCTCCCCCCGGGCCTATTTACTTGTGTGCGCTGCGCGGTTGCATCACTTGCACTCCTACGGTACACCATTGTCATGCCTGTCTGCGCATGTCCGCAAGCCTGTCAATAACACTGTAATGTTGGCCGTTGACGGTGGGCGGCCACATGTGTGTAGGCCTATGGTAAGGATAGGGCGGACACAGATGTGGAGTTCAGGCCTGGCTGAACTCGCGCTGCGATTGAGGCTGGGCCTTTGGCTTATGCTGCGGCAATGAAGGTACACACACAACAGTTGGCATGTATGAGCCAAGACCCCGAGCGGTCTTGCGCTCATTTATTTATCCATTCGGGCGAGCCCGCCCTCCGGGTGCATGCTACATTGCAAGTTTGTTGATTAAGGGCCGGGTGGCGCAGACACCACTACAGAGACACACCCATAGTTACTTTTGTGGCCAGCCCGGAACTGAACCACGCCCAGAGACCAGGACTGAACCACGCCCAGAGCCCCGGGCCATTTCTTCACACTCCTCACACGCCTATGCGTGCGCCACCGCCGCAGCGCTGGGATGTCGTGCGCTTCGGAGTACGTCTCCAGACGTTCCATCCAGGGTTTCCAGAGGCCTGCCTGGGACGGGAGTGGCCCCGTGACTGTGAGGGGCTCCAGTGGCGTTACCGAGGACATGCTGTTGGCTGCTGGAGGCGGACTTGTGGGGTAGCCCCATGGGACAATGACTTGTGGTGCACTGAGTTAGTGGCACCTGAGGCACTGCGTCCGGCAGGGGCCTACCGCCACGTGGCGATGATTTGCGGTGCACTGAGGTAGTGGCACCTGAAGAGCTGAGCGGGTGTGCAGCCTGCGATGATGCTGTGGCCTGGAGGCTGCACGGTGACTTGCAGTGCACTGAGGTAGTGGCACCTGAAGAGCTGAGCGGGTGTGCAGCCTGCGATGATGCTGTGTGCCTGGAGGGCCGGACTGGAAAGGATTTCTCTGTTAGCCTGCTGGACCGCAGTGGAGGCCGGAGGGAGCAGTCAGCACACACAGAACTCCGCCGAGCGGTGCCGCAGGGTGCGCTGGGGGCCTGTTGCGCGGAAGCCAGTGATCGGCTGAGGAGGCTGCCAAGCTCGCGGGCCTCGGCCCTGAAGATTGCACCGGCACGTGGTGGGCCCTCTTGGAGACACGCCGGTGGCGGCAGGTGAGCAGTGAGGCCTGGGTGCGCAGGGGCGGGCAATCCCCGCTGGGCGCCGGACTGGTCTGGGGACCAGCGGGCTGGGGTGCAGCAGGCGCACAGGCACCACCGGTCACAGCGGCGGCCTCGTGGCAGGGTGAGGGGCGCCGCCCTGGCAGACACGCCCCTGCAGGCGATGACGAGTTGTGCGCCGGGTGGCGTGTGACCTAGGCTCCTCGTCACCGGTGTTTATTTGGCCGATGAAGGTGGTCGGCCACGTGTGTGTAGGCCTATGGTCAGGATATGGCGGACACAGAGACACACGCAGTAGTTACTTTGGTGGCCATCCCGGAAGTGAACCGCGCCCAGGGCCCCGGGCTATTTATTCACACTCCTACGCTGGACTGCCGTACGCCGGCCTATCCCACTACGCTTATGCTTACAGGGGGGGGCGACATAGCTAGTTATCTGAGGTCTTCCCCACTGCCTGAGGTAACATGCTTGCATCCACTGTCCACAACACTACACACACCAGCTGTATATGTCCACATGGACATGTCTGTGCTCTGCATACTCATGACTGTCCAGCACATCACCGCCACACTTGGCATTGTGTACATTCTTATTCATGGGTCACTTGCCTCCTTCACACATTCTTGGTTCCCACCTCTCCCCTCATACTGCAATTGTGTGGCAGAGGGGCTATGCCTTTGTGGGTGGTTTGTCTACATTTCTGGCCCCTGTTACCACAGTTACTTGTGTTGTCGTGTCTGGTAGGTGGGCATGTTGGTTGGCATGTTGTATGTGATTTTGTTACGTGTGCATTCCCACAGTTGTGAGTTGTATGATTGTGGAGTTTAGGTGTGTGGTGTGTTCCATTGGTACTTACCAACGAGCAGTCCATTTCCATAGGTGCCATCCTGAAAGCGCTGGTTGATGATGGTCTGTCGGAAGATGTAGGAATCATGCACACTGCCTGGGAAGTTTGTGACGACATTGGTGAACAGTCCCCGGTGGTCCACTATTGCCTGCACATTGATGGAATGCGTGTGTTTTCTGTTGCAGTAATTGTGTGCAGTGTCGGCAGGGGGCAGGACATGTGTGCAGTCAATTGCCCCCAACACGTGCGGAAGCCAGCTATGGCGTAGAAGCCTTGCTTGGTCCCCAGCTGTTCCTGCGCAGTGTGGGGGAAGTGAAGGTGCTTGGGTATCAAGCTGATGATGGCATCCAAGACAGATGTGAGGAACTTTGATAGGGCTGGCTGTGAGACTCCTCCGGCTCTGGCAGTTGTTGGTTGGAAGGTACCAGAGGCCAACAAGTGCAGCACAGCCAGCAGCTTTGTCTGCGGAGGGATGTTGGTTGTCCACTGTGTTGGTACCGTCAGCCTGTGGGCAATGTGGGTCAGGATGCGGAGGATGGTTGTCCTTTTGAGCCTGTAGTGGGAAGTGACTTCCTCTGGCGTTACGTCTCTGAGGCTGGTGCGTTTTCGGAAGGTCCGCTGTCTTGTTCTGCGCTGCCTCGGTGGTAGTCCGGGGTGGGGGGGGGTCCGGGGGGTGGGGGTGGGGGTGGTCCTGGTGGTGGTGGCGGTGGGTGTTTTGGCCCTCTCGGGTCTCCAAGCTGCATGATTAGTAGCTCCATGGCATGTGTTGGTCTTCAGATGTGGCTCTGGGCTGGGCTCCCTTTCTACTGCAGGTTTTCGTCCTACTTAAGACCAGAAAAAAGCAGGTCTTAAGTTCCTGCTGCTAACGCGCCTTATCGCATGTTTTAGGCCCGCATCGCCGATCTGGCTGGTCGTGGTGAATATCACGAAGAGGTGTTATCGTGAGTTTTTGCACGGGAACGCCTACTCTGCATATGATTAGCGTTAGTTGTCGCTGTCAGCCTTGGCGATGTTTTTAGCGGCAGCTATCGCAGAAAAACTGACAATATGGGATGTTAGCGCAGGCTTGTGAATAGGGCGATGATTCTATCGCCACTTTCGTGGCGGTGAAGTGCCACTAAATCGGCGATGAGTCCTTAAGAATATGCCCCAGAGAGTTTAAAAGGGGCCTGTTTACCTTTGCCACCAGAATTGAATGAAATGGCTGGGAGTCCTATGAAGCAAGCATAATCATACACGTTTGCTGCTCACATCACCTGGCAGTAAACAAAAAGTTTCTTTCTTCTTAAAAGGGGCGGGGAAGCCATGGGTACACAGGGTGGGGTAGTCTGCTCTGAAATGTGTTTTTGAAACACAGCTCTTCTTGTGCTAATTAAATGATTTATCTCCAACTGTTCTGAGCGTAATAGAGGAGAAAAAGCAACAGGAGTGCAGTGGAAAGACACAATGTCGAATACACTAAACAAGCTTTCAATTTTTATGAATATTTAATATCAAAGCTGAAATCAAATTAAGAAAGCAACAATGTTTGGCCCACTAGAGGTTTAACTTGAAAAGCCAGGTACACAGAAAGCATCTTTCCATCTCCCTTTCCAAATCTGCTGCTGCTGGTTTCTTCACATTGAGCAGGTGCATTTGTTACAAAAGTGCAACAGCCCGGCACTCCGCCAGTGAACTTGCGGTGCGGTCTTGCAGGAGTCATGCATCTGGTTTAATGAGGGAGACTCACCCGGGCCAAAGGCTGTCTCTGTACAGCTCAGTCCGAGACAGACACAAGAGAGCAAGGAAGCAGTCGGAAACATAGGCAACAAATACAGAATACATAATGCATAATACAGAATACATAATACATAATGCATAATACAGAATACCGAATACATAATACAGAATACAGAAAACATAATACATAAGGCATAATACAGAATACATAATACATAATACGTAATGCATAATACAGAATACAGAATACAGAAAACATAATACATAATGCATAATACAGAATACATAATACATAATACGTAATGCATAATACAGAATACATAATACATAACACGTAATGCATAATACAGAATACATAATATGTAATGCATAATACAGAATACATAATACATAAAACAGAATACATAATGCATGATACAGAATACATAATACATAATGCATAATGCATAATACAGAATGCAGAATACATAATACATAATACATAATAGATAATACAGAATACATAATACATAACACACAATAAAGACTACATAATACATAATGCATAATGCATAATACAGAATGCAGAATACATAATACATAATACAGAATACATAATACATCATAATACATAATACATAATGCATAATGCATAATACAGAATACAGAATACAGAATGCAGAATACATAATACATAATACATAATACAGAATACATAATACATAATACAGAATACATAATACATAATACAGAATACAGAATACAGAATGCATAATGCATAATGCATAATGCATAATACATACTAGAGTACATAATAGGAGAGGTGTTTTACAGTAGGGGATGCATTCAAGGAGAGTGGTACATTATAGCAAATGTGCTTTGCAAGAGAGGGAAGTGGTACTTTAGAGGACAGGCGGTCAACTGGAGAGAAGGCTCTTACTGAAAATTTGCTTAACAAGGAAGAGGTACTTTCCGGAAAATGTACTGTAGTGTGAAGAGGCTCATTACAGGAGAGGGGTGCTTTCCAGAAGTAGATAGCTTTTTTTTTTTTTTAAAAGGGGTGCTTACGTGAAAGGGATGCTTTACTCAGGAGGGATTATTTACAGGAAAGGTGCGTCGTAGGGCGTGTGCTTTAAGTTAGGTGTACGTTACAGGATGGGATGCATTACAGGAGAGTGGTGCCTACAGGAGTAGACTGTGTTATAACATAGAGGTCCTTTACCAAAGAGAGGTGTCTTTCAGGAGAAGGCTGCTTTACACAAAAGGGACTGTTTCAGGAAAGGGGCTTCACAAGGTTTACACTCATACTCTACAGAAATGGCATCCATTACAGATGTTTACAGGAGACAGATGCTTTATTAGACAGGCGCTTTACCAAAGAGAGGTGTTTTACAGGAGAGAGCTACTTTATACAAGAGGGATATTTTAAAGGAAATGTTCTTCACAGGGTGTGTACTTTATAGCAGTGGGATTACACAAGAGATGTGCTTATAGGAAATGAGTGTTTTATAAGACAGAGGAAAGGTGCTTCAAATGGTGTGGCCTTTACGGTAGGTGTACTTTAAAGGATGAGTCTGCATTACAGCAGTGGGTTGCACTAGAGGAGAGGGAGGCTATACTAGAGGGGATCCTTTAGAGGAGAGACTTCTTTAGAGAGGGATGCTTTACAAAAGAGAGGTATTTTACAACATAAATGTGCTACAAGGAGGTGATGTGCACTGAAGTAGGCAATGGTATAAAAGGCAAAGGGGGATATGTACAAGGAAGTGGCGGAGAGAGGCGTTAGCCTCCCTGGCTTAACGCCTCTCTCCGCCACTTCTGAAACGCAAGGCTGCACCATACTTACAAGAATGTGGTGCAGCCTTGCGTTTCCCCCTGCAATAGCGCTAAGTTTAGCAACTTAGCGCCAACGCAGGCAACCTTGCACCATAGTGCAAGGGTGTCTGCGTGCATGGGAGGATTGTTTATGTGTAGGAAGGTGTCCCTTCCTGCACATAAACAATCCTAAAATGTCATTTTGTCACTGTCATGTGTGCTGCTTCGTGCAGCACACATGAAAGTCACAAAGTGGAATTTTTTGTAAAGGATTGTTTATGTACAGGAAGGGACACCTTCCTGTACATAAACAATCCATGGCATTTTACTTTTTCCATGTGTGCTGCACAAGGCAGCACACGTGGAAAAAGCAAAAACGAGGAGAAATGATGCATTTCTCCTTGTTTCGCCAACTTAAGACCAGGGGCCAGATGTACGACCCTTGTAAATTGCGTCTCGCAATTTGCACTCGATTGCCAGTCGCAAATTGCGAGGCGCAATTTACAATGTACTACAGTGTCAGAGACACTGATTGCGATTCCCAATGGGGTCGCAAAATGCGAGGCTCATGAATATTAATGAGCCACTCACAATTTGTGACCCCATTGGGAATGGCTGGCCCTCCCAGGGATGGTGGCCTGCTGGGCTCAGCAGACCACCATGTCTGGGACTGCTTTTAAATAAAGCAGGTTTTTTGTTTTTTTTAAATGCAGCCCATTTGCCTTAAAGGAAAACGGGATGCATTTAAAAAAAAAAGAATGAAACGTTTTCATTTAATTTTTTAAGGGCAGGCAGCCCTGCATTTGCAAAGGGGAGGGGGTCCCCTGGGAACCCCTTCCCTTTTGCAAGTGCATTACCACCCTCTTGAAGAGGGTGGTAATTTGCGAGTGTTTTGCGACCGCAAAACATTCATACATGGCTTTGGGGTCGCTATTAGGAAGGGAACGCCCCTTCCTAATAGCGACTCGCAATTCCTAAATAGCGAGTCGCAAATAAATTGCGACTCACTATTTAGGAATTGTACATGGCCCTGTGACATTTTGCATGCGCAAACGGGTCACAAACCCGTTTGTGCATGCAAAATAGGGTTGTACATCTGGCCCCAGGTTTTACCTGGTCTTAATTTTGGTGCTGCCTCCTATGTACGCCAACCTTGTACATAGGGGGCAGCGTCAAAATCAACAGGAGTTGTGGTGGAACGCCCACCGCAACACCCACTGCCCACCTCTTTCACGCTAACCATAGCGTGAAAGGGGGCCTTATTTACAAGGCATCGTTTAGCCACGTTAAGTGGCTTAACGCTGCCTTGTAGCTAAGGCTAAGCACCTATCTCCACCACAACGTCAGTAAAAGTGACGTTGTGGTGGCGATAGGGGCTTGTACATATGCCCCAAAGTGTTTAAAAAGGTAGATTCTTTAAGTTAAAGGCTTGTTTTAAAGGAGGTCGATGGTTTAAAGGGGAGACTTGTACTGAAGAAGAGGATATTGTTTTGAAGAAGTGCTTTAAAGAGGAGGCATACTTTGTATGACCAAGAGAGTCTTTAAATGAAATCAGTGATGTAAAACATGTGTTCATATTTCACAGCACTGCAAATGAAAGTTTAACAGTGGCGGCTCACAGAGGTAATGCTGTGGGGCAGTGAGGCGGGGGCGGGGCTGGGTGGGGGGTAGTGGAGTCCAACATACAACGGCAAAGGTGAAAGTAAATAAATAAATAAATAAAACCACTTACCCTGCGCTCGCAGCATCGCCGAGTCGGCAATGTGGCGAGCGTAAGGTAAGTGGTTTTATTTATTTACTTTCACATTTGCCATCGTATGTCAAACTCCACTGCCCCCCCACCCAGCCCCACCCCCGCCCCGCTTCACCACCCCACAGCATTACCTCTGCGAGCCACCACTGAAGTTTAACCCCAAGATCTAAACATACATTTAGTGTACCCTAATCCACTTGTTACTGTTTGGCAGTAATGCTGACCTTATCCTGCTTTTGGAATGATCACACATACATCCTCATTTCACCCCCTCACTATTTACTGTTGGGTCTTCCAGCATAGATTTCTAGTGTGCATTCCGGGCCCTTCTATCCTTAAAATTGTCATAGACTAACGTTCTGATTTGAAAGCTGAAGGCAGTCTGTAGAAAGGACGTTGATGACTAGGGTGCTCATATCACCTGTCTTAATAACCACTTTTTACCTTTCATGTGGAAGTTTGACTGTAATATGAGGCAGCATTAAGGAATGCACTTTCACACCCATCTTTCAAAGCCTGTTGAAAGGCAGACAGCCAGCCTGCTTGTGGCGACTACATAGGGGAACTATCCTGGTCGCCGACTGTGTGCAGGTTTGAGCTGTCCAGGTATGTGGTTGAAATGGGACTGGCCCATGGGGTAACTAGTCACAATATCGAAAAAAAAATATTGACTGGACAGAATATCGAGTTTTTGATATCGAATGGACAGAATATCGAATTGCAAAAATATAGTGGTGCAGAATATCGAAATGCAGGTAAGAAATATCGAGTTCCACAATATCGAAGTTAGTAATATCGATTTTTTTTTTAGTGTTTTAAGTGTTAGTATATGTGTTAAAAGTATGTATTATTTTCGTAATGTATGTTTGAATTTTGTAAAAGTAATGAATTTTATGTTAATTAATTTTTTTGTAATTTAATTCTGTAGCAGGTTGTGGGTTTATAGGGGAATAGGGTGGGAAGTAATTTAATTATAATATATATTTTTAGCATTATTTAGAATTAATTAATTATATGTTAATTTTTTTTGCGTAATTTAATTCTGTAGCGGGTTGTGGGTTTATAGGGGAATAGGGTGGGAAGTAATTTAATTGAAAGTAATTAATCTATTATTTTATTACTTAATAAATTAATATTTAATAATTTATATTGTTAATTAAGTTAATTAATTTATTATTAATTAATTATTAATTGATTAATAACAATTAATTAATTGGTAATTATGTTAATTGTGTATTTCTTTATTAATTAGTAATTAATTAGATATTAATTATTAACAATTATTTTGTAAATATGTTAATTAATTATATTGTTAATTGTAATTAGTTAATTAAATAATTGTTAATTAATTATGTTAATTTATTAATATGTTACAATATTGTAGGTGATGTTTATAGGGGAAAATGGTGGAAGGTAAATTAATTTTTACATAATAATTAATTGTTAATTAATGTTAATTATATTGCAGGAGTGGGTATATTAAATAATTCCCCTACGCCATCCAACACTTTCCTTACTGATGCACTCACTGGAGTGGGAATAGTAATTTTTACCCTTCCGCTATCCAACACCTTCCCTACTGTTGCACTCACTGGAGTAGGAATCGTAATTTTTACACTCCCGCTATCCAACACTTTCCCTACTGTTGCACTCACTGGAGTGGGAAAAGTAATTTTTACCCACCCGCTATCCAACACTTTCCCTACTGTTGCACTCACTGGAGTGGGAATAGACATTTTTACCCTCCCGCTATCCAACACTTTCCTTACTGTTGCACTCACTGGAGTGGGAATAGTAATTTTTACCTTACCGCTATCCAACACTTTCCCTACTGTTGCACTCACTGGAGTGGGAATAGTAATTTTTACCCTCCCGCTATCCAATGCTTTCCCTACTTTTGCACTCACTGGAGTGGGAATAGTAATTTTTACCTTCCCGCTATCCAACGCTTTCCCTACTGTTGCACTCACTGGAGTGGGAATAGTAATTTTTACCTTCCCGCTATCCAACGCTTTCCCTACTGTTGCACTCACTGGAGTGGGAATAGTAATTTTTACCCTCCCGCTATCCAACGCTTTCCCTACTGTTGCACTCACTGGAGTAGGAATAGTAATTTTTACCCTCCCGCTATCCAACGCTTTCCCTACTGTTGCACTCACTGGAGTGGGAATAGTAATTTTTATCCTCCCGCTATCCAACGCTTTCCCTACTGTTGCACTCACTGGAGTGGGAATAGTAAATTTTATCCTCCCGCTATCCAACACTAAAAATATTGATTATTTTTTAATATTATTAAGTTAATATATATGTATTAAAAAATAAAAATGCATGTTTTTTTTTTTTACTTACATTAATTATTTATTAATTTTAAGGTTATTTAAGTATTTTTAAGTATGTTTTACTTAATTATATTTATTATTTTATTAATTTTAGATTACTTTTAAGACATTTAAAAAAGTCGATATTTTAACAAACTATATTATTTACAACGATATTTAGGATTCGATATTTTTGTACTTACCTGTTTGTAGATAGGAATTCGATATTCTGGTAGTCGATATTTTGTCACCAATATTTTTGTAGGTTGATATTTAGCTCCTCGATATTCTGTCAGTGATTCGGCCCATGGGATACCAAATAGTTAGTGTGGGTCACTTACAGACCCCTGGCTTCTCATCTTTTGGTTAGTCCTATGTGTCAATCAAAACCGATCATGTTACAATGCATCACTACTCTCTCAGATAGGTAGTTCCTCATCCACCTTAAATGATATGCGGAAACCATTGCTTTGTGAAAGGGATTAAAATGCTGTGAACAAAATATTTATTCCCTCATGGACACCTTGTTCCCTACCCATCAGTCACCATTGGATCTTTCTGTATTATCACTGCTATTCTTCTGCCACCAAATACCTATCCCCAAAAGTGTTTCTCTCTATGTTTGGGCTAAACGTTAATACTTTTCCTCTGAGCTGGATTCAGACCATAGACAATGGCAATGTGCTCCTCCATTCACTGAACAGATGTTGAGGCACTTCTAGCTCCCCTCTACCATCCTACTCTCCAGTGAACACTCCCATTCCCTTTCGGGAGGTCATCTTTAGTTTTTCTAATGTTTTAAGCAGTTGTTTTTATTGAACTATTGCTGATTGTTCTTCATCATACTGTCAAGGCACTCCTTGCTGGTATCACCATCACTGGAGGACATGGTTCACTGTGAGTTCATGTCCTTGTTACAAATGTCTGTGTCTTTTGTAAAATGTATTGTAAAATGCAGTTTGTTGCCTCTTTTTTTCAGAAGTGTCTTTGGGTGGAGAACTTCGCCAAACTTCCCTCACTCATTCGCTCCACCCAATAATTGTACTTGGAGTGACCTCGTTCCCCAGACCAGGTGGCTCTGGCTAATTCAATTATTAATTTATTTTGATTAAATAACAGTGTAAAGCTCATACTCCAATTTCCTGCTATGCCACTTTTAGAGTAACGGTGTCCAGTGTTTCAGATTATTTATGAAATTTAAACATAAATGCCTTGCACATGTCTAAGAGCTGCTGTCTGCTCTCTGTATGCTGCCAAAAAAGCCTCATTCCAGTCATTGTATCTTGCAGATCAGATTCTATCTAGAAATAAATGTATGGTTTCATCTGGTTTAGAGTATAATGTCTGACGAAGCGATAAGGATCGTAATTGTACCTGTGTGTCGGGGTCACCTGTCTCTCGGGTGATTGACAGTTTGAGCCCCGCAGTACGATTATTATCCCTCCACTGAATCTTTGCAGCAGTCAGGGGCAACCAAGTGGGCATCATAGTATGAAGGGTGACACTGTCCAGTCTGTTACCATACCCAGTTCTTCTACCAAGGGGTTTCAGCACTGTGACTTCAACTCCCCTACCCTGGTGACGTTGGACTCGACTCAAGGGGAAAGCAATCCCATCTCATTGATGTAAATCTGAACCTTCTGTGTTGGAATGTCACAGGTTTAGCATCCAAGCTGCCAATTGATGACTGGTGGGCACTTATTAACAATGATGGCATTGTATTGCTGCAAGAGATCTGGGCGCAGGATGATGTATTTTTTGATGGGTATACATGCTATAATCTCCCAGCCTCCCCATAACCCTCTGGTCGGGCCAAGGGGAGGATTGGCAACCTGGTTTAAAGTAGCCATCGGCTGCAACATAGAAAAGCTGGATCTGGAGGGGGATAATATGCAGGCTTTTGACTTGAGGTGGGGGTCCAACTTTGTTACTAATTCCATGTCATCTGTTGTTCCAACATTCACAGATAGGGGGGTCTGGTTCTGTAATTGATTACATTTTTATATCCAGAAGTATGCACCCACTTACCACCAATGGGAAAGTTCTTCCTACCATATATAGTGATCATAACTCCAAATTCCTTTTAATCAAGGTCCCCATGAAAGGGGGTGCGATGGCCTGATTAACTCTTGTCCATCAGAGGAAGCCAGACCCAATGCAAGGTTTAGCAGTTTTGCTGAACTAAATGAATTAATAAATGAATGTTGGGATTTGTAAAGCACACGGTATGGGGTAAGTCATACATCTTAACAAATTGTTATTTCTGGCTCCGGCCTGGCTGTGATTGGGACTCATATAGAGCAGGATACAAATTCCGAGCTATGCAACAAAGGCCCCGTTCAGACAAAAGCAGTCATACATCGACCCCCGCCTTCACCTGAACAGCCCACGCAAGCCCCTAAGAAAAAAAGAAAAGAGAAAAGTGCAAAGCAGGGGGAAGATCCTTCTCCTACATCGCGGCCAAGACCTGGAATGAGCTCCCCATCGACATCAGACGTGCCCCCTCACTGAACACCTTCAGGAAGGCTCTCAAGACGTGGCTCTTCGACTGATTCGGACCTGCCGACACCCCCCCCCAGCGCCTTGAGACCCTCACGGGTGAGTAGTGCGCTTATAATCCCCTGATTGATTGATTAATTGAAAGTGGTTCTAAACAGCACGATATTACACCTTGTAAAGAAGTAGGATATCCTCCCAGCAAAGTGGACCCGATTGGGGGGTTTGGCAGCTCACATTCCCTCACTGAGAGCTTTTATCTGAAGATTGAGAAGTTGATAATAGAACTCTTAGAGCCTATTTCCTTCTGGCTGGACAAGATAGAACAGCTAATTATAGATCAAGTAAGGGCTGCCTCATTTAAATTTCTCAGCTCCCAGAGAATCACGCTAGGGTTGGACAAACAAGTTCCATTAGGGGGTGAAGCACTCACTCAAAGGCCCACCAGATCTACTACTGTGTTGGCCACAAACGTAGGCCAAAGTCTGCACCTGGTGACATCTAAAGAAGCGGGCAGGTCTATCTATTGATAAGTCTAAGTCCCCCAAAGCTATCATTAACTTGCCCCAGGAGACAACTCCTTATGTGGTGGTACTGGTAAATGCTCTTCCTCTTTACTCTGACTCTTCAGAGAGCTATTTGCAGCTAAAAGATAAGGTGACACACTGGTTGAGGGCTCATATGACTATGGGGATGCATCTTGAGGCCTGGATCAATTTGATTAGCCGAGTGCACCGGATTGGAAGACCCAAAAATAATTTTTAGGTGACTGTGTGATTGTTAATTTTCATAGATCTGACATAGCAGGATGTATTCTTGCCTCGATCAGATCAGATATGAGTACGACCATTTCAGCCTTGGGGTTATTTTACAGGCCGGTTTATGTGTCCCAAATTTCAGGATGCATGCTCCCTCAGCCATTCGTGAGTCGGAATAAGGGGCCAGTGGTATCATTTGTATTAGAAATCTCCAATCGCTTTCTGCTGCTTAGCCCCCTGGACATGTGTGATTGACTGATTCAACCTGATCCCACTTCGAGCTCTTCCCCAGGACTTGTACCAAACCTGCTGTGGCTTCAACCAAGGAGGCCCCTAAAGAGTTCAGGTTCACCAGCTGGAATATAGCAGGCCTTGAATCCAAACTTAGTGACCTAGTATGGACTAACTATGGGAAACAGTTTGAAATATATGTTTACAGGAAACTTGGGCAGTTTCTGGCTGTTATCTGGAGGGGTATGAGTCTTTTTTTATTCCAGTGTGTGAATCTCGAATGGGTCGGGCGAAAGGTGGACTAATAGTCTTTATATCTCTTGCTGTTCGAGGGCTTATTAAGACTTTAGATATTGGGTCCCCTAATCTACAGGCTCTCCTACTTTCTTTAGTAAAGGCACCTCAAACCTTGTTGTTAAATGTTTATAATGCTAAAAGCTCCTCTAAGGATTCTGAAAACTTACACATATTGGATTCCTTTGTTGGCCATCAGGAGGGGTCCACATGGGACGCAACAGACATTATGTTAGATTTTAACTGTCACCTATGTGAGGACCATATCTCCCTGCCACACAAGCCTCTCCGTTGTTATTCATTAGAGGGCCGGCATGTGGATCACTCTCTCCTCAAGGGAACCTATTAAATTCTATCCTTAACAATCATGATTTAGTCCTCACTTTGGATAAATGTGTCCACTCTATGGGGGGTGAGTTGATCCCAACCTTTCCCGGCAGAGGTTGTGCCTCCTTCATAGACGTCATTTTTGTTTCTCAACTCAGCTACTCCCAAATCTCAGAGGTTAAAATCGAGTGTAGTCCCTACAGCGGCCATAACCCTAACTGTATTTCCTTAAGCTAGGGTGAGGCAACCATGCAGAGTGCTAGGGATCCCGGGGGTACATTGGTGCTTATTAATCAAGGTAGAAGGCTTAGGTGGTTACAAGTATCTCCTCAGTGTGTCAGGTATCCTCTCATGCACAAAGGAGATGGCAATTTGCTTAAATGGGTCTTCTTGTTCCAGGAAGATTTTAGATGCTTTTTCCCATATTGCTTGTGTAGTCTCTGAGTCTCTCAGTTGCCCTATGGGCCCTGGAGCCACCGCTGGCCTAAAATGGTTTAAGGGTGCTCACATGCCTCGAGAGAGTTGAGAAAGACTCTTAGGGCATCCCTTGGGAATGCTTCCCTGGTGGTTCAATGATGACACAACTATAAAGCCGAAGTGAGTAGGTGCAAAAATGAGATCTGGGATCTAGCTTGGGGTAATCTACTTGACCCAGGTTGTTTAAGAAGCAGTTCCAAGTTTTGTGCCACCATTAATCAGTCTTTTTATGCTCAGGCTGATGCCCCAGCCCTAGTGCACCACATTGAGGCAGACAGTTGGGTTTCCCACTTCATGGCCGTATATAATGGGGGGTTAGACCCAGCTAACTGTGAGGAAGAACAGCCTCCTGAAGGGGTATCCCATCTAGTTCTCACTGAGGCTAAAGTAAAAAAGGGAATCCTGGGTCCATCTAAAAACAAGGTGCCTTGACCCGATGGGATTCCTACAGATCTATACGTGAGAGATATTGACACATGGGCCCCCGTTCTAACTAACATCTTAAACGCCTCTGTGAAGAAAGGTTCACCCCACTCCTGGGCCTCCGCAGTCATTGTCCCAATATTCAAAAAAGGGGACAGGGATAGCCAGTTGTGCTACAGACCCATCTCCCTGCTTGATTCTGTGGTTAAAGTCCTGGGCGGGGGGTACTGTTGGATGGATTAATAGCCTTGTCCCGGGATCATAACATTCTTTCTGATCTCCAATATGGTTTTAGACCTGGAAGATCAACTATCAATCAGTGTCTGAATCTCCATGTTATCTTGAACAAATACACAGTGGCTCGAAAGGGATCTATCCAGTTAGCCTTTATGGATTTAACTTCGGCCTTTGACCGGGTTAATCGCAATAAACTTTGGAGAATTATCTTGGATATGGGGATAGACCAGGACATAGTGTACTTCTTGAGGGATATTCATGACCATACCACGGCTTCGGTTAGATATAGCTCTGACTCCCACTGCACAGAGGGTTTTAACAGGAAGCATAGTGTTAGGCAGGGGTGTATCATGGCCCTATTTTTATTCACACTATACATAAATAACCTTGAACAAGTTTTGGTGGAGGGGGGAGCTGATTGTCTGCAAGTAAAAGGTCGACCCCTCCCTGTCCTGATTCATGCGGATGATGCAGTGCTTATGGCTAAAATGGCCAGTGGTTTGCAGGCCCTTATTAATGTATTTGTGGGCTTTATGGAAGAGTTAGATCTCAGCACTAATATCAGTAAGTCCCATGTGGTGGTAACTAGTCCAAGAAATACGAAGACTCAAATCTTCAAGATAGGCACCCAGGCCATCATGAGGCTCAAAGTCTTTCTGTACTTGGGAGTCCTGTTCGATATCCATCTATACTGGAATCCCTTTTTAACTGGTAAGCTGTTGGACCTAGCTCTGACTAATGCAGCAGTTTGGAAGTTTGCTTCCAGACTAGGTAGGAAACCAATCAGCACACTGTTACAAATCTACTGAGCTAAGAGTGTCTCCAAGGCTTCCTATAGGAGTGCCATATGGGGCTATACAAAGCATGAGTCCTTGAAGGTGATCGAAAACAAATTTCTGAGCCGCCTGTTTTGTATCTCGCAGAGTACCCCATTCTTACATAATACATGGAGAGCTAGGGGTAAGCTATCTTACTGATATTATAACTCTTCGCCCCCTTTTATGTTGGGTTGATATCTGGACCAATTGAGCTCATTTAGACAGAGTACTACTGCAGGATTACCTATCTCTTGATTTTGCCTTGCAAATTACGTGGTTAAAGTATAACAAGGTATCCTTTCAGAACATAAGAAGGGGGGACCTATTCACCTGCCCTGATAAGATTGTAAAGGCAGCTCAAGGCTGTATTAGTGACAACTTTTGGAGACTTAGACTACAGGGGAGAGAGTCTCTGGTTCTTCAGAAGGTATTTGGCAAGGTTATTTGTTATTGAAAACAACTTATGCATAGAACCCTACCTCACAGCTGTCACCTCTAGCCATGCCTGATTTCTGCTCACCTGGTTTAGGTTAAGTTTGTTACCCCAGCTACTTGCATTTCCTCGGGGTTGGCATGATACATCCTCTTTAGCACCCTGCGGGTGCGACTAGATGTCTCAGCAGGATACCATGCATTTTATTCTGTTTTGGAAATTTTTCGGGATCCCGAGAATGGCCTTTTCAGTCCCTCTTTTTAAAGCATGAGAATTTAAACAGGCACAGCCTGCTCTCCTGTTTTACCAAATGCTCTCGTATTGTTTTTAATGTTGCTAGTTTTTTAAAAGTTGCAGTAAGATCAAGTAACTCGATGAGGATCTGACTGCAGCCCGGTATAGCTGTATGAATTGTTCTCTCTTTTATCTCTGTAGTCTAATGATTGTAACTACTTGTATTACTTTTTATCTGAGTGTCTTTTTGTTGTATGCTTTTATGTTTTTTTATGATAACCAAATTAAACTTATTATTATTTAATATTACTACCCACATAGGCTCAGAGGAATGGGTATGCCATTTCAGTATAATCTATAGTTCCAATGACACCAACCAGGCAAGAGGGACGGATCATTGTGCACTGTCCCTGAATATCAAATTCTCGTCTGAGGAGGTCTTTGATGCCATTTTAAACAGTCCTTCCAAAAAGGCACCTGGTCCTGATGGGATTCCTATGGACATGTATAAAGAGAATCCAGGGCTTTGGGCCCCTCTGCTTGCCAATGTCATAAGCTCTGCCTGTAAAGTTGACATTCCGCCCTCTTGGTGTTCCTGTGTAATTGTAGCAGTCTTTAAAAAAGGAAATGCACAGGAGCAATTGCTTCTGCCCAATCTCCCTCCTTGATTCCACAGTCAAAATCATTGGGAGAATTGTATTGGATAAACTGATTCTTTGGTCTATGGAGAAGAACGTTCTCTCACAGGTCCAATACGTTTCTGAAAAAGCATGGGAACCTTGGAACAATGCTTAAACCTGCACCTTTTGATGACTAAGTACAAGTTTGCCAAGCATACCTACCTTCACTTGGCTTTCATGGATCTATCAAGTGCTTTTGTGTGAATAGATCCAAGCTCTGGGATATTTTAACCTCTCTGGGAGTCGAGGGGAATTTGGTGACTTTTTTTTAGGTCACTCCACCTGGATTTGGTCGCCACTGCAAGAAATGGGGATGGCGGAGAGTGTTCTGCTCCCTTCCCTGTCAAATGGGGAGTTCACCAGGGTTGTGTGCGGGCACCTATCCTGTTCTCACTTTACATAACGGCATTAGTGAATTTGATTACAGACATCCCGGTGGTTAATAAAAAAAACTATCCCAGAATTCTTGTGTGCAGACGATGCTGTGCTGTCTGCCAGGCCAGCTTATGGCTTACAGTTACTGATTTCTGCCCTTGTTTTGTTTATGAAGCAGCTTTAGTTGGAAACTAATTTGTCAAAAACTTTTATTATGGCCTGTGGCCCCAAAATTGCCAAAACGCGTTGCGTGAGTATTGGGCGGAGGGCTATTGAGAAACTGAGCCAGTTTCCATATCTTGTTCTGATGTACCACAGTACATGTTCCCTGGGCACTATGTGTTAGTAACAGGAAAAAATGCTTTTTGCACGCAGTTGGTTCAATTTTCGGTCTCGCCTCTTCATAGGGAAAAAGTCCCAACACCCCTTACTCGCAATCTATAGGAGAAAGTGTCTTTCCATCCTGTCCTATAGAAGGGCCCAGAGGGAGTGCAGAGAACTAATGAAACCTGCAGTTAGGCAATATTGTCTTTTACAAATTACACCAGGGGTAGCACCTTATCTTGAGGCTGGTTCCAGCCATGTGGGAACTTATGCTGTTGTCCCAGTTTATGATAGACTCAATTGGGTGGTTACTTTTTTCTCCAAGGGCAATTTGCTCCCTCCAACATATTTATATGCCCGTATGATGAGGTGCCTCCACAGATCCTGTTGTATTTTGTCTTCTTTTGCAAATTTTAGCTCCTTCTTACAAA
The DNA here is from genome assembly GCA_963921515.1 of Calotriton arnoldi. Taxonomy (NCBI): domain Eukaryota; kingdom Metazoa; phylum Chordata; class Amphibia; order Caudata; family Salamandridae; genus Calotriton; species Calotriton arnoldi. The sequence goes on along the minus strand of CAWUFW010009734.1, from coordinate 309,169 downwards.
ACGTTATTTATTGCCTTGTTACAAATATCGAAATTTTTCAAGCTTAGAGTGGCACTGATTTTCCTGCAAAATTAGATTGCCCAGATATATGCACAGCCGTTGGCTCCTTTTTAAAAAAAAATGCATTACGATCGCAAAATTCAATGATGTTTTGATATGTGGTTCTGCAGACCCTATCCTTCTCATTCCAAATAACTGACTAACATATCCACCACTCAAGTTACTTTCATATTTTCACTATACTAATTCACCACTAATCCTTTATGGGTTCCGAAGTAGCGCTTCAACACCCCATCAGGGGTAGCAAACGCTATATAAATGCTAAACGTTTTCCCTTCTCTATCCCTCCACTATCCTTCTAAATATAAATAATTGACTAACATACCCACCACTCGAATTACTTTCATATTTACTAAAAAAGGAAGGTCTTGATCCTCTCAGTTGGTCTAATTTTCACCCTATTTCTCTCCTGCCTGTGTTCTCCACAATCCTTGAACGGCACATTAATACTCAACTTTCTTCTTTTGTTACTACTTGTAAATTGCTGCACCCCTCTCAGTCGGGCTTTAGACCTGGCCATAGTACAGAGTCTGCTCTTCTCGGGGTCAACAACTTGACTCCGGAGGTACTTCCGCCCTCATCTTGCTGGATTTAAGTGCAGCTTTTGACACGGTGTCACATTCCATTCTGATAGACCGTCTCGAAATCTCTGGCATTGTGGGTCTGGCTCTGAGGTGGTTGATCTCTTTCTTAAGTGACCGTACCTTCCAGGTCTTTTCGAACGAAGTAAGATCTAACACTCTAGCTCTAACCTCTGGAGTGCCTCAGGGTTCTATTTTGAGCCCTTTGCTTTTTAACATTTACGTTCGCCCTTTGGCTGACATTGCTGAGAAGTCTGGACTGACTATTTTTTCATATGCTGATGATACCCAGATTATCTTTTCTCTTACCGCTGCCCAGCACCGAGATCCCTCTCTGCTTCAGCTTGGTCGTGGTTGACCAGTAATGCCCTGAAGCTAAACAGCTCTAAAATGCAGGTGCTTGTTCTGGGTAACAACCCTGAGCTATGGGGAATCAAACATTGGCCTGACACTCTGGGCCCTGTGCCTGCCTCTGTCCCCAAAGTTAAAAACCTGGGCTTCATTATTGACAAAAATCTTTCCCTTAAACCTCAGGTATCCAGGGTTACGGCTTCCTGCTTTGCTGTTCTTAGATGGATCAAGACAATCCTCTGGCTTATTCCACCGGAAGCTCAGAGAACGATTCTGTAGGCTCAGGTGATATCCAGGCTGGACTATGGCAATGTGCTGTATCTGGGTGCAGACAAAGCCTCAGTGCACCGGTTGCAGGCCATTCAAAATGCAGCTGCTCGTCTTCTTTTCCATCTGCCTAGATGCGCCTCTGGGTCTCCTCTGCTTCACCAACTCCATTGGCTTAAAGTCAATAAGCGTATTGAGTTCAAGGCTCTATGCTACATGTTTCGGGTTAAATGTGGCCTTGCTCCCTCCTATATTCAAAGATTGGTAACACCTTATGTACCGGCCCGACAGCTGAGATCCTCCAGCCTCTTACTGTTTTCAGTCCCCAGGTTTCGGCTCGTCCGTATGAGGGGTCGCTCCTTTTCCTATCTGGGCCCCAAGCTCTGAAATGCTCTCCCAGTTGACCTTAGGAATTGTCAGTCTGTTAGCTTTTCGTAAGCACTTTAAGACTCTGCTTTTCAGCGACCTGGCTTGATTCCTATTCTTCCTATTCATGCCTCTTGCCTAAGTTACCCTGCCTCCACTTGTCTAGCGCTGGGAGACCCTGTTGGGTAGCTGCACGCTTTATAAATTTATAAAAATTAATAAATATTTTCACTATACTAATTCACCACTAATCCTTTTTGGGTTCTGAAGTAGCGTGCTACTCGCCGAAAAAGTGATTCAACACCCCATCAAAAGTAGCAAGCACTATATAAATGCAAACCTTTTTCCCTCTTCTATGCCTCCACAATCCTTCTCAATCCAAATAACTGACTAACATATCCACCACTCAAATTACTTTCATATTTTCACTAGTAGCGTGCTACTCGCCAAAAAAGCACTTCGAAGCGTCGTCAGGGGTAGTAAGCACTATATCAATGAAATTACAATACAATACAATGTTCGATAACTCTTATCTATCCTGTTTGTATTTTTGCATGGTTTTTCAGACTTCAATGCTCCAAAACGTTTTCCAGGTTAACACCGGAAACAAATTGTATCTAAAAACCAAAACATTGGATCATGGAATAGGAAAAATGTGGAGGAATTCCAAGTTAGCCCCATTCCGTTACATAGAACTTGTAATGATGTGGTAGTACAGTACCCAGGAAAAACAAATCCTGCTGTGTCAGTTCTTCCATGTCTGGTATTACTGCATCACTGTACCTGGTAATAAGGAAGAAATTGGGTAGAAAAAGTGAATAATGCTTTTAATTCATCTAACTCTGTAGAAATAGTTTAGGGAAAATGTGCTGAAAATAGTATTTTGTCAAATTATATAACTTTTTGTTGGGTGGGGGAGGGAAGCTGCAGATTCCCCTTCGGAGATTAAGGGTTGTTTCATAACCCATGAAATTATTTAAAAAATCCCATTAGTGCCCTTGCAGAACCTATAGATTTTAAGCCACTATGTTGAAGGGTAGCAGTGGACTGTTTGCCTTTGCACATATGGACCAGGGGCCGTGTTATGGAAAGTGCCCCTGGGGCACAATGGGCAAGTGCGACACTTTGCGCGCCCCATGGCACTTTAGTATTACAGGAAGGGCAGCAAACACTTGTGCAGCCCTTTCTGCAATACAGATACGCACTATCTCTTCCTGGGGGATCTTAATATTCATTTGGACCAGGAAGATGGAGGGGATACCAGGGAGTTCGTAGACTCTTTACGCCTTGCCCAGCTTACTCAATGGGTCAGGGCACCGACTCACTCAGGCGGCCATATCCTCGATCCTATCTGCTCCAATTTCCCCATTAAGGTGGAGGATCCTCTCCCGGTGCTATCGTCCGATCATTTCTTGTCATACTTCTCCTGGGTCCCGGAGGGCAACATTCCTCCAGGCCGAGCCGGTCAAGGCCCGGACTTTGCCAAAATTGACCCGATGTCTTTCAGCTGTGCTCTGGCTGAGTCAAGACCAGCCCCCTCTGATGACTTGGAGGGTGCTCTTGAATGCTTCTCCAGCTGGATCAAGAGGGCGGTGGATCTCCTCTCTCCTACGTCCCTCTTCAAACGGTCCAGGGATTCTCCTTCTAAGCCGTGGTTTTCGACTGAGCTTAAAATGCAGAAGCAACACTGTAAAAAATTAGAACGCCGCTGGCGGCAGGAATATTGCCCCTCGGCGAAGCTGACTCTTAGGAAAGCTCAGAAGTTGTATTATACCTCCATAGCTCAGGCCAAAAGCCTTTACTATGCAGATCGCATCGATCTAGCCAGGAACAATTCTAAAGAAATTTTCTCAATTTTCCAGAGCTTTATGGCCCCCAGAGTTGAATCCATCGCACTTCCTTCGTCTAACGCCTGGTGCGAGGAACTCTCAAATTTTTTTATTGATAAAATTCACTCCATCCAGGCGACTTTTACCTTAGGCAATCACTCTACGGTCAGGCCATTGCCCCCGGAGGTGCCGCATGTTGAATCTCCCTCCCTGACGGTTTTCTCACCTATTGATCTATCTGAGTCTCTGAGGGTCCTTAAGGCCTTGAAATCAGGCTCCTCGTCTGATCCCTGTGCAACCAGGCTTCTGGCCTTGGTCGCAGAGATAGTTAACCCCGAAGTTAACAGACTCATTAATCTCTCCCTCCAGAGGGCCCATGTTCCTTCAGTATGGAAACAGGCCAAGATTTTGCCACTTTTAAAAAAAACGTCACTGGATCCGCTGAACCCAGTTAATTATCGCCCTATTTCTCTTCTTCCAAGTTTGGCGAAAGTCTGCGAAAAAGTGGTCAACAAGCAACTTACCGACTTCGTCGAGGGCTCTGGCCTTCTTCACCCGGCACAATCCGGGTTCAGAGCCTCTTATAGTACTGAGTCGGCCCTGGTGGAAGTCTCGGAAGCTATTCAGGAGTGTTTGGATTCGGGCGGTAGGGCCGCTTTAATTTTGTTAGACCTCTCGGCAGCATTTGATACTGTCCCCCATTCTCTGCTGCTAACCCGTCTTGCGGACATGGGAATTTCAGGTGCTGCCCTGAGTTGGCTGAAATCTTTTTGGGAGGGGCGTACTCAACAGGTCTGGCTCCCTCTGTTCTCCTCCTCACCTCAGGAGGTGACTACTGGGGTGCCTCAGGGGTCCTCTTTGAGCCCCCTTCTTTTTAATTTATATGTCACCCCTCTGATTTACTTGGCTGAAGAGTTGGGAGCCAAAATTATAGCTTACGCTGATGACACTCAGCTTCTGTTTACCTGGGGAAAATCAGAGTGTTCCACATCCTGGGCCAGAATTGTTTGTCAGCAGTCTTTCAATGGCTTTCCTCAGCACAGCTTAAATGTAACGAGGACAAATCTGAAATTCTCCTTTACGGGACCTTTCCCCCCCAGTTTAGGTAAGCATTATGGCCAGCCAAATTCCCCATGCCAGCCTCGACGGGGCTACCCGCTAAGAATCTTGGAGTCTGGTTCGAAGAAAGTCTCTCCTTTTCTACCCAGATTAAGAAGCTAGCTGGGAATTGCTTTGGGATACTTAAAACCCTTAGGAAATTTCTCCCACTTCTCCCTAGGGCAGCTAAGGAAACGGTGACTCGGGCCCTGATACTTTCACGGATCGACTACGCGAACGCCTTGTATGTCGGCCTTCCGGGCTACCTACTCAATAGACTGCAGGTTGTCCAAAACGACTTCTTTTTAACATCCCGATGAGAAGCAGCGTTAGACAGCATCTGCGTTCTCTTCACTGGCTGCCTGTGGCCGAACGAGTCAAGTTTAAAGCCCTGACCCTGGCCCATCGTGCTTTGCATGCCTGCGGCCCCACTTATTTAAGGAAGCGTTTCCTGTTCTACACCCCTGCCAGACACCTTCGTTCATCATCTCAGCGTCTGGCCCACATCCCCCGCTTCCGGGTTACAAGAGTGGGGGGCAGTTCTCTTGCTGTCAGAGCGTCACGGCTTGGAACTCGCTTCCTCTGGCTCTTCGCAGTATTCAAGACTTCTGACTTTTCTAAAAAGGACTGAAGACGCATCTTTCTGTTTAAATCGGGCCCTCTTCCCCTCTCTAGGCTCGCGCCGGGACACTCCTTGGAGTATCTGTGCGCGTTATAAGCTCAAATAACATAACATAACATAACAGATAGCGCTGGCGCACTTATAGTGCCGGCGATATCACCAGAGGGTTTTCCATCATTTGAATGGGGGTGTGGTCCCATGCAAATGAAGGAATCCTTTTGCCTCTGTGCCCATGCCATATTATTGACGGGGCGCAGAGGCAAAGAAGCTGTCTGGAGGCGCACTGTCAGTGCGCCTCCTGATGGCAGCCCTCTGAAGGGAGGAAAGACATCCCCCTTGCAGGCAGGTGCAGGGACTCACCGCATCCGCCTGCAAGGGAATCTCTCTCCCCTCTTTAAAGCACCGGCAGGTTGCCGCCTGCACGGTGAAACATGGAGCAGCTGCTTCAAAGCCATTCCGTTTTTGAATGCGCTGCCCTGGGGCAGTATGACCTCGCGGCTGCCCTGGGGGCAAAGCATTCAATGTAATAGGGAGGCTTTCCCTGTTTGCACCTGGCGCACCTGTTTTAAGGTGCACAGTGGTGCAAACAGGGAAAGTGCAGCCTATGAATAATAGGGCTCCAGATGGTTGTGATAGTGTTTTTTCAGCTTTCCCCCACTCTGAAAAGGTAGGTAAGCAATGATTTTAGTTATAAAATTAGAGTGGCAGTGGTTTTGAAGGGTGTAGTCTTCGTTTTTATATTCAGTTTCACGTTGCTGCTAGTAAGACGGTTAAGCAGCTTGTTTATGGAAGGAGTCTCCTTAACAGGGGTATCTGGGAGTTGGCTTCACTAAAGAGATGAACCAGCCCAGGGGAAGTCTGGTTGGGTACTGAAGAATATGGAGCAATAATATTTTGTGAGGGATGCACATGGCTAATGGTAAAGGGCAAACAAACTTGTGGTGAAAAATGGTGAACGTTAGTTGATGTGTAGGAGAAGTCTGTAGTAGTGGACAGACAGGTAGCAATTAAGTTGAGTTAGGTTATTGGTGGCGACTTAAGGGTGGGTGTGATAGTTATGATGTTTATATTAGGGAAGCAGGTTTGCTCTCTGTAGGTTGTAAAAAGCATTTGCCATGATTTTTCTCTCATACAAAGAGTAAAGTTCTATTAAAACGGCATTCGTATTTAGGTGAGTCTGTTGTGGTTTTTCACTGCCTCGCCCTAGTGGCGCAATAAGCAGAAGGATTTTGTTGAACACTCTGTTCCATAGTGGAATCTATCCCCATTACCTCCAGAAGAATGCCAAATTGCTCCTTCACGACTTCAAATGACAGTTGAACAATACCGACACTGGTTTCGTAGCAGGTCAGGGTACCTGAATGGATATTTTTGGAAATGACGTCTATCGTAATGGAAAGTTTCAATTCTATTAAAGACACAGAGGTGAGGCTTAGGCTTTACTTTCTTCACTTTAATTGACATCATCCTTTAACATTTTAAGATTTTTAACAGTAAACCATATTTCCCATAAATCCTTGGGAAAAGAAACAACAGTTTATCCAATCAGGGTGCTGCACTTCCATATAACAGTCCCTGTAAACTCTCTATCCCCCTCTTTCCTCCTGCAAACACAGACGTCTTTTCTGAAATTCACTTGTTTATTGGGTTCTGCTCCTGAGAAAGAAAAACATAGTGTAAAATGTCGGCTATTCCATCATCAGAAATCAATTCTCAATCAGCATAATGGAAACATCAAAATGTAAGCATGTTCCACCATATAAACCGTCATAAATCATCATATACGTGAATTACATACATTGCCATGACCCAAGCATACAAAAAATGTCATTCCATCGGGTTGGTCTGCTAACCATGCTAGAAGAGTGGGTGGGCTAATCCTCACCTCTGTGTCCTTAATAGAATTGAAATTTTCCGTTACGATAGATAGGAAATTACATTACAAGACCGGAGGCTACCATTATGCATTATTCCTTTAATGCCACTCCACGCAGCACTTACAAGTCATACATCATAAAGAAACTATTCCAGAACAGAACCTTCCTGGCATATTATAAACGCACAGACATAACAGTGTGCCTCTTTTAAATGCGGCTCCAGGCAGAGAAGTACCTTCATTATGTCTTGTCTATGTAACCGCTTGAGTACGCTTTAACAGGTTGTGGTGTGGTTTTCAATTTACGGAGGCATCATCTAGCTGATTGGCTTTTCTTTTGTGTGGCTTTTCTATTTATAAATGAAACTTGTGTTTTCTTTAGATTTCCCACCCTTAGCCCCGATCCTCTTACTGCGGTGTGGGCAGGTCCTGCGGCTGATTTAGTTCACCGTTCAGGACTTTGGGAGGTGCCTCCTGACGCCTCTAGTCCCAACGCCTGCAAGCCTCAGGGGCCCGCAGGCATTCCCTTCGCATTGTGGGGCTTCGCCTTTTCACAACAGTGGCCCCGTAGCGATCCCTGCCGGGCCCCATTCTAGCATTAGAGGCGCATTTCATCCGACGTGTCTCGGAGACACAACACGTAGGGGAAAAAAAGCATCTGTGGAAAGTGCAGGGCCACGGCTCTGCCAGCCCAGTGCTTGCGCTTAACAAGCTACCATTTTGGGTTGGACTTCGTTCCTTTTACTGAGTGGGACATGCAGGGAGACACTGTGATGTCACGAAGTCAGTTGACAGTTGCAGTGTCTCCGAGATCGGTTGTCTCAATGGTACCATTTCCGTTGCCCTGCAAGACCCACAATGGAGTTAAGAGCTTAATATAATACCATATGTCATTTTAAAAGCCTAATATTACAACATATGTTGAGGTTTTGCCCTCCTCGTTCTTTTAGTACGTTTTTCTCCTTTACTTCCCTTTTTTCATTCTGGTAACTAGGATATTTGAAGGGCTACCTTAGGAAAAGTTCCTCTCTATTGATATATTGATCTCAATTTAATTTAGATCTCAGAGGAGTGCCTCTAATTTATATATCTCCAAAAATGTCAGATCAGTAGATTGGTAGTCCTGAGGTCCCTCGTGCCAAAACTGATGAGGATTTAATCAAAAGGCTCATACAGTAAAAGATGCGTACTTGTGTATGCGCGCCCCTAGACTAAGTTATGGGTAATAAGAGACAATTGGAGTCTGATGGGGAGATTGACCATGGGTCCACTTCAGGGGTAGACTCTCATTGCGGTGATAAATGGGGCAAGAGATTAAAGAAAACTAAACACATTGAGGGGTCTTCTTCCATGAAGTTCTAAGCACCTCAAAAGCACCTCAAAATACACTGGAGGTCTGAGCACCTCAAAGAGATCGGGAGGTCTAAGCACCTCAAAGGCATTGGGTGCCCTACGCAGGACAGATTTGAAAGGTGTCCAATGCAGCACATCTGTCTTGGGTGCACATAGTGGCACAGAGGATACTGTCATGGGAGAGGAAGGGCTTAGGAATGAGGTGTCCTTAGATGAATACATTTTTGACCTAGATTGGGGGACCAGGATGTGAATGGCCTCTTTACAGAGGATGAGGCTCCGTCTACCTCCAAGGTGATAGTGAAGGACCCTTGGGACAGGAGATGTATTCCCCACACAATATCAGGCATCCAAGGAGTGCCAAGTGGTGGCCTCAAAATCACATGGGAAGATTCATCAAGCGATGGATTAGAAACCCCATGAAAAAAGAAGCCCGCAATATTCTGAGAGAAGAATGCTCGAGGCCCGTGATCCAAGGAAAAACATTATCTGACCTCCAACCTGGATCTGGAGCTCATTGCTACTCTATTTCAACTTGGCAGGAATCCTAGGAAAGGACACAAGAGCCTTTCTTGAGGAAAAGCCTTTCTTGAGGAAAACCACATCCTGGACTCCTCGCAATCGGATTTCAGAGAGCTCCGCAGCACAGAGAGTGCGCTGTTGGCTGTGGTCGATAATATCAGGCTCTCTCTGGATGCGGGTACCCAAATTACGTTGGTGCTGTCTGATCTGTCGGCAGCATTTGACACAAGCTCCCATTCTATCCTAATCCACAGGCTTCACGAGTCTGGGTTGCATGGTAAGTCGCTACACTGGCTCAGCGACTTCCTTACTAATCGCATGCAACAAGTCTGCTTGGACTCCTTCAAGTCACGGCTGATGCCAATGAATAAGTGAGTGCCCCAGGGCTCGTGCCTGAGCCCAACCCTCTTCAATATCTATGTAGCGCTGCTTGCCCAGATCGTGATCGCCTGTGGTGTCGAGTTTGTGTCGTACGCAGACGACACCCAGCTCCCTATGTCACTTGGACCTGATCCAGACAAAGTGAAAAGCAAATTTGCAAATTGCATGAGGGAAGTTGCTGTTTGGATGACTACCAACTATCTCCAGCTGAACAGCGACAAGACGGAGATTATGCTTTTTGGCAAAGGGACTGAGCTCTGGTCTGCCGAATGGTGGCCTTCTGAACTCGGCCCTGCCACGTCACCAAAGCAGTTTGTGAAAAAACTTGGAGTGAAGTTAGATCAATCACTTTCCATGAAAGACCAAGTTAATGCCACCTGCAGCACTTGCTTTGCCACTGTGAAGCTCCTTAAAAAGGCCCTTCCTTGGCTTCCCGACAGCGCTAGGAAAGCTCTTGCCCAGACTCTCATTACCAGTCGCCTGGACTATGGGAATGCTCTGCTGACGTCAGTAAACGACACCATGCTCTGCAAGTTGCAGGTGAACCAGAACACTGCTGAACAGCTAATCTGCAGTCTTCCCTCTAGCTCGCCCTCATCACTGATACTTCGGAAGGTACAGTGGCTGCTGATTAGAAAACGCGTAATTTATTTTTAAACTATGTTGTCTGGCACACAAGGCACTCCACAAATCTCTCCCAGCATACCTATCTACTCTATTAAAACCCTATCTTCCCTCCAGATGCCTAAGGATGCATAAGTTGAGTCTGGTTATCCCTTGCATATGTACCTCAAGACAGGGGGGTAGATCATTTTCTTACACAGCCCCCTATCAATGGAACAAAGTCCCCCTTAGTCTCTGCTCCAGCTCAGATTTCTCTTCCTTCAAAAAGGGGCTGAAGACTTGGTTGTTTTAGAAATCTCCCCCCCTCTTTAAGCAGTGCAGCACCAAGATACTCCTCCAGGAGTGATCTGTGCACTATATTAAATGTCTGTATTATATCATATCATATCATATAATATAAAGAGGTCCCTTAAAGCCTGCCAGGACTGTCCTGTTGATGTGATAGGCCCCCTCGTGAGAATAAAGGACATGGCGGAGGAGGCTTACGTCAACGAGCTCCCTGTGGACGTAAATTTACTCAGGGGTTGGTGCCAAAGAGCATTGGTCCTTCTTGGGAATGCCACTGCTGGCCTCAACATCAAGCGACGTAAGGTCATGTTGATGAAGATCAACCCGAAGCTGGGTGACCTTGCTGAGAGGGAAATTTCTGAAACCCCCAAGGGCCACCTCTTTGGGGAGGATGTGATTAAGACTCTGGGAAATTATGTGGCAACATTTACGGCCCTAGACAAGGCCCAAACCATCATGGTGTTTTTGGCTGGCTTGCAGAAGGGGCCTTTCTAACGGCCGAGCTTCCCAGAGGCCCCACTTCAGGCAAAGAGGCTTTGGAAGGGGCTTTCAGCCGGTGTGTCGACATCCTTCTACCCACAATGAGGATGAGCTTATCATGCAAAGGGATTCAGATCACGTGGACAAGGCTCAATCAGTTTTCAGAGTGAGTATGATGATTTCCCCTGTTTGCTCTTCCCTGGGAAGAGTGGGGGGCCTTCTCACGCTTTTTTCCCAGGCTTGGGACCAATGACACAGGATTCATGGGTTCTGGAAATCGTTCAGGGTTTCAAGATACAGATACAAGAGGTACTCCTTTAAACTGGTTCCCTAAGAGAGATAAATTTGACTGTAGACCAGCAGAAGGTGGTAGAAGAAGAGGTGAATTCTATGCTATAGAAGGTTGCCATTGTAGAAGTACCCTTAGAGTGCAGGGTTTTCGTAAGTACGCTCTTTCTTGTGGAATAGACGGACAAGAGTTGGAGGCCTGTAATAAATCTCAGGGATCTGAACGGGCACCTAGTATACAGACACTTCAAGATGGAGGGATCCCATCTTTTGAGACACATTTTATTAGGAAAGGATGGTTGGTGATGTTGGATCTGAAGGATACCTACTTCACAATCCCTATGGCCAGGGAGTGCTGGTGTTATTTCTAGTTCACCTGACGTTGCCGTCTCTAGCAGTTCTGAGCACTTCCTTTCGGTTTTTCTTCTTCTCCTTGGTGTTTTACCAAGATAATGAGAGTGGTGGCCTCTTTTCTCAGAGAGAGGGGAGTATGTATGATCATCTACTTGGACGATATCCTTGTAATGTCCCAGTGTCAAAGGATGGATTTCATAATAGACCGGGAGAAGCCCATTCTTATTCCCTCCAGATCCCTGGACTTCTTATGCTTTACTATAGTTACAGTGAAGGCAGTCCTGCTTTTACCCTTGAAGAAGATTACCAAGATTCTGAAGGAGCTAAGGTACGTACTGAAACGAGAGCACTTAACTCCGAGAGAACTTACCAGGCTTCTGGGCTTCCTCTGCTCTTCCATTCAGGCTTTCTTTCCAGGGCTAATACACTATCATGCCTTACAGAGAATAAAAGTGAAAAGAATGCGAGGAGGTTTGTGGTTTGGAGACAGAGTATACCTGGATCAAGAGGCAAGATTGGAGTAGAATTGCTGGCTGGAGAACCTGGATGCCTGGAATGGCTAGGTGATCTTTGGATGTTCTCTAGAATTTATTCTGGAGTCGGATGCGAGCCTTCATGGCTGGGGTGCTCATATGGGTGTGCAGGACACCAGGGGTCTGTGGTCTCACATGGGGAGGTCTCATCATATAAATTATCTGGAGATGACCACAGGTCTCTATGTTCTTATGAGCTTCAAATATTGTTTGCAGGGCAGAACAGAAAATGGACAATGTATCTGCAGTAGCATACATAAATTGGTTAGGGGGCACAAAATCCTCAGACCTATCAGATCTGGCCAAGAGACGATGGATGTTTTGTCTAGAGCACAGGATTAGCTTGAGAGCAGAGTATCTGCCTGAGAAGGTGTCTACTGGAATTCCAGGTTTTTTAAGGTATTATAGCAACTGGAAATTGAAAGAGACCTACTTCAGAAGTCTGTGTCAGTTATGGGGTCCATTGGAGTTGGATCTTTTTGCAAACAGGCTTGCATTTCAACTGAAGAGATATGTCAGCTTGATTCCAGACCCGGGATCTCTGGTAGTGAATGTGTTCCTGCAGAATTGGAGGGGAACCCACGTTTACACTTTTCCCCCATTTGCATTGAATCAGAGGGTTCTTCAGAAGGTGAGGCAGGAGAGATGTTAACTTGTGTTCATAACTCCCTTTTGGCCATCCCAGGCATGGTTTCCCTTGACTTTGGAGCTGTCTTGCAACATACCCTCCTTTCTGCCTGCCGAGGAGGGTCTCCTAAGAGAAGGAGATGGAAGGGAGCATTCTCTGATTCTGACAGGTACTTTGAGCCTTCTTGCACGGAGAATATCAGATCTAAAGAGATGTCAGGCCTTTCAGGAAGAACTAAGGAACTCCTTGAAGAGTCCTGGCTCCAGGTACTCCCAGTAGATACAAAGGACTATGGAAAACATGGGTACGTAGGTACTTGAGAGAGACTTGAGTCCCGTGGAGGCACCTATAGTTGAAGTAGTGAATTTTTTGGTGGAGCAGTTTGATAGGGGCCTTAGTTACAGAATGCGTAACTGCTATAGATCTGCAGTTTCAGTTGGACATGCTCTAGTGAACAGCAGGAGCGTTGGAAAAAATTTCCTGGTCTGTGGGGTTCTTAGGAGTTTCAGGTTAAGGAGACCCTAGGCCTAAGTATGAGACCCTATGGGATGTGAAATTAGTCCTGGAATTGATCTCTTCATGACTGAATAATAGATATTTATATCTAAAAAGATTCTCAATAAAGCTACCTTCCTTGCTCTGTTTAATATCCTGTCGATGTGTGTCAGACGTCAGAGCTTTAGAGGTATATAAGGGTTTATGATGCATTTGGGGTAAATTTTGAGATTGTTAGAAGAACAAAAACAATGCCTGACACCATATTTTATCCCAAATTTCATTGTTGCAAACAGTTGAATGTCGTAAGCTGCATGAAGGAATATGATTCCAGGAAGAGCGAGCATCGTCCTGATGGTACTGAGCAACTTCTCATTTCCTTTGTAAATCCCTTTTCGAGCGGTAACTTCTGCAACAATTGCAAGATGGGTAAAGTGGACTGTGCAGTTAGCTGGTGAGGACCTTCTGAAACTTCAGGCTCATTCTATGAGGGGAGCTATGGCTAGTCAGTCCTTTTGGAAAGGCGGCAGACTGGAGGATATTCTAAAGGCCGCTGATTGGTGAAATTCTGCTAAAAATTCAAAACACTACTGCAAGCCAATTGAGCACAGTTTGGGTGTGGTTTTGCAGGACTACGAACATGCTAAATGATAGTGTCCAGTCTTGTAATGAAAGAGTGATTCTCCAAATTAAATGCCAAGAGCATCTGCATTTCACTGAAGACACAGAGCCTAACATTATCCCACCCTCCCATTCCAAGTGTGGATTTTGGGTTATAAGGAGGTTAAACAAAATTCAGAAATAAAAAACTGGAAAGTCAATGTTGTTTGGAGAAGAAATAGAGGTTGCAAAAAAAAAGGAAATAAAATGAAGGAAGTAAGGAATACTACAGTAAATGTTATGTTTTTAAACATTCATTTATTATTTCATGATTCGTTGGTCTTAGGGTTTTGGAAAGTTGGCTTAAGATGGAGTTTTAACGTTCCTCTTTAATTTCAGATAATATCCAATAGATCACTTCCGGTGTTGTGTATCATATTTTTGGAGTTTAGTGCTGCGGGATGATTCTTTATCTTCGCTCAGCTATGAAATTTTCCTTCTCCTGATGTTCTTGTGCTGCCAGTGGATCCATTTTCTTCATTTATGCATGAAGGAAGAGATTAGTTTGCATTTCAAAGAGGCATAATGTTACATGTGTGTGTTTATTATATGCCAGGAAGGTTCTGTTCTCGAATAGTTTCTTTATGATGTATGACTTTTAAGTTCTTCTTGGAGTGGCATTGAAGGAATAATGCATAATGTTAGCCTCTGTGTCTTTAATGAAATACAGATTCTCTTGGCATTTAATTTGGAGAATTGCTATTTTCCATTCTATGGCATGACTCGGAGACAAGGATTAGGCTACTTTAAAGCTTTTCCACCATTAGAGTTGCCAGATTTGAGACTGGTTTAAAGTAAAACCTTGTAAAGGTAGAGTCTGACCACCAGTCTCCTGCATTGAGGATGTCCTCTGGTCTAGCTCCCACAGAAAAGACTTTAGATGTTCTGAGTTCACCGAGCTAGCCCCAAACCAGGAGATATCAATACCAGCTTCTTGTATTACCCATCTGATCCATCTGGCAATAGTAGGCAAAAAAACCGCTTTATGAGGTTTAGTGAGAGCTATCAACAATCGTCTCTCCCCATGAGTATGAAGGTTTTCTGTCACAGTCTCATATGTCTTTATTGTTCTAACAACGCATAGTTTAGGAACATCCGAAAATGCTGGTTATGACACAATGTTTGGGTTACTCTTTGTTCTTCGAGCAATGTGAAAAGTCACCCCTCCATGGTGAGTACTCTACCTGTTATATCCAATGCTCGTACATCCGAGACTCTTTAGCAGGAAATTAAGCTAAAAAAGATGGCTAACTTTACCAATAGTTGTTTCCTTGACATGTATTTATTGGAAGGCCGTGATTTAAAAAGGTCCCAAACATTATTTATGTCCCATAAAGTGGACTATCTGGGCCCTGAAGGGACCGATGATCTAATAACCCTCAGGAGCTTGCAGACCAATGGGTGTACCCCAACCCGGTGACCATTTACCGGCAAATAGCCCGCTGAAATAGCCAATTGGAATGCATTTATTGACCTGTAGACCAAACCTTCCGAGGCTAGAGTCGCCAGTAAATTCAAGAAATGGACAACATCTGCCCCCAAGGGATCCAGTTGGCATTGGAGACACCAACCCAACCATAGAGACTAGGTGGAGCGGTACCTTTTATTTGTGCTATCCGGCTAAGCTCTGGTGAGTAAAGAGGCAGCCTCTCGTGAAATCCCTGGGACTTTACTGCCTTCCCGGTAATCCTCCAGGCCATGAGACAAAGAGAGACAGTTAGGTGATGAGGTTTGTCCTGGGGATCCAAGAGGAGATCTGGAAACAGGGATAGAGGGATTGGAAAATCCCAAGAAAGTTCCATCAGAGTTGGAAACCAGACTTGAGACCTCCAGACCGGGGTGATCACCACCAGATCCACCCTTTGTCTGCGAACTTGTGTGGATAATCTCATTATCACTGCAAATGGTGGAAACGCATATTCTGTGTCCATGCTCCAGTCTTGGAGAAACGCATCCGTGGACACCGCATTGGGGTCCGGTCACCAATTGCAGTACCTGTCTTGCTGGAAATCCAGCTGGGAAGCAAAGAAATCTATGGAGAATGGGTCCCACCTGGCCTGAATCTGCTAAATCACCCACAGGTTTAGTTTCCACAGACTGACATCTTTCCATTGTCGGGAGTGCCAGTCTGCCACTTGACTCGACCGCCCCGGGAGGTGTTCTGCTGACACTGAGATCTGGTTGGCTAGGCAATTATTCCATAATGCTCGAGCCAAATCCGACAGAGTCTTTGACCTTTTCCCCCCCAGGAGGTTGAGGTATTGCACCGCCTCCACATTGTCCATCTTGAGGTGGACCGAACACTGAACCTTGTCCTTGGTCTAACATTTGAGAGCAAAAGACCCTGCCATTAATTCCAGACAGTTTATCTGTAGGGTTTGTACTGCAGAACACCATTTTCAGCCTCTCACAAATTCTCCGCAGAGAGCTCCACGGCCTGAGCCGCTGGCATCGGATTCTATCACCAGGTCGGGTTGGGAACCAAAGACTGCTCAGCCATTCCAGGCCTCCATATGGAAACCCACCATTGCAGTTCCTCTTATGCCTCCACTGAGAGTGGAACAGATTGGGAATAAGAAAGACCTCGTTGAAGATGGGAAATCTTCAGGCGTTGTAGTGCCTGATAATGGAAGGGGCCTGGGAAGATGGCCTGTATGGAGGATGAGAGAAGCCCCACTATTCATGCTAGCTGATGTAGCCATATCTGTGGTCTGGAAGCATTTTCCTGAGCTCGTGTTTTATCCTGGTCATTTTGCAAGATGGGAGGCTGAGGGTAGATTTGACCATGTCTATTACGACCCCCAGGAACAGCAGAGATTGGGATGGGGGAAACTAAGGATTTTCTCTCATTGACCACGAAACCAAGAGATTCCAGCAGGTCGATAGTCATCTGCGAATGTCTCGCCAAGCTACTAAGCATTGGTTCATGATCAGGATATCGTCCAGGTAGAAGATCAACTGCACTCTCCAAGCTCGCACGTGCTCGACTACTGGTTTAGACACCTTGGTGAAGCACCATGGAGTGGAAGTTAGACGGAAAGGAAGGGTAGAAAACTCAAATATTTGTGATTTCCATTGGAATTGAAGAAATTGTCAGTGAGGTGGAAAGATAGATATCGGCAGGTAGGCATCGTTCAGGTCCAGGCGGCCCATCCAGTCGGCCACTTGTATAAGATTCCTGAGAAGATGGATGCCCTCCATCTTGAAGTGGCAGTAAACAAGCCACTCATTGAATTCTTTTAGATTTATAACTAGACGTTGGCCTCTGTCCCTCTTTTCCATCAGGAAAAGGTTGCTGAGAAAGCCCTTGGGGTGTAGGGTGGTCAGAACAATCACTCCCTTCTCTAAGAGCTGCATGATTTCCAATTACTCCAGTTCTGACTAGTTCTGTGAGAAAACTAGGGGTCTTGGTTTGTGTGGTTATAAGGGAAAGCCATAGAACTCTATCTAAAAACTCTTTGGGGTTTGGAGGACTCGCGCATCTGAAGACAGAGACTCCCAATTTTGTAAAAAGTCCTCCAACTGGCCCCCAAGCTTTAACCCTTTGGAGTTCTGTATTCTCACTTTGGGAATTGTTGTAGGTGCCGTTGCCTCTGGAACCAGCTCTGGCACCACCTCGATGGCAGGGATAGGACCTCATCAGGTAGAAGTTTGCAAATTCTGAGGAGTCTTGCCACTGTCCACGACGGGAGTCCACACCTCTAGCAGAGGCTTGATAAAAAGCGCACCTGTTCGAGCGCCCCCTACCACTACCGGCTCCGGCAAAAACACTGGGTAAATATGCGCTTGATTGATTTTTGAGCCTTGTCTAAAGAATTAAAAGTGTTGACAAACTTGCCCAGATCCCTGATAAATGGGTCCCCAAAGAGGCTGCCTTGGGCACCAGGCCCATCCGAAGTACACATCTCCCCCAGACTTGGATCGATTTTAATCAGGAGCGATCTGCGTTGCTCTGTCGAGATCACACAATTAGCATTCCTGAGGAAGATTATGGCCCTTTGGGGCCAGCTGGACAAGGCCTCGAGGGAGACTAGGGATCCAGATGCCATAGCATCTTGCGCCATTTCCATTATTTTGGCTAGGGGTTCTGCCACATCCAGAGATTTTGCCTGGCAGGAGCGCCAGAACCTATCTATGCCCTTCTTGGTGTCATGGATAAATGGCGAGAAAAAGCATCCATCTTGGCGTCTATCTCAGTGTGAGGGACACTTTACCCTCCAAAGATGGCCTAGGGTATTCGGCCGAAGGCAGCTCCTTACCTCCTTATCTAGGGGTTTTCATAATCTACCTGCCATGTAGGAAGGCACCCTGGGTGCTGGGCAGTATTCTCCCGAACACGGATGTAACATAGCACCCTGATCTATCAAATAAAAGTCAGAGCGTTGGGGAGTAGCATCCGCCGTGAGATCACTGGACGGGAAGGGCTCAGCTGCAGGGCACCATGGCCTGCTAGGGTCATCTCCGTCAGAGGTATTGGGTGAGTCATCTCCATCCCCAGGGTCATTGGGAGGAGGGGAGAGATGGGGGTTCCCTGCGCTACTAGGAACCTGAGAATCAGGGTGGAGTGGTTGCAAATCCATAAACGCCTTCTTAAGGCGTGTAAAAGCATTGAGATAGACTCCTGGGTCATCTGCGTGCTTCCGTTTACCATCTGGATTGGGTATAGCCACCTGCCCTGGAGGTATGGGGGTTGCAATGTCCCCGCTCAATATCCCTTCGAGAAAAGGTACATTAAAGTCAAAACATAAGGGAATGTCAAAGGCACTTATCTGTAGGCTGCTGGAGCAGCGAAGAAAGAGGGAAATACGGAGCCTACAGGGACTGTTATATGGAAGCGCAGCACCCTGATTGGATGAACTGTTGTTTCTTTTCCCAAGGATCTATGGGAAATGTAGATTACTGTTAAAAATCTTAAAATGTTAAAATCTGCTGTCATTTAAAGTGAAGAAAGTAAAGCCTAATCCTCGCCTCTGGGTCCTGCCATAGAATTTCCTCTCTGAATGTGTAATGGATCATTTGTAAATGACCTCACAGGGCCCCTGGGAGGGGATCAAATTTGGCACCCTCTTTCGTATTGGCATCTCGTCCTAGCTGTAACCTACAACTTGTTATATGAAGACATACAAATCGCAAACTATTAATCCCATTGACTTGTCAAATGCATTTTTTTGTTGCATCCCAGTACTTTTAGTCCTGTATTTTTAGTGAGGACAAACAAAACTGCAAGTATAAGAATTCAAAGAGGAACCGAAGAATTTAATACAACTAGACCTCTACAACTAATTTTGTACTTGCAAACATTTGACCAGGTAGAGAAGATCTTCAGGTTTAGAAAACAATAATTAGACTCAACTGGGACCATCACTGCTGGACTGGCTGCTGTCCCGTCCGGCCTCAGTTTCCCAGTTGCTCTGAAGCAATATGTGCCAACTGGAGTGGGTAGGAGCTTTGCATTCATTGGCGAGGCCTTGGCTGTTTACACAAACATCTCCACTCCCCCGCTCTCACCTTAACTAACCACATTCAGCTCATTCATGTAGATGTCAAATTGAAGGTGGGAACCCAATTGGGTGGAGGTGTGAAGAAAATGGGAGGGGGAGATGATCTTAAACAAAGGCGCCTGCAGCTTGTGTAAGAAAAATGAATGATTAATTGCAGAGTGGGCTGAATCACTGGAGCCAATTCAGAGGGAGAGTACTGCATGATCTATATGCAGACAACTCCTGCACCCCTTGAAGGTCAGCGCTCTGGGCGTGGGCCAAGCTCGCCCGTACTTAAAGCCAATATTGCCTATGTCGGACCCACCGAAAACATATCTGACCTTTAACTTTTCAGAGGGCAATCAAGCTTGGGCTGCCGCTGTTAGGCAGAAGACAAATATGCTGCTGACCATTGCTGCAAATCTCTTACACCAAAGATAGTGACAAAGTAGAGCATAGTGACCTTTGAGTGACAATGACTGGTAAGGCCCGGAAAGGACTTGCAGACTCAGAGAGAGATAATCAAAAATAGAGCCCATGAAGAGACGACGAGACACACTTCCTTTCTTCCTGAGTGAGTAAAAGTGTGTATATTTCCCCTTTGATTCGACTCTGCACGCCTCCACCTCAGACACATTATTTTTGGTTCCTCTTTCATCTGTCTAGAGATATGTCTGCTTGGCATCTCACACGGTGGGGGTTCAATGCATGAGAAATGTTAGTCAACGCAAAGAGAGGCTCTTCTGTACATTCGAAATGTAACTGTATGAGTGAACTTTTCCTCGGTGGGCGCGGAGGCCTCACATCCTGCAAAATGGCCACTCTTTCCTATGGCTTATAGAGATGCCGTTCACCTACAAGTAATGCTTAATTTGTGCAAGAAGTTGCAGAATTGGAAGGAATGTTTTACCAGCCTCTCCCACAAGGGCTGGCCCATACAGTCACCCCACACCAATCCAACACAGGCATCACCGGTTAGGTGACCCTGCTAATAAAAAAGCCAGAGTGCACATGCTCGAGGCCAGTTCTATACCATACCACCATGTGTCTGTGGGGACACAGGAATTCATTTTTGGTAACCTAGACTTGTTTTTATCATCAGCCTTTTACTTAGAGCAAGGGAGAAAGGATGAAAGAAGGAGGAAGAGAAACAAAAGGTTTCAGTGACAAGGAGAAAGCAGGGCAGAAAAAGAACCTGCCAGAGTGAGATAGGGTCACAAAATGTAGGGTGGTGGTAGAAAGTGGCATTGTGTTGAATCAAGAGTAGACAGCATTGGAATTCTGTAACCCCCTTATTTGACAATGGGCTCCTAATAAAAACGTTGGGCTTCTGCACTTGTGCGTGCTGCAGATTAAACACCGCACCAAGTAACCACAGTGTGGATGGAAGCCCAGGACATTGCTGTTGATACTTGCATGCTTGCGGTTTTGCCGTACCAGACCAGACATTTGCATGAAGGTTTATTTACAGGTGTAGGGCAAATCTTTCTGTATAATGCGGCTTGGTAGGAATTGTATAAATGGAAAGGAAAAGATTGAACAGAGGTCTCATAAATGGTCAGTAGTTGGCATGTGGCTAAGAACAAAGCCCTGTGATAAATACATAAAGAAAAACATACAAAGAATGTGTTCTATACATATCATCATTTGAAGGAACTCTAGAAGCTCTCATTCAAAGGCTTGCCATAGATGGGTGTTAGTGGTATATTTATGGATTTGCCACATTTGTCATATAATCCATCATCTGCATAATCTTCAGATTTTAACAAAACAAAAATCGTTTGTAGCTCAAACGAATCCAAAGTTACTAAAAATGCAAAGGCACATGTTGCTATGCAGTAGAGACCCTTCACAAAGGTTAACTGCTCATCTTCCTGTTGCTTTTTCTGGTAATTGGGTGTCAGACTTATTCTAATAAATTGAAACCTTTGTTCAGATAGATTTAACGTATAAAAACATCTGTTTCTTCTCCAAACAACATTGCCTTTCCAGTTTTTTATTTTTGATATTTTTCTACCTCCTTATAACCCAAAATCCACACTTGGGATGGGAGGGTGGGATAATGTTAGGCTCTGTGTCTTCAGTGAAATGCAGATGCTCTTGGCATTTAATTTGGAGAATCACTATTTCATTACAAGACTGGACACTATCATTTAGTATGTTGGTAGTCCTGCAAAACCACATCCAAACTGTGCTCAATTGGCTTGCAGTAGTGTTTTGCAATGTTACAAGAATTTCACCAATCGGCGACCTTTAGAATGTCCTCCAGTATGCCGCCTTTCCAAAGGGACTGACTAGCCATAGCTCCCCTCATAGAATGAGCCTGAAATTTCAGAAGGTCATCACCAGCTAACTGCACAGTACACTTAACCCATCTTGCAATCATTGCAGAAGTTACAGCTATGTTACTATGCAGTAGAGACCCTTCACAAAGGTTAACTGCTCATCTTTCTGTTGCTTTTTCTGGTATTTGGGTGTCAGACTTATTCTAATAAGTTGAAACCTTTGTTCAGATAGATTTAACGTATAAAAATGTCAAAATAATGAGGTAATACTATCACAAAATGTGACACATTATCCCTCATAGTTTGCCTTTCTTGCAGCATAATTTAGTAAACCTTGCTGCACAATTGAGTACTCCCCTGCTGCATAATTCCAATGGCACTGGCCATGAAGTATTCAACAATGGAAAATGATCTGTGGCCCCTTTGTTGTGAGGTAAGCTGTACCCGGATCTAAACCATAGATATGACCAGCTGTTTAACAAAACTCTGGCATACCTCCCCACTGCAAGGATCAGAAAAATGGAGAAATCATCTTGCTTCTCTAAAGCCGCCAGAGAAGTTTATGAGCAGAATGTTGTGCCTTCAGAATTATTAGAAGTTCATTGATAAGCACTGCCATACAGTAGCGGCTGCTACCAGATGGGAGTGGTGAGGCGGGGGGAATGAAAAAGATTTTGTTTAAAAAAACACACTTACCTGGAATCGCGCCGGCCACCGCCTCTTCCCGGTCCTCTTCATCTTCCTTGAGTCCAGCAGCAGGAAGCACCCAGGCTTCCCAGAGCCAATCACAACTCTGCAATGCAGCGTTGTGATTGGTCTGAGCGCCATGGTTCGTCGCTCAGACAGGGGCTGGGGGCCCGGGCATGTTCTGCACCCAGGCTGTAATGCTGCCTGGGTGAAGAACATGCAAAGTGTGCACAACGCTTTGGCTGGCCTGAGAGGGCCGGCCAAGGCGTCATGCGCACTTACAGAGTGCACTTACTACTCCCCCTGCAGTGCTCTGGTGTCACTGAGCCCAGCTCCGCCCCAACTGAGCAACTGCAGTAGGAAATGCTGAATTATTATCATTTCATTTTATTTTTGCTCTTTCTACTGCTCGGAGAGCAGTGGGGCGATACCCCTTCGCCTTAGCGGAGGAGCCACCGTTGCTGCCACATTCAAGTCTGAAATGAGCAAACAAATCCTCCAACGCAGTACTGGCTGAGAAAGAGATGTATTAGAAATGAAGATCGACTGCTTTTCTTCAGGTTAATACGGACACTGTCTCTAGTGAACTTTTCCCCTACAAATCCCTGATTTCAGGTGTGTTAATATAAAATAAATCCAATGGATGCAGAAAAAAATACAACAACCAAAATGCATTAGGCTCTCACAGAAAATGTCCGGGACTGGAAACAGTATCCGCAATGACCTGGAGGGGGGGCGGTCACTTGGCCCGGATGATATTAAAACTATGCTGGCATATTTCTTATAAATTTGGGAACTTTGTGTTACTCTTGTTATGCAAAATTCCCCAAATGACACCATTATGCCACATAATGCCACAGCTCGAGCACAATTTAACCTCGAGCTTGCAATAATAATGTGAACAGCCAGAACTTAAGCAGCTGTTGCCCGGCAATTTGTGTTTTTCATCTCTATTTTATTGCAAAATGAGCCCTTGTGTCAAAAAGCGACACAAGGGCACATTTTGCACTAAAATGTAGAACTAAATAGCGGATTTGCATTTTGCATATTTAAGCACATTTTTGTGTTATTTCCCACAAAATATTTATAATCAAGCACATCAAGCAAATTTTGCAGACCCCTGTGGTCATTCTACAGAAACGTCGCCTGTGGTTGAACTTATTCATGCCAAGCTGTGGTATCAATTAATAGATAAAATTGAAAGTCCTAAGGAAATCACTAGCTCGAAGTGTAGGAACACAGCCGTCACCCAGAGAAGGAGATTATTTGACTACAAGGTTGCACAGAATGGAAAACTATTTTCAATTTGGAACTATTTACGTTTAGAACATTTGTGTCGATTCCGCTATTCCTCATCAGTAGACTACCCAGAACTTCAGCGAGAATTATGTTCCCCTTCAAACCAATTACAGGTGAATTCCATGCCTGTAGAGTGTTTGGGCTGCTAACCTTTTGGTTCAAGACGGTGTTTCGGAAACAGTGGTAAACAGACAAAGTAGTTGTCATCTAGGTTTGGCTTTTTAGCAGTAGCGGCTGGCAGGGAATGAGGGTGGAGGGGTAGGGGGGGCGTGCGTGGGGGAACAAAATACAAAAGAAAATACACTTACCAATTCTGCCAGCTGCGTCTCTCCTCTGCTTCTCAGCAGTCCGGAACCAGGAAGCACCCAGGCTCCCCTAAGCCAAGCGTTGTGATTGGTCTGAGCACAATGGATAGGCACTCAGACAGGACTGGGGGCCTGGGCATGTTCCCCACCAGGCTTCGTAATGCAGCATGGTAGGGAACATGCAAAGTGCGCATGACTGTTTGGCAAGACGGCCAGCCAGTCAGGCGCACTTGGAGTGTGCAAACCACTCCTCCCCTTGTGCCGCTAGCCCCGCCCTGCCCTATCCGAGCCCCTAACCTTTAAAAAAATATAATGATAACTATGTTATTAGCATTTTATTTTTCCTGCTCTGAGAGCAGTGGAGCGACGCTCCTCCGCCCTAGCAGAGGAGCCGCCCCTGCTTTTTAGTCATAATGTACAGTAGTTTACCATTTATAACAGCTTCAAGATTCAACCCATAAAACATCCTATGCTATACAAAGCATGAAAGAGAAAACATAATAAAACAATAAAACAAATCAAGATAACCCACAAAACGACTTTCACGTAAACCTTCAACAATTATCAGTCTAGTAAATAGGGCATTATAAAGAACATGTGCCTTGGACTAAACCTTTCTGTAGAGACAATTTGACGTATGTAGGCTTCTTAACTTTTATTTATAAGTAAATCCTGGCATCATACCAGGTAAGTAAACACAACAGGATGATGGACGGAGTGCTGAAACCTTTCAAACACTCAACCCCAGTCAAGAGATCCGGGTTAAATCCATCATTATTTTGCTCACCATGCCACCCCAGTTTGGACCCAGCCATATGCAAATCAGTCTTGATCCTGCTCCCCATGGGAAAAGTCCAGTCCGAACTGCCAGCCCAGGTCCTCCCTGGACCGGGAACAAGTATCCTGGTACAGGTTTCGGGGTATGTGACTGGGCCCAAACTGGGGTGGCATGATGAGCAAAAGAACGGTGGATTTAACCCAGATCTCTTGACTGGGGGTGAGCGTTTGAGAAGTTTCAGCACTCTGTCCATTGTCTTATTGTGTTTGCTATGTTTACCTAAGTGGCCAAGGGTATGCCCAGACCTGGGTCCATTGCTTGCTGTGCTACTGGATTCAAGCTAGCCTGGCTAATGAGGTGTGATACCCCGAAACTGTCCCGGTATGCTTGTTTCCGGTCAAGGGAGGACCTGTGTTTTAAAAGTATTAGCACTCCATCCATCATATTGTTGTGTTTGCTATCATACCAGGAGACACAGCCTTCTCCTGGATAGCACTTCATCCAACTGTCATAAATCCCTTCAACATTCTACCATGTCACAATGCTAACATTCTACTTTAAATACGGCATCTCTAACAGGCCAATACAATGAGCATTCAATACACATTACAACACATATACCCTCCAGAAAAATAATAAAAATATGAATTCATAAAATACACAACAAAAATCAGGAATACAATTCAATAATGAATATTAGCATAAAAGAACTGTTGCAGGGATTCTGCACATACACAGAACTATGCGCGGGAAAACAGGACCTCAGTGAATAGGGGTGTACCAACCTACCACATCAGTACCCAAAATCCCAAACCGACTACCTATAGTGTCTCATTCGTTCTCCTCCAAATATCGCGGAGCTACAAATGATTAGACAACCCAGAACACAACACTCCTGACTCTCTCAGGAATCGCGGGAGCAAGACGTACTCTTTCGCTCACTCACTCATACCTGTCCACAGTGAGAATAAGCAGAGTCACTGAAATAGTTCAAAATGTTTATTTTAA
Organism: Calotriton arnoldi; assembly: GCA_963921515.1. Taxonomy (NCBI): domain Eukaryota; kingdom Metazoa; phylum Chordata; class Amphibia; order Caudata; family Salamandridae; genus Calotriton; species Calotriton arnoldi. The sequence continues at coordinate 283,671 of CAWUFW010009734.1, read as the reverse complement.
CTATCGTGCTCTTCAATACAGTATAAGTGCCACTACTAGCAGCAAAATGCATAAACTCAGCACAGTTAGCATTGTTACAATTCCATAGAATACAAAGGGAGAAGTCATTTTATAAAGACTGTGTATTTCCACAGGCCTGACAACCCTCCCCTTGGCTAGAAGACGTTTATTTTATAAAAAAGAACGATCTCTGGGCTTTGACAGCAGACCCCATACCTTAAAGCCTGAATGTAAGGTTTACATCATAGGAATAGCAGAGCTCTTCTCCATGGAACGGCTTTCTCCAAGTGTGTTAAAACAACATGCAACAACGTAATATCAAAGCACGAGTCTTCAGTACTGCAGCTGTGTGTAGCATGTTATGTCTAGGTGCTAGGGACTGACCAGAACAGAATAACAAGGGGCATTGTTTATCGACCTTGCATATCGTGTTCAGACTAAACTCCAGGAAAGGCAGAGAACGCGAAAGGCACCCCGTTCTCATGTGAAGCGCACAAACAAAGTCTTGCAAAAACAATGTCATGTAGTAGCGTGTGCAAAAGCAGCATCATGGCAGCGAAGCTCATGCTAACTTAGCAATGTAGATAATGCGCCTAAGAACCATATAACACCCTCCCCCTGGTAAGGTCATAGGATATAGACAAAGGACCAAAACAGAGTTCACCAGTCAAGCAAAGTTCAAAGCGTTTGAGAAAAAAAACCAAATTGGAAAAAAATCAAAATTTTTCACACAAAGAAAATAAATATTTTTTCAAAGTTGTCAATAGGGCTTATTGAAGGGGAGCTGCCTCCGGGATAACAAAGTTATTATGAAGGAGGTGGTAAGTCCATCAAGGTGTATGAACCGAGGAATGCAATTCCCTCCAAAAGATCATCCATATCGTTGGTAAAAAAGAGAGATGCCATCCAAAGTTGAAGGAAGAAACGTGCTCCTCGTAATCAGATGCCTCTAAAAGCATGAGTGGGCAACTTGCGTGATATTCGATGAAACTTCGTTGCAGGACGGTCTGCGCAGCCGCACAGACATCCCATTCCGCCAAAACTCCAAGTGCAGCCGCACGCGCCATACGGCCATCCCCAGAACAAGCCTGGTCATGGGCATCTAAGGGACCCATCAACTGGTCAAAATCCGGGACAGGACGTGACGTATTGGAGAGGCATATATCCAGTGCCCAATAGAAGGGACATCGCTGACAGTAAAGGACTGGTTGCACGCAAGTGAAATACGCAAAGCGAAAAGTTAATCCATAACTGACTCCAAGTGTGGCTAATGGTAAGCATCCGAAAACCTGTTGCATGCGATTACGGTACAGCTGCAACTGGCCTGGTCTGTGCAGTACCACAAGTTGAGCAGCAATTGCGCAACAGGAGCAGGAGAAGCAGGATTCCAGCGCCTAACGTCAAAATCAAGGGGAACCCTCCGAAGGCGCTGGAAAAAATAGAATGAATAAAACCCGGTATTACTCCAAATATAGTCTGAAAAGAAGACACAAGGCCAGATCCCACACATTTAAAAAAATGTGCAAGGCCTGCGGTGTCAGACGCATTAAATATTTGGTGTATTAGTTCTCCAAAATGCAGTGGGAGGTTGGTGTTCAGAAGGGACTGTATCTCTCCAGAAGTCCTAGCCACCTGTAATTGGAAGGTCTCGCAGGCGGAAGTGAGGGCCACCTCCTGCTGGAATAACAACGCTTTGAGCCTGCTCAACTTGTTGAAATCTGTTTTCAAAGTTGGAATAGAAGGCCAAATTGAGCTATCTAGACTCCCATGCGGGGGCGGAAAAAGCACATTGCTACAACAAGTTACGTGCTGGGAAACCGTTACTAAATACGGGACTCCAGCGCGTAAACCACAGCAATCTCGGTTGTTCAAAATAAGATAACTGCCATTTGTAAGCAATGAAAAAACGGGAATTATTGATGGCATTGGAGTCCCTTTCAAAAAACAGGCCAGATTAGGGGTGGAAACGTTACAAGCGCCGTGCAACCTAACGTGTTTACAAAAAAGGGAATGTCCTACTGTGGAATCGCAGTCCTCCCCTGTTAGGAAAACTTCCTTACCCTCCCTCTGACATCTATAAGTGAAAGGTAGGGACCACAATTCATGTAGAAAAGCGCTACCCAGTGGTTCATAACGGCCAATCGGAAAATGTTGCATGCATGATTTAAATTGAAATAGCAAAAAAGGGAGAGAGATAACCCCATGAATTAACCAAACAGCAGAGTCTGTTTCCGCTACAGAAAATGGCAAGGGCTCTAATTGTTCAATATGCAATAGTGTGTATGTAGCATCTTTCATGGACATAAACCTTTGTTTGTCAGTCAGATTAAATGGCAAGAATAAAGCAGTGGCATTCAAATAATCCCAAGGCACTTTTCCCATTTTAAGAGTTTGCAATGTCCAAGCAAATTGCATAACAGATCGTAACTGATTCTGACCATGATATAACACAGATACATCACTTTGAACAATATCAATAACAGATGAAACAATATTATCCAACGTATAAATGCGTGAGGAAAGCGTGTTTATGCTATTGTCTACTACGGCAAGAACTTTTTCTAAATTGGCCTGATCAATTTGGCGCAGACGAAATGCAGCTTCCATCTGCAAAAGTTTCCAAATTTCATTGTAAGCGGCATACATGAATCTTTTTGCTCTTGGAGCCCTGGGTCCCAAGAGAAAAGCAGCCAAAATAGGGGCTGGGACCGTCCGCCAGCGGTGCGGCGGTCCCGCACCACTAATTAGGATGCGACCGCCACCCTGGCGGTCGCATTCGTATCTTTAACATTGCGGCGGACGGTGCTGTAGGCAGCACCGGCCGCAATGCCAAAGAGGCACGTCGTGCATTGCCATGCACAACGTGGCAGGCACCGCGCGGTGCCTGCCACCTTGGGCATGGCAATGTAGGGGGGTACCTTGCAGTCCCCCCCGGGGCCCGCAACGGGCCCCGATGCAAAACTCCGTATGCCTTTCCATGGCGGCATCGCCGCCATGGAAAGGCCGGTTCTGGCATGCATCCTAATCTGGTGGACGGTGCCTGCTAGGCACCGCCACCATTTTGGGCCCCCTGCACCGGCCGCCAAGCAATCGGAACAATTGCTGGTGGCGGACGGTCTTTGCGTCCGCTGCGGACGCTGTCTTGTTCCCACCGCCATCCTAATATGGCGGTGGGATGAATTATGGTAGATGGCAGAAGGATCGCCACCGCAGGGCCAGCAGTTGCCACCGCCGGCCCTGGGGTGGCGGTCCTTCCGCCATCCTAATAAGCCCCTTAATGTCATGCGACAGCAGAGAAAGATGTTGCTTCACTGATGTCAGCGTAGAATTTTCCAACCATTGTTGGCATAACTTACCCACCGAGTATGTGGTAACCGAATGGGAACTCGGATAACGTGGGTCCGGTCTAGTCTGTATGAAACCAGGTGTTACATTATAAAAATGCATTTGACATGCATTTGTATTAGTTTGCCACACTAACCACCCAGAAGAATCAACTTCAGAGACATTGAAAGTGTCATTTCGAAGCAAAGCTTGCAATGCCTCAATGGTATAATTTGTGTGTGTGCGCCAATCATCATATTCCGCTAAAGACGGAATGGATGGCGCATTTAAATTTTTGACAGTTGCCAGGCCAAAACAAGATGTTTGGTACACTGTATTATTAAAAAACAGAATTTGAGCTGGGATCAGGCTGGAACGCTGTAAAGCTTCAGTTCCCTGAACCTGCCAAGGTTTTGTGCCCCATATTGATTTTAAATCAACAGTATCTTTCCAATGATCATAACCCTGCGTAGCCAATTTATTTCTAAACAAGTTGGCGTATATCAATTTTGTGTGTCAACATAAATTTAGATTGAGTAGATGATCGAAGTTTATAATAATAGGATTCCGGATTAGATATGTCATAATCTGTAAAGTAAGTGAACTTATCCCTAAAAGTTTTAGAACTCCCCTCTACGGGAGTAGGACAATGCTCCCATTGTGTAAAATTAAAAACAGGTCTTAACGTGTTTGTTTTGTGTAAAAAATGATGCCCATAATGCTGATAACAAAATAAATCCCCATAATTGGCAGAATTCAAATACAAATCTTCAGCATCAAAAGCAGCATAATATTTTAAATCTGAAAATAGTGCATGTACTGCTTGCACATCCCAATCATCGGAATGTATGTCCTGTGTTACCACATCTCCTAGAGAGTCGCGAAACACGTATGGTACGCGAAGTACCTCAGTCGGGCCGTGTACTTCGTAGGCTACTTTGTCCCAAACGATGCCATCTGCAATCGGGAATGCTGAAATGTTAACATGAGACTGATCATGTTTCCTGATATGGGATATGTGTGAGGGGCAAGAACTCCATCGACCAAGTTAACTGCAGAGCGTTCTGGCAAATAATGACCATTGATGAGCAAAAAGAACACTGTCACAAAACCAATTGACATGAAGAGAAAAATCAGGACAAGCAGTAACCAAATGTAAGTCCAAGGAGGGACCAGGTAAGTCTTTTTGAACCAAGAAAAGAAAATACTTAATGTAGTCGGTGTGTCAGCCAAACGGGATGTCGAGGAAGAAGAGCCGGAAGAGAGACTGGCATGATGTCCATAGCAGCCATTCGTAGGTTGATTTATCAGAGGTGGAAGTGTCGGGTCCGCTTGATGTTCTCCAGGACTGTTCGGCACTTCACTGACGGACTCATCTGGATGATATATATACTCGACATCCATGGTAGAAGATAGAGGTCGGACAGGTGAAAGATCAATGATAGTGTCCCTCACTTCTTTAGCTACGAGGAGCAGTAGAGGATGATGAAGTCAGTGGATCCAATGAAATTGCGGTGCACGAAACTGCAGGTGTGACACTATTCAGAATCGGCCACATGGTGTAGCTTGACGTTGTCCACTGAAATATATCTGTTGTCTTTGCGACCAGGTAAAGGAGGTAAAATACCTGTATGAGTACCTTTCCTTCCAAGCACTGGAACCGGTGCACGATAAGAGGGACCAAATTCTTTTTTGTTCACCAGCTTTTCTCGCACTAGATCCCCGATTTTAGGAAGCCAACCGACAACTGGAATCAGTAGTGCTGCATCAGTGGATGAAGATAAATGTTCAGTTGCATAGCTGCCACGTGTCTTTTGTAGATCCTGTAACACAGTAGAATGATTATCTACGTCAAAGGTTGCGGCAGCCGCCACAACGCCTAGACCATCAAGGTCTGGCACAAACATTTTAATGCCAAAGAGCATTTCGTATGGGGTCCGCCCACCCAGAGATCGTCTAGGGAGGTTATTAAGTGCACGTTGAACCCCATACAAGTGGGCCCGCCAGTTCCTGCCAGTACCTAAGACTCTAGCTGTCAAGGATTGCTTTAAGTCACGGTTCATTCGCTCCACAATTGAATTGCCCTCAGGCCTGTATGGAGACGAAAACTGCACCAGCACCCCTATTGACTTCATCGCATCCTTGTACGCCTTAGAGGCGAACGCTGGACCTTGGTCAGAATGGAAGGTGCCACAGGCAAACATCCCTACAAAGACACGCAAATCCCTGATGACATTTTGAGCGTCAGCACTGCGTTGTGGCCAAACCCAAAGGAATCTAGTGCATGAATCAACTGCAAAAAATATGTATTTATACGCAGTTTCCGAAGAAAGAGGACCGTAATCTTTTTGAACTTAGAGATATTGGGTAACACATGGGAAATAGAGTTATTAATGTGACTCTTTTTTGTATAATATATTCTTTTAGAATTGTTCATCATTTAGACTTAATTGAATGGAGTACAAGAAGAAACCAACTGAATAATTATTAAGACTGAAATCTATCAATACTGATTGTAATATTTGAATAAAGAGGTATGTGTCAGATGATTCAATTGGATATTAAGTCATGTTATAAATTACTGGTCACTAGGGGGTGAAATGGTTTGTAGGATGGGTAATACAGGGTCAACAAATAAATTTAGTTGTTGCAACGGGTCTCGTGGGGTTTAAGAGTTATATAATGAACTATGTCTTTTAAGATAATTAGCAATTATTGTATAGAATATTAAATCTTGCTGTTCATCCTGGGTTGTGGTTAATATTAGAATGGAGACAGGCAGGCTTTATAAGGTTGGAGTGAGTGCAGGTTCAAAAGATACCTTGAATTGTCATGTACAGGTTACATGGTGAATGTTTTTGTTAAATTTGTTTCCAATTTATTGATTGGTGTATATATATTTTCTTTCAGCCCTGATGACGTCCGGTATAGGACGAAACGCGTAGGCTGGAAAGACTTCATGAATATGTGACATATTGATTCATCTGCAACAATTTTGGAATAAAAATTGGAATATTTTATTGGAACTTGGCCTGCTGACTGTTTGCTGAAGAAATACAATAATAAATTGTTGATATGGACATCACTATAAGACGTTCCTTTCCATTTTTGTGATTGCAACAAATATGTATTTATACGCAGTTTCAGAAGAAAGAGGACCGCAATGATCAAGATAGATACAGCCAAAAGGTTGATTAGAAATACACAGCTGTGTTTTTGGTGGGCGACTGACCGTAGGCGGCTTGATTTGTTGATAAATGTCACACGAAAGCACATAATTATGGGTCTGTTTATATAAACCACGCCACCAGTAACGTTGCTGTAAAATAGAGACTGTCGCCGACACACCGGCATGCGCAGATGCTATGCCTTCGTGTGCGGCTTTGATCAATGTAGGTCTGCGGTCCATGTTGGGGATCATCCGCTCCCCAACAGAAGGAATCAAAGCATAAGGAACTCGTTCGGGAGTTATATGCTAAGAGTATTTCGAAAGGAAACCCTGAGGATAAGCAGTTCCCTCCCTCGTTGCAGCTACAGCTGCCAAAATCTCATTATCTATTTTAGTCTTGGATCTTGTTGCTGCTGCTACGGAACACGTGGCTACTGCAGACTTGGCCGCTTCATCAGCCAAAGAATTACCAAGAGCATGTGCTCCCACACGCTGATGGCCAAGAGTATGTATAACATGAATGAGGGGCAGACGTTGTTTAAGGTAATTCATCCTTATTCTGTGGACGCTTGCCCATTACTGAATTAACCATAAGGGGACTGATGGTTACAGCACCAGGTCCCGCAGGTTGCGCAGCAACGCCAGGTGGTCCCACCTGAAAGTTGCTCGACATGAACTGTATAACAGCTCTATGCACGCGTGTCAAAGACATATATAACACGGGCAGTTCTGCAAGCGTGGCTGTTGTCAAACGACGCGGGTGAGGAGTATACCCAGCCAAAACGGGACACGTGGCCCCATCTATCGATAAAGGACCTAAACGGACCGGCGTTATTGGGTGAGGAAGGGCGCCATTAAACCAAATTTGGTGTTGCCAAGCTGTAAGCGGAATCTCAAGAGCCTGATAGGGCTGATAAGCATCAGGAAGGGCCGTAGGCGTATATTCGTGAAACAAGTTATCTGTCCCATCCACCGCCGGAAAGGTGACCCAAGAATAAAACACTTCAAAGCGGTAAGCCGCATCTGCCTCCACTACAAAAATCAGCGCAACACCAGCATTAGGGACTCCATTCTGAGTCAAATAAGCGTGAGTGCTGCCCCATTAGCGGCTGGAATTGGGACCGCCATAACTGATAACAAAGAATAACAACCTAGAGCGCGGCAGCGCAATAACGGGTCAAGAATAAAGAGAAAAAACCTTTTAAAACTTCAAGCTTGAAAGAACCTATAAAAACATCAATATAGGAGGTTACACCGTACCAGCTGTCTCCGGAAACAGAAGTGAGGGGATTGTGGACAAGCACAAGCACTACTCAAGCGTCTCGCAGATAAGAACCAGACCAAACGTTGGCGGCGCCATGTTGCAGGGATTCTGCACATACACAGAACTATGCACAGGAAAACAGGACCTCAGTGAATAGGGGTGTACCAACCTACCACATCAGTACCCAAAATCCCAAACCGACTAGCTATAGTGTCTCATTCGTTCTCCTCCAAATATCGCGGAGCTACAAATGATTAGACAACCCAGAACAGAACACTCCCGACTCTCTCAGGAATCGCGGGAGCAAGACGTACTCTTTCGCTCACTCACTCATACCTGTCCACAATGAGAATAAGCAGAGGCACTGAAATAGTTCAAAATGTTTATTTTAACTATCGTGCTCTACAATACAGTATACGTGCCACTACTAGCAGCAAAATGCATAAACTCAGCACAGTTAGCATTGTTACAATTCCATAGAATACAAAGGGAGAAGTCATTTTATAAAGACTGTGGAAATAAGGGCCGATAGGCCTGCCCACCCTCCCCATGGCTAGAAGAAGTTTATTTTATAAAAAGAACGATCTCTGGGCTTTGACAGCAGACCCCATACCTTAAAGCCTGAATGTAAGGTTTACATCATAGGAACAGCAGAGCTCTTCTCCATGGAACGGCTTTCTCCAAGTGTGTTAAAACAACATGCAACAACGTAATTCAGTACTGCAGCTGTGTGTAGCATGTTATGTCTAGGTGCTAGGGACTGACCAGAACAGAATAACAAGGGGCATTGTTTATCGACCTTGCATATCGTGTTCAGACTAAACTCCAGGAAAGGCAGAGAACGCGAAAGGCAACCCGTTCTCATGTGAAGGGCACAAACAAAGTCTTTCAAAAACAAAGTCATGTAGTAGCATGCGCAAAAGCAACATCATGGCAGCGAAGCTCATGCTAACTTAGCAATGTCGATAATGTGCCTAAGAACCATATAACAGAACATAGACAATAAATATAACTGGAGATAATATGCAATGAAACCAATCCATGTTGTTTCATAAGAAAACAAGGTTATTAGAACATTACTTGTGAAATCTTATTTGCATAAATAATCTTCATGCCTTATGGGTCTTATTATTATGCAAACAAATCTTCCCACTTGTTTATCTTCAGACATGCAACTTCCTAGGTTGTTGTCAAGCCATGACTCCCCGCCTGTTGGTACCTATTGAGGAATTCTCACCTCTCTCAACATGCTCCCACCACACCTCTCGCCACCATTCATGTTATCATTCGAATCTAACGTCACCTTCAATTAACCATTCCCGAACCGACCCCTGAACAGGAACCAAATAAACATTTTTGCAAATGAAAATACGACCCATATGCCAAACCTTTCCATCACTTAAAAGTGCAGAATTTAATTGTTAAGTCTTTGAATAACTATTGTTGCCTTTCTTCACAAATCCAGCAAGTTTGACCTTACCAAAATCTCCCTCTGCAAGATGAATATTTTTGCAACCATCTTTCTTGTCATAGTAAACTGTGTAAGAATTTTGAGCATGTGCTAATCTTTCTATAACAGCTGATGGTGACCACTCTACCTTCCTGGACTGAGACATTCATCCCATGTTGTCTCACGAATAGGGAATTCTCCCTCTCATCAACTTAAAAGGACTATGTCCTGTGGACAGACAGGATGTGATCCAACATGCCCATACTGTGCGTAATAACTCCTTCCTCCAACTCTACCCTTCGCCACCCTATTGAAGCGTTCCACAGCACCATTACCTGCAGGGTGATATATTGAAGTGGTTTAATGTGTAATACCATTCCTGTTAATGAACTTCTTAAATACATCTGCTGCACACTGTGCTACATTATTACTTATTTGGACTTTGGGAAGACCTTCTCTAACAAATATCTTATCAAGAATTTTAGCACCATCTTGGCATCAATTTTTTCAACTACCTCCATTTCTGGCCATTTCGAGAAATAATCCATCACTGTAATGATGTATTTCAGCTCTCCTTCTTCCTCAACAGGTCCCACTATATCAACACCAACTCTTTCCCAAGGCATGCTGGGACTTCCAATAGGACACAAGGGAGGATTACAAACAATCCTGAATTTGTAAAAATCATTGCACAGTACACACTCCCCGACCTTTCGCTCGATTTCTACATCCAACCCAGGCCACCAATAAGAGTTCTTCATTCTACTCTTCATTTTTGAAATTCCAAGATGACCTTCATGACAAATATTAAAAAGTTTATTTCTCACAAGTTCAGTGAGAATAACTCTTCCACTCCTCATGATTGTTTTCATCAATTGAAAGTTCATGTCTCAGCTCCCAATAGACATGCAATTGTTTCTCTAAGGTTTTCTTTTCAGGCCAACCTTCAACCACTAGTTTCCGTAATCTCTTTAAAGCCTCATCTTTGGATTCCGCTTCTTTCCACTCCTCATTTGGAATACCAATTTCCTCATCCGTTTCGCTCACGTCAGCTCTGCAACTACTTTCTAACACATCTAAGGGAACTTCCATGTTCGGCATAAGCAACCACCTTAAAAAATCTGCAACCCTATTCTTAACATCTGATATGTATTGTATCTCATAATCAATTAATTTTACTGACATGCGAGCCAAATGGGAAGACGCATTACATAATCCCTTCGTGTTCAGAACCTTGGTCAAAGTTTTATGATCAGAATGTAACAATATGGGGGAACCCCACACAAATTGCCTAAAATTATCAATTGTAACCTCTCTGTCTTTTCTCTGTGGAATCTATGCCTTCTTGGTTATTCTGTGGTCTATGCTATCCCAGGCTCGACCTTTCTAATCAACAAAGGGTAAATGGTGGAATGGTGACAAAATCTATGCCACTGGCAATCACAGAGACAGCATTCCAGTCCATTGTGTGTTTATTTCCAGCTGGACTACTGAAGAAAGCGAGCAATCATATTGATATAAGTCATAGCCTCTTTTGGATTCTATGCCATTTTGAGCAAGAGTCCACTTTTGGACATGCCCATCACAGTGATGGCATAATATCAAAAAGCAAAAGGTTATGGGTTTAATGTTTGCAAAAGACAGGGCCATTTGCATGGCATGTGAAGTATTCCAGTCAAATGAATGGCCACTGTGCTATTACAAACAGAGGCAAATATATTCAAATTAGTCTTGGTCCCACTTCATTAGAAACTGTCCAGTCTTAACTGCCAGACTGCATCCTTCCCAATGGGAGCACAAGCATCCCTAAACCTGGACCTGGTCAGTGAGGTGCAGCTGGGATACTATGACACAGCAAGCACAAGACCCAAATCATGGCATATCCATCTGATCACACTAAATCAACAAAAGGTGATGGGCAGATTCCACCCATTGCAGATTGGCATCCATAGCAGTCAGCAGACAGATAGGATGCGGGGGGGAAAGCCTTTCATGTTTTTCATAGGAGAGAAAATACAGTTTATTATGCTGTAGAGATCTAGTTTTGGACGATCCAGGAGCAGGATTAACTTCTTTAGCTGATGTTCTATGGCTGGTGGCAAGTATGTGGCTGTCTAGCCATGCCTTGGGCTAGATGTGGCCACAAGTATATCTGCTTTTCTCCTTTTCCCTGATCATTTGTTGTATGTTTGAGCGTGTACAGCAATCAATTATGTAATTTCTGGCAATAAGAATGCAAATTAGACAGGGAAGTGTAGTCTCACCTCTTTCCTGTGATTCTGAGTCTTGTCAGAATACATCAGTGTATCTAAGCATAGACCACAGAACCTGGCATCTCTAATACCACTGCCGTGGCATGTTACTGCCCAGCCGCGCCTTTACAGGACTTGATAAAGCTTTGTTGTGGCAGCAGCTGGCCCAATTGGCTTAAAGTGAAATCCTTTTCCTATGTCAGAAGAGCAGAGCATTAGGAGTATTTCAAGTGCACCTTCAGTTTCAAATCTTTGACTTTTGGCAATTCCGGCAAATGTTATTAGTTTTAGTGTTGACATGCACTCTAATCTCTAACCGGAGTGCTTAGAACATATTAGGTTGATTTATCCTTCTGTATATTCTGTTTACTTTTTGTCAGTCACTAAAGTAGTTTTCTAGTTTCATTCAGATTACTGAATTTAGTTATTGATGTATGTAAATACTATAGATGGAGATGTGCAGAGTGCTCAAAATTCTATTTATTACTATTGTTGATTGTAGGGAGGAACCATGACTCATGAGAGGCGAAACTTCAAGTGATCATGATGCACCTTCCTTCCGTCAATAATGGCAATGAATAGCATATTATAAAAAACAAGAAATTCACTGAAAAAAGTACTAAGATAGTTAGGTGACCGAATGAGACAAGAACTAATGTTTAAAAACCTAAAAAGCACTGAAATTCACCAGTTATATTCTAGTCAAATACCTATAACTTGTGCCTCTGCACGCACTGCTTATAGCCTCACATATCAAATCGCTGCATGAAATGTTAAATTACATCATTAATGACATTCCTGATGCCATCTCAAATGATTTTATGGTTGACATCCCTAATGACATTATCCAGTGAATGTGCCTGGGTGCTGTAGGCTTTGTGGATTGGAACTATTTCAACAAAATACACCTTATCCACAATTTTTATCACTGATCAGCTGGTAATAGGCGCAATCTGCTGTAACAAGGAGAACATGTTGCATGATTGTTAGCTCACCTCTATTTGCTGTACGTCACCATCTTTTTACAAGTATTCACCCGCCTACCAAACAAAATACCTCCATGGACTTTAACAGGGTCATTTACTTTTTAAACTTTATACACCCTACAAAAAAGTGTTTTTTCTATATTTACCTTAATGGGATCATCCTCTTAAAGATTTCATTTCATCAGCAATTTTGAGTCTAGAGGTTGGCACTGTTAAGACATCTTCAGCTAGGCTATATGGACAACCCTCTGTAGTTTGGTAAAATATATTACACACTTTCCCGAGATGACCAGAATTGCATACAATCTTTCAGCCATGCTTAGAAACATACTGTGAGTAAACCTATTACTTTCTCTAGCTATTCTATAAACTGGATGAAAAGTGGAGCTATGCCTATGATAAGGATGACTATAGTAGTCACGTAGAGGAGATTTACTTTCCAGTGGTTCCCTTGTCAGATGACGTACTTGGGTATCCTAATCAGTAGTAAAAACTTCCGGATGGGGCACAACAATTTGACGGCGTTAATCGACCAAATGCAGTGAGACTTTGTAAGATGGCAACACTTACAGCTTTCAATGTGGGGCAGAATTCAAGCCATCAAGATGACAGTGGCTTTAAAGTTTAACTATGTTTTAGGGATGTTGTCACCATCTATCCCATGGACAGTTTTGCACTCTATTGACACACGTATCAAATCCTTTATCTGGGGAATAAATAGACCCATTTTGAACATGGCAAAACTATATAAGGAGACGGCCTCCGTTGGGCTTCAACCTCCCAAGATTGAGTACTACTATTTAATCCACCAACTGTCACGAATGGTTTATCACTTCTGGCCTAACATGGAGACTCCACACTGGGCTGTGATTGAGAGGCATTTGCAAAGAGGCCTATCAGGTGTATAGGTGATCTATAGTGCTCCTTTTTTTTCTCCTACCTAATGCATGTTCGTGATCGCGCAAGCATCGGTAGGATTCCTTGCATGATTTCAGCTTCATCCTTCTAATTTCACTGCTTTGCTTGCTGTTTCTTATGTTTGCTTGCTCACGGGCCATATTATTATTAATCGTTTTTAACAAACTTTTACTGTAGTTTGGAACATTCCAAACATCACCTTTCAGGGCTCAATGTTATAAGAATATGCATAGTAGAATTCGCTGTACATCATTTTTCATATACCTGCAGTTGACAGATTCAATTATAGTAATATTATGTACATAATACAGTTTTGGTAGCAGCCTGTCCCAGTCTTAACAATGACTCCCCCAACCCACTCCCAACCCTTGCCTCTTCCCTAGGTGTCCCGTAAACCATAATATGCCATTTATACCCAGTGGTCACCTAGTGTACCCACATATTCAATGCTCCCCATAACCCATGGTGTGTGAAAATCAGGCATGTCTAAGTCTTCTCCTCCTCTAGTTCATCCTCAGGTATTGGGGAACGATCGGGGTTTCTAATTCATGCTCTTTTGAGACAATATACTAGGTGGTCCCACGCCCAGGCCTTATCAATCGAACTGTGTCCCCTCCTCACCTCTTGGAATAATACTGCACTTTCGTATCCCACCCACTAGATGAGATCCTCCCTCCAATTGACCAACCTAGGGGCCTTCCAATGCATGGTCATTTCCCGCTTTCTAAAGATCAGGGCCAAGTCCACAAATCTAGTAGTGATTTTACGTTTATTGGGGCATGGGAACCCCCCAGTAAGCAGGCCATTTGAATGCAGGTGATCATCCATTTGGTAGTCACATTGATACATTCCACAATCTCTCTCCAAAAATCAACCAACAGGGGCCAGGACCACACCATGTGGAGCATTTCAGCACCATGTTCTCCTCATCTGGGGCAGGACGCATTGGCTGCTCGGAAAATCCATTTGTAAGGAGGATGTTCAGCCGAGCCAGACCTCCAGTGGTTGCGCAGTGTCGCAACCACCGCCCGGTGTAATAGGAATTTACCCCTTGGTATTTCGAAGGTGGTTGATAGGTTGTAGAATGCTAGAAGATACCCATATCTGTACGAGTTACCTACTCGGGTTACCCCATATGCAGACCATTCCATCAGGACCCTCAGTGTCCCATCCCGAACCACCTGTTCCAACCCCCACAGTGGAAGATCCCGTGAGTATGTTATGCGAACACCGGTACACTGGAGGCAACACCTCCAGCAGTGTTGAATAACCTGCAAGTCCGTAGGACCCTCTCTAAGTGGCCTCTTGGGATTCAGAAATACCTGAAATAGAGTGCAGAGTCTCGGTACCATGTCATTGGCATCCCCCCAGTGCCCATCCATTAGAAGATCTTCTGGTTGTACCACTGGAGCTGCGCCGCCAAATAGTAGGACTCGAGATCCGGCACCGCTAGTCCCCCCTCCATTGTCGGGTGCTGCAGCTTGGACAGTGACACCCTGCGTCTGCCCGTTACCCAGAAAAGTTCAATACTAAATGAATGCAAGTCCTGGAATATCCGACGGGGAATGATGATAGGCAGCATGGAAAAGAAGTACAGCAGCCATGGGAGTGCCACCATTTTTGCCACTGCAGTTCTCCTGGCTACAGATAGCAGTAAAAACTTCCCGAAGTCTGTACTAGTTTGGAGCACCCTGAGGGCTGGGCCAATGTTACCCTGCAGGAGATCATGAGGGTTGTGGTAAATCCAGACCCCTAAATATTTCAGGCAGACCCCTTACCAGACAAGTCCTCGCAGATCCTGAGGTTGGGGCACATCACTACAAAGCGGGAATAGATTCCATTTCTGTCAAATAATGCACTGGCCGATGCACTTCCAAAAATGCTCCAGGAGTGCAATCGCACCGACAGGTCCTTGTCCACATCGCGCAGGAACAAGAGCATATTGTCTGCATATAAGATGTTGTGGTGTGATATGACCTGCAATTCTAACCCCTGAAACGATGCACCAGAGTGTGCGCTGCTAGCAAATGGCTAAACTGTGATGGCACACAGTAACAGGGAAAGTGGGCATCCCTATCTAGTTCCCCGTCCTACAACATAGGAGTAGGAGATACATTTACTGGTTCGAACTCATGCGGTATGCACCAAATAAAGGAGCCTAGTCCAATGGACGAACCCAAGACCCAGACCTCTTTTAACATCACCTGATATAGAAAATCCTAATGTAGGCTATCGAAGACTTTTTCAAAGTCAATTGCCACAATCACTGCCCTGTGTTTATCTAGAACCTCCACTTCGAGGATCGATAGGAGCCTGCAAATATTGATTGCTGTGTTGCGCCCCGGAATGAACCTAGCTTGGTCAGCATGGATCAACTTGGGCATGAAAGGCACGAAAGGCAAGAGGCAAGTAGCTAATATCCGGCTAAGAATTTTATAGTCCATGTTAAGCATTGATAGGGGGAGGTACGCCCTAACATTGTGAGGGGGTGGATTGGTTTTTGTAGTGGGATCACTAAAGCCTCGATGGTGGAGTCGGGTAAGCAGCACGCTTATTGGGCAGCAGCATAGAAGGTGACCAACTTCGGCATAAGTTCCTTGGCATACATTGCAAAAAATTCTACTGACAGGCCATCGGTCCAAGGGTCTTTGCCTCGTGCCATGGCCTTGATTGCAACCTGCACCTGCTGAAGTGTGATAGCATCTCCTAAGTTATCCACCTCCTCCCTCTTAAGCATCAGGATTACCACCTGGTCCAGGAATTGGGCTATTATTTGGGAGGGCAATATCGGTGGGGAGGGGCAATATAGTATTGTATAGTACTCCTCAAATCCACTATTTTATGTTGTCCTGAGTGTAGAGATGCTCACCCAGCTCCGATTCTACCTCTAGGATTAAGGAGCTCCTGGACATTGTGTTGGCAAGCCATGCCAGTAGGGTCCCTGTTTTATCGCCCTCAGCATGGGCACGTATCATGTGCTCACGATGGTCGAAGCAGCGGATCCTCTCAGTCTGGACCACCAGCAGTTCATTAGCATCCAAAAGCTGGGGCTTTAGACCTGGGTTCCCAGGCCTGGCTATATCCATCTCTCTTAATTCCCTCTCATGGGCTTCGACTTCCCCCACTAGTGTGTGCCAAACTCACCCTATCTCAGCTATACACCACCCCTAATGACTGCTTTAAAAGCACACAACTCAATCAGGGGCGAAGCAGTGGGAGCCTCATTGTCTACAAAGTAGTCCCATATCACATCTCCAATAGTATGTAAGAACACAGGGTCCTCTAAGGTCTCGACCCATAGGTGCCCGTCCAGTAATTGTGGACACTCTCTGTGCCAATCTAGTGATAGTAACTCTGGGTTGTGGTTAAAGACCGTCCGACAGAGATATTCTATATTCCGAACAGCTCCATGGATCCTCAGGGTGCACAGGAAAGCATTGAGATGCTCATGTAGTTTATGCATTCCCTAGTACAATAAGTAATCCTGGATCCCCGGTTGCAGGCTCCTCCAAGAGTCCCCCAACCCCCATCCCTGCTGCCAGTTTGAGAAAACCCATGCCAACTGGAGAACCGGGGAATCACCCAGTGGT
Source organism: Calotriton arnoldi (assembly GCA_963921515.1). Classification (NCBI taxonomy): domain Eukaryota; kingdom Metazoa; phylum Chordata; class Amphibia; order Caudata; family Salamandridae; genus Calotriton; species Calotriton arnoldi. The sequence goes on along the minus strand of CAWUFW010009734.1, from coordinate 266,718 downwards.
GGGTGGGATCTGTCAAGAATCGGATCCGCAACACTAATATAATCTCCACCCAGTAAAATGCTATGAGTTTTATACGGGGCTAGGATTCCAGACAATTCGGCAAAGAACCCACCTTGGTCTATGCTAGATGCATAGATCCCAACAATAGTCAAGTCACGACCTACAAGGCGACCTACCACTATCACGTACCTTCTGTCAGGATCGATCAATTTACTCATTTTTTGGAATGGCACCCCAGATGGATCTACAGTAGAACCCCTCTGGGAAAGGCCGAATGTGAAGCTGTATATAACTGACCCCATCATCTCTAGCATATCGCTTCCTTCTCAGTGGTAGTGAGATGGGTCTCCTGTAGGAGAGCTATATGTGCTCCCCTTCTCATTAGGTATGTATCTACCTAGTACTGTTTGGCCATTTTGTTGAGACCCCTTACATTCCAGCTGAGGTAGGGGCCCATACCACCTTGGCAGATATCTGGTTGAGCAGGTAGAGGCAATCAAACATATAAACCCCAGAAAACATAACTCAATGACCCAACTCCCCAAACCCAGGACAAGAAGAAAACGACTCCCCATCCAAACCATTGAACAAACATTCAGTCATTACATGCATAACTTCAGTACGGGGGGATGCGCCAGCCATGATGCCTCCCGGCTTCATATTACACCATGTGAAAGGCAGGCAATGTAAGCAGGCCCGCAATTGGCCCAGTGGCAAAATAACAATAGAGCAAGTGCAGTTTACAGTTACAGACATGTCTCACACAGGGTACCATTCCATATCTCCAACATCGGCACAGTTAAATGATTTCATCCCAAAGTGCCGGGGGTAACCTAGGGCAGGAAATCCTCCAAATTGTGTGTTGAGACTGAGGCACAGTCAGAGTCAGTGTCCTTCAGGTCATCCTCTCCAATCACAGAAGGGGGGTTGAACCTGATCAGCTGATAGCCGCCACCGCCCTCTGACATACGTGGAGTGCCTGGAAGCTAGAAAGGACCACACCAGTTAATCCCCACCTTCTTCCTAGGGGGTCTCTGGGTCGTCCTCCGATTGGCAGTAGCCGAACCTTCCCCCGTCTGACAGAGGCAGTCATGCCAGTCCCAGAGATATGGAGGTGAGGTAAAAAAAGTGGACTTCATCCCCATGAGTCACGTGTAGCCTGGCAGAGAATAACATTGCATAAGAAATACCAAGAGTCCTGAGACGCTTTTTGGCATCCATAAATGAGGCTCGCTGTTTTTAAACATCTCTGGTGAAGTCCAGAAAGATCATTACCCTATGGTTTTCCAACATAATGTCTCCTGTCATCTGGGCCTGGCCTAAACTGTGATTGCAATCCATGTATAGTGTTAGAGTGTGGCCACCACCAGCTCCTGGCAGTGGCACACCGGCACGCGGTGGGTACGTTCAAGTGCATAGAACAGAGAGAGTCCTTCTGGGCCACTTTTGTCGTCAAGCCATTGCTCCAGAAAGCTGGTTATGTTCGCATTGGGTCCCTCTATGCGCTCTGGTTGTCCTATAATCCAAAGATTATTCCTCCTGGCCCTATTTTCTGAATCTTCGGCTCTACTCGCTAAGGTCTTAACTCTGCCCTCCATGTGTGACATCTGTTCACGCATGGATGCCATTTAAGGAGTAATGTCCTCTAGTGAGCGTTCTGTAGTATCTGCCAGTCTTCGATGGTCATCTCTCAGAAGCCCTATATCCCTTACTGTAGTATCAGTTTTCTGCTCAAGTGCCTCCTGAGAGGCAGCAATGGCCTGTAGCATAGTGTGTAGTGTTGCGCCATGCTGACCTTTAGCTGGAGACCCAGGGCCCGAGGCCATCTCATCCATGGTAGTGGGATTCAACTCCTGAGTGGGACAGGAGTCGTTCGATTCTTTCTTTTTAGAATATTTACCCATCTCTGCTCACTAGCACAAGCTCTGAGGAAGGACGGTGGTTGGCACAGTAGGCAAGTTTAATGCGTCTGTTAGTGTGACTCCCCAAGGCTCCAGGGCCTATGTAGGGATGGAATCCAAGATATGTGCTCAAGTTAACACTCACCTCTCTGGTACCAGCAGTAAACCAGGGAGGGCAACCCAGTCCTCATTGCTCTCAGGCAGTTCTCCAGGGAAGCCTCAAGCCCAGGGAGTCACAAGGGGTGGGGGGGGGGGGTGCAGTTCTGTCTGCAAATGCGGATCAGTGTTCAGGGTAATGGGTCACTCCTTGCATGCTCTGTGAATGGTTTACGGGTCCCCACCAGAGCGGGAATGTGCCCCAAGCAATAGCTCAGCAGTTTGCAAAATGACAGCATTGAAAGGAGGTGAGAGGGAAGATAAACACCAGCACCAATTCGTCAAGGGGGGAGAGGGGAAATGCAGGAAGTGTCCCAGAGTGTGCAAGTACTTATGGCTGGGCCGGGCACTCGCATCTTTTCAATGCATGATCACCAGGTCATCAAGATATACAGAGACTTCGAGTCACCTGCACAGTGACACTGATGTGCTGCACTCCTGGTCTCCTGTTCACGGTGCAGTACAGCGTCAGGTTGCCAAGGCATAGTGGTTGGGGGAAGGGGAGGCCTATGTAGCCTCTGCCCCCAGCACCATACAGTGCCTGCAGAAACTGGTGATGCCAGGAGCTTAATCAGGTATGGTAGGCCTCCACCACAGAGTGCTGATAGTCCCCCCAGCTCACCTGACATGTTGTCTCCCAGCAGGGCCGTCCACACCTCGAGGTCGTATGGGGCCACCCAGTGAGATCCCCCGCTCAGGTTCGCTATGTTGTAATCATCTCAGGCCCCCGCAGCGCTTCACTGTGAGCTGCTGAAGACAAGCACCCCCAGGCTCTCTCATAGAAGACACCGGGCACATCTTCTGGCACTCCGTGCCCCCGCACCGCAGTTTGCTCCCAATGGCTTCACGTGGGTAGGGGCCTCTTCTCAGGTCTCCGGGGATACACTTGCAGTTCACTACAGCTTGTTACAGCCCACACAGTCCCTGGAGGCGTTAACTTCAGTGGGACACGCCACGGAAGGAACGGCGTGCCCTGGTCACAACCACCAGTCCCGGGCAGTCAGGGTCCCCGGTCGGTACCAGTCAGAGGCCCCGGGAAGATAGGGAGGCAGGGAAGTGGAACGGCAGCCATACCATACAGTTCACTCCCATAAGGCCCTCCCAGGCACTCGTGCAGCCGCAGCTCCAGATACTTGTAATATGCAACAAGGACAACCCTAAATGCCCTCAGGGACTAGGGTAAGTACTAGCTATATGAACAGAGTCGACTGTGGGTCTCTGTCTAGTGTAAGGGTACACCCACTATCATTCCAATGGGGAGATCCACAATCAATGTATTCTTCAACTTATCCAGTGGTAAATACTCACACAAATCATGGGGCAGATTTACAAGCACCTTGCGTCACTTTTACGCTGCCGTTGCGTCACTTTTGTGACGCAACGGCAGCGTAAAAAATGCGGCAAATTTACAACGTGACGCATCTAGGGAGATGCGTCACGTTGTAAAGCCCTGCGTCACATTATACCTGCGTCAGGTATAATGTATGCAGGGTGGGCATTCCCACGCAGGAAGGCCTCGTAAAAGTGACGCAGTGAAATCTACAAGATTTCACTGCGCCACTTTTAGGACGCCAATGCATCAAAACTTACGCCTGCTTGAAGAAGGCGTAAGTAGTGACGCAGTGTAGTGGGAATAGGCCTCAACACGCATTGCTGGAGTTGCGTCGTGCTTGCGACACGACTCCAGCAATGCGTGACTTCTTCGCCAACAGATGCGTCAAACTTTCTGACGCATCTGTCAATCACTACGCCATAGTGCGCCGTATTGTAAATACGGCGCATCTATGGTGGCGCAAGGGTTTCTGAGGGTGGCGCAGGGAAAGTGACGCATCTATACAGATGCGTCACTTTCTTGTAAATCTGCCCCCATATTTGTAAGAAGCAAACAGACTGACAGAGTATCTGTAGTAGATACAGTTAAAGATCCTGATCAGTAAACCGGGAGCACATGGCAGGCGATATGTGCCGCGTCTCACCACATCTTGTGCGCTCTGCACCAGCTGGCCTCCGCTGCTCATCCAGCAACTCAATGTGCGTTCCTGGGTCGGGGCTCACCGCCTTCGCCCAGGGTCTCACCACAGTCCAGGGAACCAGGGAGTTTGACAAGGAAATGCATGGCCGCTACCTCAGGGCTGCTTCCATCTTGAAAATCGGCCACCCTGGTCTCTACTACAAACTGCCCAATTTAATGGATGAAATATCCCCTAAGGGCACAGTGCAGGGTCACAGCCAGGCTGGTGGCCCTGGTCACTTGTGAGACCCGGCCTATTCTGGCAATTAATGTGTAGGACAACCCCGGATGACGGTGTGCGCTGCCGGGAGCGCCACAGCTCACGTCCTATGCCTTCGGCACCTAGCCACACCCCCCTGGCTCGAGGCAAAATATTTGTTTTGTGTGTGTACACTGGAATGTGAGCCATTCACAGTGATCTTGGCATGCCTTGTTATTGTTTTCTTAATGCATATTACCTAATAAAAAATATTCAAACCTTCGAAAACGATGTCTAAGGGGTTCACTCTTGTATTCTATATTATTCAACAAAGTACAATGCCTCAAAGTCTCAGTGAAGTTCTGAAATAAACATTCACACATTATAAATGCCCACTTTACATAGAATGTCTCTATGGCACTGCATAATATCTGCACAACATGGGCACATGTCCAGACATTGGCTGGTGGATAATCTGTTCTGAAGAGAAGCGTTGGCATTTCTCACAGATTTTTGTCAAAACGCTTTAAACCACTACCTGCTTTGAAATGTACCTCGCCAAACCACACCAGGTGCACTCAGCCTTTACCTTATTTAACATGGACTGATTGCACCTGAAAGTTTACTGACTGGTAAACCGTAGACGATGCAATTTTCACCTCTGCAGTCATGCTTGGCTCGAGGCCCTACACTATCTGCATTCTGTGTAAGCACATGTGTACATACAGCAATTCTCTGCTGTGTTTGAACGCAGGCTGTTTAATAGCAGCATTTTTTCAAACCATGCAACAGTTTAAGGGGTAATGTGAATAGCAGTATCATGGACGATGCCTTCAGTGATGTCATGTGAGATGTCATCAGTGATGTCCTGAACATGTAATTAGTGATGCAATATGTTAATGTGTGAGATTATAAGCAGTGTATGATGGTGCCATAAACTATAGTTAGTTGACTCAACTATGACGGATGAATATCAGTGTTTTTTGGGGTTTTGAAATGTTAGTTCTTGTCTCATTCGGTGGCATAACTACATTACTTTAACTTTTTTTTTCAATGAATTCCTTGTAATTTTTTTAACTTAAGTTAAGATCTTATTACCATGCCTAACTATTATATCACTTTAACCTGTGCTTTTTTTAGTGAATTTCAGGGTTTTTGTATCATATTCAAAATGCAACATGTATAACGGATTCTTCAGGTGGGTAAATCCACTGTGCACGGTGTACGACCATGCACAGTGGGAACTGGGCACAAGGCCTCTCCTCTGGCTAGACCATGCACCCAAGTCTCTGCAAGCATCCAACCTCATCCATTCTGCACACAATATCTAGTTGTGTGTAGAGTAGATTAAGTGAAGGGTTTTGTCTCTGGACAATTATTATTTTTTGTCATCATTTAAAGGTATTTATTTTTTTTAACTTATTTTTGTTGATAACTTTTCAAATGTTTTAAATTGTTTTTTAAGAGTATTCAACTATTGTATTTTTTAAAACTTTGCAATTAATTTTCAAATTATTTTTTTATGTAATGTATTTTTTTATACCTTATGTTGGTTCAAGCCTTGCTGTTCTCTTTTAAGATGGCACTGCATGTTTTATTGAGAAAATTATTTTAATTGTCACACTGTAAGCAACAACTTTCAGAGAGTGTTTACAGTATGTAGCAAAATACTGCATATTGTCATAATACTATCTTTCTTTTGGCACTGTACTTCAAGTGGGGCAGTTTTTCTCCTTTTTCTCCCTTTTTCTCCCTCTTGTACTCTTTCACATTCTTCATGAGCTATGTGGTTGGAATGCATAGCCTGCAGGTGCTTTCACATACGCTTGTACCTATGGAGTACTGGCCAGGTCTACCCCTGTGGAGCACCTGCTTACATAAGGTGAATGGAATTTCTTTTAGCCACCTGGAAAAGAAAAGAATTTCCATACTAACCATTCTATTTCGGGCATAGTTAGTTGTTCTGCTGCAGATATTGATGGCAGTGCTATGAGGTCGTCACCCTGTGATGATCCAGCTTTGGAAGGGCCTGTAGATGGTGTGGCAGTAGCTTCCCTGAGGCCATAATGGAGTTTGATTGTTTTCACACCAATCTGCCTCTGTAAAACACCAATGTGCTAATGGTGCTCAAGAAATTCATATGAGATTTTCCCTCAGTGGCCAATCAGATGGCTGCTTTCGTTTTTATTTTTTTATTTTGTTGCTGTTCCATTGGTACCGGGGTACTCCCACGTGGGCCATAAAGCCAATGATTGAGTGTGGTGGTTCACTGACAGAATATCGAACACACAAATATCGTGTGGACAGAATATCGTGTCAAAAATATCGAGGACAAGAATATCGAGTAGGTAAGTGCAAATAGATAGGTATAAATGTACTATTCTTAACTCCAGATCTACGTACCTTGAAGATATATATATCGTCAAAGTACATATATGTGGAGTTATATATAGTAAAACTTTACTTACCCATAAGAAATGACCTTCACGACATTCTTGTCCTCGATATTTTTGACACGATATTCTGTCCCACGATATTTGTGTTTTCGATATTTTGTCCACACACCGTGTGTGGTATCACTCCTACGAGGCCTTTGCTTCCCTTTTTTGGGTCCTGCTGTAGTAACACCGGCCCCAGAAGGGTTAAGGGTTAAAGTTTAGTTTCCTATGAAGATCTCATTTAGCTACACGTTGAGACTAGGGGTTTTCTGACAGGCCTAAATGACTAAGTCGATTTGTAGTTTTTTTTTTAAACTGCTCTTTTAGGTGTTACTGTACCGTGGTTCTTAAGCTCCCGCCAAATTTTCTGCATTAGATATTTGGAGGAGACTAGGTTCACACGTTGTGTAACCTGTCCTAAATTTTTTGAGGGGGATTATTCAAAAAGTAAATTTCAAAATGGGATCAGGAGGAGAACACCCTGAACCTTAAGGCCCTGAACAAGTGGAGGAGGAAAGCAGAGGCCCTACAGAATCCATAGTTTGGGAGTTGTCTACAATTCCACATGCTGAGAAAATGGTCAATGCCAAGAAATTCAGGTGCAAAATCTGAGTCAAGGAGTTCAGCTGAGGAATGGGGAAGAAGTTCTCCTTTGGTACTTGAATGCATAAACACCTGAGTGCATTGCATTCCCGGCAATTGAATGCTGCAAAAAGAAGAATGCAGGTGGCATCGACATTTGGCACTTCCCTGCAACATGTGGTGACTGCTGGTGACACCTTCCATATTAAGTCCTAGAGGATTGTCATCAAAGCTGCAATCTTTAGCCTGTACTGTGGCAAAGTTATCTCAGTGAGCAAGCAGAGGGCCACTGCTTGGAAGAACCAGCTGATAGCTCATACGGAAAATTACACAAAAATTTAAAATCATTTAAAAACATCAAATCAGGGTTCTTTTTAGAACCACATGCATTGGTTTAAATAATAAAGAAAAAACGTATGTTGTTTGTCATGTCCCTCCCCAACTATTAAAGTATTTTACTTTGGACCAGTATCCAGAAGTAGTAATGTTATATTTGCAAAAACGGATGCAATATTGCCACCGACGTTTTGCAAATCCAATGATATTTTTTAACTGACCTATGTACTAATATGTCCTTCCTGCCACCAGGCCCTGCGCTCAACCCTCCATGAAGTGGCCAAACCCTGTGTCCAATCTGCCACAAGACGGCTAATCCCTGCTGTGTGTTGCTGAAGGGTGTGTACCTCGCGGGTTGGCCAACCCCAACTGCACACAGACATGCCGTGCACCCTAACCGCCAACAGGATGCCATTCCCTTTTTTATCAGTTTTATTTTTGGTACCGTTGCACTCACAGAGGCGTTGCTGGGTCCCATGGTAGTACTGCAGTACCAGTGACAAAATCAACCATTTTGTTTTTTTTTTAAATTTTAATTGCTGAGTGGTCCCTATGGGCCCCTCTCCCACATTGGCCTTTGTGTCAGGGTGATCTCACCCTGCCTCCTTATATGACCTTTTTCTTTAATATTTAGGACTCGGGTATCCAGTCTGTGAATCCTGTAACTGGAGACTCAACATTTTCTTCATTGGTGTGTCCAGCCAATCAGATCATTTTGGATAATGTACCAGTACCTGCACCACATGACTGAAATGGCCACTGGCAGAAAAAGCTCCATCAACAAATCAGCCTTCAGTATTTTTTAAATTTTGGTTTGGTACCGTACTGCAGGAGTACCATTGGACCAACCGTCCAGATATCTCTGACTTTTCTGAGGCTTAACCCCATACCCAACGAGGCTCCTCTTTAAATGTAAATGTCTTGAAAACGGCTGAACAGACCTACACACAATTACAAAAAGCATGCTTTCAAAGTAAAGTTCTAACTTTGTGCAAAATTGCTGTGAATCTATTGGAAAAAAAATTTGTACTGGAGAACAAACTTTCCTATGGGAATTAAAATAGGAAATCACCGTTTTGGGAACACCCTCGATTTCTTGGCTTTATAATAGATAGATAAAAAGATTGATAGACAGACAGGTAGACAGACAGACAGGCAGGCACACAGACGGGTAGGCAGACAGGTAGACAGACAGACAGACAGACAGACGGACGGACAGATTACCATGCTAACAATGTCATTTTATAAATTAAAATTATAGTCCATACTGAGTTTTCCACATAACATCACTTACAAACATTTCAGAGTGTATCTTTACCACAAAGATTGTTCTATACACTATACAAAAGCTTACCATGCTTTAGGGCAATCAGCCTTTAGAAGACAAATGGGAGCTTCATATACTCATACAGAGTACTCATTTAGAACTCAGATGATATGAATGATCACATCATTCTACATTACTGAAAAAGCAAAGACTGGAATATATGAGCCACTAGCTTAACTGAAGACTGTAGAATCAGAAATCCTGGGCTGAAATCCCAGCTTCCTCCGTCCGTCCAAACTGTTTGATTCTGGGCAAACCGTTTGACACTCTGTACTTCATTTCCTTTAGCTGGCACAATTGGGAGCAGAAGTGATTCAGTTTCCAGAATGTGCACCATAAACAAAGGCCTCTGATATATGTGATTGAATTGATTATAATGCTGCACCTTATATATTAATGACAATCTAACTTGTATAATACAAGCCACAACATAGCAATCTCTTGGCTCGCTCATGAGAACATCAGATCGGACAAACACGTTTGATGTTAGAGGCTAGTTATACTGTTGCCTTGGACCTTGATGCCTTGCTCTAGTCCAGTAGTAAAGTTATGCCAGCCTTTTGTTTATTTCAGAATTCTCTGCCCTTCTTCTTTTGTGCATCCCTGGTTGGAGTTTGTAAACTTCTCTTTCACTGTAACTCTGTGGATCCAATGACTCACATCACAGGACTTGCGATTTCTCAGAGAGTGTCTTTATGGATCGATTATTGGTCGATTATGAATTGTAAATAGGAGGGGGTGTGAAACTAGTGTCCCCTCCTATTAGGGAGTCACCATGGAATGTATCAATGTTTGTGACCACAACTGCGGTCACAAGCCATTGATTAGATACCACAACTTCAAAGCGAGTAGTAGTTGATTCATGAAGGGGAAGGTGTCCCCAGGGGACTTCATTGTAAAAGCAATTCCAGGAATGTTGTCCTGCTAACCCATTGTAGCCCACCATTGCTGCATTTACAGTCATTCAAAGGAGACTGCAAATTGCAACCCCCATAATTCATATTTAATAGGCAGGTCATTGTACAAATTGCACTTCCTGGTTTGCGAATGGGTCTTCATACATCAGGCCACAAGAAAAGAGGACAGTGCCTTTTGGTAGCTAGTTCCAAAGCAGCTGAACAGGCTGCCACAAGGTATCAAGCAGATGTCTGTAGGAAAGCTAGCAAAACGCATCTGCTCTGTTGGTCTCTATGGGTGGATTCAGGTGAACTGAATTGAATGGACTTCAAATTCATATAGTGCTAAAGACTTCAAGTAGCAAATGAGCACTGGCTAAATGATCAGCCAGGTGACGTAGAATAGGCTTCATTTTTAAAGATCTCCAGAATGAAGAAAGATGAGGAATGCATCTAATCCCCTCTGGTAAAGAGTTGCATGGGAGGCTCACCATCATGGCTGGCCAGGATATGACACCTGTTTTTTTTTCCTGATGATTTTGGGCAGCACTAGTAGGATATAATATAAATAGAATATTATTCTTTCCTTGGTGACATAGAAGCACTTGATAAGTTTAAACATATTGCAATAAACACATTCTCTAGCATCCACTGATCCAGTTCTGCTGATTCTCCTTGATTATCGCCAATCCAGATAACTGTGCCTGAGTCTTGGAGGCGCCCAGCACTGAAGTTGGACCTGGGCTTCCACATATTTCACACCGAAGCTTTTGTTTCACACATTTGTGTTTCAAGACCTATTTGTGCAATTGGTCTAATTAAAGTGATCCAAGACTACAATTCCCAGAATGTATTAGCTTGGTACATGAAAATGTGTCAAACCTGGCAGTGCACTATCAGGGGGGTAATACAAGCCCATGCAGCCCCTGTGTGCAACCCCCCCCCACACCAAATTCTTCAAGGTACCCCCAATCCATCAAGGCAACAGTCAGATGAAAGCCATATTTGTGAGATATGAGAGACCCAGGGGCCCCTCATCACATTCTGCAAGGGGCCCCTCATTTTCGGTGAACTATATAAATAAGTCGTACTCACTTTGTCAACAAAAGCTCAGGCAGGACTCGAATATGTGATCCCTAGATGTGGGATAGCACATTTTCACATTTTCAAATTTTTCACTGGGATAGACAGGGTTAAATAGACTATGCGCCCTTAGATGTAACATTATCGCAAATAGCAATGCAGCTCGTGCTACAGGTCGGCTGATTCTGAGGTCATATAGCAGATGCTCCTAACCACACATGGGATGTTCATCCATAATTAAATGACTGTGGTGGGAGCAGGAGCAAGGCATGCTGTCACCTGGGTGATGAACAGGGAGCTGACCAATGGTGTGCCTCGCCCCCCAGCCGCAGTGCACAGGTCTTCCCTGGTGACTAAACACATGAATGAAAGCACGGCAGCCACACCGCACTCCAATTAATGCAGCTGTCACAGCCACATGCTGCAGCTGAGGATGACTACAGTCATGTGTCGTCGTGTCACTAGCTAGAACCGCGAGACTGGGTTGCTTTAGCAACCGCTAAAAATATAGAGATTATGTGTGACCTCTCATGGGGCTCTCACAGAGGATATTTTTACTGTTCAAGTATACGGCATTGCACTGTTGATAATATGCTGTGGCAAGCTCTCTAGATGCTGAATGCTTCCTTCTGCTGAGGTGAATAAACCGTGCACCAGACCCACATGCCTCATGGCCTTCTGCAGCAGGTGCCCTCGCTGACACCCACATGACAGACGAATGCCAGCTTTGCTGGTACCAGCTTAGGGTCAGAAAGGAACGTGACGAAAAGGGAATCTAAAAATAAATGTAGTTATTTATAGAACGTTAATGGTGTGAAAATAATGTATGGCATGGTGTGGCCTGTCATATACTATGGTATGGTATGGAATGGTATGGTATGGCATAGCATAGTACGGTATGGTACGGCCTGTCATTATGTAGTATGGTATGGTGTGGGTTGTCATTGTATAGTAAGGTGCGGTATGGTATAGTATGGACTCTGATTGTATAGTATGGTATGATTTGGCTTGTCATTGTATTGTATGGTATGGCCTGCCATTACTTAATATGCTATGGTATGCTATGGTGTGGCTTGTCATTCTACCATATAGTATGGTAGTGTTTTTTTACGGCATGGTCTGTCGTATGTTATGGTATGGTATGGTAATGTACGGGCTTCATTATATAGTATGGTATGGTGTGGCCTGTCATTGTATAGTAAGGTGCTGTATGGTATAGTATGGAATTGTACGGTATGGACTGTTTTTGTATATCAGGTTATGATATGGATTATCATTGTATGGTATGGTATGTTGTGCTATGGCTTGTCATTGTTTAAAATGGTATGGTATGCTATGGCTTGTCATTGTATATTATAGTATGGTACTGTTTTTAAGGCATGGTCTTATTATAATGAATGTAGAGAATGAAGAAGGCCTAAATGTCAATGTAAGCAGCAGCAGAAATACGTGTACAGATGTATGTGTTAAAGGAGAAATACAGACCTAAGCTATCTACAGTAGCAGAATAATAAGCACAAATGGAGTCAGGACCTGGGGGCAGGGAAGTAGGCATGAGCTTTAGTACAATAGAGAAATATAATTAAGCACAGCAGAAATGGAAGGTCACAGACCCGCAGGGCTGGCTTTAGCTCTGGTGGCGCCTGGTGCGACAATCATTCTTGGCACCCCCACACCCCATGACTGCCTCCTCGAATTCTCAAACTACCACCGGGCAAAAGTCTCTCCAATCATAAGTTATTACAAAACACATCGCACCCCCACTGAGGTCAGCGCCCCCTCCACAGGTCAGCGCCCAGTGCGGCTGCACCGGTCGCACTGCCCTAAAGCCGGCCCTGCAGATCCGCATTGCAAGAACATGTCTCGGTGAAAATATGTAGATAAAGCAGCACAGAATAAGTGGGAGGTTAGGCCTTGCAGAGCAGTAGACGTGTAGGGAGTAGAGCATTGCTAGGCTTCAAAGCACAAAACAAGCCAAGGACACCGGTAGTGCAGCGCTGGTGTGCAAATGTAACAATAACATGTGCACGAGTCACATTCCATAAACGTGTGGTTTCATGTTTTTGCTGAAAGTTACCTTTTTAAAGATAATGTTGTGCTTGAGCAAACGTTTGATTTAATATGCAAATGTATGACATATTTGCAGTTACAAAGGTATAAAAGAAACTGTCCATCACTGTTAGATTTGGGGGTCTCTAGTTGGCAGAGGTAGGTACCTTTGACCAAATAGGGACCCTTGCGTCTAGTCAGGGTAAGGGGGATACACTCCTAAAATAACCCCTGCTCACCCCCTTGGTAGCTTGGCACGAGCAGACAGGCTTATCTCAGAGGCAGTGTGTAAAGCATTTGTGAACACATACAGTAATCAAGTGACAACACTACAGATGGACACCACACCAGTTGTATATTAAAAATAAGTATCTTTTATATAGATTTAACACAAGGTGATGCGTCGGTTTCTTACTGCGCTTCCGTGGCGATGCGACCAGCAACGCCGTGATGCGATGAAGATCCGGTGCAATGAACAAAGATGGCGTCTTCTTCTTGATGCGACACGATGCGTGCACACCCGACGGCCGTGCGGCGACTCAACGATTCTTCTGAGCCGCGACAGGCCCTGCGACACGTTTCCCGGTGATGCGGCGGCATCTGATGCAACGTCGATCCTCTTCTCCGGCGATGCGAGGCGCTTCGGCAACGATGCTTCTGAGCCGCGACATGCCCTGCGACACGCTACCCGGTGATGCAGCGGCGTCTGATGTGACATCGATCCTCTTCTCCGGCGATGCGAGGCGCCTTGGCAATGATGCGACAGCCGTGCGGTGACTCAACAATTCTTCTGAGCCGCGACAGGCCCTGCGACACGCTTCCCGGTGATGCGGCGGCATCTGATGCGACGTCGGTCCTCTTCTCCGGCGATGCGAGGCGCTTCGGCAACGATGCGAGAGCGGCAGCGGCGGCGACACTCTTCTCCGTTGATGCGGTGGCGTCTGATGCGACGTCGATCCTTTTCTTCGGCGATGCGAGGCGCTTCGGCTGCAGCGGCAACGCTTCTCCTTGGTGAGTCGCGCTTCCAGCTCCTTGCGACACGCAGTCCCTCAGAAAGTCCAGCACAGCAGCAGGCACTTTCCAGAAAGTTTCTTGGGGAGCTGGTTGGTGAAGTCTGTTGTCCCTGAGACTTCAGCAGGAGGCAAGCTCTTCTCTCAAGCCCTTGGAGATCTTTTACAAGTTGATGAAAGTACACACAAAGTTCCTTTCTCCTTTCTTTGGCAGTCAGGCAACCACTGCAGGCCAATCCCCCAAACAGCACTCAGCATAGGGATAGTCTCTTCCTCAGTTTCTCTGGTTCCTCTCCTCAGCAAAGGTTTCTTCTTGTTTCCCAAAGTGATCTGATCTAAAGTTCTGGGGTTTGGGTCCCCTCTTTTATACACATATTCTCTTTGTTCTCTGAAGGCAGAGAGGCCTTTGCCTAGTCCAAACCAGTTCTGGTCAGTCCTGGAGCACTTTGTTGACAAGACTCCTTCTTTCCTTTCACAGTGTAGGCCAGGGACATCAGACGCACCCCAGGAGGTGGAGCCAGCATTGTGGAGGGAAGGCACAGCCCGATTCAGGTCCCAGGTGCAACTCCTCCCACCCATCTCCATGCAGCTCTCTCTATTCAGCCCTGTGCTGACTCACCCTGTCTCCTGGAATCCCCCAGCCCCTGTCACTCACAAACCCAGACAAGGAATACACAACCTAGCAGAGGGAGGCTTGGATAGTTAGGCAAGAAAATACCTACTTTCTAAAAGTGGTATTTTCAAACACAGAGGGGCCGATTCCGATTCGGGCCGGAAATCTCTCCGACCGAGCCAGACCCGGAGAGAATTCCGACCGAATCGGACCCTAGCAGTCCGACCGAACGAGTACGATGCGCACGCATGCTATCGGACTCGAGTCGGTCGGACTCCCATTGAAGTCAATGGGAGCCTGTCGTACAACGCGTACGCGGGCTCCCATTGACTCAATGGGTGCGAGGCGAACAAGGGCGCCCCTACAGCGGGTACGCGTCCATGCGCATCGCGGCGTACATGCACAGGTAGGGGGACCCATGGGTCCCCCTGTGTGCGACTCGCGCGCCTACGCGTACAGGGGGGTCCGACGCGGACCCCCAAAGTCCGGCTCCGACAGCTTTTTCGAGCCGGACGGCGCGAGTCGGTTGGACTGCTCGCGGCGCGCATCGTACTTACCCGGCCAGGAAACATCTCCATAGCGCGGTGCGAGTCGTGTCCATGCGAGTCGGTCGGAGCGTGTTGAAGCCGCGTTCGAGTCGATCGGCGATTTCACGGGTGCTTGCATCGTACTCGCTCGGCCGGACCCGCGTACGATTCGGTCGGGAAACAGGGCTCCGAATCGGATCCGGTGAATCCGAATCCGATTCGGAGCACTACCGACCGAGATCGGAATCGGCCCCAGAATGTTAAAACCAACTTCACTAAAAGATGTATTTTATCATTCTGAGTTCAGACATACTAAATTCGTTTTTCTACCATATTCCCTGGGTCAGTTAGGATTATAAGCTGTAATAATCAAACTGCCCATTCTGGCCTATGGGGAACAGGTAGCCTTGCAATAGTGAAAAACGAAAATGGCTGTAATTCAATATTAGGACATGCCACACACACCAGGGCATGTCCTACCTTATATTTACAATGCACCCAGCCCTTGGGTCTACCATAGGGGTGTCTGAAATGAAGAAAAGGGAAGGTTTAGGGACTGGCAAGTGGGTGCACTTGCCCAGTCAACATAGCAGTACCAGACTGCACACAGGCTCTGCAATGGCAGACCTGAGACACACTTTTACAGGCTGCTTCTGTGGGTGGCACAACCAGTGTTGCAAGCCCACCAGCAGTATTTGGTTTACAAGCCCTGGGCACACTCAGTGCACTGTACTAGGGTCTGACAAGTAAACCAAACCAACCAATCATGGAATCACTAATCCATATACCAATTTACCTTAGGGAACACTTGCACTGTGGCACTGAATAGCAGTGGCACAGTGCCCAAAGCATCTATAACCAGCAAAAACACATGAGGCAACAGCAAAAAATGGAAGGGAGACCCACGCCAACAGTGCCAGGTCTAACACATGTCCCCTCCAACTGAAATGTGGGGAGAACTACCCTACCTCCTGGGAGTTCTCTTCACTAAGGCGGAAAAATCTGGACAGACCATCAGCATTGGCGTGTTCTGTACCAGGGCGGTGTTCCACCGTGAAGTCCATCCCCTGTAGGGAAATGGACCACCTCAACAGCTTTGGATTCTCACCCCTCATCTGCATCAACCACCTGAGGGGCCTGTGGTCTGTCTGAGCCCGGAAGTAAGTCCCAAACAGGTATGGTCTCAGCTTCTTCAGCGCCCAGACCACAGCAAAGGCCTCACGCTCAATCGCACTCCACCTCTGTTCCCATGGAAGTAACCTCCTACTGATGAAGGCTACGGGTTGATCTAGGCCCTCCTCATTTATCTGTGACAAAACAGCCCCCACACCATGCTCTGAAGAATCTGTTTGAACGATAAACACTTTTGAGAAGTTGGGTGCCAGGAGCACGGGCGCCGTGCACATGGCAGTTTTCAGGGCCTCAAAAGCTTTCTGACAGGTGTCAGTCCAAATCACTTTCTTGGGCTGCTTCCTGGAAGTCAGCTCTGTCAAGGGTGCAACGATGCTGCCATACCCCTTGACAAACCTCCTGTAATACCCAGTGAGTCCTAAAAAGGCTCTCACCTGGGTCTTGAGGGGCTCCCAAGCCAGGATGGTTTCAATCTTGGGCTGTAGGGGCGCCACCTGGCCGCTTCCAACCTGGTGTCCCAAGTACACCACGGAACCCTGCCCGATCTGGCACTTACTCGCCTTGATCGTGAGGCCTGCCCTCCGCAGCGCCATCAACACTTCCCAGAGGTGGCGCAGATGTTCTTCCCAACTGGCACTGAACACTGCAATGTCATCCAGGTAGGCAGCACTGAACTCTTCCAGTCCAGCCAACACCTGGTTGACCAACCTCTGAAAGGTGGCAGGGGCATTCTTCATCCCAAAGGGCATAACGCGGAACTGGTAGTGCCCATCTGGTGTGGAGAATGCTGACCTCTCTCTTGCCCCATCAGTCAAGGCGATCTGCCAGTACCCAGACGTTAGATCAAACGTGCTGAGGTACCGGGCAGCCCCTAACCTATCTATGAGCTCATCAGCTCTGGGGATGGGGTGCGCGTCAGTCCACGTGACTGAATTGAGCCCTCGGTAGTCCACACAGAACCGGAGTTCTGGCATGGCACCCGGTGCGGAAGCCTTTGGGACCAAGACCACTGGGCTGGCCCAAGGACTGTTAGAGGACTCAATCACCCCTAACGCAAGCATCTTGGAGACCTCCTCCTTGATGCAAGCTCTCACCCTGTCAGTTACCCTGTAAGTTTTGTGCTTAACAGGAGGACTGTCTCCAGTGTCCACAACATGGATGCACCTATCAGTAACACTGGGAATCAGGGAGAACAGATCAGAAAACTGTCCCAGCAACTGGTGACAGTCATTCTGTTGCTCAGGGGTCAGGGTGGAAGAGAGGTTCACACCATCCACTGACCCATCTCACTCTGTCCCCGACAGGAGGTCAGGAAGAGGCTCAGTCTCCTCCTCCATTCCAGCATCTGTTGCTAAGAGCATGCCCACTTCGGACCTCTCCAAGTGGGGCTTCAGGCGGTTGACATGCAGGACCCGCAAGGGGTTCCTGGGAGACCGCAAGTCCACCAAGTAGGTAACAGGACTCTTGCGCTCCACCACCTCAAATGGTCCGGTCCACTTATCCTGGAGCGCACAAGGCTCCACTGGGGCCATGACACACACTTTCTGACCAGGCTGAAGGTCTACCAGAGTGGCATTCTGGTCATACAACCGCTTCATCTCCTCCTGGCTGGCTTCCAGATTCGCCTCAGCGAGTTGCCTGAAACGCTTAGTCTGGTTCCTGAAGGCCAGCATGTAGCTATATACATCCTGGGGAGGTTTCCTGGGAGATTGCTCCCAGCCTTCCTTGACCAGACTCAGAGGTCCTCTCACTGGGTGACCATAGAGAAGCTCAAAGGGACTGAACCCTAGAGATTTCTGTGGCACCTCACGGTATGCAAAGAGCAGGCATGGTAAGAGGACGTCCCACTTACGCCTCATAGGTTCCTCAAGACCCATAATCATGCCTTTTAGGGTCCGGTTGAATCTCTCAACTAACCCATTTCCTTGGGGGTGGTAAGGAGTGGTGAACTTATAAGTTACCCCACAATCCTGCCACAGGGACTTCATATACTTGGAAATGAAGTTTGTACCTCGGTCAGACACTACCTCTCTAGGGAATCCCACTCGGGATAAAATTCCCATCAGTGCCCGTCCCACCACGGGGGCCGTCACTGTCCTCAGAGGTATGGCTTCCGGGTACCGGGTGGCATGGTCCACCAAGACCAGGATGAACCTGTTGCCCATGGCTGTCTTGGGGTCCAGTGGCCCCACAATGTCAATGCCCACCCGTTCAAAGGGGGTGCTGACCACAGGGAATGGCTGGAGAGGAGCCTTCTGCTTCCTCCGACTCTTTCCACTTGCCTGGCAAGTCTGACATGTCCTGCAGTGAGTGTCTGAACTCCTGCGCATTTGGGGCCAATAAAAGTGGATGACAAGCCTCTCAAAGGTCTTGTCCTGCCCCAAATGTCCTGCTAACGGCACATCATGAGCCAGCCCCAGTAGGAAGGCTCTGAAGCGCTGGGGTACCACCAGCACATGGGCTGACCCAGGCTCAGCAACCTTAGGCTCAGTATACAGTAGATCCAATGTGATCCAGACTGATCACCTGCTGCCTGGTCTGCAGCCTGCTGTCGCAAACCCACAAGAGAAGGGCACTTCTTCTGCTCCACGCAGAACTCTTCCCTGGAGAGTCCTCCTTCCTGCTGCCAATGGGTCAGCTCAGGCAGGTCCCCCAGTTCAGCTACCTGTTCCCCTGTAGGCTCCAGGGCATCCCCCTCAGGGTCTACCTCCTCCTGGACCGTGGGAACTTCGGGGCCGGTTTCCCGTGCCCCCTGCCTCTTCTCTTTAAGGCAGGCACCTGGGCCCCCTCTCAGGCTCCAGGTCCTCTTGAACACCCTTACTGGCTGCCATGGACCGTGTGGTCACACACGCCCAGTCAGGCAGACCCAACATCTCCAAATGAGCACTTCGCTCCACCTTAGCCCAAGGTGAGCTCTCAAATCGTTCCCCAACAAACAGTCAACAGGCATGGCTGGCCTCACAGCTACTTGAAGAGTACCAGAGACCCCCCCACTCAAAGGGAACCTGAGCCACCTTGCAGTGGCTCTCTGTGTTGTCAGTGGCAACAACTGGGTAAAATGCATTGGGGACAACCTGCTCTTCAGACACCAGGTGACACTTGACAGCTGTCACACTGGCTCCTGTGTCTCGAAGAGCCTCCACTCGATAGCCATTGATGGTCACCCACTGCCTATACTTTTTAGTGTTATCAGGCAGTTGGGTCCTGGGGACCACCTCACAGTCTCCTAAAGAGACAAGGGACATCTCTGTGGGACCCCACCCACCTTGGACACCCCTCTCCTCCCCCAGGGCTACACTCGCCATCTGCCGGGGTGGAGCACCAGTGGGTGCTGTCTTTCCAAACTGTGGGCACTTGGGATCATTAGACTTATGGCCCACTTCACCACACTTGTAGCACCTCAGGGGTCCCCTGGGAACAGGCCTACCTGTCGGGGCCCCGTGCTTCTTCTCAGGGGGAGGCTGGGAACCCTTCCCTTGGTTCCCTTGGGGATTACTGTGGGGACCTTTCTGGAACTCCCTCTGTTTACCCTTGTCCCCCCCACTCTTCTGCGGGGGACCCTGCCCACTCTTGGCGGAGTCTCCCACGTGACCCTTGTGGACCCGGGTGCTCACCCAGTGGTCCGCCTCCTCAGCAAGCTTCCTAGGGTTAGTCAGCCTGCTATCAATCAGGTGCTGGCGTAGCTCTGGAAAACAATTACTTGACAAGTGCTCCCATGCAATTAAATCAAAGAGCCCCTCAAAATCATTCACTTTGCTACCCTTCACCCAACCATCCAATGCTCTGCAGAAAAAAGTGACATATTCTACCCAGGTACCTGACTCCACCTTCTTGCAATTTCTAAACCTCTGTCTATACAATTCAGGAGTCAACCCATACCTGGACATCAATGCATCTTTCATGTGGCTATAAGAATTATGGACTTCAGAAGGCAAGTCTAACAGTGTGTCCCGCCCCTCACTAAGGAACCGCCCCCACAACCCCGCTCCCCAATCCTTCTCAGGGACCCGGTGGGAAGACATGGCTACCTCATAGGCTTTGAACCACTGCCCAATATCATCATTCTTATAAAACTCTCTCACCACATCTTTAGGAATATACACCCTAGTTTCAACAGGCATGGACGGTGTGCTGCCACCAGAGGGAGTAATTTCTAAGCTTCTAGCTTTCAACTCCAACTCCCTCAAACTTTTCTCATGCTCCAACTGCATTCTCTTTTCTTCCAGGGCCAATCTCCTATTTTCTAACTCCAGTTGCCCACCCAACTTGAGCTTGGCAAGCTCCAATTCGTGCATCCTGTTTTCCTTCCTGTCCGCCAACTCCTCTGGGGACAGGCTTTTGGCAGAAACACTGCTACCTACTGGGGAAGTTGCTCTCTTCCCCTGGGGACCCAATGGCCCCTCCAGCTGCTCATATGCATTCTCAGCCCCTTCCTCATTCTCAGCGGTATTCCTTGCTTCCACCCAGGCCCTCAGCACCTTTTGGAACTCATCCTTTTTGGAGAGACCGGTCATAGCAACTTTAAATTTCCTGCAGAAGTGCTTGAGCTGTTTCACATTGTAGCATTCCAGTTTCTCCTCTTCCCACTCATAATCAACAGATGCTGTGGATGCTGCTTTATCCATGGTGGTTAAACTTGGCAGTTCTTTGCAAAAATAGAAAATCCCAGAAAAAACAATCTACCAAAAGTATGTGGTCGCGTTTTGGTCTGCACTCACTAGTAGTGTTCACCAATCACTGTACATGAGTCACAAATGCAAGTCCAGAATCCTCACCGCTGCCCACCAATGTTAGATTTGAGGGTCTCTAGTTGGCAGAGGTAGGTACCTTTGACCAAATAGGGACCCTTGCGTCTAGTCAGGGTAAGGGGGATACACTCCTAAAATAACCCCTGCTCACCCCCTTGGTAGCTTGGCACGAGCAGACAGGCTTATCTCAGAGGCAGTGTGTAAAGCATTTGTGAACACATACAGTAATCAAGTGACAACACTACAGATGGACACCACACCAGTTGTATATTAAAAATAAGTATCTTTTATATAGATTTAACACAAGACCATAAACGACAAAAATCCACAATACTGTACTTCAAAAATGGTAGAATTAGCTCAGTTCTCTTAAGATGGTAAATGCGACACTTTGAGTTCAATGTACCTTTGGATGCGTAACGCTATACAACGAAAGTGTTGCAGGGAAGGTGATGCGTCGGTTCCTTACACGCAAGAACAGTGATGCGTCGGGTCCCTACTGATGCGTAGGGGATGCGTCAGTTCTTCTCGGCGTGGGGAGGTGATGCGTCGGTTTCTTACTGCGCTTCCTTGGCGATGCGACCAGCAACGCCGTGATGCGATGAAGATCCGGTGCAATGACCAAAGATGGCGTCTTCTTCTTGATGCGACATGATGCGTGCATGCCCGACGGCCGTGCAGCGACTCAACGATTCTTCTGAGCCGCGTCAGGCCCTGCGACACGCTTCCCAGTGATGCGGCGATGTCGATCCTCTTCTCCGGCGATGCGAGGCGCTTCGGCAACAATGCTTCTGAGCCGCGACAGGCTCTGCGACACGCTACCCGGTGATGCGGCGGCGTCTGATGCGACGTCGATCCTCTTCTCCGGCGATGCGAGGCGCCTTGGCAACGATGCGACAGCAGTGCGGCGACTCAACGATTCTTCTGAGCCGCGACAGGCCCTGCGACACGCTTCCCGGTGATGCGGCGGCGTCTGATGCGACGTCGGTCCTCTTCTCCGGCGATGCAAGGCGCTTCGGCAACGATGCGACAGCGGCGGCGACACTCTTCTCCGTTGATGCGGCGGCGTCTGATGCAACGTCGATCCTTTTCTTCGGCGATGCGAGGCGCTTCGGCTGCAGCGGCAACGCTTCTCCTTCGTGAGTCGCGCTTCCAGCTCCTTGCAACACGCAGTCCCTCAGAAAGTCCAGCACAGCAGCAGGCACTTTCCAGAAAGATTCTTGGGGAGCTGATTGGTGAAGTCTGTTGTTCCTGAGACTTCAGCAGGAGGCAAGCTCTTCTCTCAAGCCCTTGGAGATCTTTTAAAAGTTGATGAAAGTACACACAAAGTTCCTTTCTCCTTTCTTTGGCAGTCAGGCAACCACTGCAGGCCAATACCCCAAACAGCACTCAGCATACGGATAGTCTCTTCCTCAGTTTCTCTGGTTCCTTTCCTCAGCAAAGGTTTCTTCTTGTTTCCCAAAGTGATCTGATCTAAAGTTCTGGGGTTTGGGTCCCCTCTTTTATACACATATTCTCTTTGTTCTCTGAAGGCAGAGAGGCCTTTGCCTAGTCCAAATCAGTTCTGGTCAGTCCTGGAGCACTTTGTTGACAAGACTCCTTCTTTCCTTTCACAGTGTAGGCCAGGGACATCAGACGCACCCCAGGAGGTGGAGCCAGCATTGTGGAGGGAAGGCACAGCCCTATTCAGGTCCCAGGTGCAACTCCTCCCACCCATCTCCATGCAGATCTCTCTATTCAGCCCTGTGCTGACTCACCCTGTCTCCTGGAATCCCCCAGCCCCTGTCACTCACAAACCCAGACAAGGAATACACAACCTAGCAGAGGCAGGCTTGGATAGTTAGGCAAGAAAATACTTACTTTCTAAAAGTGGTATTTTCAAACACAGAATGTTAAAACCAACTTCACTAAAAGATGTATTTTATCATTCTGAGTTCAGGCATACTAAATTCGTTTTTCTACCATGTTCCCTGGGTCAGTTAGGATTATAAGCTGTAATAATCAAACTGCCCATTCTGGCCTATGGGGAACAGGTAGCCTTGCAATAGTGAAAAACGAAAATGGCTGTAATTCACTATTAGGACATGCCACACACACCAGGGCATGTCCTACCTTATACTTACAATGCACCCAGCCCTTGGGCCTACCATAGGGGGGGTGTCTGACATGAAGAAAAGGGAAGGTTTAGGGACTGGCAAGTGGGTGCACTTGCCCAGTCAACATGGCAGTACCAGACTGCACACAGGCTCTGCAATGGCAGACCTGAGACACACTTTTACAGGCTGCTTCTGTGGGTAGCACAACCAGTGCTGCAAGTCCACCAGCAGTATTTGGTTTACAAGCCCTGGGCACACTCAGTGCACTGTACTAGGGTCTGACAAGTAAACCAAACCAACCAATCATGGAATCACTAATCCATATACCAATTTACCTTAGGGAGCACTTGCACTGTGGCACTGAATAGCAGTGGCACAGTGCCCAAAGCATCTATAACGAGCAAAAACACACGAGGCAACAGCAAAAAATGGAAGGAAGACCCACGCAAACAGTGCCAGGTCTAACAGTCACATTGTAAGTTGAAGTTCAGATTCCAGTTCCACAGAGCTGACTGACCTTCTGTGTGCATTTTATAAACTTTGTACTTAATTGCCAACAGAAGTCGTGTAATCTTTTTCTTTCATCCGGCAACAGTCTGTCATTGAGTATGGTATGGTATGCTATGGCCTGGTATTGTATAGTATGGTATGCCATGGTGTGCAAGATATACCCTGGCACTCATAATATTTAATAATCAATTATTGACATTATTAAGTCAGAACTAGAAAAATTGGATTGGTACTGAGGGTACTGGCCAGGGTAGGGCATGTGGGAGGGGGACACAGGAGGTGCCGCGCCTAAGTGCAACGTTCAGGAAGTCTTGTTTTTCTGCCATCAGCACACATTCTTGAAATCTTATAAAGTGAAACTAGAAGTCCCACATGATAATGTGCTCTACTGTTGAAAACCTTGTACTGGCTAAAGGTAGCAGTGGCTTGTTACACCCATTATGGGGCCAATTGGCCGCTATTCAGGACAGCTCACCAACCTAGCTGTACCATATGCTGCAAGATGGTAACATAGTATTCAGTTTCTCCGATTCATGAAGAGCTCGTATGCCCGTCAAAAAAACCATTAATTCTGCCTGTCACATTCGCTATAATATCGTCTTTCAGGACAAAATATTACCCTTTGATGTCAGAAAAACATGCCCAGTTGGTGTCTGAGTTGCAGTGAAAATTTTAAAACCTGGGATCACTGCTGGCTTCTCTGCTTAGCCAATTTGTGTGATTCTAGGCTGATATTTTCTTTCACTGACTATCCCTTTTATTCATTGGTGTAAACAAGGAGAGGGCTAAAGCTGAGGGCCTCTATTTCCCTGAGATAGTCTCAGATGTGTGTTCCATTCATACCTCTTCACACCTCTCCCAGGCAAAAATGAAGTTGTGACATGAACTTTTTGTTGCTTAGCTGCAACAAGTCCATCTAGAGCAGCAGATTACAGCTTTTGCTATCTCTTTCTTCTGCTTTATTTTACTAGTTTACATAAACAGGCAGAGAAAATATGTTTTTTTGCACTCCATAGACAGAGAAACGCTAGAATCTCTTTCTGCATGTTTCCACTTTCTACAAGTTCCAAATTACTCCAGCTTTTTGTTAAAACTGACTTGCATTGAAGTGTTTCTAATATCTGTATGCAACACACATCCAGCTGGTTTTTGGTGCATATACTTTTGCAGCACTAGAGATTTTATTTGTATTCTTCATGATTGCAAGCATGCTCACTCTATCATATAAAAGCGCTACGCACCAAGGTTTAAATGGTTTGTGCGAAAGGCGATGGTGTGGCCATATATTATATGGGATAAAGACATATATACTGGCGTACATGTTCGACCTTGTTCCCTTCTCAATGCTTTAATAATTTTAGCCAGTTTATTCCAAAATTGTGCTTTAAATGCACTTTTGATTTAATTTTTCAAACATTTTCCTCAGGGGCGGTGGGAACCTCCTATCAAGACCTTACTTGAGGAAACCGCCCTTGCTGAAATTCAGATCGGGTATTAGATCGGGCTTTCAGTGGTGCCAGTTGAGGATACGGGTGGAGCCAATAGAGTAAGTGGGTGGAGTCGGGGGAAGTGGGTGTGGCATCCTAAAAAAATTTGAGCACCTGGACTTAATATTTTACAAATTAAGTACTGCTTCACACACTCATTCACTCCCCCGCATGCGTGCGCGCGAGCGCACACACACACACACGCACACACACACACACACTTGTAAACATACTTATACAAATATACAGCTGACTGCCAAAAAGTGGCTGAAGCTTGCCCATAAATCAGGCTTGTCTGCCTCTGAGGCTGATTTATCATTGACCAATCTGCATCTTTTGTGGTCGCTCCGGGTCGTATTTCCCACACTCTTTGGGTAAGTCTGACATCACAGGCACAGTGTGATTGAGAGGGAAGTGCCTAAGTGTGTGTGTGTTCCACTGGAGTAACACTAGTCGAAAACGGTCATCTGTGTGTGGTGCTTTTTAGGTCTCGACTAGGCAGCGCATGCGCTGTCTCGTCGAGAGATGCTGTATACAGTATAGCGGGGGAAGCTCCGCCCACTTTTCGGCCATAAATTTGATTGGCTGCAATGCTAAATTCTGCATTTTGATTGGTTTGTGCCTTCTTAGTCCCGCCTCCTGACTGCCATGGCGTCATGTTTCCCCTTCCGAGGCTATCAGCCCCTTTACTTCTAAAACCATTTTGTTTCCCTGTCTCTCCCCGTTCCCTCCCGCAGTCTGTAACTTATTGTACCACAACCACCCCCCCCCCCCCTCCCGTTCGTGCCTTCACCCATGCCGGCACTTCCATTTAAAATGCAATAGGTTTCGGGTAAATCCGAGTCCTATTGCATTTTCAATGCTTCTTTGCGGTCTGATTGGTGGGTGACTGCGCACTCTTTGTGTCGCAAGCGCGCGATGCCTGACATCGTACGCATGCGCAACAAAACAGTGGCGTTCCTAATTCACTGCGGTAGGCATTCACTCTCACCCTTCACATACTCTCTAACACCCATGTAGTCTCTCCGCCCTGGGTGCGTGCTGTCCCTTTCTATTTTGCTCAAGGAGGGGTTGGCTTCTTGGCTATCGCTGCCTGCCTTGAATCACGAGGAAGCAGGCTCGAATCCCGGCTTCAGCCCAATATGAATATGCTGTGATTCTGGGCAACTTATTGTGCCCCTCATTAGGAAATACCTTTTGTGCCCGGATTTCTTCAGGTTCCACGGAAGCCATGGAACGGGACCCCGGTAGGGGTGGCGTACTCGCCGGACCTTTCTTCACCCGACCGCACGTCCTCGCGGGGGGGTGGTAGGGCAGCAACTATGCGCGGGCCCTACTACAGTGGGCAGGGAGCAGCAGCTCCGCCCCAGGATCGGCCTGCTGGAACCAGTGCGCGGACGAGGCACTCCAGCAGGGCTGTTGCATCTTGGACGGGCAGTTG
Organism: Calotriton arnoldi; assembly: GCA_963921515.1. NCBI lineage: Eukaryota > Metazoa > Chordata > Amphibia > Caudata > Salamandridae > Calotriton > Calotriton arnoldi. The sequence continues at coordinate 240,177 of CAWUFW010009734.1, read as the reverse complement.
GGGTGTCTGAAGGTGGCATACGGCGCTGTTTGGGAGCCCCCCCTCCCATTGGGTTTCTCTCTGTGGGCTCCAGTTCAGGTCGGGCTGATGGGTCCGCTAGGCATGACGGCGTCCCTTGCAGCTGGCGGGGGTCCGGGCAACTGGGGGGCTTTGGGGGGAGAGGGGGCGGGCCAACACAGGCGGTGGGTGCGACGGTTTCCATACAGATCTGCTTGGGTGGCTTCGGGGGTAGAGGGTTAGCAACGGTAGGCCCGCACCAGCAGCCATAACTCCGCACAATGTGGGAGTCCCAGGTCTCTGCCCTCGACCGAGTTCGAAACCGTGGAGTTCCCCACCCCACCCCACCATGCAAGGGTGTTACTCCGGGGGCCGCGAGTCCGGCCCCAGCTGGCCTTCATTGGCCAGTCGCGCTTTCATATAACTAGAGCATTCTGGGAGTTGTAGTACTGATTAATTTCAATTGTTCTAATACAACTGAAAACACTACTTTGTAAAGGGAAAGCCCAGGAGGGGGAGGCGTTGGTCCCGGTGACACAGAGTCAGTCTTTAGTGTGGTAGGCCTGTGTGCGCGTGCATGTGGTGGGGGTAGATCTGTGTTGTGATCCAGGGAGAGGTGGCCCTGGCAGCGGGGCACCGAGCCACTACGTAGTGCTCTTTCCAGGCCTGCCCAGCTCACGCCCCGCCGTTGGATGTTATAAATTAAAGGCGGATCCTTCCTGGGTTATTCCTGGCCGGCATATGATTAGCGCCTCGGAGTCCCTGCCAGGCTCCAGGGGACGCACTTGGCAGACCCAGGCTCCCCTCCTCAAACAGAACTCAGTGCTGCACTGCATTGCCTTCTGTCACTCCAGTGCTGGGACATGCTGCTGTGCCAGTGCACCTCAGTACAGCCATCAAGCGCCTTCTACCGCTCCAGTACTGAGACACGCATGACGCATCTGCTGCCCCCAGTGCTCGCTGCTATTGCAGTACTGAGAAGTACAGCTCTGTCAGTGCACCTCAGTACTCCAGCACTAACATGTAGCTGCTGCCCTGCAGTACTCGCTGCTATTGCAGTACTGAGAAGTACAGCTCTGTCGGTGCACCTGAGCCCTCCAGTACTGACACACAGCTGCTGCCCCGCAATACTCGCTGCTGCTTTCAGGTGCTCTTCTGCTCACAAGTGCCTCCAGCGGGCTCGTTTGTTCTGGTCCGTACGCGGGATTATAGTTGGTCATAGAAATTGTAATTTTCTTTTTAGCTTGTCTTCGGTATTATTCTGTTTTCTTCTTCAAATCAAATCAAAAGAAGCTTTATTCGGTGTAATAGTTTACAACCATAAAAGCATATTATAACACAATAAATTCAACATTGACTTGATAAAAAGTTAATACAGTAAAAACAGATTATATAAAAACATTATAAAACAGAATCCAAAGAGGTCACGTAATGCATAGTGTGCAAAAGCTGCAAAGGGTTTCTGTGGTTTAGTTTAAGAGGTCATAAAAACACAAATTATTAAGAACAGGGATAATAATAAAAAATTATTATCACAATGTTATTACATGATTCGAAAACGTCGTCCTCTTCTTATGTTACATATTATATTACAGGGGTCAGATAGATAATTCATATATATACACACAATTTTCATGGGTAAATCACATTGTATTTCGATACTTAATAACAGCCTTTAAAAACAAGGAAACAATCATAATGATTTGTTCATTTTCCAGCAATTGTAATCTTAAAAAGGCTGTTCTACATTGTCTTAGACCCCAGCTTCTGAGAGTGGGAATTAGAAGCTTTTTTCTTGGTATAACATAATACTTACAGAATAAAGTGCAGTGCAGAGTTGTTTGAATTGATATATCATCACATGGACAAATGGGCAACCTACTAGACCAATCATTTTTTTCAGGAAACGTGACCAGTCTAAAAAACGACCCGCATCGAAATCGAGCTAAAAGCATTCGACAATAACTACTCTGTACCAATGCCAGATAAGGTTGTAGGCCTATACATGTTGTCATCAGGTGGTTGTCCATGACTGATTTTTTCCTCCTCTCCACTAGCCAGCGCTTATTCTCTAGGTGACTCAAGCAAGTGTCTTTTAATGCTTTTCTTGTTACCATTTCCAAGGAGCTTGAGGAGTCAAAATATTCTGGGTGGCCAATTTCATATGTAAGTCTTTTTATATAATTAATCCATGGCATCTTCGCCACCCTATCTAATTTAAGAGAGTCTAAAATTACATCTCTATTAAAACCAGTCTCCTCCGATACCCAAACCTTATGCCATAGCAATAAGGGATTGGTTTTAATAATATCAGAGATATAAGGAAGACCGAGTTCCCTATGGCATCTAAAAGTGGCAGTAGTACTTGGGACAGCTAACAAGTAGCGGATAAAATTGTTTTCAGTGCGTTGGATTTGTTCTACTTCCTCAATGCCCCAGATACCTGCTCCATATGACCCTGTAGAAATACATTTGGATTTGTAAATTGCCAGCAGCTCTGGGACAGGCCTACCACCTAGTTTCTTAGCAAAATTGACAACTGCTCCTGTGGCTCTCGAAAAATTCATATTTCTAGCATTCATGGCTGCTTTCCATGAACCCTTTCTATCGAAGTTTATGCCTAAATATGAAAAAGAATCCGTACTTTCAACTTTTTTACTATCAATATAAATATCACATGTCTTTTTTTTATTTGTACCACAACTCATAGTGTATGTTTTAGTGGTATTTACCCTTAGGCCCCTGTCTTTCATGTAAGCGACAAAATGGCTGACAGACCTTTGTAATCCTATTTGTGTCCGCGCCATTATTACCGCGTCATCCGCGTACAATAAGATGGGGACGGGGGTTCCCTTTATAATGGGGTAGTCACATTGGTATCCGCTCAGGTATTGTCCCAAACTATTAATATAAAGTGAGAAAAGGAGGGGGGCAAGTATGCACCCCTGCCTCACTCCTTTCCTTATGGAAAACTTTGCTGAGCACTCCCCATGTTTCCCGTATCGGACCCTCGCCCCAGCCTCCCTGTACAACTCCTTAATAAAAATTAACAGCGGTGGATCAACCTCTAATTCTTCCAGAATACTCCACAATTTGTTATGTTTAACACAATCAAAGGCGGAGCTTAAGTCCACAAACGTTAAGTAAAGTTTACCCTGTTTTGCCTTTGTGTACTTGTCTATTATTAGTGATAGATTAAGTCCCTGCTCAGTTGTGCCTAACCCTACATGGAAACCGTATTGGAATCTTGATAAAATTCGCATATCTTCCACCCAAGCCTGTAACTTGTTTAAGATCACTCTCCCTGCCAATTTCATAAAGGCATCCAATAAGGAGATGGGGCGATAACAACTGGGTTCGTTTCTGTCCCCCTTTTTAAATATGGGGATCACAATGGTGTCAGCCCAAGTAGGTATAAAACTATAGTGATTACAGCTGTTAAGCACATTTGTTAGAAGTGGGGCCCATAATTCCATGTTAGTTTTATAGATGTCCACCGGGACACCATCCGGGCCTGGTGCTTTCCCTGGGGCGCTTTCCTTTATTGCTCTAATGACCTCCTCAAGGGAGATATCAATATCTATAGTAAAGGGTCCACTTTCTTTGTTATCTTTCATAGAGATTGTGGTAACAGGCTCATCATCATTATAAAGCCCCATAAAGAATTCTACCCACTTGTCTCCTGTGATAGCCATATCAATAATATCGGTCTCTCTATTCATAAAGAAAGGAGCATTGACCGCTTTCCAAAATCCGGTGTTATCTTTATTTAGGCAGGCCTGGTGTAAGGCCTCCCATGCTTCCCTTTTAATTGTGCTTTTCGTTTCCTTAGGGCTAGTCGATATAAGGTTCTAGCCTGTCTTACTTTTTCATTACATCTAGGCTTACTATGCAATATGTTTTTCAGGAGGGTGTGCATCTTTGTACATTCTTTATCGAACCAGCCCTGTGTGTTACGCACTATGTCGTGCTTTTCCCTTGTTAATAGATTCCGAGCCTCATCTGTAATTTTAAGAAAGGCATTAAACATTTCCTCATCATCCCTGTCCTGCGAAAGACATATATCTATTTCCCTCAAGGTTTTTTTAATTAATCGTTGAATGAATACATCGGGATCTACTTTTGCCCATTTTAAGGTGTACCCATTGGTACTGGCAAGATGGATGTCAGAATTATGTAATACATTCCTTTTAGTTCTATTCGCCGTACCTCTTACTGAAAGATTTAAGGAAATTGGATAGTGGTCACTCAATAAAATATCAAGGGTGTTACAAGTAGTTACATTACACGAGTACCTCTTGGACAATAAAACAAAATCGATGGTTGAATTACAACCCCTACCATTAAAAGTCAGATGAAAGGGTATAGATGGTGAGCACAGATCATTTGCATACCCTAAATCAAGTTGAAAAACCAATTCATTTAGCAAGTCCCCAATGATAGTATGAGCAAAGTGGGGAGGTATATCTTTCTTATCATTACCCAGACCACAAATGCCCTGTTCGCTGTGCTTGCACAAATGACAATTAAAATCCCCAACCCATATGATAGGCATGTCCTCTGACATTTTGTCTTCAATGTTTTTTAAAGATCGTGATAGATCGGTAAGGACATTCTTCATCAGTGCTTTTGGGATATTATTATAAAAATTTATCAGCACAACGTCCTTTTCCCTACCCAGATTCATTGTCAATATCTGGTAAAACTCGCTGTCATATAAATTTTTCACGTTATGAACCCCAGCCACGTTAGCAACATAAATACATAAGCCCCCTTTATTTCGCCCCTGTTTAGTTGTAGTTGCTGGGATATTGAAAGTTTGGAAGCCATTTATATGTATATCCCTAAGGGCCCACGTTTCTTGGAGGCAAATTATAGCATAGTCATCTATTAGTGATAACCACTGAGGATCAGTTACTTTAGCTGCTAAACCTGCGATGTTCCAGGATAGTAATTTACATGTTCTATTGGTGTTTGGGTCAGTCAGCTCTCCTTCATCAAACCTATCCTGACCAGGTATGGGATATTTGTTAGGCCCTTTATCATCACTAGTTAGATGTTTAGGTGAATCTACACTTGTGATCCCCAGCTCCCTATTATTTTCTTTGTAAGATGTATTGGCTCTAACCTCCTCATCTTGAGTACATGTATCATTTTCCCTAGTATACATAGGGTCTCCCCTCTGAGGTAGTAGGTCCACCTTCCTGTAATCCGTCTCTTGCCCTAAAGTATAAGTTAGTCAATCTAATTCTTCCAACGAGGTTAGTGGTTCAAAGCGGTTACGGAGTGGGATGTTCCCTCGAGTTAAGAATTGAACATGGGAGTCCCCTGTATATTTTCCAGGCTCAGGCCTGCATATAAGTGGGTGAGGTGGATAAAAAGCTCCTAACGGCAATACATTGATTTTATCATGATCATAGAAGACATTCCCTACCTTAGTTAAGATAGCACGAACTAACATGGGATCACTAAACGTCAGGGATATACAATCTCCCTGGAGTACTTTTCGCTCTTTGCCCAACCAAACAACTCTTCTTGCCATTTTAAAGTTTTTAAATAGTGCGTCACGAAAACCGGTATGGTTTCCCAGCCAATGGAGTGACTTATTACGAAGTTCACTCCAAGATTCATGTTCTGATGTCGAGAGAGTGGGAACATTGGCCAGAATTACCACATACGGCGTGGCTGCCGGAGGCAAGTCAAGTCGATTATGAAATGATTGGTTTTGGTTATGCCTTAAGCTACCGGGAATTGTCCCTAAGCTATTTTCAGAGCTAACATTATCTGCCACTAGCCTATTTTGTCCTTTTTTATTGTTTAATTCTACCATACCTGGCGTATGTCTAGGTAATGGGGGTCTAGTAGTAATATCATGGACTGGTATGGTTGGAATGGATGTTTGACCCGTGCAAATAGGCCCATTTAAATTTGCACCTGTCTGTGTAATCACTTTATTATTGTTGTTGCTTCTTCCCATTAAATGCCCCTCCAGGTTTGCAACTCTCTCAGACAGTTTTTCTAAGGCTCCCACCATGTAAGTGTGCAGTGCATCTATACTTTTGCTTATGTTTTCCAACGCCATTGTTTGGGGCTCCATTTGGACAGCACTTGTATGTTTTTTACTGGTAGCAGTATTTTTACGTGTAAGTAATTTTAGTGATAGCTGTTTACCCAGAATTTTCCCTTTCTTACTTTGTGTAGTTTTTAACCGCTTCACCGGGGTCTGCCCTCCCTTTTTCAGTAATGGGGAACCCTCTGGGTTTCCTGGGATTTTACTGCGCTTGAGGGGAGGTCGTGAATCTCCCTCTGTATCATTCACGTCACTCTCACATATGTGGTCCGAGATTTCTAATATACAGCCATTATGGGCGCCCTGTGCTATATAGTTCTCGTTTGGGGGAATTGGAACACAGCCCCGCCCTCGTTTGGATAATGACTCCTCTACCGTGTTAATCTGATCTTCAATAGCCCCCATTGCCCCGGAGAGGAAGGTCAGCAGTGACGTTTGGCCTGGTACATTTGGTATGTTGGCTACATGGCTCACCTTTCTTTTAGGCATTATTATTCTGTAATTACACACATTCAAAATGCCACAAACTTACTTAAACAAATAGTCCTCAGGCCCGGTTCACACCCGCTATAGGGGCTTAGGGGGGGTGGCCCAGCCCGGCCTCTGTCGGCCCCTGACGGGCACAGACGGGCCCACCCTTGGTCCAGGCGCGGCCCGCACGCGTCCCGCGCTGCAGGGGTCACGCTGGGGCTTTAATGGCGCCTCCTGGCGCTACGACGATGACAGGCACAGCAAGGGAGTCTGGGAAGTGTAGTCCAACACACTCCCGCTCCCGTGATGGTCTCCCGGTTGGTGCTGGGCTTGGTGGACTTGGCCCCCTCCTCAGACCTCCTCCGCAGTGAATGGGTTTTCTTCTTAATTTGTGGCAGTCACAAGTCACCAGCATGCCACAACTCTGCAACGTCATTTACTAACTAATGTCAAGTTTGTCAATAGTTATAAGGTCCCAAGGGAGAGACCGATTTGCAACCTCTCTCGTGCAACACTCCTACCACTGGGCAATCCGTTTTTTCCTGAAACCGCAGGGTGTCCGCACAGGCTTACGTGACAAGTGCAATTTAAGATAGTTTCTGACCTGGCTGGTCAGTCGTGCTGTTGGGCTATTGTTGATGCTGCCATGGTCACGGGTTCGCACGTGGGCACTCCTCTCGCAGTGACGCATTGATTTTGCCACTAAGGTTTGAAGTTACTTCTCGTCGAGTAACTACAGGGTCCCTCAGTGTTGATTTTAGCACAGTTTCCTGTGTGTAAGTATGTAGTCGATGAACCTATGAGGGGGCTCCGAGGTGAGAGCTGGCTGCATATAACCACCGAACGCCCTGATATTATATTAAAAACAGAGCTTTGGACTATACCATTTCCTGCTAAAAGGCAATATTCCTCTCCATGTGTTCCCATACACTACAGCTTCTGCCTGCGTGGGGAGAGGGCAGGGGTTGCTTATCTTTGGTTGCCTCATCATCATGAGGCATTTTATACTGTGTGCTAGGTGCTAAAGCACACAGTACATTCTGCCTTTTTGTTTACATTTTGAAAAACATTGCTTCGGATTTTCTTTGTTACCACAAGCATGAGTGCGTTAGCTGAATAATGAAGTGCGCCATTAACACTGCAAGGAAGAACTGGTAACTCTGTGCTATAATGGGGGTGTAGACTGTGCAAGGTAGGCACCCAGCCACTTTTAAACTGATGTGTTTGCCTGTGTAGATAGCTTTCAGTGTGTGAGGGAGATGCTTCAGGGTGTGTCTGTATAAATATTCAACAGAGCACAATATTCTGTCACTTTTAGCATTTCTAAACTGCAAAACGTGTGAACTACTGATATCTGCTGCACAGATTCAAAATTCAAATTCAAATTCAATTCCTTTATTCGGCATATAAAAATACCATAAAAGTAACACTATATCCGTAGGTTACAGTACAAACTTCATTTTTTAAAAGGAACAATACAACAATTTATAATCTACATGGTACAGATTAAATATATCTAGCTAAAAAAAATAAACATCGCATATAACGTGTCTCTCATAAAGCAACCCCATCTGCAGGGCTAGTTCACGCAACCCCTTGTGGCCCTTAATCTAAAAGCAGTCCTTAAAAGTTCGTAATACAGAAGAGTGTAAAAGCATCTGTGGCCAATTTCAAAATAAAAGTGCCACCCGTGCTTGTTTAAATCTGGCTTTTTTTAAAATACCCCTCAGAAAAGCTCTTCTTGGATCAGAATAAAATGGGCAGAATAAAACAAAGTGAAGGGTGTCCTGTGGAGACCTATGGTCGCAGCCACAGGGCCCCTTCAACTCTGGATGCAGTGAGAACCCTGCCGGTTCTGCTAAAATGTGGTGCAAAAGGTTTAGCCTGAACCGAGTCATTAAAAATCTGTCATGGGCACTACTTATACAAGACAGGTATGGCACAGATTCATATGTCCATGAAGTGGCCTTAAAGTTTCAGTGATTTCAAGTCATTCCATGCCAGCGTATCCATTTCCATGGCTTTCTAGGCTTTGGGAGCAGGCAGGGCTTGAGGGGAAAGGGGTGGGTAGGTTGTTGCTTGTGAGTAGTGCGTGGACGCAAAGAATGGAGAGATGGATAAGCAGGAGAGAGGTGGACACAGGAAGTGCGAGATGAGTGAGGAAGGACAGAGAATCAAGAGAAGGCCCTGATCTAGAGGCAAGCAGGCTCGACCAGAGCAGGGGATGGAAAGAAGAACAAGTGCAAAGTTAACTCATGACGTTTGGTTAAGGTCATAATTTTGGGGTGGAATTGGAATGAAACTGTTAGCGGTGGGGAGAAGGGTTAGTAGTGCATTTTAAGACGTTGCTTAGGATAGATTAACTTGTGCGGCTCAGCCAGAAGATGTAAGGGTTAGACCAGCGTGCTCCCAATGAAAGCGGCAGTTTACATAACTCTAATGGATAGCAATGAACGGCCTAAAAACACATGAAAGCCTTCAACTGTACTTCCTGTAGGCGGCCATTACAATGAAAAATATCGGGCACCCCTTAACACCGATTAGACTCTAGCCACTCTGGGGCAGATTTACAAGCCCCTTGCGTCACTTTTGCGTCATGTTTCCTATGTTAAAAGTGACGCAAAAGTGGCGCAAGGTGCTTGTAAATAAGCCCCTCTACATTTACACTACCTTCCACTTTAAGTTACCAGCGCTCTACGAAACTCATAAACAAATCGATATGGTTGGCTTTCAGCCATGACAGGCATATTTAACAACATTCAAGACTTTGTAATGTTTCAAAACTTGATGTTATGAAAGGTAATGAGAGGCAGTGCCTCTACTGAAGCAAGACTTTGCAAAGACACGAAACTCAGAGAGGAAACCAAAAACTTGGACAACACAGACCAATGGATCATGTTGTTTTAGTGAGAATGTATGCAACACACAGTACATTCAATTAATTTTTATTGACTTTAAACCATTTTTTCTTGTGAATTTCAGAAACGTGTACACAGTAGAATGTCAGAAATGTTAATGAAGTTACTTCATCCCTGCAGCCTAGAAACTATTATGTTCAATGGAATATAGCTAATTTCCTCGCTTTTTCCCCTTCCGATTGTTAACTGGTGAAGTTTACTTACCTCGTCGTTGTTTTTATTTAATTTTTTTCTAAATTAAATTCCTTCTCATATAGCACATAGAGCTATGAACTGGCATTAAAGCATTGCATGCACATTGTTTTTTTCTTCAATCTTTCATAATTCTAAGGTTGCTAAAAAGGTTTCTTTGGTTGCAATTCGATGTTATTAGTATGACACCCGAATCATTGTGTTAACTTGATGGTGCAGATTTACTAACACTTGGGTCAGCTTCCCAAACGTGATGCAAACCTGGTGTGAAGTGTTCTTTTGGGGCTATTTTCCAGAGCAAATCCTGAATTGCTTTGAACAGTGGCCATAAAGTAACACAAGGTATCAATATGCCCTACTTTCAGTCAAACAGACATGCCATGGGTGGTACATGCACTCACCTATGGATTTTGGTTCTCATTCCTATCTCCTAAATTTGTTAGAAAGGGATTAGCATAAAAAAAATACGCCTCCTCGATGCTGTGGTAAAGATGAAGAAAAGATTTATTTTCTCCAAACGTTTCCATCTTTGCGTGTGTTCTGCCCTGTACAGCACACATACAAAGTGGCAAAGTGTTCAACTTTATCAAAGCATAGAATTTTGTGCTGGAAGGGTAGCCTTTCAATATAAAACCCAAGCCTGACTTCACACAAACACCCTTGCACTATGGTGCAAGGATGGTGCATTAGTGCAAGTAGCCTAAGATACGCCAGCACTGGAGGAGAGAGCAACAGCACCTTATTTAAATATAGATAGTGCTATTGTGCTCTCTCCTTTTCACACAACTAAGAGCAGCAATTTTGGTTACTGTGAAGCATAAAAGTTTAGTTAATCTGTGTTAAAATGAAGTAAACCTCGTAGTCAGGTCGTGTAGAAATAGGTAACAGGTTTATTCATTAAGATGCTTCATCAATTACAGCTTTCAGGATGATGGTAAGATCTATAATGTATGCCCCACCAGGAGCAGCCTCCTTGCTGCTCAGCCCTCTCACACCAACTGATCTCACTCAAACACAAACATTCTCAGCATTCCAAATGACATCACCAATGGCTGAGCAGCAAGGCAGAGCACAACAATGGGGAGGATGCATAAACCAGACAAGTAGGTTATAACACATCTTCCCCTTATAATGATTAGAAAGACAAATGAGTGCAAGATAATAAAACATACATATGACATGTCCCATAAATTCATCACAAATAACAAAAACTACCAAACTAGGAAAAATAAGAAACAACCCATGGCAGGACTAGGGATTCAAACCCCCTACTGCACTTACAATACATATGGCAGGGCTAGGGATTACAAACCCCCTACTGCACATATACAACACATGGTAGGACTGGGGATTACAAAATCCCCTAAAGCGTAATAGGGGAAACCACCTCCCTATAGGGGAACACACCTCCTTAGAAATTGAACATAGTAATAGGGGAAACCACCTCCCTATAGGGGAATACACCTCCCTTAGAAACTGAACAATGCGTAATAGGGGAAACCACCTCCCTATGGGGGAACACCCTCCCTTTGGAACTGAACAAAAAGTAATAGGGGAAACTACCTCCCTATAGGGGAACACTCCTCCCTGAGAAACTGAACAAAATGTAATGTAGGAACTCAAAGTAATAGGGGAACACACCTCCCTATAGGGGAATACACCTCCCTTGAAACTGAACAGTGGGTCCAACCTCTAAGAAGAGGAATAAGACTCCACCCACACCAAAATATGGCAACTTGAAATCCAAAACACTCTCGAACAAAGTATGGGAATCTTCAAACCCAAAGTAAATCTAGGGTATCCTTTAACCCAAAACACTCTCGCAACATACTACAATCCAGGGTATGCGCACAGTCATGACAAAGGGGAAACAATCAAAGTATAACTAACCCCTAAAATCAATCCAAAACACACTCAGGCCCCAACCTCCATGCAACAGCCTCCCTATGAACCACAAAACTGGGCTCCACCAGCCCACAACCTACACATCCTAGGGAGACAACACCACCACTCAAATAACAAAAACACAAACCACCCTCTCGCAAAGCAGTATCACATTGATAACATGAAGAAAAACAAAAGAAGTCTCTTACTCCGGTGAGCGATCACTCACCCGAATTTTCACCAGACATGAAGTTCTTCTTAATGGCACCCGATCTGCCAGCAAAGTTCAAAGTCCAAGGTCTGCAGCAACGAAGATACGAACTCCCCACCACACGTTGAGACAGTCAACTGCTGCATTTACATGTAAAGAGTTGCAGCAAAAAAAAAATGAGGAGAGGAAACGATCATGACGAGGCGTCGATCGCGGTCTCAAGGACTTGGAAAAAAAACAAAACTTTATTGACAACTGCAGAGCGAGACTTCCCTGACGTTCTGGCACACCATATGGCTGCATCCTCCAACCAAAAGATGGCGGCACGGCAGTGACGCTAAGCCGGATGGCTTGCAGCATCAGCGTGCTTCCAAACGTGCCAGGCAGCAATACACTTCATGGATGAGAAAACGTCACAGAGGAGGAGGCATCGCCGGACATCTGAATGTAGGTAAGTCAGCGCGAGCTTTGTGTGTGCGCTATGCACAGCTCGTGCCAATCTCAAATTGAAGGGCAGCGGTTCAACTGTCAAGCTGCAGAGGCACACAGCGGTGAAACGCAAAATGAAAAGAATAAAAAACAAAGAATGCATCAGTAGCGGTGCAGTTTTCCTTGTGATGAAGTCGCCCTCAGTAACTCCCACGTGAAAGTGAAAAGCACCAAAACCCACACCATTAAGCTGAATGAAAAAAATACATCAGCGAACTCCGGGTTGTTTCAATTAGCACAGACACAGGAAACAAACACTCGTATAGTGATCAAAAACCCAGGAAACACTTTAAACCAAAGGTAACTCCATGACCAGCTTTGGGGACCCCTCAGGCGATGCTTCTCATTATGGCACAAATAAAGGGACTGCACTGCCGGTTATCTCCATGTGATATGCAGACCACAACACAATCCAAAACGTGCCTCCTTACAGTATTTCCGGATGACTTCTAGTTACTCATATGGGGAACACTCACCCAAGTTGCCACAATCTGTAGTCATTCCTTGTACATGTCGTGACAATCACAGTAGTCCACTGAGCAAACAAGTCCTCAGGATTGGGAACAGCTCACAGCAGGAACAGGCAGGTAGCAAGGTAGGCAAACAGCAGGAACTGGCACTTACGTGGTAGGGCGACCGGTGGAGTGGTCACTGGTGGGGCTCATTGGTGCCAGCTTCCTTAAATACACAGCTCGTAAGTTCTCTTGAAATTCCATATACTTGAAAATCCTTTAAGTTTCATAAACCATTATCCATAGAAGTAGCACACGCGTAGGTTCTTCCAAATCGTCGCCAGTGTTAAAATGAAGTAAACCTCGTAGTCAGGTCGTGTAGAAATAGGTAACAGGTTTATTCATTAAGATGCTTCATCAATTACAGCTTTCAGGATGATGGTAAGATCTATAATGTATGCCCCACCAGGAGCAGCCTCCTTGCTGCTCAGCCCTCTCACACCAACTGATCTCACTCAAACACAAACATTCTCAGCATTCCAAATGACATCACCAATGGCTGAGCAGCAAGGCAGAGCACAACAATGGGGAGGATGCATAAACCAGACAAGTAGGTTATAACAATCTCCCAATTTGTTTCTCCAGACCAAGCACTCTTAACATATAATGCCCACCAGGTGGATGGCATATGACTCCTACAACTTGCAGTCCTCAGTGCCTTAAGCTACATTTCCTATACATTGATTTACAAACTTGCATGACTTGTTATCTCTGTATAATATGTTTGTTATGTAAAGCGTTCTGACACTCTACATTGGGATGAATAGTGCTATAAAATAAATAAATGTGATAGGGGCTAGGGAGAGATGATTGGCACCACTGGAAGGTGGTAGTGAGGGTATCCGTAAAGAAGAAGCTCATGGGCGGGCACCAACAAAGATTGTCCCACAGAGCGCCAACAAAGATTGTTGCATTGGGCACCACCAACGCTAAAGCTGGCTATACCCACACCCATGGATGTCAATTAGGAGTTGCCAGGGGTCGCAACTGTGACCCCTCGTCACCCGTTGCAACAACTGCCACGTTACTTGCAACCCCTTGGCATAAACATCACTCACTTCTCACTCTTGTTTCCAGCCTCACCCGGGCCGGCCAGCAGGTGCTTACATCGACTCAACGGTTATTTAAAAAAGAAAACTGAAAAATTAACATCATGTGAGAATCCCCTAGTGTTGTGTTTGCGCACCACATGACCACCCCAGTATAGTGTTTGCTCACAGGGCCGTCAATCTGTAGGACTGCATGAAAGTGCTACCAATGATGGCCCTTGTATAATATCACATCAATCATATCACTTTGTCCTGCCTCCTCGCTCTCCACCAACCCTCCCTTACCTCGTCACACGCCACAGCCTCTCTTCCTTCTGATGTCGTCAGAAGACCTCATAGTGGTGCTCTCGCTCAGAGGCTGTGCAATGTATGTGCATTTTGCAGATGCCCCCGCCCAAGTCAGCAGCCAGGCAAAGCCCGAAAGAGGCCAACAGCCAGTGGTAGTAAATGATGGCCCAGGCTGCCTGGCATAATTTATTTTTGCCCCGCCCGGCCCCTTGCTTTTGTCCCTCTCCTCCTGCTGTAGTTTCCCTCACTGGCCAACATCACATGTCAGATGAACAGTGTTAAGTGAAGGTAAGAAACAGTAACCCATTAACAGCTGTCCCTGACACCCAGGGTTGGATTGGTAAACCGAGCATTCGCGCAACGGGCAAAGGGCCAGTGCCTGAGGCCCACTTATGTGCTTTTTATATTTTATCCAATGGTGTGCCCATTTTAAAAGATTTCACGGTGAGCTGACCTGTATTCTCTGGGGTTACACGTGGCTATGTAGGGCATAAGCACGCTTTCTCAAAGCTTGCAGCAGGAACATACAAAATCTTGTAATCTCACTACCTGTTAGGTGGGACTGGCAGCGTCCTTGCATGTTCCCTTCTGGGCCAGCCCATTTGCCTATGGGGCTAGCTTGGGCCACCATGGACACAATAATGTGTGCAGATTGAGGCAGGTGAAGGGAGGGGAATGAGTAGGACCAGCATCACTGAAGCCCAGCTGTGAAGAGCCTATAGACTGTTTTACACACTCATGGTTCATTGGCTCTGCATTGTGTGTGACTTAAAGTGCTTTGACATCCAACACTACTGGCATAAGTTGCGCTATAAAACAATTAAATGCATGTAAGAGAGGGGTCAACAAAGATTGCCGAACTGAGTGCCACCAGTGTTAAAGCAGGCCATGCCTCAAACACCACGCATGTTACACGTACATTTACAAGTCGATCATGCAAATATTATCCAGGAGACCAAAGAAAATAACACCTCTTCTGAATAACCATTTTTAAACATATGTTAACTTGCTGTGCATCCCTTGAATAAACGCATGCATTTAGAGGCAGTGCCGGTGAGAGATGTAATAGCGAGAAGCCACAAAAACACTTTTGACATAAATCAACATCTGTTTTGACTTAAAACTTTCATCGTACCCATCTGCAGCCCATATCATTTAATTAGAATTGGTTTAGCTAAAACATATATTTTTTTTATTTTCAAAACATTTAATATTAAAAACCCGCATTCCGCATTTTAAAGTCCGTGCAAGATATGCCTCCCATTGGCGTGTTTCAGGAAAAACATTCGCCCTTCCACCAGGTTTCAAAGGAGCATTCAATAAGAAAAAAAGAAGCTGTGAAGAGCCATTTTCACCCCATTTCTCACTGTATGAGGCCGGCAGCATCGTTCATCTGTCCTCTCCCCTGCCCCACCAGCACATGATAGACATGGGTTGGGATCCTGAGCAGCCCCGCTGGAGCCTAGGTTTGGTAGGCCATTTCACAATTTCACCTCCTTGCCGGATCTGGCTTTATGTTGCCCTTGTCCCTGCCCCGTCATGCTCTCTGCACATGCCTTGCAGCAGTGCTGGCCCTGCAAGCCCACGGACCTTGGGAGTACCAGAGGAGGAGGCAAAGAGGGAGAACTAGGAGAAAATGTAATGAGTGAGGGGGCAGAGAAAGGGTAGAGGAGATCCTGGAGAAGAGATAGAGCAGGTAAGGTGTGGGTTTGGAGGGAGGAAAAGACAGAGATAGACGCAAAGATTAGTGCTGGATGGAAAAAGTACAATTGTGGTAAAGGAGTTGGCAAGAGAAAGGAGTACCATAAGTGAGTGGAGGAGAGATCAAGAAAATAGAGACTGTGAAAAAATTAACAAAAAGAAAGAGAAGTAGTGAGACAAGGGTGGTGAAAAGGTGAGAAATAGAGAATTCTGTGTGTGCACGTGCATAAAAGAGGGAGAGTGAGAAATAAGAGAAAGAGGAGCAAGGCCATGTGCCTCATTAGCTTTGCTTCCTTGGGGTGTGCAACTGGTCTGGTTCAATTGCTGGTGATGCAAGCTCTGTTGCCTGGACTAGATTTAATACTCTTATCTATTTATCTGTAGTCTGGAACCTGCACCCCCCCCCCCCACCCCAAGCGCCTTGAGACCCTTACGGGTGAGTAGTCGCACTTTAACAAACCCCTGATTGATTGATTGATTGATTGTATTTCTAAAGGACGGCCAAGTGCTTTCATATACCACTTCACTTTGCATTTTTGTAAGCACTGTCTGTAGAAGTGTCATTTTCACCCAATTGAAATGTACTCAGTATCTCAACCTCAGAAGGATGCTTTTGTTTTGCCTTTATTAGAACAATTCACCTTCAGGTCACAGCAGATGTCATCAGCATCGCAACTCATTGCAGGAGCACATCACTAGTAAGAGAGCCAACGTATCCTTGGAGACTTCGTTGGGTGGTTGGCACAGCCTCTACACTCACTGCTACGTATGCCCTAACGTTCAGCAGTGAACAAAGCTAAGCATGCCCTTCCCCAAACTTTGGAGCACACTAGGTTGTTTACAAAACATGTAACACATTCAATGAGCACTGTCACTTCAAAGGAGGTAGCACTGGCTGACACTTTAAATTGACTTTTAATAGGACTGCAAGGGCACTTCTAAACACATTAGTAATACTTTAATGGGGCAATACCTACATTTCTAATAAGGCTCTTAATAATGTTGAGTGATGCTTGTGGTTCTCATCCCATCCCCAGCAGTAAGGGACATCCAAGCTTCCGGCCTAACCTCACTATGGCTGGGCCACCTTCCAAACTCTCCAGCCTGCCAGAAGAAGAAAACAGCCAGAGACGTTTTAAGAAATGAGCTATGTGGACAATTGCAAAGGTCCCTACCCTTCCAAGATCCCTTCTGATAAACTTATATCTCACTCTCTTTTTTTCTCACCTCTGACTCTTTAAAAAATATCTCTCTCCCTCTCTCTGGCTATCTCTAACTGTGTCTCTCTTTCAATCTTCGTGGCAAAAGCAGTCCATGGCAAGGGCACAAGTAATAGTTACTTTAGGCTGAATTTCAGTGGTTTTGTTAGTTTCAAATGGTATGTTTTACGTGACATTATCACCTAACTATAACATCCCTTTAACCTTTGTTTTTTCTTGTGAATTTCTCAGGTTTTGTTAATGTAAAGTTAGATTTTCTTACAATTCCTAACTATAATATCACTTCAACCCTTGTTTTTTGAAGTGAGTTTCTAGGGTTTTTTTAGCATAAAGTAAGATGTCCAACGTAATGCAAGGCAGGTGGGCTGGATGCAGGGTCTGGCCTAGCACTGTCCATTGTGCTGCATCTATCCCAACTTGCTGCCCCTAACCCCCCCCCTTTGTCCATACCCCTTCCATCACGTCCATCCCTGTGTGGCCGTTGTTCTGCCACTGCCCTTCCCGCCTGCCCTGCACAGTTAGCTTGCTGCCTTTGCCCACTGGCTCTCTGCCTTCTGTTTTCTGAGTCCATGCACCTGCCCCCTCCCTCCTGCCCTGCATAGTCTGATGTTTCCTCACTGTCTGGTGTCCGATGTTTCCTCACTGTTATGTGCAGTGTACCATGCCATGCCCTAACCCTTTTTTTGTATGTTTGACATTTCAGCAGTGGCACTGCTGAGTTCATCTGCAAAGGAACACCAAAAAATGTCTTTCCCTACTGCAAAACCCAAAGATCCAAAACAAAGATCAATATTAGAATTGTTCACTAAAAAAAGGAGTACCGAAGGCCCTCCCACAGGTTCTAATGAAGGCAAGAGAACAAAGGAGCTGTCTGATGCTGCTCTGTCTAGCAGTGAAGGCATATGCGCACATTCTTATGACATCCCCGAAACATCATCTGCTGCTATTGCAGCTGCTTCTCCCTGTACTAGTGATAGTTCTGCCATTGTTGACAATACTGATATTTCTTCACATGCTAACAGTGCTGAGTGTTCATTTCACACTGAGGTTGAAGATTTATCTACTTATGTTGGCAGCTTAGACAACAGTACTTCCCTGGCTGGCTTGCTGACTGTTCCACATCCTGTGATGACAATTCAGCTAGCTCTTTTTTGAGGGGTGACATAATAGAGGCACCACGAATGAAAGAAACTAGTCAGACACCAACATCAAAATCCCACCTGGCAAGTAAATTCTTGGCAGACGACTTGTCACTGAATCATTATAGCAACCCACTGCAATCAAAACTTCAAACATTCTCCTTAACTGCATGCTGTAGGTTTAATGGAGATTACAAAACCCAGGCTTAGGTAGAGTATTCAGTCCTTAAAGATACTGTTTATTTTTTTGCATGCAGGCATTTTAGTGCTGGTTCAGTGGGAGGAGGAAGACATGAACCTGGACATATTGCGATTGTTGATATGGGCTTCAGTAAGTGGAAAAAGGTTACTCGTTCTTTGTCCAAACATTCACAGTCAGAGAAGCATAAATCGCCAGTTATTGCTTGGACCAAGTTTAAAAGATTATAGCAGCGTATAAACCGTCATTTCTTCCATGATAGTAAGAGGTGCGAAGCAGGAAATTGAGGAGAATAGACAACATGTGGAGCAGCTGCTTAAGGTAGTATGTTTCTTGGGTCTTCAAGGGCGTGTATTCCTTGCCATGGATAAAACTGAGCATTCTCACAATAGGGGACATTTCATTGAATTGTTAGAGAAGATTTCTTTTAAAGATGAGAGGTTAAAAGAGAAAATGTCTAGGAGGTATGGGCACTATACCTCTCCTGATTCCCAAAATGACATGATATCTGTGGTGGCAGTGCTTGTCCGTGAGTGTGTTGTCAAAAAAGAGGCAAAATATTTTGCAGTGCAAGTTGATGAAACCAAAGACGTCTCACATAAAGAGCAGCTGAGTTTTATTATCCGCTTTACTGATGGTGATGGAAATATTCAGGAGAAAGCTCTAGTGTTTTACCATATGGAAATGTTGGATGCCTCCAGCCTTGCTGTAGCCATTGTTGAAGCAGTACAGAAAGCTGGACTTGATTGGAAGAAAAGTTTTGCACAGTGCTAAGATGGAGTATCCATTGTGAGTGGCTGTTTCAATGGTGTCCAAGCAAAAATAAGAGAGATCACATCACAAGCAATTTATATGCACTGCCATGCCCATCGCCTAAACCTTGCGTTAGTGCAAACAGTAACTAACATACTACCAGTAAAACATTTCTTTTCAACATTGCGAGCAGTTTATGTTTTTCTTTCACAAAGTTCACCAAGGCATGAGCTCTTTGTGAAAGCTCAGAAAGAGAGTAATCTGTATGTAATGGGGCTAGAAAGACTCTCAGGCTTGAAGTGGTTTTACTGGTACTCCTGTGTTAGAAAAGCACTGATGCGATTTGAGTCTCTAATCGCTGTTCTCCGTGTAATAAAATCACAACAACGTGACAAGGAGGCTAGTTCAGAAGTCAAAGGACTTCTTAAGAACATTCAAAACTTTGGTTTCTTGCTCACATTGCAGTGTATGGAACTCATTCTACGAAAGATTCACAGTCTACCCGAAGTACTACAGAGCAAAGACCTTGACTTGCTGAGAGCATGTGATCTAATTAAGTCAACAAGAAGTGATTTAGTGAAACACCATTAAGATAGTCAGTGAACCAAATTGTTAAGTCAGGCTAAGGACTTAGCAGAGCAGTGTAGAATTGAGATTCAAGAAAAATCCAATCCAAGGGCTCCACCTTTGAGGCACCATTAATTGAGTAACAAACTAACAGATTATTTTCTCAGTACCTTTGTAGGGAAAAGATCCAGCCATTTTGATGACTGAGAAAGTAAAACACCATTGTCTGAGCGCTTAAAGCATGAAGTTTATTTCTCTACTTTGGATAGATTTGTAAATGAGTTTGATACTCGATTTACAGACAACATGGGCCTCATGTCTGCTGTCGGAATGTTCAATCCAAAAGCTGCAAATGTTTAGGACTTTTCCTCTACACTAGTTATTGTTGACAAATATCCAGAGGCTGCAGTAGACCAAAGTCTTCTACAATCCGAATGGGAAACTGCAAAATTGTATCTTGCAGACAAGAATGTACCAGGTATTCACTCTGTCAGGCAGTATCTCTTGTATCTACCAGGAGCGTTTCCTCAGGTTTTGGATCTTTTAAATCTAGTTCTTACATTACCTGTAACTACTGCTACAAATGAGAGACTCTTCTCTTGTATGAAAAGGGTAAAACATTATTTGCACAATAACTGTGGAGGCAAAAGACTTAGGGGCCGATTCCAATTCGGGCCGGAAATCTCTCCGACCGAGCCGGACTCGGAGAGATTTCCGACCGAATCGGACCCTAGCAGCCCGACCGAACGAGTACGATGCGCACGTATGCCATCGGACTCGAGTCGGTCGGACTCCCATTGAAGTCAATGGGAGCCGGTCGTACAACGCGTACGCGGGCTCCCATTGCCTCAATGGGTGCGATGCGGACAAGGGCGCCCCCTACAGCGTGTACGCGGCGAAGCGACTCGCGCCGTACACGCACAGGTAGGGGAACCCATCCCCTGTGTGCGACTCGCGCGGCTACGCGTACAGGGGGGTCCGACACGGACCCCCAAAGTACGGCTCCGACTGCTCTTTTGAGCCGGAGTGCGCGGCTCGGTCGGACTGCTCGCGGCGCGCATCGTACTTACCCGGCCAGGGAACGTCTCCATTGCGCGGTGCGAGTCGAGTCCGAGCGAGTTGGTCGGTGCAGTTCGACCCGGGAACGAGTCGGTCGGAGCGGTCGGGACGCCCGGACCAGTCGGTCGGCGAATTCGCATCATACTCGCTCGCCCGGACGCGCGTACGAATCGGTCGGGAAATAGGGCTCCGAATCGGATCCGGTTAAGCCAAATCCGATTCGGAGCCCTAACGGCCGAAATCGGAATCGGCCCCTCAGGGGCCGATTCCGATTTGGGCCGGAAATCTCTCCGACCGAGCCGGACTTGGAGAGATTTCCGACCGAATCGGACCCTAGCAGCCCGACCGAACGAGTACGATGCGCACGTATGCCATCGGACTCGAGTCGGTCGGACTCCCATTGAAGTCAATGGGAGCCGGTCGTACAACGCGTACGCGGGCTCCCATTGCCTCAATGGGTGCGAGGCGGACAAGGGCGCCCCCTACAGCGTGTACGCGGCAAAGCGACTCGTGCCGTACACGCACAGGTAGGGGGGACCCATGGGTCCCCCCTGTGTGCGACTCGCGCGGCTACGCGTACAGGGGGGTCCGACACGGACCCCCAAAGTACGGCTCCGACTGCTCTTTCGAGCCGGAGTGCACGGCTCGGTCGGACTGCTCGCGGCGCGCATCGTACTTACCCGGCCGGGGAACGTCTCCATTGCGCGGTGCGAGTCGAGTCCGAGCGAGTCGGTCGGTGCGGTTCGACCCGGGAACGAGTCGGTCGGAGCGGTCAGGACGCCCAGACGAGTCGGTCGGCGAATTTGCATCGTACTCGCTCGCCCGGACGCGCGTACGAATCGGTCGGGAAATAGGGCTCCGAATCGGATCCGGTTAAGCCGAATCCGATTCGGAGCCCTACCGGCCGAGATCGGAATCGGCCCCTCAGTGATTTAATAGTAATGGCTTATGGACCTAATGAGGTTAAGCAGCTAAATATGAATGAAGCCATCAACAGATTCACTGATGTGCCAACGGAGGTATCCTCTTAAAAAATTAGCTGGTCCTTTCCCTCATTCAGAGAAGCAGCCACAGAGAAGCAGCCTCACACTTTGCCAGGCAAACAACAGTTACTCCTCCATCAGTCTCTGTTCTCCTTGAGGCACATGACACCTGAAGATATCTGCCAGTGATCACAGAAATCGGTAACCTATGCAGGGGCAAGAAGAGAGTAGCCACCATGCTTCTAAGCACTATCGGCAAAGCACCAACTTTCTGTCCATTTAATTTCTTTCTGTCACAGAGGACATGTAGCCTCATCACATCAGCTTGTCATGTGTAGAAATTTGGAACCAGTATTACAAAGCAGTGTTAGCCACCTTGTTTTCCTGTGGCCAAGCACTTGCTGTCCACCTATCATCAAGACTGGCGATTATCAGTACAGCAACTATTCTTTGCCCCAGCCAGTATCCTATTCAGAGATCTGTATACCGTACCTGTGGCAATGTCAGCCTATTCTGGATTTCATATTAGCTGAGCATCAACTTACCCTAAAGTCAGTCACTATATAGGAGGATGCCACAATCATTAGAACCAGCTGCTGCTCATAACAGTAGATACAATACTAGGTGAGGACATGTGAACTGTTGGCAACTTTCTATCTGCCCAGTCAGCGCCTTCTTCTTTCCAAGGAAGCTGAGCAGTAGCATTTCTTCTTATCAGGCATGCAGTATCAACATGACAACCAGTATCTTCGTCCATTTGAGTAAAATCAGCCTGAATTTTTGTAACACTCTTTAAATAGCAAATGCAGATATAATGATCAACACAAGTGTTCTGTACCAGTGATGTGCATGTTTTCTGTAGAATAAATTAATGCCAGTACACCTGTAAAGGTTCAATGGCTCCACAAGTTTAGAAGTATGTATACCATGTCATGGAAAGGAAGGTTGCTGGGAGAACTTGACCTGAATTAAAAAGCACTGTTATCTGAGTTCCAAGACTTAGGGGCCGATTCCGATTCAGGCCGGAAATCTCCCCGACCGAGCCGGACCCGGAGAGATTTCTGACCGAATCGGACCCTAGCAGTCCGACCGAACGAGTACGATGCGCACGTATGCTATCGGACTCGATTCGGTCGGACTCCCATTGAAGTCAATGGGAGCCAGTCGTACGACGCGTACACGGGCTCCCATTGACTCAATGGGCACGACGCGAACAAGGGCGCCCCCTACAGCGTGTTCGCGTCGATGCGGGTCGCGCCGTACATGCACGTGTAGGAGGGACCCATGGGTCCCCCCTGTGTGCGACTCGCACGCCTACGCTTCCAGGGGGGTCCGACACGGACCCCCAAAGTGCGGCTCCGACAGCTCCTTGGAGCCGGACTGCGCGAGTCGGTCGGAGCGGTCGAGGTGCGCATCGTACTTACCCGGCCGGGGAACGTCTCCATTGCGAGGTGCGCGTCGTCACCGTGCAAGTCGGTCGGAGCGGTCGGGTCCTGCGAACGAGTCGGTCGGAGATTTCGCGAGCGCACGCATTGTACTCGCTCGCCCGGACGCACGTACGACTCGGTCGGGAAATAGGGCTCTGAATCGGATCCGGTTAAGCCGAATCCGATTCGGAGCCCTAACGGCCGAAATCGGAATCGGCCCCTCAGGGGCCGATTCGGGCCGGAAATCTCTCCGACCGAGCCGGACTCGGAGAGATTTCCGACCGAATCGGACCCTAGCAGCCCGACCGAACGAGTACGATGCGCACGTATGCCATCGGACTCGAGTCGGTCGGACTCCCATTGAAGTCAAGGGGAGCCGGTCGTACAACGCGTATGCGGGCTCCCATTGCCTCAATGGGTGCGAGGCGGACAAGGGCGCCCCCTACAGCGTGTACGCGGCGAAGCGACTCGTGCCGTACACGCACAGGTAGGGGGGACCCATGGGTCCCCCCTGTGTGCGACTCGCGCGGCTACGCGTACAGGGGGGTCCGACACGGACCCCCAAAGTACGGCTCCGACTGCTCTTTCGAGCCGGAGTGCGCGGCTCGGTCGGACTGCTCGCGGCGCGCATCGTACTTACCCGGCCGGGGAACGTCTCCATTGCGCTGTGCGAGACGAGTCCGAGCTAGTCGGTCGGTGCGGTTCGACCCGGGAACGAGTCGGTCGGAGCGGTCAGGACGCCCGGACGAGTCGGTCGGCGAATTCGCATCGTACTCGCTCGCCCGGACGCGCGTACGAATCGGTCGGGAAATAGGGCTCCGAATCGGATCCGGTTAAGCCGAATCCGATTCGGAGCCCTACCGGCCGAGATCGGAATCGGCCCCTCAGTGATTTAATAGTAATGGCTTATGGACCTAATGAGGTTAAGCAGCTAAATATGAATGAAGCCATCAACAGATTCACTGATGTGCCAACGGAGGTATCCTCTTAAAAAATTAGCTGGTCCTTTCCCTCATTCAGAGAAGCAGCCACAGAGAAGCAGCCTCACACTTTGCCAGGCAAACAACAGTTACTCCTCCATCAGTCTCTGTTCTCCTTGAGGCACATGACACCTGAAGATATCTGCCAGTGATCACAGAAATCGGTAACCTATGCAGGGGCAAGAAGAGAGTAGCCACCATGCTTCTAAGCACTATCGGCAAAGCACCAACTTTCTGTCCATTTAATTTCTTTCTGTCACAGAGGACATGTAGCCTCATCACATCAGCTTGTCATGTGTAGAAATTTGGAACCAGTATTACAAAGCAGTGTTAGCCACCTTGTTTTCCTGTGGCCAAGCACTTGCTGTCCACCTATCATCAAGACTGGCGATTATCAGTACAGCAACTATTCTTTGCCCCAGCCAGTATCCTATTCAGAGATCTGTATACCGTACCTGTGGCAATGTCAGCCTATTCTGGATTTCATATTAGCTGAGCATCAACTTACCCTAAAGTCAGTCACTATATAGGAGGATGCCACAATCATCATTAGAACCAGCTGCTGCTCATAACAGTAGATACAATTCTAGGTGAGGACATGTGAACTGTTGGCAACTTTCTATCTGCCCAGTCAGCGCCTTCTTCTTTCCAAGGAAGCTGAGCAGTAGCATTTCTTCTTATCAGGCATGCAGTATCAACATGACAACCAGTATCTTCGTCCATTTGAGTAAAATCAGCCTGAATTTTTGTAACACTCTTTAAATAGCAAATGCAGATATAATGATCAACACAAGTGTTCTGTACCAGTGATGTGCAAGTTTTCTGTAGAATAAATTAATGCCAGTACACCTGTAAAGGTTCAATGGCTCCACAAGTTTAGAAGTATGTATACCATGTCATGGAAAGGAAGGTTGCTGGGAGAACTTGACCTGAATTAAAAAGCACTGTTATCTGAGTTCCAAGACTTAGGGGCCGATTCCGATTCAGGCCGGAAATCTCCCCGACCGAGCCGGACCCGGAGAGATTTCTGACCGAATCGGACCCTAGCAGACCGTCCGAACGAGTACGATGCGCACGTATGCTATCGGACTCGATTCGGTCGGACTCCCATTGAAGTCAATGGGAGCCAGTCGTACGACGCGTACACGGGCTCCCATTGACTCAATGGGCACGACGCGAACAAGGGCGCCCCCTACAGCATGTTCGCGTCGATGCGGGTCGCACCGTACATGCACGTGTAGGAGGGACCCATGGGTCCCCCCTGTGTGCGACTCGCACGCCTACGCTTCCAGGGGGGTCCGACACGGACCCCCAAAGTGCGGCTCCGACAGCTCCTTGGAGCCGGACTGCGCGAGTCGGTCGGAGCGGTCGAGGTGCGCATCGTACTTACCCGGCCGGGGAACGTCTCCATTGCGAGGTGCGCGTCGTCCCCGTGCGAGTCGGTCGGAGCGGTCGGGTCCTGCGAACGAGTCGGTCGGAGATTTCGCGAGCGCACGCATCGTACTCGCTCGCCCGGACGCACGTACGACTCGGTCGGGAAATAGGGCTCCGAATCGGATCCGGTTAAGCCGAATCCGATTCGGTGCCCTACCGGCCGAGATCGGGATCGGCCCCTTAGATTTCATTACATGGTATTCTTAGTTTCTAAAAGTAATGATAAAGTGAACTTGTTTTGAACATTATAGGTCCATCAACCTTCCCATTGCATAAGTTATTTGATATTGACGATGGCTGACTTCAACTTGACTAGTGTATTCTCCATTGTTTTACACTGTTTGATAGGTTCTTAATCAATGCTATATTATCTTAATTGTATATCTGAAGAAACTACTTGAAACAATGTATGCAGCTGCATTTTCAATAGGATTTGATGTATTTCTGTTTATAAGGTACTTCTTTTGTACCTGTAGAGTTTTCCAGCCTCTGTGTGTGATGTAAGTAAACAAAAGTTAGATGTTTCACTTTCTGTGATAGCACCAAGTCAAGGGTCATGCAATGTCACTTCCATTAATTTCATTGGGGTCCAAAGGGCAGGTGATGCCACTTCCTGTGATGCCACAAGGTCAAAGTTTGTGTGCTATCACTTCCTGTGACATCCTTGGGGTGGGTCAAAGGGCAGGTGATGCCACTACCTGTGATGTCATCAGGTCAAAGTTCATGTGATGCCACTTCCTGTGACATCAGGTAGGGGTCACATGCCATGTGATATCACTTCCACTATTCCTCTATCAAGCAGTTAGAGCAAAAGGAAGGACAAGAAGTCCCTACAGCCCTTGTCTCTCCTTCCTACCAAACTGAGCAAAAACATTTGCCAGACCTAAGAGAGAGACAAAGATTGTGGAGACTTCCTCGTCCCCCAAAATAATAATAAAAACGTATTTTCATACTTTCTTTAATGCTCCTCCTGTCCAAGAAGGGCAGTTGTGATAGGAGTGTGCATGTCAGTGTGCACAGTTCAGGCAGTAACTGGCATGAATGAGTGACGCCAATGTGACAGAATGTAGGGGGAAGATGCAGAAAGCACCAAAGATTTTTAACAACATGTCTTCCGAGAGGCTTTTTTTCCAAATAAAAAACTCTGCCTTCATGAGTCGAAGTGTTCCACTAGCCTTATGAAGCAGGCCCTACAATTCCAATCTGCTTTTCCATTTTCTACCCCATTCTGGTAATTAGTAACTAATACCAGGAAAGGGGCTCCCACTCTCTTGGTCTTGGAGGTTAAAATTGACCTATTTATTGACCTTACTTTGGGATAGGTGCATTGGAAACCACATGATCGTCAGACACATAAATTCAGAAATAGTTTGTTCAATATAACTCGGAAATTGCTTTACTTTTAACTTCAAGAACATCTTTTCTGCCCCACATCTAAGCACTATAACAGGCTGTATATCTGCAGCTTTTTTGTGTGATTTGTTATAACATAGTTTAAGAAACACTCTATAAATCTTAAGTGTAAATGATTCTGTTTATTCTAAACATTCAAACAACTTTATAAATACCGATCAACTTTTTTATGGGGTGGTTTTAGCTTGTACTCTCTCCATGGAAATGCTAGTGTAGGCAATACTCGGACCAATCAGATCACTGGCTGAATATCGAATACCATAATATCGAGATACAAAAATTTAGGGACATAAATATCGTTGTCAAAAATATCGACCTCCTATCTTCATAATGGTAACTGCAAAAATATCAACAACAAAAAATATTGTTGTTAAAAATATCGAAGTACAAAATATCGTTTTTTATATGTATAAAAAATAATGTAACATAAATTAAATAATACATTTAACTTAAAAAAATATTTAGATTTATTTGTAAATTTTAACAATTATAAGTAATAAATTTAATTTAAAAATAAATTAAACATACATATATAAGATGTAATATATATATATTTTAATTAATGATAAAATGTTACAAATATATTAACAATTATAAATAAATATATATACACAGACACCTATAACATAAAAATTATTTAAAAAAAAATATATTATAAATTAAGGGGCCCATTCCGATACCCGGCGTAAATAAATCCGCCAGGCATGGAAGCGGCAAAAATCCGCCCGCACACACCGCCTGAACACCGACCACGCCATTACGATTACACAAACCGAAAACCGCCATCGGCGGAAAAATCACACAAAATACCGCCCGCCATCGTCCGAGTCGGAGTCAAACCGCCCGCCACGGACGGAAACACGCACGACAACACAAAACCGCCCACCCACACGGCCGACACACCGCACGTGAAATTACGATCGCACCGCCATGAGCGCGGAAAAACCACAAATATACCGCCCGCCAGCGCAAACAACGCCGATGAGAATCAACACGGCAGAAGCCATGGCGCCAACGTACCTGCACAGAAACCATCCGCACACAAAACCAATAGCACACAACATGGCCAACAAGTCCACACAGCAAGGCACGCACAAATACACAAGCACAGTACACATCCCGAAAACACCCCCCGGACAAACAAAAAATACAAAGGCCAGAACCCCAGACACAACACACCTGAAAACAACAGACCATGAGGACACACCCACATAGGTGAGTACAAAAGCAGCACTCCCACAGACCACAACCCCTTGCTACATTGCAAACCAGAGAGGAGAGGAGAGGACACAGTGACACAGCAAGGACAGCAGCACACCACAGAAACGCACACATCACTACCACCACCACCACCACCACCACCACCACCACCAAACACCACCACCACCACCACCACCACCACCACCACACCCCGGCACCACAAACCCCCTGCACATTACACAACACACACCGCACCAGCACCACAAACACCATGGCACCACAAAGGATGCCCAAGTTCACGCCCATGGAGCTGACGGTCATGGTCGACGAGATCATCAAGGTGTACCCACAAATCTATGGGAACATGGTCCAGCACACACCACTAGCCACCAGAAACAGAATGTGGAACCGGATCGTAGACCAGGTCAATGCAGTCGGGACCCTGCCCAGGAACAGAGGTGAAATAAACAAACGTTGGAATGACGTAAAGAGCCTGGTCAAGAAGAAGGAGCGCAAAAACAGAGAGCTGGCTGCCGTCACTGGCGGAGGGAATCCCGCGCTCTTTAAGACCTTCAAAGCGTGGGAGGAGAAGGTGCGAGTCGTAATCCATCCGGAGATCCTCGCCGGATTAGCAGGGGAGTGGAGGCTGGTAAGTACAAACTAATGTATACCAGCACACCGCTATGTACTCACATGCGCAACTACCATGCCACAGCTCCCAGGGACAAACACCCCCATGTCCAGCACACAATACACAACACATCACACACACATGCAACAGACACTACCACACACAGCCCAAACCGAACAACTGTAAGATGCGTGGGGACATGTGTACACTAAGCCAGCCACGTAACCACCAACAGGTCCCCAAATATGCCAGAAGCGCCACAACGAGCACCCACCACACCCATGTGTCCGCCACAGCTGCACTAACCGACAAGTAACAGGTAAGTGGCAGGAACACAAAGTGCAGTGGACAGCCCAAGTACAACACACACCAGGCCCCAGTCCCACAGCACAGCAAGGAGGAGCATCCCCCACACCCCACAGCCACGTGTCAGCCACCGCAGTGCACAACGACAGCCGAAAGGCAGACATCACGGTCCACAGCAATCGGTGTCAGTGGGTGTCCAGCCACCCCCACGACCCACAACACCCCCCACCCCCACAGACCTGCAACATGGAGCACCCCCGCTTAGAGCCATGTGGCATTCAGTACAGTGCACGCACGAACAACTTGCAGGTGGGAAACTGGACAGGGCTGGATTACTGGAGGCATGAGGACCATAACACGACCAACACATGGGACATGTCACGTAGCAGACGAACACGCAGCACCGCCCACCGTCACGAACAAGTGAACAATGTGCACACGGACATGAACAACAGACTCACACCCCACATGACCCATCACAGACATAGCAACACCCAAGGAGCCACGTCTGCATGCACAAGCCACACTGAATATAGTCCCACACGGCAGCCACTGTGCAACTCATCACACACAACCGAAACACCATTGAAGTCCTGTCCATGTAGCCCCTACTGCCTGTCAACCACACACCCCACAACTACGCCTATGTAAGACAAACAACACTAGACGCAACAGAGCGGAACAACATAAATGCACACGAACACCACTGAACCCATCAAACTCACAGACACACCATGCACATACAACATACCATCCATCCCATCCGTCAGCCCCAGTCTCATGAAAGGCATGTCATCCGCACAGCTGCCACACATACAGCAGTCACGCTAAGACACATGCCCATGACCAACCATGTGCCAGAAGTCAATTAAGCGCACGACACACTGTGAGCAACAACACACAACATGGGCCACACCCCCCGAGCACTGCAGTGATGCACATGGCACAGGGCAGCACGCACACCAAGGAGATGGGACAACTGCAATACGTTGGCTGGCACACAACTATCACTCACTCATAACGATGCGTCCAATGCCATGTCCAGTAATCACAACAGACAGCAAATATGCAGGCCATGTCAAGCATGCACACACCTCAAACCATGCACTGTCATGCTGCCACAACACATGTCACGTTCGGCACCCATGGCTCACAGCATGTACCCCAAAAGCATATCCCCTCCCAAATGCGAATCTGGGGCATGGCCCCCATGTTGCCATATGCGTTCCTAAGCGTTCCATTTGAACCCCAAAAGCATATCCCCTCCCAAATGCGAATCTGGGGCATGGCCCCCATGTTGCCATATGCGTTCCTAAGCGTTCCATTTGAACCCCAAAAGCATATCCCCTCCCAAATGCGAATCTGGGGCATGGCCCCCATGTTGCCATATGCGTTCCTAAGCGTTCCATTTGAACCCCAAAAGCATATCCCCTCCCAAATGCGAATCTGGGGCATGGCCCCCATGTTGCCATATGCGTTCCTAAGCGTTCCATTTGAACCCCAAAAGCATATCCCCTCCCAAATGCGAATCTGGGGCATGGCCCCCATGTTGCCATATGCGTTCCTAAGCGTTCCATATGAACCCCAAAAGCAAAGTACAAACCAGACCCAGGATGGGCCAGGAGCCCGCATTCACCAGAGTCACAATGAGTAGGGGCACAGCAACACACCCATCGGCATGGCCAATCCGTCCCATGCCACATGTGCACAGCACACAGTCCCATTGCCTAGCACACACAACTACAGATGCCACAGCCACACACTCGCCTCCGGGAAACCCATGTACGAGATTGCACGAACTGCCAATGTCAGACGACAAATACATACTTCGCCAGGTGCAACACAATAACAAATCTCATTCCCTCCACAGGTGACGAACTGCCGGATGCTGGGGATGGAGACAGCAGCCAGCACAGCCAGCCCACAAGCCCCCAACGAGGACACACGGATCTGGAGGATCTGTCCTCCTCTTCGGACACGGACCACCAAGCAGGCCCATCTGGTGTGGCAGGGCCCAGCCGCTCCCCAGGACCCCTCCTACCCACCAACCCATCATCCAGGGATGCTGAACAGTCCCAGCCCCCTGCTGCCACTGTCGTTGCGGCCACACCCACGGTCATTGCGGCCACTACCACTGCCGCAACCGCCACCATCGCCGCACCGACCACCACCGCCACCACCACCACCACGTCTTCGCTGGCACCAGCCCCAGCGCAGGTGGTGGCCCGGCCGACTGGATCCACCCTGGGAGCCACAGCGAGGACCGTGGTGTGCAATGTGGCTAGTGGGCAGGCCGGTGGCAGCAGGACTGGTAGGAGGAGCAGGGTCAGGGAAACGCCAGCCTCCCCTGGGAGCCATGCCCTGCCTCAAATGGCCAGAGTCCTTGGGGCCTATGAAGAGGCCCAAGGACAATGGGCCAGGTCAGCTACAGACACGCGTGAGGTGCTGGGGGTGCTGAGGTCCATGGACGCCCATATGGGCCAATTCGTGTCCCGTATGGACCAACTCGTGGACCTCATGGGCCAGCTGGTGGTGGCGGTGGGGTCACAGGCAAGGCCAGCAACACCACCTCCGCCACCACCTGCTAGGGCGCAGGGTCGGGCAGCAGTGTCCACTTCCCCTGCGTCCACAGCCAGTGAGCACACCTCACCCACCACCAGCAGGTCGCCACCACACACCCCCCTCCCAAACGTGGAAGGGGCCGTCCGAAGAGGAAACAGATCTCCCGGGAGGACTTCGCACGCTCCAGTCGCAAGTGAGGCAGCCAGCCAGCCTTCCGCCAGCCTTCCTTGACCAGCCACTGCATTGACTTGCTCTACGATCCCACTCCACACAGCCATCTGGATGGCATGTGTGTGTTGGACTATGGACATAGAACCAGTGGGTACACCCTGAGCTTCACGCAGCCATGACCGACAGCTCATTGTCACTGCACGCACCACTTTTGTCATCACCTTACACACAATCACATGTCACAGTTTGTAATAAATGCACCTTTTTCACTAACTGCTGTTTGTGCCCTGTGTTTTATTTGTACGGAATACAACGGCCACCTTGGGCGGAAAGGCACCTGATGCGTGGCATGGCAATGGAATCCGGAGGGCCTGTAGGGACCTAGGGGTGGGAGACAGAACAGGAGCACATTCAATGAGTGTGTCACACACCCATCACACAGTACATGTCAACAACTACAAGCAATGTACACACATCGCACAGAGCAATAGGGCACAATGCCACAGTCACCAACAGTGGCATACTACCCTGGCCATGGAGCGTTGACACACTGCACGCAGTGAACATACGGCCACCCTGACACAGCACACACACACCTGCACAGATACAGACACATCATCCGTCGTACATGGACACTCACCGTCAAGTGAAGTAGCGGGCGATGAGCTGCTGACGCACATTCCCAGCTTCCTCCTCTCCGCTGTCCACCTCACTCGAGCTGTCCTGGTCTGCGGGCTGGGGCCCTGGTTGATCTCCGTCATCCACAATGAGGGGGATCTGCTTCCGAATGGCCAG
The DNA here is from genome assembly GCA_963921515.1 of Calotriton arnoldi. Classification (NCBI taxonomy): domain Eukaryota; kingdom Metazoa; phylum Chordata; class Amphibia; order Caudata; family Salamandridae; genus Calotriton; species Calotriton arnoldi. Next base: position 207,556 of record CAWUFW010009734.1, on the reverse strand, counting down.
ATTGTGCAGCATGCAGCACGCCACCACTATCTGGCACACCTTCTGTGGGGAGTACGCCAGTGCACCCCCGGTGCGGTCCAGGCACCTGAACCTGGACTTGAGGAGGCCAAAGGTACGCTCGACCACACGTCTGGTCCTCCCATGTGCCTCATTGTATCGATCGTCTGCTGGGGTGCGAGGATTCCTCAATGGACTGAGCAGCCATGCCCCATTCGGATACGCAGAGTCACCTGGGTGTGAGGGACACAGAGAACCGTTGCTATTCCAACTGGACAGGGGACAGCATCGCACAACCAGCACGCTACACCACTCCACATACTCACTGACAATACAGGCACGATCCTGTTGCATATTGGCCATCAGTCGTGGCAAGATGCTGTTGCGCATTATGTGTGCGTCATGTGCCGAGCCTGGAAACTTGGCACACACGTGGGTGATCACCATGTCCGCAAGGCACACCACTTGCACATTCAGGGAGTGCGTGTGCTTCCTGTTGCGGTACAGGTGCTCAGTGGCCTGTGGTGGAACAAGGCCAACATGTGTGCAGTCAATGGCTCCCACGACGTGTGGGATTCTGCCAAGGGCATAGAATGCACCCTTCACTGCCGCCAATTCACGAGCCCTGGGGAATCTGATGTACCTGTTTCGGTACAGCATCATGGCTGCCAGTACATCCCTCAGCACCTTGCTGAACATGGGCTGGGACATCCCTCCTCCACTGCCCACTGTGTGCTGGAATGACCCAGTGGCGAAGAAATGCATGGCGGCCATCACCTTAGCCGTGGGGGTGACAGCAGTCGGATACACCCTGCGGGGACGGAGATGGGGCTCTAACATGGCACACAGTCGATGCAGGGTTGGCCTGTCCAGCCGAAACTTCCTAATAACCTCTGTATCGTCCATGTCCACCAGCAATTGGTATGGGCGGTCAATGTTCGGTCTCCGCCTGGGTTAAATGGCAGAGGACACATGTCAAAGCAACACGGCACATAGCAATTTCGCATACACATCACTGACATGACTGAGCAAGCACATGAGCCACAGCCCAGCTGTCAAGCTGGGACGGCACGGCCACAATACACTTACACAGGTCTCCCAACAATGGCAATGGCAAGTGAGACATACCACTGCCATATGCATGCACATGGGGATCTAGGCCCCAATGACTTGCGGGGCGTGCTGATGGGGACTGACTGCATATTCGTCAAGCGGCAACGCCACGGCAACATGAGTGTCTGCTGAGCATGGAACTGCTTCCGAGGCTGGATGAGTATGGCACACGACGACGACGATGTGGGCACGGGCTGAGCGGCCAATACAAGTGGGACCTGTGGCACGAGGGGATATGAGACAGTAGTAGGTGTCAGCACTGCACCCTATGTACAGCACTGTACGGATCACAGCTCCCGAAACATTGACTGGTGTCCACATTGACAGCCCCATGCCAAGACGGCTGTGTGCTTGCAGTCACACGTCACAGGTGAGAGGTTACATTGCACGTGCCAGGTGGCAGACGTACATAGTGGGAGCTGGCATGTGTGTGCATGTGTCTCCTGTTCAGGATCCACCAGATGGGCGCTGACTCTGTACTGACCATTGGACACAGCATGTTCCGTGGAAGGCTTGTGTATGTGGGATGGTGGCACTGGATGTGCCTCCGTTGGGTGGGGGCCATGCACAGGGCGGGTACGTCGATGATTGCGCATTGTTGGTCACGGTGGGTGCACCAACTAAGATGTGTTGCCCTGTGTTCAATTCCTATGTCCGCATGATGATGGACTGTGGATGTGGGCAGACTACACATTGGTCGATGTGCTGTCTATATGCATGTGCCTTCACACCAGGCACAGCTGCCCCTGCACATGTGACCCCTGCTGGACTCGCTGCTGGGTCTGTGGAGCTGATGCACCTTCTGCGCGTGGGGCGGACAGCTCTCCTCACTTCCCTCATTGCGCATGTCATGTCTTTGCCGCAGGTGACATGGATCATGGAGGGCCCACATGTACGTGTGGGTAGGCTACACATGATTGTTCACTGGTCGCCACCCCCAGTCAGTGTTTCGAATGGGACGGTTGTCGTGCTGGTGGTATGTTCGATGTGGCGGATGGGCGGGCCTAGGTGCGGGCTTACATTCCGGACATGGGGGTAGTTGGATTGGCGACTAGTTGCAGTACACACGGGACACGTCTCTTCCTTTCCACATCTGGGTCATCCCTTGTACTAACTGACAGTGATACAGTCATCTTCGCCCCAGCCCTCATGTCCTCCCCTCGCCCCCCAATATGCATGCTCACCTGCGAGGCTAGCGCTTGCACAGGCAGCCCCAAGCTCGCACCAGAGAGGGCAAGGAGTGTATGTGTGGGTCCAGTTGCACGAGTGGGCTGTCTCAGGGTATGATGTGTGGCGGGACGCCGTCCACCTGCGTGGTGCCCCAAATGGAGACCCGGCCTGCATGGACTATGCATCACAGTCTTCGCCTTCCGGATCCGCCACCTGCGACACCCAGTGGCTGTGGCTGCCCTTGCGGCCAGGCCGCGTCCGTCTGTGGCTGATGGCCCACACATTCACTCTTTGGCATCTCTGGGGAGGGCTCAGGGGTGGTGGCGCACGCGCTTGCACTTAGTCGCAATGGCATGTGGCGTGGTTGGTATGATGGGCAATGGATGGGATGGTGCGAGCCACCTCCCGTGACGTCAGTGCTGCTTGTGCTGTGGTGCGTCCCCCCTACACTTCCATTTGACTTTTTGCCATGCTGGACGTTGAGGTTCTATTGCCTGCGTGATATGACCAGGAGGAGCGCGAGGAGACCTCTCACACACCATGCTCCACTGCCATCCCGTGCCCTGTATCGCCTGTGCGGATTGACTATGTTGGGGTTACACCTGGTCGACTGGGGCTGTGTGTGCCTTGTCAAGGGGCATGGCGGGCGCACAACAGGATCCAGCTTGTCCACAGAGGGTGGGCTGAGGTGCGCCTGGTACCGCTTTGTACGTGTGCCCGGCTGCTGTGCACACACGTGTTCACCCCCCCGACAGGTGTCCTCTCACAATGCCCAGGGAAGCGGTGGTGTACTGTTCATGACCCCTCCCAACACGGCGTGCTCCAACTTGGCATGTGCGCATCTACCCGTCGCACCCACCCACCTGAGCACTGCGTCCATACGACTTCACACGACACATGTGTGTCTTCCACAGTAGTGCTACTCATTTGCGTTGACATCCAATACCAGTGGACTACATGGTCATGTCACGACTGCCGTGTACTTCACATACTCTCATCCTCTCTCATTCGTACTTGTGAAATGAGTCAGCGGAGACAGTTTTGGTTTCAAACATTATATTGAGTCTTCTGTCCTCTGTGATGCAGTATAGTGGACACTACTGGCAGCGGAATACATGTTGAGGATATACTGAGCATGATTACAAATTGGATAGGGTGTGGGGTTACATGTGATTGGCTGTTGCATGTGGGATGTGGGCTTCAGAGTTACATCTGCTTGGCCAAGGCTGTGCTAATGTACATTTACGTATAGCTGCGGAGCTGCGGACTTTGACACAGACGGTATACATGTAGCCTACCAGACCGCTCGGCATCATGGGCACAGTCCATCTCAGTTCCATGTGACAGGTTTGCTGCGGTTGTTCCTCATGCACGCGTGCATGTGAGATGACATCAGGGCATGTGCTTGCATGCATGCAGCGGCGTGCCACTTGTTGTTGCACTGTGGTGGTTACTGGACATGTCACAGTCACTGTGGTCGTGTTGTTGTTGTATGCACTTGTCGTCCATGCAAAGGTCCTGGTATGGGATTCCCGGGGCGGGGGTGGGAGGGGTGCAGCACCCACAGACTCCAGGCGACCTATTCATGTCCACTGAGCGGTGTGTGTGTCCATGTGCGCTGGATCCATGTCGTGTCCTGGTTGTTCGTGCAGTTCCGTCCATGTGGGTGCGATACACAGAGCCCATGCCACTGCCTCCCACGATGCATGCGGTGTTCCTGGATGTGATGGGGAACAGTGTGCATGTCCCGGTCATATCCGATGTCATGGCGATGTCGTTGATGGTGTGGTTACAGTTGCCGGTCGTTTGGTATGGCTGTTGTGGTGGTGACTGGCCAGTCCGTGCGGAAGCTGAGCATGGGTGCGGGGTTGGACTTCATAGGTCACTCGGGGAACCTGCGTTGTGGTCCGACGTATTTACAGGTTGTCAGGTATGCGATGCCGCCCAGCAGGGCTTCCATGTCATTGGTGGTGTACATGTTTGCCAGCCAATGAAGCGGATGGTGGCTCTCAAGGTGTTGTTCGTAAGTTGTCCCTTGGAGGACCATGATGGGGCATGCTGGGTGACATTCGATGTAGCTGTTCTCGATGATCCGTCGTGTGGAGGCACAGTGGTCCCATTTCAGTGCGGGTGCGATGTTGGCCACATACGCCATGCCCCCATAGGCAGAGCAGGCCCTGTCGTGTGCGTCCAGAGGGAGGAGTAGTGGTAGCAGGTCCGCCTTCAGACATGCCGGGTTGGAGAGGCATATCTCGACGGGATGCTGGTAGGGACACCTCCGACAGTAGAAGACGGGCATGACGCAGCTGAACAATGTGATGCGGTAAGTCAGTCGGTAACTTACGTTCAGCAGGGACAGGAGATCGCATCCCAATGTATGTATCGTGTTGGTTTTGTACAGCTTGAGCTGTTCGGCGTAGTTGGGTAGGTGTGTTGCGGTTGCCATTTCGCAGCGGTTCGTTGAGATGGCGTGCTCCGGCTGTGTGTGCAGTCTGCAATGTGCACGCTCCGGGGTTGCTGTGAGCTCTGTGTAGTCGTAGGGAGACAGGACTTGTGTTCTGTTGGCTTGTTTGGAGGACACGGGCCCTCTTCCCACATGCTTCTCAGACAGTTCAAGGTCAGTGCTGTGTGACTCCTTCCAATTAACTTGCATGTGGCCGACATGGGGGAGTGTTTTCTTCTTTCTTCCCCGTCCGTTGTGTGCTTCTGTGATATGCGCTATCTGCCCTGTGGTCGGTCTCCTCGGCATGCCTGTGTTGGTCTATTCTTGGACAATGGCTGTATTCACCGGCTTCTGTCGTAGGGCTGTGGTTTCGGAGTTGGAATGGAAGGTCATTCAGTGCTGTCTGCTCTCCCTTGTGTGGGCGGCAGGCTGCCTTTCCGCTCTGCGTTGGGACTTGTGTGTGGATGTTATTCTTGGGCCACCTGTTGTCGGTCCCTGGGCTCTTTGGTGTTCCGTTTCATATGTCTTGTTCATATGTGCAGGGTGGTATGGGTTTTTCAGTGTGGTACTGGCGTTCCTCTTCCCGAAGGGCCCTGCTTCTCCTAGTTGGTGTTGCCGCCGCTGTGTGCTACGCCATGTTTGTTACACTGGGGTGTGTCCTGCTGTTGCGTGACTTCACTGACATGTGTGCGTCGGTTGTGTGGCGTTGGGTGTTGTCCGTGAATTGGGCGTTGGGGACATGTCTGTGGCAGGCCTGTCACGTGTCATGTGCGTTCGGGGTGGGGCTGATGTGTGTGCTGCTTGGTTGTGTCCCTGTGTCTGTGTGCGACGCATGCATGGCGCTGCGGTTGGCCTCTGCGTTGTGCGCATGTGTGGCGGCGTCATCGGCGCTTTGGGGCCGTGACGGGGTGGTTGGTTCCTAGTCCCAGGTGGTGTGTACACATGTGTTCCGCGATGTTAGGATTTGGCCTGTGTGTCATATGTGGATGCAATGGTGGATGTGTAGTGTACACGCGCTGGTGGGGGGTTGTCCGCTTTTTCCGCCCTTGCGCTGTGTGCGCTGTTTGCGTGCACTTGTTGTGTGTGTGCCTACCTGCGTCTCCGCGGTACCTTGCGTCCTTGGTGGTGCATCAGCAGAAGCCTGGGAAGGGCCTGCAGTGCTGGATTCATGCCCGGGGTGCCGCTTCTTCGTTGTCCGTGCTCTGTGTCCGTGTTACCGCCTCTCTTTCACGTGCGGTGTCTCTTAGCCGTGGGAGCCGTTTGTTTGCGGCATCGTAATTTATGCGCCGGGCGGGACGTGTTTCGTCGGACGGTGTGTGTCAGTTGAGCTGCGCCGCTACGTGTACGGGCGCACTTTGATGGCGGACGGTGTTGCTGGCTTGCCGGCGGTGTTTGGCCTGCTTTTCGCATCGTAATTGGGCGGGCGTGTGGACTGCTGCGTGCCGGCGGTAACTGGTGGTTTTTGCATCCGCCAGCACGGCGGTTGTGCTTCCGCCCGCCATCGTAATGGGCCCCTAAGATATTAAAATATTTAATATTTTTTAAACCTACATTTTACACTACATTGAGTGCAACAGTAGGGAAAGTGTGGGATAACGTAGGGGAAAAAATTACAATTCCCACTCCAGCAAGTGCAACAGTAGGGAAAGTGTTGGATAGCGGAGGGGAAAAATTTACTATTCCCACTCCAATGAGTGTAACAGTAGGGATAGTGTTGGATAGCGGAGGGGAAAAAATTACTATTCCCACTCCAGCAAGTACAACAGTTGTGAAAATGTTGGATAGCGGAGGGATAAAAATTACTATGCCCACTCCAGCGAGTGCAACAGTAAAGAAAGTGTTGGATAGCGTAGGGGTAAAAATTACTATTCTCACTCCAGTGAGTGCAACAGTAGGGAAAGTGTTGGATAGCGGAGGGGAATAATTTACTATTCCCACTCCAGCAAGTGCAACAGTAGGAAAAGTGTTGGATAGCGGAGGGATAAAAATTACTATTCCCACTCCAACGAGTGCAACAGTAGGGAAAGTGTTGGATAGCGGAGGGGTAAACATTTCTATTCCCACTCCAGTGAGTGCAACAGTAGAGAAAGTGTTGGATAGCAAAGAGGAATAATTTACTATTCCCACTCAAATTAGTGTAACAGTAGGGAAAGTGTTGGATAGCGGAGGGGAAAAATTACTATTCCCACTCCAGCAAGAGCAACAGTAGGGAAAATGTTGGATAGCGGAGGGATAAAAATTACTATTCCCACTCCAGCGAGTGCAACAGCAGAGAAAGTGTTGGATAGCGGAGGGGAAAAATGTACTATTCCCACTCCAATGAGTGTAACAGTAGGGATAGTGTTGGATAGCGGAGGGGAAAAAATTACTATCCCCACTCCAGCAAGTACAACAGTGGTGAAAATGTTGGATAGCAGAGGGATAAAAATTACTATTCCCACTCCAGCGAGTGCAACAGTAAAGAAAGTGTTGGATAGCGTAGGGGTAAAAATTACTATTCTCACTCCAGTGAGTGAAACAGTAGGGAAAGTGTTGGATAGCGGAGGGGAATAATTTACTATTCCCACTCCAGCAAGAGCAACAGTAGGGAAAATGTTGGATAGCGGAGGGATAAAAATTACTATTCCCACTCCAGCGAGTGCAACAGCAGAGAAAGTGTTGGCTAGCGTAGGGGTAAAAATTACTATTCCCACTCCAGTGAGTGCAACAGTAGGGAAAGTGTTGGATAGCGGAGGGGAATAATTTACTATTCCCACTCCAGCAAGTGCAACAGTAGGGAAAGTGTTGGATAGCGGAGGGATAAAAAATAATATTCCCACTCCAACGAGTGCAACAGTAGGGAAAGTGTTGGATAGCAGAGGGATAAAAATTACTATTCCCACTCCAGCGAGTGCAACAGTAAAGAAAGTGTTGGATAGCGTAGGGGTAAAAATTACTATTCTCACTCCAGTGAGTGCAACAGTAGGGAAAGTGTTGGATAGCGGAGGGGAATAATTTACTATTCCCACTCCAGCAAGTGCAACAGTAGGGAAAGTGTTGGATAGCGGAGGGATAAAAATTATTATTCCCACTCCAACGAGTGCAACAGTAGGGAAAGTGTTGGACAGTGGAGGGGTAAAATTTTTTATTCCCACTCCAGTGAGTGCAACAGTAGGGAAAGTGTTGGATAGCAAAGAGGAATAATTTACTATTCCCACTCCAATTAGTGTAACAGTAGGGAAAGTGTTGGATAGCGGAGGGGAAAAATTACTATTCCCACTCCAGCAAGAGCAACAGTAGGGAAAATGTTGGATAGCGGAGGGATAAAAACTACTATTCCCACTCCAGCGAGTGCAACAGCAGAGAAAGTGTTGGATAGCGGAGGGGAAAAATGTACTATTCCCACTCCAATGAGTGTAACTGTAGGGATAGTGTTGGATAGCGGAGGGGAAAAAATTACTATTCCCACTCCAGCAAGTACAACAGTGGTGAAAATGTTGGATAGCGGAGGGATAAAAATTACTATTCCCCCTCCAGCGAGTGCAACAGTAGAGAAAGTGTTGGATAGCGTAGGGGTAAAAATTACTATTCTCACTCCAGTGAGTGCAACAGTAGGGAAAGTGTTGGATAGCGGAGGGGAATAATTTACTATTCCCACTCCAGCAAGTGCAACAGTAGGGAAAGTGTTGGATAGCGGAGGGATAAAAATTACTATTCCCACTCCAACGAGTGCAACAGTAGGAAAAGTGTTGGATAGCGGAGGGGTAAAAATGTCTATTCCCACTCCAGTGAGTTCAACAGTAGGGAAAGTGTTGGATAGCAAAGAGGAATAATTTACTATTCCCACTCCAATTAGTGTAACAGTAGGGAAAGTGTTGGATAGCGGAGGGGAAAAAATTACTATTCCCACTCCAGCAAGTGCAACAGTAGGGAAAATGTTGGATAGCGGAGGGATAAAAATTACTATTCCCACTCCAGCGAGTGCAACAGCAGAGAAAGTGTTGGCTAGCGTAGGGGTAAAAATTACTATTCCCACTCCAGTGAGTGCAACAGTAGGGAAAGTGTTGGATAGCGGAGGGGAATAATTTACTATTCCCACTCCAGCAAGTGCAACAGTAGGGAAAGTGTTGGATAGCGGAGGGATAAAAAATAATATTCCCACTCCAACGAGTGCAACAGTAGGGAAAGTGTTGGATAGCGGAGGGGTACAAATTACTATTCCCACTCCAGAGAGTGCAACAGTAGGGAAAGTGTTGGATAGAGGAGGGGTAAAAATTACTATTCCCACTCCAGTGAGTGCAACAGTAGGGAAAGTGTTGGATAGCAAAGAGGAATAATTTACTATTCCCACTCCAATGAATGCAACAGTAGGGAAAGTGTTGGATAGCGGAGGGGATAAAATTACTATTCCCACTCCAGTGAGTGCAACAGTAGGAAAAGTGTTGGATAGCGGAGGGGTAAAAATTACTATTCCCACTCCAATGAGTGCAACAGTAGGGAAAGTGTTGGATAGCGGAGGGGAATAATTTACTATTCCCACTCCAACGAGTGCAACAGTAGGGAAAGTGTTGGATAGTGGAGGCAATAAAATTACTATTCCCACTCCAGCGAATGCAACAGTAGGGAAAGTGTTGGATAGCGGAGGGGATAAAATTACTATTCCCACTCCTGCGAGTGTAACAGTAGGGAAAGTGTTGGACAGCGGAGAGGTAAAAATTACTATTCCCACTCCAGCGAGTGCAACAGTAGGGAAAGTGTTGGATAGCGTTGGGGTAAAAATTACTATTCCCACTCCAACGAGTGCAACAGTAGGGAAAGTGTTGGATAGTGGAGGGGTAAAAATTACTATTCCCACTCCAGTGAGTGCAACAGTAGGGAAAGTGTTTGATAGTGTAGGGGTATAAATTACTATTCCCACTCCTGCGAATGCAGCAGTAGGGAAAGTGTTGGATAGAGGAGGGGTTAAAATTACTATTTCCACTAAATAAAATTCAAATTTAAAAACAAACAAAATATCAACTACAATACTAAATATAATAAAAAAGCTCAAAACAAAACATATATAAAAATCAAACATTTTACAAAACATAAAAACATTTTATAATGTAGAAAAAATCAAACATTTACATAAAAGGATAAAAAAATTAATTTAACAAAAAATTAACAAACAAATAAATATTTTGTAATAGAAATTAATTTTAATCAAAAAAAGTATTTATTACATAAATGTAATATTTTTTTTCCTACCCTATAACACCACACAATTTACAACACACATCTAAATTTAAAAAAAGTGTACCTCCATAATTAATACAATTAATTATCAATTGAACAATTATTAATAATTAAACAACACATTTAAAAAGGTAAACATTAATGTAGTAACCAAACATTACAGCTATAGAACCTAAATCCCCAAACAAAACAAAAAATAAACAATTACCAAAAATATTTAAAAATTAATAAATTAATATTAATGATCAAGTAATGATTAATTAATTTAAACTAAATAACTTTTCACCCTCAACCCCAATAAACACCGAAACACACACCTAAAAATAATTACCCAATTTCCATAACTAATTTTACATTAATAAATTAATATCAATTAACAACAAATCATTAATTAATTTTAAAAAATGTACTTCCCACCATTTACCACTATAAACCCACAACTCACACATCAAAATAATTACACACTTGCCATATTTAAATATTAATTAATTAATTAGCATTAATTAACAAATAATTAATTAATTATAAATAAATTACCTTCCACCATATTCCCCTATAAATGCCACCACCAATTTCTTAAAACTTGACACAATTAACCTAATAAATTAACAATTAATTAATGAATTAATAACAATTAACAAGCAAAATATAAATAATTATTAATAAATTAATTTGCACAACACTATAAAATAAAATAAAATAAATATTATATTAAAAACAATAATAAAAGTATTAAAATTAAATTACTTCCCACCCTACTCCCCTATCAACCCACAACCCGCTCTTAAAAAAATAACACAATTAACATAATTACCAATTAATTAATAATAATTAACAACCAATTAATCAATAAATAATAATAAATTAATTTCCACAATTAACAATATGAAATAAATAAATATTATTTAATAAACACATATTAATATTTTAATTATAATTAAATTACTTCCCACCCTATTCCCCTATAAACCCACAACCCGCTCCTAAAAAAATGACATAATTAACATATTTACCAATTAATTAATGAATCAATAAAAATTAAAAGCCAATTATTAATTAATTAATAATACATTAATTCCCACAATTAACACTATAAATTCAAAATTAAATAAATACTAATAAATAAAAATTAATATTTAATTTATTATAATTAAATTACTTCCCACCCTATTACCCTATAAACCCACAACCCGCTACGGAACTAAAACGCAAAATTTAATTAAAATAAAATTAATAACTTCTAAAAATGTAATACATATATTAAAAAACAAATGCAATACTTACACACAAAAAAGAACACATACATTTAAAATACATACAAAAATACATAACACTAACTAAAAAAACGATATTTTCAACAATTATATTTTTGCAAACGATATTAATGACCGAAATTTTTGGAAACGATATTTCTTACATTAAACTCGATATTCTTGACCACGATATTCTTGCAGTCGATATTTCTGTGTCTCGATATTCTGCACTCGATATTAGGGCAAGTCGACATTTTCAACTCGATATTCTGACTCTTTACCGGACTAATCACTGTAACTAGCATTATTATTAGGAAACCAAAAATCTTCCTGTTTGTTGTTAGAAGGTTTACATCTTCTGGTAAAATTTCTAATATGCACTTGTAAACCAGAGTATTTTTCTGCTGTGCACAAGTACCCTCAACTTTACCATACCTCTTCCCTCAGACCAAAACAGAGTACACTAAAAAAGCAGCAAACTACTTCCAAGCCTGCCATTAAGGTACCCAGGATTCTGTTGTTTTTCTCAAACAAACCCTCTAGTTACTCATATTCAGCCTCAGATTCATTCAATCTTACATTTATTTTATTTATTCATCTATAGTGTTTTATAAAGCACAAACATGACCGCCATGGTATCAGAGTGCTGTACAAAGAGAGAGCTGATGGGGGTTGCGTTACAGTAGAAGCACAGATCTCTTATGGTACTCTGTACATAGAAGTGGAAGAGCAAGGTACAACACAATAGAAACAAGAGGAGATAGAGGGAAAGACATTTTCAAATAGTTCTCTTATGACATGTTTTTCTAGTAGTAAAGCATTAACTTCCTGAATGAGGTGATTGCTCTCTTTGAGGATGGTAGGGAGTTCCAAAATTTTGGAGCAGATCCAGCAAAAGTGTAGCCATGTGTTTTCCTTTTTTTTTTTAACTCTGTCTGGGTCTGGTATGAGAGATTTAGCACTTATGGAGTCCCTACCACTCCCCGAAACCTTGATCCTATTCACCATGTATTTAGGACCAGAATTGTGTAGAGCTTCGTGTGTTAAGCAGACAACCTTCAGTTGGATCCTAGCTTCAACTGGGAGCTGGTTGAGGGCTCTGAGTGATGGGGAAATGCGATCATAATGACGAGTACCTGTTAAAGGTCTTGCTTCTGCATTTATTGTCACTTTCATTGGGGCTAGGCTGGGTTTAGGTAGACCTATGAGTGTGGCACTCCTAAAATCTAGTCTTAAGAGCACTAGAGATTGAACCACCTTTTTGAGGTCTCCTAGTTGTATGAATGGTTTTAGTTTTCTTAGAAATTGCAGCCGTAGGTTGGCGCTTCTGATAGCAGCTTGTATGTGAGCTTGCATGTTTAGCCTTGAGCCTAGTGTGATGCTTATTGATTTTACAGAGTCGCTGATGGTTGAGGTGCAGTTTAGTGATTTGAGGTTATAAGACCAACTTGAGGTTGTTGGGATCTAAGGGTTGGGAAGAAAAAGAATGAATTCGGTTTTCAGGGGATTTAGTTTAAGGTGGTTGTGTTCCAACCAGTCCTGTGTTTTTCTCAAGGGGTCATTCAGTCTCCAGCTATCCTCTTGAGAGGAGAGTGTGATGTAAAGTTGAGTGTCATCAGCATACATGTGGTACAAGATTTTTGATTGTTTCAGGATTTCCGTGAGTAGTTCCATGTATAGGTTGAAGAGCGTAGGTGAAATTGTAAATCCTTGCGGAACGCCCCTGTCGATGTCTGCTACATCCGATAGGGTGTCGTCTATTTTGTCTCTTTGTTGATGATTCTGCACCTGATTGGTGTTTGTACAATAGGTCAAAATTCTTGATGTTTTCACACATGTGGGTGTATTTTTCTACCAATTGAGCTAGGAAGGGCAAATTGGATATAGGTCCGAAGTTGTTTAAGTCTTTCTGGCCAGTGTCTGTTTTTTTTAGTAGGGGAGATACTAGACCCATCTTCAGGCATTTGGGAGGGATTCTTGTTGGAGAGATGCATTCACAATTTTCATCCATAGGGGAGTGGCGGATTGGTGGATCTCTTTGAGTAGGTGTGAGGGAATGTGATCATCGAAGGGTGTGGTGGGTTTCATTGACTGGATGGTTTTCTGGAATTCTTTGGAATTCTTCCTCTTACAGAGATCTGAAACTGTTCCAGGAGTCTCCGTTTTTTCCTTGGGACAGTTGGAGTGTGTTGGTTAGTATTCTTGGTGTGTGCTGTGAGAGTCGGGTTGATGGAATCCCTCGACTGGGCACTAGCTTGGTTGGGAATAGAGTTGCTTATCTTTGCGATTTTATCTTTAAAGAAAGTTGAGAAGGCGCTGCAGTTGTCCATTGAGTTGTTTGCAATTTTGGGTTCTGCAAGTTTTCCTGATTGTTGTTTTGTTATGGCAAAGAGTTTTCTGGGCCTGTTCTTTGCTGTGTCTAGTTCTGATCTGATCGCTGTTGTTTTGGCTTGTAAGATAGCCTTTTTGTATGAGATTCTCTGCCTTCTCAACTGTTCAAGATCGGTAATATTTGGGTTCTTCCTCCGTAGTCGTTCCAGATGTCTTAGTTGTCTTCTTTCATTGTTTATGCTTTGATTAAACCACAGTACTGAAGGTTTTTGCTTTTTGACTTTTTAGACGTAGTGGAGCAGCCTTCTGAACTATGCCGGTCATATTGCTGTTGTAGAAATGCATCAGTTCTTGAGCTGATGATTGGTCAGTCTGAGGTGCCAAGGAGGTTTGGCACAGATCTACCAGTTCTGTTCTGTTTACGAAGGTGTAATCCCTCATCCAAGCTTTTTCCCTTCTCGTTTGACCCTTGATTTTAGTTTCTTGTGTAGATATTTGGAAAATAATTTGATGGTGGTCTGACCAGTCTGTCGGAGTTATGTCTAGCATGTTTACTGATCCTGGTTTACCAAAGATGAGGTCAAGTGTAGCACCTTTGTTGTGAGTAGGTCCCTTACATGGTTGAATCATGTTGAGATCCAGTAGCAGGTTACTAAGTGCAGCCACTGTGGGGTGTTTGTCATTGTTCCAATGCAGGATGAAATCTCCTAATAATATTATATTGAGAGTGATGTAACATTTATAATAATTGTTTCCATAAGTTGCTGTGTTGTCATCAGGTCGATGGTACAAAAGAAGTGTTTTTGCTAGCAATTTCATTTTTCCAGCCTGATTTCAGCTCCCAGGAATTCAAACGACAATGTATCTTCAAACGAGAGTGGGTTTAAGGTTAGGGAGTTTTTGTAAATTATAGTGTGACCTCACCCCTGCTTTAATGTGCGGTCTTGACGTAAGAGGGCAAAATCCGGGGGAACAAGAAGGCCCAGTATGGAAGCTGCCATTGGATTGAGCCAGGTTTCTGTTATGAAGAGAATGTCCAGATGATGTTGTTATATTCCTGGGTTAGGCCCATGTAGCGAAGCAGCTTATCTCTTACATTGTCCTCGTTTCAGCAGTGATCTTTTTCACATATTTGCATGCACAACAATGTTGGATTAGTTTCCTGAAACTAAACTTGTTTACACATCTAGCTTTGTACAATATTATCACAATGCCCTGAACATCATGTTCAAGGTCTCTTCTCATACTATGTACAAATGTCATCTCTATCTTCATCCATGGGGCAACAGGGCTAGCTACAATCCATAACATCACTATTCTATAAGCACATCACAAGCCTGCTTTCTATTATAAAAGATGAGCATCCTGATAGATTAGTAAAGGAGGCACTTTAGCTGACACACAGGGTCCTTGCATGCTGAGAATTCACCATGCCGCGGTCTGACATCTTATGAGGGGTGTCCAGTTCATGGCCAAGACTGAGTCCTTCATTGTCTCCCATCAGGTAATGGGGTTCGATGGTCCCTTGGGGGGATTCTTGGCTCTACACTTACACACACTCTAGGTACACTTAGAGTAGAGTTTGCAATGTAGAAGTACGCTCGATTGCTGCCTTGTTTTATATGCCTGCATATATACACTGTTTTAACACCATGGTAGAACTATATCTACTATTTACACTGTTGGTGCTCATAATCACTTTTATCTGCGTCTGTCTATTAATCATTGCAGCACACGTATTTTATACAAGAATAACGTTGGTTCAATAAATATATTGAACATGTCCCACTGTGTATTCTCTTTATATCACGCTGAGAATAAGTGAGCACAACCGATTTAGCGGAAGGTTCTGTACTGTTTCCATGATCCCTGAGGGGTCAGGGTTGTCATGTTCAGTGGTTGCCAGAAAACCATTTGCTCCCTGGTAAGGGTAGGGGGGCTTACGGTGGCACTGTGAGCTAGCTGGTCTTTAGGCCAACATATCCTGCGAGGCTGTCCGGAATCCGTCTAGACAACAAGCCATTAGTTTATATTGTCCAACAAACGCGCAGATACAATGGATTAGAAGGAACAACACGACAATGTGCTAAGATCACATTTGCTATATTAGTTGCAAGTTTTGCAGCTGATCTGCAATTGTGCAGCATGCATTTCAGGTTTGTCACTGTTTTGTGAGTTACTGTGGTGGGTATTGTGTTTGTTGCAATCGGGATCAGGTTGTTTTGATTGACTTGCAGAAGGTTGAAACTCCAGTTTTTGTAGTTGGAGATCATGACGATCGGATGTTGGATGCTGTGTCAGTGGAGATTTTCTGTGTGCCCTGATAGTATGTTAGCAGAGTGATTGTTTGTTTTTCTCTTCAGTGAAGTTTGTTGTTTCGGGGGGTTGTGAGTCTGCTGTTGTAAATAAGTTTACTGTTAGTTGGTGAGTCAGTGCACTTGGTTGTGGGCGTGCACCCCTTGTCTAGGGTGAGTAGAAGTCAGAAAACTTTCTTCTTGAACCATTCTATGTCTTTCCTGAGTAGTTGTAAGTTGTACATTGATTTATTTTAAGGAAATGTATGTGTAGGACACTGACAATTGACATTGTCGTTCTGTGTGAATGTTTGCGAACTTTCGTGGCCTGTCTGCATTTTTGCTTCAGTGGTGTTCTTCCCTATGTAGAGCTTGCAAGGCCCATGTCTTGTTTTTTCGGTTAGGGCAGTCCTGTGAAGTCTACTAGGAATCTGCTTTATCACTGCTCTTAGAATGGGCTGGTGGTTGTTTGAGGGACTGTTCTGTGATTGGCTGTGGGTAGGGAAGGTCTCTTCCAGGGTTTGGAGGAGCCCTCCCTTCCTCTTAGTGGTGTGGAGTCGTTGTAAGTGGGATTCTTTGTCGCAGCTAGATTGGGAGAGGTGCTCTGAGGTCATTCTTCTGTGTCTGGTTTGGTAGGAACTGTGTTGGGAAGGAATAACCGGGCTGTGATAGCGGTTATGTTGTTAGAAACCCCAATGGTGGGGTGAGTGTAGCACAGAGGCTGTTGGTCGATTCAAGCTCAACCTGTTTGGTGATTGGCATTTTCTAGTTGTTACATGCATGCCCCTCAAAGTGGGGGCAGTAT
Source organism: Calotriton arnoldi (assembly GCA_963921515.1). Lineage (NCBI taxonomy): Eukaryota > Metazoa > Chordata > Amphibia > Caudata > Salamandridae > Calotriton > Calotriton arnoldi. The sequence goes on along the minus strand of CAWUFW010009734.1, from coordinate 190,936 downwards.
TTATTTTGATTTCTCTCTGTGTGTTTTTTTCTTCTCAATATGAGAGGATATGTCCAAGAACCTGGCCTCCCTGTTAATTGGATGTTTGACCCAGTCAGACTTTTTTTATTTATTTTTTAAAAACTGTATTTATCCTTGTCTAGAACATTAAAAAACAATGACATTAAAACCCAAACGATACCTGAAGGGGCACTAACAAATTCAAACATTGATAAGTTGGTGTATCAGGCCACAACGGGCGGAAGGTCGGCAGCAGTAAGACAGTACTGTGGGAGCCTACCATAAGAGCAGGGACAGTGATGTACAGAGTGCGTAAAACATTCAGGAAGAAATGTCCAGCAGCTCAGCCCTGAACCTCTGAGTTTAGAGAAAACAGGTAGTCCCGGAGAGGTTGGCAAAAGTCCCTCGGCATGTCTGCAGGAGGTTGCAGCATCACGTAGAATTTGCTCAGCATAAGACAACAGGTCCCACTAGCGAGCCAAGCAACCACAGTAGGACGAGCACCACTGCTCCAATGCAACCCTAACTCTCTTTTAACCCTTTAGGTGCGCCCGTCGGCCAACGGCCGTCACGAGCACTACCTCGGTAGTGCTGCGCACGTCCGTTGGCCGACGCGGCCCCGCCCACTTAATGGAACGCCCCGCACCGCGGCGGAATTGCCGCCGCGGTTAAGGCGTTAACTAACAACAAAGCTTTGGCAGCAAATCTGCGAGTACTCTTTGGCACGTCTGCTACATAGTCCATGAGCGCTATGAGGGGATCTTGCTGAATTTTTGTCTCTGTTATCAAGGAAAGGCATTAAAACATCCTACTCCAGAATGTGCATATATGTGGGCATGCCTATGTCAAGTGGGAAAAATCCGCCTCCGGGGCCTTGCATTTAGGGCATTGGGAGGATCTTGTGGGGTCAAGTGTGGACAACACACTAGGGGGCTGATTACGATGGCGGAAGGACCACCACCGCCAGCCCGGCGGTGGCGATCCTTCCGCCATATGACAGCAATTTTCCCACTGCCAAATTACGATGGCGGTGGGAATCGCTTTCGGACCGCGGCAGTCGCAAAGACCGTCCGCCACGGAATTGCCACAGGCAATCGTTCCGATTGCCTGGCGGAGCGGTCAGCATGCCTAAAACAGTGGCGGTGCCTAGCAGGCACCGTCCGCCAAATTACGATGCTGGTGGAAGCCAGCCTTTCCGTGGCGGGTAAAACGCCATTGAACGGCTGGTGGAGATTGGTTTCGGGGGCCCGTTGTGGGGCACCCTTGTGTTGGGGGGAGGTGTGGGTGCACTGGGGGGGTACCCATGGTACACCCCAACATTTCACTGCACCAAGTGGCTGGCACCGTTGGTGCCTGCCACGTAGGGCAGTGAAATGCACAACATGCCATTTTAACTTCGCAGCGGGTGCAGCTGTCAGCAGCACCCGCCGCAATGTTAAAATGCAAGATGCGACCGCCATGGTGGCGGTCGCATCCTGATTTGGTGTGCGGGACCGCCGCATGTATTGCGGACGGTCCCGGCCTCCACCACGATGGCGGACGGACTCCAGTCTGTCCGCCATCGTAATCAGCCCCAAGGAATGGTATATGCTCTGTGTAACAATTTAAAATGGAGGAGTTTGTGCCAATGATTAAGGGAGACTAATTTCGTCTGCATGCAGCAGTATTACCACTCTTTATCTGAGAGAGGGTGGCCCAGGTCCCTTTCTTATGTCGCCCTAATTTTCCCATCATGTGCATTTTTCAGGGCCATGCATGTACGATAGAGTTTAGAGACCAGTCTTCCCCAGTCTGCCTAAGATATTAATATTTTCAGGGGATGAAAGTCCTCCGGGCCAGAGGGTAGGAAGGTATGTGTGCCCATAGTGTCTTGTGAATGCTCCGAAGAACAAAGTGGTCCATGTGTGTGGTGTTTTTTAAATCTGGGGGCATATGTACAAGCCCCTATCGCCACCACAACGTCACTTATATCGACGCTGTGGTGGCGATAGGGGCTGCGCCTTATTTACAAGGCAGCGTTAAGCCACTTAACGTGGCTTAACGCTGCCTTGTAAATAAGGCCCCCTTTCACGCTATGGTTAGCGTAAAAGGGGTGGGCAGTGGGTGTTGCGGTGGGTGTTCCACCGTAACACCCATTCATTTTGACGCTGCCCCCTATGTACAAGGGTGGCGTACATAGGAGGTAGCGCCAAAATTAAGACCAGGTAAAACCTGGTCTTAAGTTGGCGAAACGAGGAGAAATGCTTTATTTCTCCTCGTTTTTGCTTTTTCCATGTGTGCTGCCTTGTGCGGCACACATGGAAAAAGCAAAATGCCATGGTTTGTTTATGTGTAGAAAGGTGTCCCTTCCTGTACATAAACAAACCTTTAAAAAAAATTCCATTTTGTGACTTTCATGTGTGCTGCATGAAGCAGCACACATGACAGTGACAATATGGCATTTTAGGATTGTTTATGTGCAGGAAGGGAGTGAGTGGATACTAACTGGGCATTGATGAGGTGACATCTGTGAGAGGGTATAGTTCTGACTTTGCCTAATTTATATTAAGTCCAGATAAGGCACCATACCTGATGATCTCATGCACAATGGAAGTGAGATTGTCCGAGGGATAGTGGATGAACAGTAAGATATCGTCTGCATACAAAGATAAGAATAAGGGGCATGGGTTGAATTGAATGCCACGATGCGTATGATTTTCCTGTAAGTGTCCAATCAGCGGGTTCATTACAATTTTGAAGAGTAGTTGTGATAAGGGGTGCCCCTGCCTTGTACCTCTGACTATGGCAAACGACTCTGGAACAGAGCCATTTACCTATAACGGGCCACGGGATTGGAGTACAAGAGCATAATCAGGTAAATCCAGTGGGTAGCCCCAGTTTCTGCAGCATCGCATGCAGGGAAGGCCACTCCAAGCAGTCAAAGGACTTCTCTGCATCTAGCAGAGTAACGGCCACTGGTACATCCGGTGCAACTCTATTTAGCACTGCAAACACAGTACACAGTTTGAAGGATGTGGATCTATGCGGGATGAACCCTGTTTGGATAGGTAAAATAATCTGGTCCATCAGCAAGGACAGTCGGTTAGCAATCATGTTGGCCAAAATCTTGTTATCAAAGTTAAGTAATGAGAGGGGCCGATATGAAGTACAGAGATGGGGGTCCTCACCAGGCTTCAGCAATAAGCTAAAAACGTCTTCCTGCAACGATGGTGGCAGGGTCCCAGCATCGAGGGCCTCGGTGTACATGTCCAACAGGCACAGAGAGAGAAGATGCTTGTGTGCCTTTTAAAAGGTACCCATGAGGCTATCAAGTCATGGAGCCTTGCAGCCGTCTAAAGAGTTGATTGCTTGGATTATCTTCTTACTGGAGATAAGTTTGCTCAGGAATTGTTGCTGCTCATGAGTGATTCACACCATTGCAATTTGCTTATAATATGTAAGCAGTTTATGGATAATATCCTCATTAGCAGTGACCTGGCTACCTCCTTCCAGGTGTAGCTCAGGGAAATACTTCAGGCCTCTGTTTGGACATAGCAGGCAGGCTAGTGTTCGGCCCGGGCATTCTCCCTCCCCAAATCGGTGGGCCCTAACATACTTCCCCAAGTCACTCTTTTGGCCAAGGATCGAAACCCCTCAAGATGGTGTAGCTGAGCCCCACTGGGTTGTTGTGCATTAGCCCTATCAATGTCATTCACTTTGGCCTCTATGCAGGCCAAGCTATTGCGGATATCTCTGAGGACACCAGCATGTTTGAATATACAAACTCTGTATATATACGTCTGGAAGGCATTTCACAAGGTAGCCTGACATGTGACAGGGCCAGTATTAAGCTTCAAACATTCGAGGATAGAGTCATGAAATTCTGAGGAAAACACAGTATCTGGGAGAGCAGTGCCGGGAAAGCACCACTGTCTTTCCAGTCCGCCTCCACATGGGGAAGTATATGCTGAAGAGCACCATCCTCACTGGAGCATGGTCTGACAGTGTGCGCTGTAGGTGCAGTACATCATCAAGCCACAGGGCGGCCCTTGCAGATATGAGCCAGTAATCTATACATGTCTACACCGCATGGGGTGTCGAGTACAGTGTGTAGCCAGTCTTGGTAGAAGGCTGGAGGCACCATGCGTCACTGAGGGTGTAAGTGTCAACAATATCTTGAAGGACCCATAAGGCTTGTAATTTGCCGCCTGTGTGAACACTGGTAGAGTCCAGCACTGGGTCGAGGATCACGTTGAGGTCCTTCAAAGAAGCACAGCGTCAATTTCAAAGTGCCCCATCAGGGATGAGAGCTCCAGAAAAAAAAGGGCCATCTATGCTTGGGGCGTAGACATTAATGGGAAGAAGGTACTGCACTGCTAGCGTGGCCTCAATTATAACGTATTGGCCTTCTTTGCCAATAAGAGTCGCATAATGGCTAAAAAGGACACTTTTATGGATAAGTGTACAGACACAACAGGAGCATGATATGTAACAGGGGAAGTATCTACAGGGACCCCAGGAGGTCGCAACGGTGAGTGAAGTCTGAGGTGGGAGGTGAGTCTCTTGCAAGAGTGCGATTTTCACGCCGCGCCTAGTGAGATATGATAGGACTTGTTTACCTTTGTGGGGATCATTAAGGCTGCATATGTCCCACGTCATTAATGTAAGTTCAGCAAAAAGGTCCCTGCCCAGGAAAGCCATGGTCATGAAGGAAGTTGTGAGTATGGAGTTGTGTGCATGTAATTTACAGTGTCCCCTTCCAAACAACCAATAGGATGAAAAAGAAGAAAAAGTATCCACTTAAACACCCATGTATTTCCCCCCACCCACACCAGCAGCAAACTTCCCAGCAAATCCCAGCACAACCCAAGCAACAAACAAAAAAAACCAACACTTGCCATTGTGGGTACTCCTTGGGGGGTGAGCAACGCTATGGCAAGCGGAGCCCATACATTGATTGATACCTGATAATAATGATATAGAGGTTACAGGAAAATTCTCTCAGCAACAATAAAGACAGTAGACATACTAAAAGAGATACTGCCCAATGAGCAGTCAAACACAGTAGTCAGGATAACCATGGGGAGGGCAGTTCAGTCTGGTGGAAAAAGGTCTGTGCTCACTGATGCGTGTAGATCCGGAGGGGAGTGCTCCGGGATAGCACGGGGGAGGCTGACCTGCCAGGGTCTTGTTGTTTGCAGGACATCACCTCAGCCCATGTGTCAAAAACCCTGGCTTTCCCATTGACAACCACATGCAGTCTGGGCGGGTACAGCATGCCATATTTCAGACCCTGTTTGCTTAGTAGTGCTGTGGCAACGTTAAACCTGTGTTGTGCCTCTTGCACAGCCAGTGTAAAGTCAGGATTAAATTAAATGGCAGAGCCTTGGTATTGCAGTGGGCCAAGTTCTCGGGACAAGCGAAGAGCTGTATCCTGATCTCTGTAGTTAAGCAGGCGTGCGACAATGGGGCAAGGAGAAGCACCAGGTGGCGGGGGCCCAGGGTTCGATGGGCCCTTTATACAACAAAGGTGGGAGTAAAGTTTTGGCGGTCAAAGGGTTCCGCAAGCAGCCGCTCCACAAAATAGTCAGCGTGCCCCGTGTAGCTAGATTCAGCAATTCCAATATGATGAAAAAGAAGAAATAGTACCCACTTAAACACCCATGTATCTCCCCCTACCCACACTGGGCAGCAAACTTCCCGGCAAATCCCAGCACAACCCAAGCTACAAACAAAAAAAACAACAGTTGCCATTGTGGGTACACCTTGGGGGGTGAGCAACGCTATGGCAAGCGGAGACCATACATTGACTTTTACCTGATGGATAATAATGATATAAAGGTTACAGGAAAATTCTACAATGTACCAATGTATTTTCTACGCAATCTCGCTTCAAAGTCCTCATTTTTAATGCCCACTGCTTTAAGGAGTCATTCAGTCTTCTCCAGACGTTTAGTAAGGGACACAGCGCCATCCTCCAAGCCAGATATATGCTCCTCCCCATTGTTGAGTCGGATATTGTGGCGATCAGTTCATTTTCCTATGCGGTCAAGGGGTCCAGCCAAGGTATCAAAGCGAGCGTCAATGGAGTGGAAGCCAGCGCGGAGTTCCGCCATGATGGCCGCAGTGCCACTCAGCTGGTTGACGACATTGGTCTCCACTGCTCCCTCCTCTACATCTGACAGGGAGTCTGATCTACCAGCCACTTTGGTGCAATTGAATGTGAGTTTGCGCTGTTTGGGGTCCCCTCTCCCCATGATGCCCGACCCACGGAGGGAATATGTCGTGCCATGTGAAGAAGTGGGCAACAGATCTGGGCATGAAGGGCAGGCAGGGGGGAAAGCGAGTGACCACCTCCCAGGCCGCAGAAGTGTCCAGATGCCCCACATGACACCCTGAGACCTGCCTAAGAGAATAATGCAAGGAGGAGGGCAGAACAGTAAGAAGCACCATCAAGGGAAGAAAGACCACAGTAAGTTCTAGCAGTCTGGCGAAGTGCAGCAGACACCCAATGCGGAATAATGTTAGCATGCAGGGAGATCTTCCAGGCCGTGCAAAACCCAGGGGTCGTATGGGTGACAGTAGACATGTCCTAGTATAAATAATGCAGAAGCAAGGACAGTCAACATGGGCCAGTGAAAAGGGCCCAGTACTCATGTGTCTCCTGCAATCAGGGCAGCCAGGGCAGGCAGCAGGTGTAGGGTCAGTCAGCAATCCGGCCTCAAAGTGGTGGCAGGTCCCAAGAGGCAGTTAGAGGCAGGTACCTGCCCCATTGCTCATGTGGCATGGGCCGGCACCCGATCAGCTAAAGCAATTGGGGAGCGGGAGAGGCTATAGTGTGGCAGCATTCGAGGCCACCGACGATGCAGCTAGGCCTGGACCCCTTTGGCCAAAACAAGCGGGCCAACCAGCCTGAGGCTCAGCACAGGCTGGAGCGGGGCTCACAGACCAAACGGGCAAAGGAAGCAGCACCCGCGCTTTTTACCACGCTGTACCTTTACCATACATTTTACTACAACGCATGTTTTTAGAACGCATTTGCTTTTCCAACATATGCATTTACCATGCATGTAAGGTAAATTCAGGGGTTTGGGGGGGGTCTCCCCACACAAATACATTGTTTATATATATAAATACATATATAAACAATGCGTGGTAAAGGGATAAGTTGTAAAAGCATATGCGATCTAAAAAACTGCGGGGTAAAAAATGCGTGGTAAAGGAATGCAGAGTTTTTCCCTGCGTTGTTCCGTCATACAACCGGCCCCTATAACCGTGGGGCTTCAGAGGCATGGGCTAGGCCATGCCCACCGGAACCAGTCACGCAGTGCCCTGGTGCAGCATCATGGCAAGGGACGGCATCATTAAACACCTCCTCCATTGATGGGTCAATTTTTTGCTGTCCCGATGCAGGGAGATTGCATTGACGGCCTGGAACCCCGCTCATGAAGGCTGATGGAGCCGGAGCTTCACTGCCATGCAGCCATCTTGGTTGACAGCGTGGCCACGGCCCGACCCAGTCAGGCTTTACATTAGATTGAGTGGACCACAACGGTGTTTCATTCATCTGCTCTTTATCTGGGGGCTGTTTCTTGGGCACTGACCCACTTCCTGCTCTTGAGTAGTTTCTCTTCAGGCTGAGAGGGCTGTTTGTAGAAGGGTCTAGTTGGAGTCTCTGTGAAGCTGTGTAGCCTGCGGGGCTACTATTGCCGACAGCTGAAGCTCTTTGGGGTGTGTTAGTAAGTTTAAGGTAATTGTTAGGAGACTGCTAACTAGGGGGTTTCGGTGCGGCTGCTACTCACCTTTTCAGGTCACTGAAAAATGAGTCAAATGCTTGTAGGTTATTGTCCGCCCATTAGATAAGGATGTTGCCATTTTTTTAAATTGAGATGGTAGCTTTCACTTTGGGTAACAGGGAGGGTGCTAGTATGAGTTTGAGACCATAGGGGATGTTCTGTGTGGCGTTGACTGCTTTGAGGGAGTAAAACGCATTCTGCCATTTTGCTGTTCATCTGGTGTGGAAGATAAGATCGGTCTTAATGGTTCCTTTTGAAAAGCAAAAATAGCAGTCAGATATGAGAGTTTCAGGGTTGCTCCTTAGAATATTTTGTTTGAATTTGTTTTGCTCAATTTTTGGATAAGTCAAGTTGGTAGTTGATTCTGGGTGAGTTAATTCCTGAAGGAGACAGGGTGGGAGCATTTGCATTATTGTGGACCAACATCTTTCTTTATTCGTTGGTCCAAAGTTGGTTCCTTTCTCAGTCAGTCAAAATTCTTTATTTTCAATCACACAGATCAACAAAGTAGAAAAATATAAGACAATTTACAAAATACAAGACAAGTAAAAAAAAAACAGTACAGCTGTTATCATAAAAACAAGTAAAAATGTTAAAACAAAGCGGAACAGTTCTTGGGCTAAACACATTTACATTTTGCAAAACACTCCACTGATTTCATCCCTATTATGGTTTCTCAGGTAATGGCTACCGCGTCTTATAGGCACTTGAGGTGCCTTATCCAGGTTACCATAAGAAATGTTGCCACACCAAAAACATGTAGCTTGTGTATACTGGTACTCAAAATTCTAAAAGCAACCCAGTAATTTCTGGTGCCAAGATTCTCACACAGTGGAACGATCCACTTTGCTTGCAAACTACTATACAGGGGGTAAAAGAACAATAGATGTTCCATTGATTCTCCCCCTACCCACATACAGGACATGGTCATCACCACCCTTGCTCTCTACAGACCAGTTGGAAATAAATGATTTAACCGGGAGGATACCATATCTAAACTATAGATATAGTTTACGTGCGAGGAAAAGTTCGATTTCATTGATGGTTACCTCATAAATGGTTTGAAATCAATAAAGGATAGTGTAAAACTGCCTGTGCTCTTGATCGCTATAGCCATAGCTGCAGCATTCCAATAAAAGTTTTTAATCTTTTCACTAGATAACTGGCCCAATCGCTCTGGGAAAAGCCAGGAAACATCTAGACTCAACCTCTGTAAGAGAGTTTTAATAGTATTAAACCAGGGAATTTTGACTACAGCCAGGTGGGTCATCAGATCTATACCACCTTCACAATAGGATTCAAGTTTGACTATCCACCACAGACAATACCAAAACAATAGCATTCGACATTCAATTTTGTGCAATATCTTCCTCTGGACAATGTCTAGGTACAAAGGTACAAGAGGCGTACTTATTGGGAGTGAGAGAGTAGACCTCACAAACCTATGCTCAGCCACCTCAAGGCTATTGTGGTTTCAGAAGCATCATACAACACAGACCCAATAACTTTAACATTACAAATCTCTAGGACAGGGGCAACCCACCTGGAAGAAGTTCCACATGGGAACCTTCACTAGATTTACTGACTGTTGGGTAAGCATTGAATGGGCTTTTTCAATCTTCAATTCAAGTTAGCTGTACGCCTAAATAATCGAAGGAGTACACACAATCGATAGGCTTGTTTCCCACCAGAATATGTCTACCTCAACAAAAGTGCCTGACCCTAGAGAAAAACAAGCATTTTATTTTGCTACAGTTTAGCTTGAGGCTCCTCTCATCACAAAATGAAGAAAAATGTTCCAAGAGCAGTTGAAGTCCCTGCGGTGTCTTAGAGATTAGTAAAGTATCATTAGCAAAAAGGAGGGCCGTAACCCTCCTTCCCTCGAGGCTTGGAACATCACACCCCTCCTTGCTAAGATGGACGATCACCCCATTAATATAAACGAAAAAAAGGGTAGGAGCTAAAACACAACCCTATCTGACTCCTTGTACCACCCTAAAGGAGTCAGTGAGCTGTCCATGTACCTTATTTCCCACATGGAGTCTCACTAGAATATTCAGTAGGGAGGGAGGAATACCCAGGTTTTCCAATACTTCCCACATTTTTGCCTGAGGAACAAGGTTGAATGCTGTGAGCAGATCTACAAAAGCGACTTACAGCTTTCCCCCATAGAGCGACACCTCACGCCAGTATAGACACAAAAACCTAAGGACCTGATCCAGAGTACTGATACTTGTGTGACAACCTGCCTGGAAGTCAGATGAAATACTCTCCTCAGCAATCACATTCTGCAGGTGAAACAGTACTTGTTTGCAAAAACGTTTTTGCAATGAATCTATTAAAATATTAGGGTGATAATTCACCAGGCTTGCCTGGTCCCCCTCTTATAAATTGGCAGGATCTCAGCGATCTTCCGGTAGGGCAGAATCTCAAGATCCGACAATGTAGCATTCAACAGAATATTTATATACTGTCCCCACACTACCGTATTGGCTTTAAATAAATCATTTGGGGTCCTGTCTTGTCCCGCTCACTGGCGGAAATACATGAGTTGATGGCATTTAGGGTCTTTGATAAAGTAAAGGCAACAGTATTAGTAACTTCCTGAGCAGAGACACATATACTCAAATTATCATCCTCATCTATGGCTCCACTATTACAATGTAACTTGCTTTCGCTGACTGGGGGACTTCACTTCCCGGCACTCCACGCGGCAGGCTTGCCGCCAACGTGCTTTGGTGTTTTGCGCCTGGAGGCGCATAAACCCCTCCACGGTCTCCCGCAGCGCGGGACAACGCTTTCGCCAACCGGGGGACTTCACTTCCCGGCACTCCATGCGGCACGCTTGCCGCCAACGCACTTTGGTGTTTTGCGCCTGGAGGCCAAGGGCGGGCCCATCTGCGCCCGTCTGCGGCCGAACGAGGCTGGGCTGGACCACCCACCTTGGTCCTTTGATTTTGGGGCCATTTTATATTTTTGCCCCTGTTCCAGTGTACAGCTTTGTCGTGTGTCCTGGCAAAACCCAGGGACGACTCTGCCGACTACAAGGTGTGGACCTTAAGTGAGCAACTGGAAAGCGGTGAGAGCTTTTAACCCATATTTCATCTAGTACCTTCTTATCATATAACTTAGGAGCAAGTTATTTGTGCCCAGGAGCAAGAAGAAGGAAGACAATTGAGAAGGGTTGAATACTAGCCTGCCAGAACCAACACATACGTTTCCCAACTCCAGGGATCTGTGCTAGGGAGGCTTCACCGACAAACTTTTCATTCAACTCGTATCTGACTTTGATCAGACTTGTCCTAATCATTGTACTCTCTTTCAATGTAATATATTTTTAAAAAGAACAAGTTAAAGGTCTCGGTTCTGCTTTAACATTTGTGCGATTATACAACATTTCCCTTTATTCAAGCACTTTGCACTTTGAACTCAGTATTTTGCACTTTTTGCACTTAGCACTTTGTACCCCCTTCCTTTTATATCACATTTTAGAGTGTTTGTATCATAGATCATACCTGCCCGTATCCCACCTTCAGATATTCCCCGGTAAGCCACCATGGTTAAACACAAGATGCAAAAATCTGTAACCGATAACCCACGCACCACGATTGATTCTTTCCTAGTGCAAGCGGTTAGCGCAATCACCGATGAAATAGATAGGACACAATGCCGTCTATCCTTGGGCCCTGGTATGGTGGCAGGTGGGCAGATAGGTGATAGCAGCGGATTTTTACCGGGAGGGAGCATGCAATTAATGGAAGCTGCCAACACTGAGTCTCAAGGAACTCCTACGACCCCTGAAAACATAATAGAACCCGAACTAGAACCTCACATACAATTTGACCCTCCATGCATGCATATATCTGATAGATCACCATCTCCGAAGAGAAAGAGAGGGTGCAAGAAGAGACAAACAGTGGCGGGGAATTCCAAAGGTAAGAAAGGCCCTATACAGACCCCTGCAGACCCTGTATGTAACAGCTTAGTCGATCAAGGCACTGCTGTAAATGTACAAACAACACTAATTATAGCCACAATTATAACGAAGGTCGAGGAGCTGCTTAGGCCGATCCATGATAAAATTGATAAACTATCCAGCGAAGTTACCAAGATCAGCGGCCTATTAAGGGATACAAGCACCAGCTCTGGGACAAAGAGGGATGCAACAAGGGGGGGGGCAAGATGAGCATGCGCCCAAGGCAATTATCCCGATGGATAAGGGAATAAACAAAGGGACATGTAGAGAATCTGCTGGGGGATCAAATGACATGATAATTACAGGGTATAATAAAGGAAGTCATGAGCCAGCAAACCCTAATCCATCAAGACAGCAGGCTCTGACTAACCAACTTCAACTAGCCCGAGGGGATAGGGTTGACCTGGAACAATCAACTGCTAAATACACTAAGTCAGGTAACAAGATAACTCATGAGAGAACAGTAGATGTTCCCATTAATTTACCACCCGAATGCTGTCCATATGTTGCAGTCTTGGTGAACGTGCCCCCCCCCTACAGTCAGGCCAAATGGAGACCCATGACACTCTAAAGAATAGAGTAGTACATTGGCTTGATAAGAATTGTGGCTATCCGGTGGCAGGAGCTAATCAGATACTCCTGACACGAAGAGTGGGATGGATTGGCCCCTTACGGGAGTGTCTCAAAGGAGACTGCATAATTATTAACTTTAGAAACCCAAGCTGGGCTAGAAATACCTTGGATAGAGCACCCCCACCCTTATAATTTGACTTGAACATGTCATTACAACTCCTTGGCTTCTTTTACAGGCACTTAAGGCCTACACAACACATGGAAGATGATCGAAATCCCCTCCGTATGACACCAGCTTTGTTAACCTATCCCCAACATGATCTACCAGTCTCGAATAGATACCAGGGGTTGAGTACCCTACAAGATAATGATTGACAAAAGGGTACTGATCCCCCCAGTTCGGAGCCCCCCCCCTCATTGGAGACCGGGTAGTTGATCAAGGCGGGGGTATCGCTCGTAATTAACCTACCGTATAATGAACCTACTGATGGCACAAATACCGAGAGCACACTTAAAGAGGCCCAGTATATAAGTACAGAAAAAGGAAGCAAGGGCGAGCACCCTCGGGTTAATCCAGGGAAGTTATCAGAGAAAGGTTATATAATTGCAACCTGGAATCTTGCCGGCCTAAGGAGTAAACAGGATTCACTAGGATGGCAGGACTTTATCACTAGTGATCTTGATATAATTTGCCTGCAAGAGACCTGGTGTATTGAACCGGTTTATGTAGAAGGGTTTACTTCATATTGGCTACAGGCAGTGCCCTCTCCTGCTGGTAGAGCTAAAGGGGGGCTCCTGACTCTTATTTCAAACAAGTTACCGGCTATTGTTAAAAGAATTGTCACGATTGGAGCACACTCTCAGATTATGTGGTTGCATTGTAAAGATGGTAGGGATGTGGTTAATGATTACAATAATGTGTTCAATTCAACCCGTAGTAATATTGTATCTGATTTAGATAAAGGGCTTGATATTTTGTTAAGCACGATCACAACCAATATTGCGATAATATGGGTGGGGGATTTTAATATACAATCATGTACAATGTCGATGACCAAGGTTTGTGGGAATATGCACGATGAAGATGACGATTGTATGCATTTCACACACAATGATTATGGAGGAGCTCTAAATTTGATGATGGCTAAATAGGACCTTGAATTACTACAGTGTGCCCGGGATATTAGTGGTGGTCCCATACCAACATTTATAGGCAGAAATACTGCATCTATTATTGACCATATGTTAATTTCAAATAGTATTAGCCATATGTGTTCTACTCCATGGATCCCCGAGTTAGCACTGAGTGACCATAACTGCATTTCAATGTTGACTCTTGTTTGGGGCCCACAAGCGGTAGTGAATCAAGATATCAAAAATAGTATTGTTCCTACTAGACCGAATGGGACACACATCAAATGGGCAGGTGTGGAACCGGCAAAAGTATTGCATGAAATTGTTACAAAATGTGGTGCAGAGATATCCTACTGCCTTAGTGAGGACGTTAGCCCCTCCCTGCTGTTAGCTAATTTCTCGGAAATTAATATTGTAATTGAGGGGATTTTGACTGCCCCTTTTAGGGAAAAAAGTAGACAACGCAGAGGTTGGTTTGATCTCACTTGCACTCAGGCATTAAGTCAACTTAAACAAGCTTTAGGCAACAAACCTAGAAATAATGAATTAATCAAAAATCTACGTTTTAATTATAAATTGGCCCTTAAGGCAAGGAAAAGTAAGCTTCAAGAGCTAGCATGGGACAAGTTATCCATGGCAGCGGATACAGCGAATAACAAGTTATTTTGGGAAACTGTGAACTCGCCGTTTTTAAAGACTGATTTATTCCCTGAACTACTCTCCCATGTTAATTGCGACGCATGGGTGAGACATTTTTCTAGTATTTGTAATCCACCAGATCCTGATGTATCTAGGACGCAAAGTCTAACAGAGAGTAAGTGGGCGGTGATACCTTTAGATATCACAATCGAGGAAGTACAGGTAGGATTGACTGGAAGTAGGGGTGGTAAAGCACCTGGCCCAAATGGGGTCGCAATCGATGTCTATAAAGCCGCAATACATCTATGCGGTCCTATTCTCACCAGAGTTTTTAACTTAGTTGTGACGGAGTATATACCGCTGTCATCGGGTCCATCAGTGATAATTCCTATTCTTAAAAAAAGTTAAAAATCGGAGGCTAAAAACTATCAACCCATTTCGCTTCTGGACTCATCAGTTAAAGGGATGAGCAGAATACTATTGGTGAGACTAGAAGAGTGGCCCAACGAAAATGAGATACTCTCACCAGTGCAATATGGTTTTAGAAAAGGGCTGGGAACGTTAGAGCAATGTGTCAATTTAGAGCTTTTAATAGGCAAATATACATGCGCAAAGCAAGGGAGATTATATCTGTGTTTTACAGATCTCAGTAGTGCCTTTGACCTTGTTGATCATACCATTTTGTGGCCAACCTTGCTTAACCTTGGGGCGCCAAAACAAATAACTTTTTTCCTAGCAAGGCTGTATGAGAAACTGTCATGTAAGGTGCGATATGGACAGCGCGGTGAGTGCACACCAAACTTTGAGGTTAAACGAGGTATCCGCCAGGGCTGCGTCCTAGCAGCACTACTCTTTTCTTTATTTATAAATGAAGTTGATAAAGCCCTTCGGTTGGTACAGGCACATGCACCCCAAATTGCTGGCAGCCCCGTCCCTGTCCTGCTTTACGCAGATGATGCGGTGCTGCTCTCTAGAACCCCAGTTGGCCTACAACGATTAATAGACAATTTTAGTAATTTTATTACCAATAGGAAATTATTAATTAACAAGGCTAAAACTTTTGTGATGGTCTGTGGCCAGAAAACCAAGAAATGTAAAACCTTCTATATTGAGAGTTCCCCAGTAGAACCTGTCAATACCTTTTGTTACCTGGGAATAACCTACTCAGGTAATGGGAACTGGACGCAGAAATTAACCAATGTCCGTTCAAAGATGGTCAAGAGTGCGCACGGGATCTTTAGATTTGCATCAAAGCTAGGCAATTGCCGTATCAAGGATATGGTAGACATATACAAGGCTAGATGTGTTGCCACAGCCCTTTATGGTGCTGGGGTGTGGGGCCACAATCATAATCAGATTTTACAGCACAAAGAAAATTCTTTTTTAAAATGCCTCTTAAGTCTACCCCCATCCATCAGCGTCTACTAAAATGATACATCAAGAAGTAGGAATAAATTACTTAGCTGATCAGATTGCTATGCAGCCTTTATTGCTATGGAGATCCATCTGGGCCAAAGATGAGACTAAATTCACCCAAACTATTATTAAAGATTGTCTACTCCTGGATAAAAGCTCACGCATCCCCTGGCTTAAATATATCAATGATTCATCTAGTAATTTATTTAATCTCCAGATTCAGGCAAATCCAGGATGCGTGACAACTTTACCTAAACAGGAGATTAAGGATACCTTTTTGGCCCACAAAATAGAGACCCGTATGAGAGGGTTAGGGAAACAGCCTACCCTTGTATTTTATCAAATGATGGAGCATAGAGTGGGATTTCAAGATTATTTGTCTGTAGTGACTAGGCCTTCACACCACTTCGTCCTGACCCGTTTGAGATTAGGAATAGCACACCACCTTGTTGCTTTCCCTACAATGAAAATGTGCCCCTCTACCCCATGCCCTTGTGATGGGAATCCAAACAAAGCTCCATGCACGTTATGCTTTTTTGTAAGTTTTATTCCTTTTTTAGATGTTTTTATTTGAAACCACTTTTTATAAAACACAATGCGAGAACAACCCATGCTGCTACGAAATTACTGGTTACCCTTAATGATCCTGGGATATGTTTTTATGCTGCGTCCTATATCCAAAAAACAATTGATGCAAGGAAAAGCAGTGTGCTTGATAACTAAATTGATCGTTGTATGTATCAGAATGTTTTATTAATTGTGTCTTTTAAACTTGTTTCTGCTTTTATGGTTGTTGTATATATTGAATAAAGCTCTTTGAACTGAACTGAAACTTGCTGAAGTGACCTACCCAATCATCGGGTTGTACACAAAGATCCGACATGGTTTGAATGCCAGTTGTACATGTAGAGGCCAGAGGCCAAAATATATGGCTATCCTTAGAGATCATGGCCTCATAAAGAGTTAGAACAAAAAATAAGGGGGGAGGTAGAGGTTTTTTGAGCTAGGTCCACCCTCCTTTATCGATACTGAACCTAAAACTCGAAGTGTCGGGTAAAGGGCCTAGCCATTAGACAGGGATAGGGTTTCCAATCAATGAGATCCGGAAACAACAACACGAAAGAAGAATTTCTTTCTTGAGTCCCCTCACTCACCAGGGTTTCCCCACGGTGACATGCTTCATCATAGGGGCCATCTCAGCTCTCTACGAGCCGAGGCGTGCTACGACTTGCGATATTTACGTAGGAGCACTTTTGTGGAAGACTATGTGTAGTGTAAAAGTGTAGTGGAGTGGGCTAAAGTGAGTTAAAAATACCTTGCTAGTGGGCGAAATACTTTATTGTTGCTCCTAGTTTGGTATGTCTAAAAACGGGGTGTGATACAAGTAGACCTAACTATAATGGGTTAGAAATCCTTAGTATACATCAACATGTTTCGAGCTTCCCCAAAGCTCTTTGTCAGGACCACACAGGGACCAGCCCTGTGTTTGCCACTCCTAATCAGCCAAAGTAAGGCAATCTAAACAATGAATAAATAAATAAACGCTGCAACTATAAAGCATGCGTTAATCCATACATACGATCAAGACTTTATCACGTAGTATCTGTGTGATAGAAAAAACAAAGTTAGGGGAACAAAGGCCCCCTCTCTCCGAGTAGGTGGGTATACATCAGTATTCAATGCGCTTCCACATTCTATAATGCTCCTTAATGGTGCGTGCGATAATCCAGTTCTGCGCGTGGTTTTTAGCCTGTGTTGGATAAAAAGGCATGCTGGAAAACCGTGCCGCTAGTGAATAACCAAAAGTTAAAATAACATAAAAATGACATAAAAAACACACACACCTCGTGACTTTCATAAAACACACACATAAGACAATATTGCCGGTACTGCGGTCGTAATTACATACTTCTAAAGAAGCATATATATGCCTCATGGACCGCGGGGGTTGAGGGATCTCTTAGTCCTAAAACTGGAAAATGAGGAAAAACGGGGAGAAATAGCCTCGTTAGTTTCAAAATGTACCCGAGTGGTGTTGGTTCGGGTCTGAAGCGAGCTCTGCCAGGACCAGCCTATGGAAAGAAAGCACTTACTTAGTATGAGAGCGCCTCCCAGGAAAATACCTAGTCGTCTCCCCACCGGACCGCATATTAGCGTGTCTGTGGAAGGGGACCGACTAAATACTTCCTGTATCCGCCTAGTCACTGTGGGGAATGACTAGACCGTTAAGAGTTCCCAAAATGGCCGCCGCTTTTGGCTCATAGTGTCGGCCATATTGGGGGAATACGCGGGGGATCTCCGTGTATTCCCTACGTAGATGTAATGCTCCTCCCTGTGCAAAAGAGGGAGGAGCGTCTAAAAAGAGTGGTTAACGACTCCTGATGGTAAAAGGCATAAAGGTTGAAAAAGTAAAATAAAATTAGTTGGTCAAGATGGGTTAGTCAAAATTTAGATGATTATTATTGTCTAATCCCAAATTGTAGTCAGTGGTGTTCTAAAAATGGCCGTCGCTTTTGGCTCACAGTGTAGGCCATATTAAGGGAATTCGTTGGTGATCTCTGTATATACCCTGCACAAATGTAATGTTCGTACCCTGAGTCTGAACAGGTGGAGCATCACTATTGGCTCCAGATGGTCAATAACCAGAATAGGAAATAGGAAATAGTCAATGGCTGTGATTAAGATGATCTAGATCTATAGGTTAATCCGAATCTAGATTATTATTTCTATCTATTCCAAGTCTTTCTAGCAGTGATGTTGACCACAGAACATAGTGAAAGAATAGCTCTTCAAATTCTTATAGGAAATGCGGCCCTGCCTCCCTCCGGTTGCTTGGTATAAAAAGGGGAGGTTTCAGAAAAAGGCATCGGTTTCTTCAATATAGAGTTTTAGCAAAACTGTCCCCACGGGATATCATCATTCAGGCCCTGTATGTCTGAACGTAATTTGAACACCCAGCGTTGTTCTTTTTCATGTAGCTTTCTTTCTAAGTTCTCATGGCACTTAATGTGTTCCAGTACTACCCACCTCATATCATTGGGGGTGTGTTGTTTTTCTAGGAAGTGGGTGGTCATTCTTGTGGTTGCTCGTTTACACCTTATGTTGCTCCGGTGTTCCACTATCCTAGTACTGACTTTTCTGGTTGTCATCCCCACGTAGTGGAGATTGCATGTACAGGTGATCAGGTATACAACAGCTGTTGTGTTGCAGTTGGTAAAACTACTCAGTTCCCATGTAATGTTGTTGTTGAATTTCACTTTTTTGGTGGCAGTAGTTAGGTGACAGACACTGCAGTTGCTGCAAGGATTGTGTCCTTGCGGGAGTGGATGTAGCCTACGTAGAGCCCCTTCCGTTTCCGGTGTGCTAATTGGGCGTGTGTGTACCAGATAGTTTTTTTGGTTTTTCCCTTTTTTATGGCTGAACATGGGTAGTGATATGTTCAGGCCCCCACTGTTCAGGGTACGCCAGTGTTTTTTGACTATCTTAGTCACCTTGTCTGATGCAATATTGAATGTAGTGATACAAATAGGTCCCTTGCTTTTGGTATTGGTCTCCTTTGGGTTGTGTTCTAAAAGTGCTTCTCTATGGTTATTAGAGGCTCTCTTTTTTGCTTGTGACACCAGGTGTTTGGGGTATTTTCGCCATATTAATTTCTTTGTCAAGTCTTTTGCTTGGGAGTTGTAGTCTTCTTTGTCAGTACAATTCCTTCTCAAGCGCAAGAAATGTCCAAAAGGGAGATTGTCCTTTAAATGTCTCGGATGGAAGCTATCATAGATAAGAAGACAGTTCTGAGCCGTGGGTTTGAAATGGGTTGTGGTTGCTAAATTCCCATTCCGCTCAAAAATATTAAGATCCAGGAAAACCAGGTGTGTTCGACTCATTGTGAAAGTGAACTTGAGGTAAGGATCTTGTTGGTTCAGCCACTCTACGAAATTACTGGCTTCAGACTCATTCCCTTCCCAAATGAGTAGCACATCGTCTATGTACCTTTTCCATAGCTGGACATGTTTCATGTGTGGATTGCTATTGTTCAATATTTTGTGTTTTTCGAGGTGGTGCACGTAGAGGCCGGCTACGCTCGGCGCAAAAGTGCTCCCCATACTAGTGCCATGCTGTTGGCGATATAAGGTTTCCTCAAATCTGAAGAAATTTTCTGTCAGTGCCATTCTGCAGCATTCCAGGACCACATGTCTGGGTGTGTGGTAGATCCATTCGTCTTCAAATAGTACCTCCTCCAAGATTTCAAGTGTTTCTTTATGTGGAAGGCTTGTGTATAGGCTTTCCACGTCCAAGCTTATAAGGATGCTGGACATGGGATTGTATTGGAGCTCTTGTAATAGACACAGTACTGCTTTAGTGTCTTGTAAGTACGTATCAGTACTTTGGATGATGGGACGTAAGAATGCGTCCGCAAACTTAGAGAGGGGCTCAAGAATTGAACCTATTCCTGACACTATCGGTCTCCCAGGGGGGTTGTCCAGTGATTTGTGAATTTTGGGGATAGTGTAGAAATAAGGAGTGGTTGGGTTGGTGTTTTCCAAGAATCTTGCTTCTTTTTTGCTTATCCAGTCGTTTGCCATGGATTCTTCAACAAGGCTGGCGATCTCAATGCGTAGTCGTTCTGTAGGGTCTTCCGTTATTATAGCGTAATTTCTTTCATCCGCTAGTAATCGTAGGCATTCTTCTCGGTATGCTGTGGTGTTAAGGAGCACGATGGCTCCTCCTTTGTCAGCAGGTTTAATGGTTATCAACTTGTCATTAGACAGTTGGTGTATTGCCTCTTGTTCCTTTTTGCTGATGTTATGGAAGACTTTGATGGTCTTGGGGTCAATCTCTACCACTTCCTTCATTACTGCTTTTTCAAAAGCTAGAAGTTCCACCGGGAGACTCGTGGCTGGTGGTGTAAAATTGGATTTTTTCTGCAGTCCTGTGTCACTCCTTGTCTCAATGGTCGGTGGTTTATCTTTAAAGAAAACTTCAAGTTTCACTTTGCGGATGAATTCCTTGAGTTCACAACAAAGTTTGAATATGTCCATCGTGGGTGTCGGTACAAAACCTAGTCCTTTTTCCAGGACAGTTTGTTGGATAGATGTTAGTGTGGCATGTGATAGATTCACCACTAGACTGGTGGGTTGCTCGTTGATGGGTTGTTCGGCGGGCCCATGCTCCGTGTATGGCTTCTCGATGACTCCAGGGGTTGTGCCCATTGGGCTTGTTGTCCTCTTCTGTTTTTTCCTCTTTGGGATCCCTTGCCTCGTCCTAAAAAAGACTGGTTCTGTTGATCCTGTGGTTGTTCCCAGTGATGGTATGCTTGTTGGGGGTAGGGTTGTTGGTGAAAAGGTGGTGGTCCGTAGAAGAATGGTGGTGGTGCCCCGTATGTTGGGGCTCCTGGGTATGGGGACCAGCCGAAGTTTTGTCCTCTCTGATTTCTCATGCGCCCTACACGAGGTCTTCTGTTCCTGTTGGTATTGGTGCGGTTGTAGCTGTAGCTAGAATCTGAATTGTCTGAGCCTGTGTCAGATCCATCGCTGTCAGTATTATATCCTGGGTTTCTTTCTGATGGCATATAGTCCTCCCTAGTATAGGGGTACACTTTCTCATGTGTGAAGGTCTTCTGATCTTTTTTCAATTTTACATACTAAGGGGCCGATTCCGATCTCGGCCGGTAGGGCTCCGAATCGGATTCAGCTTTACCGGATCCGATTCGGAGCCCTGTTTCCCGACCGATTCGTACGCGGGTCCGGCCGAGCGAGTACGATGCAAGCGCCCGCGAAATCACCGACCGACTCGTACGCGGCTTCAACACGCTCCGACCGACTCACACGGACCCGACTCGCACCGTGCAATGGAGACGTTCCCCGGCCGGGTAAGTACGATGCGCGCCACGAGCAGTCCGACCGAGCCGCGCACTCCGGCTCGAAAGAGCAGTCGGAGCCGTACTTTGGGGTCCGTGTCGGACCCCCCTGTACGCGTGGCCGCGCGAGTCGCACACAGGGGGGACCCATGGGTCCCCCCTACCTGTGCGTGTACGGCGTGAGTCGCTTCGCCGCGTACACGCTGTAGGGGGCGCCCTTGTCCGCCTCGCACCCATTGAGTCAATGGGAGCCCGCGTACGCGTTGTACGACAGGCTCCCATTGACTTCAATGGGAGTCCGACCGAATCGAGTCCGATGGCATACGTGCGCATCGTATTCGTTCGGTCGGGCTGCACGGGTCCGAATCGGTCGGAAATCTCTCCGGGTCCGGCTCGGTCGGAGAGATTTCTGGCCCGAATCGGAATCGGCCCCTTAGTGTCTTTAAGACTAATTTCAAACTCAGTCATTGTTTTGTTTAACTCGTCAAGTCGTTTCTTTAACTCTGTAGTACTTTGATATGTTTTTAATCGAATTTCCAGTGTGTGTATCTCCTCCTTCATTTCATCTGAGAGGCGTGCCGCAGTTTTTATAATCAGCACGAGCCAGTCTCTGGTACAGTGCCAAGAGATTAGCGACCAGTCCTTTTTAAAGTTTTTGTCCTGTTGAAAAATGAAAGGTTCATTCCGCACAATCAACCCTCTTGGGGCGATGTTGGCTTTTAGATATTCGGTCATCATAATCCCGTGGACTAATGTTTTTATCTGGTTTCATAAAGAGTTAGCCACATTTTATCCTCCTACTCCCTCTTTGGCCTTGACAAAACCTGCCTATCCCTGTCCCTACAGCTGGTTATTTTGTGGCGTGTGTCGGATTTCACTGCCACCAACAATTCGCTTTTGGCTGACCTACAGGATCAATTGTACCATGGGTTTGTCTTTGGGAAACTCACACTCCCCTTTGACGTTTTGCTAGCAGATCCCTGATCTAGTTAAAAAGTACAGTGTGTCTCAACCCCAACACCTCATACTTGGTACAGTCAGTAAGGGATGAGAGAAACTCTACTTTGGTTTTTACTTTAGAAACTACTGCCTCAAGGGATAAAAGATTTTTTTCCACCCGTTTCCACACTATATTTCTCTGATTAATGGATGCAGAAAGGCACCCCAAATCTTGAGACCCCTTCGGGCTGGATTTATCATAAAATTGTCAGTCAGGGTTAGGATTAATGCGTGGTGGTCACTAGCAAGTCTATCGACCACTTTCATATCTATTATAAAGGGGCCATAGCTTCATGTCTATAAGAAAATAATCAATACGACTGTCATACCAAGATCTATTAAAGGTCAGTGTAGCTAAATGATCAGAGGGTGTCCTGTCGTTTGCAGCTCTTAGTTCAAGATTAAGTGTAAGGGCCAGTACCTGACCAGTTTTTGAAGACCAGCATACCGGAGGAATATCCCACCAACTATCGCAATCTGCCATCAGTTCCAAATGGTTGTCAATCTGGGGCTCAAATGTTGTATTAAAATCTCCTGCCACCAGAAGAAAACCCCTCCCCATTTGCCATATAATTGCTGCCTCAAAAATAATAGGAACCACCAACTCAACTGGTCTAGGGCACACTCTATTATAAACATAAAAAATGTTTAAAACCATCCCAGACGATAATGTAAGTGCCACTGCCATCACATCTATTGAGTCAATATGAATGTTCTTAATTTGACAATGTATAGGAGTTTGTACCCAAATCCCTAACCCACCTGAGGGTCTACCCCTTCCACACAGAGTTGCATTTACATTTACAGACATGAACCCCCATCTTTGGATAGGGGACAGAGCCCAGGTCTCTTGAAAAAGACAAACATCATGGGAGTCGATAAAGTTACCCCATTTCAAAGTTAAGTGGAGGAACAATAGACTGAATAGGAGGACAATCACTAACCACTGGCTCACCAGCCGGAAAAGACTGAAGCAATCTGCTTGTGATGGGTAAACAGATATGTATCAGACCTATAGCATGTAGCATCTACACTTATTGGCTGTCTCCTTTCTGCAGGGGACCAGCTCTCTAGTTGAGAATGGGCAGGGGCTCTGGTAAGGCATAGAAGAGCAGAGGGGATACCGCATCAATTCCATCAGTAGCAGCCGGGTCTGAAACCAGTCAAGGAATAGACCAATTTGTCCTATGGATAACATCCTCCTGAACTAGGGGAAAAATATGTGTGGTGGTATTAGCACTGTGTCCTGATTCCGATATTTAATCTCAATTTGGGTTTTTGCCTGGGATATGGTTCTAACTCCATGGCCATTAGACCAGGCACTGTATGCCTATGGGAGAAAAGGACCTTGACTTTGTCATATTTTTCCAGTGGCGGTCCTTGCGGCTGTATGTAAGAGTGTAGGGTGGTGCTGGCGATACCTGCGGCGGCCGCCCCGTGCTGTTTGTAGGAGCGGGGGGACTGGCGATGCCACAGGTAAGAGGGGGGAGGGAGGCCGCAGCCCCCAAAACTCATGCTGCCCAGGGCGGACCATCCCCCCCCATTCTTGCTACGCCACTGTATTCTTCATTTAGACTTGACAATCTTTAGGCACCCACAATATCATTTCTTATGATGGAATGGCATTTAGGAACAGCCCTAAACCAGTGAATAACTTTGTTTAAGAGTGACTCATGATGTTCCTTACCACCATCGGGCAACCTGGGGACTGTTGTAAGAAGAATTTGTGCCTGTGCATTCCTCTGTTGGTTTGATACATAGCAACCATTTCTCACCACTCCCCTAGGATAGGGCAGGTGAGCGTTGACTGGGGGGTGACACCGCTCAAAAGGTAGCCTAAGTCCCCCCCCTTGACCAATTCACATATCCCTCTTATACACATCATTCCCTTTGATATCATGGCAAACGTCTCCATGATGAGAGCTATGCTTGGGGTTTGGGGGTACAAATTGTTGAAATATTGAGATGGAGGATTCCCTAGGCAACGGTTTAAAGTGCGACATAGCATGATTTATAGATACATGTGGATCCATCCTTTCTTGTGTCAATTCTCCAGAGACAATGGTACTATTCCTCATCTTATCTTTCTCCTCAATGCTCACTACCACCTTCATGAGAGACGCCATCTGCTCCCTAAGCTCCCTTATAACACCCATTAAACAGCGAAGTATAAAATAGCATTCCTGTGTTGGGGTTCTGGAGATATCACTACAGGACTCTTCGCTTACATCAACATCAGGCCAGAGAATCGAATAGCGATTCCAACATTTGATTGCTCCTTTATTAATAACTGCCAGAGGAGTTTCAGACTCACGTGATAATAAAGGGTCAGCTTGTGTTACCCCAGACAATAAAACAAGCACCCACTTGAGTTTTTGAAACATCTTAGGAATCTGCCTGGAGGCCCCAGCTGGAGCTGGAGGGGAATTGCCACTAGCAGCTGGGGCAGAGTTATCAATAGCCACATGCTCGGTGAGAAGATTATCAATACGGTCCAACACACAGTTCCCAGTGGCCGATGTCAGAGCTTTCTTTTTGGCTTTTGAAGATAAGGGCACCCATTCCTCTGCTTTCCTCTTTCCCATTGTAATATTGCAGTGAGGTCTTTATCAAAAATTCCATTATGGCACCACAGTTTTACCAAAAACTAACAAATACCGTAGGGATTACAAAAAGGGAAAATGGGGTACAACAAAAGCTGGCTTCTACCATGGTCAAAGTAACAAGGATGGCAACAGAAGAAAATGGGGGCTTTCAAAAAATAACCGTCACTATGACACAGTACCTCAGATGTGGGGCCCCTGTGTCAAGAACCATGATGGGATGGCCCAATCCAGCCTTCTCCGGCCGCGGATGAGCAAAGACAGGCCCGCCGTTGGCCCGGGAGAGGACCTCACGCTTTATAGAGCCAAGGTAGAGCACCACGAGTCAGCTGCCAGCGATGAACAGACCGCCTCCTGGGGCCTTGGTGACTGCTGGGCGATGAAGTCCTCCCCGAAAGAGAGCTGCTGGAACCCTCTACACATTCAGCTCCTGTCAGGACCAGAGCAAGAGTTCACATCCAGTACGGTTGCTCTGTGGGCACAGCATGATGGCGGCCAACGAGGCCGAGGATCTCGCAGCACCACTCACTGGCCACTCCCAGCTCTCCTCGCTCAGTGCTAGATATCAGCAGCCAGACACAGAGCGCGCCAGCTCCCCCTTGTCACAAGCTCCGATAGGTTTCTCTGGTGCCCAGCAGGCTTCTCACCGGTGGCCCCCTCCAGTCGTGTTCGCCTCAATCATGGAGCAAGCTCCTACTGACCAGTCTGTTCTGCCAGCAGCGTCTGCCTGGGCAAGTGTCCTCACCTTCTTCTCTGCACACACAGCCCGGTGCTGGGGCAGCTGCTCTGGGGAAATCAGCTCAAATTGGGCAGGTCCGCACACTTCCAGAGGTTGGTTTCTGTCCTCTGGCCCTTAGTGCAGGTTCTAGTCTCAGTGCACAGAAGGTAGATTCAGCACAAATTAGTAATTCTCCTATGTTGGTGGTCGCTTGAGCAGACAGAGTAGTGGGGGAGGTGATGAGCTGGTTTGGCTCATGTTGCCCTTTGTTTAGAGTCGCCTCCATCTCATGGCAAGTCAATCTCTTCTATTAGGAGAAAGGCTCAGAGCTTTGCTGTAAATAAGCGACAAACAGCAATGAGGTCAGCGGTGCCACGACTCTAGAGTCACCCTACTCCCTGAAAGTTTGTGTTTTTATTGTACAGATGACCACAGTGTGGTATGGTCTTGTTGAAAATCGAATATTAGAGGTGATGATTCAGTTTTGGGAAGAGAGTTTGACTTCCCCTCAATGGGCTATTGTAATAGTCTTTGAAACAGGTAGGGTGGTTATCTATGCTTGCCTATTGCAAAATGACTGCATTGGATAGAAAATTATATTGATTGGATAGTCCAGTCCTCTCTCAGTTTTATTGCCAGGGGCAGGCCAAAGATCACTAGCTAAAGATGGCCACCACCCATCAGGGAGTGCTCTATTGGTCTAAAGTTCTCTTTTTATTACCATTTCTCTGGACGTCAGTCATTATGGTTGACCAAGTATAAAGCTGCTGTGCTGGACTGAAGGAAAAGGCTAAAAAATGGCCCCAGAATCTTACCCTCGGCATCCTGTGCAGGGAGAGGGTCATCTCTGCCTCATTCAGACTGGAGTTGCCTCAGTTGCCTTAAGTGTCATATTCGCTTATTTGCTTTACTCCCGCTGCACATGGCCTCCTCAACGCGTTCAGATAGGCCCATAAGCTTTCTGTCAGCACTCTCTCAGTCCAGAAGACATCAGGTGAGCAGCGCTTTAAATTTGGGGCAGAGGGGAGTGAGGAAACAGTACCCCCTTTGGCACTCTTCTTGTTATCAAGTGATTAGTAAGGGCCTCAAGCTCTCTCTCAGCGCAGAGACATCTGGTGAGCAGCACTTTGAATCCAAGGCAGTGGGGGGAGGGGGCAGAAAAATGGTGCCCAGGGTGATCTGGGAAAACAGCGGGTTCTGCATGCGAGCACCGGGGGTATGGCATCACCCTCTATGAGTGCTCTCCATCATGGGGACGTCCTTCCCTCTCTGCTTCCCTGCTGGTCGTTGTTGCTGTGGGATTCCTGGACTCCTGTTCCACAATCCTGCTCCAACACTTCAAAGCTTTTCAAAGTTTTGCCTTCAGAAGGGGCATCTCAGGGAGTTACACTATATTTATGATCCCCTGTGAACTCATGGTTTAAGTCATAAGGACTGGTTGTGTAGATCCCTCTGTCTATTGTCGAGAGGAGAGGCATACAGAACATGCAAAAGTGACACAACCTCGATCGTGGTGGTGGCCGTCTCTAAATTCTTGTATGCAGCTTGGATAATTAGAAGTAAAGTGTTAAAAGTTACACAAATCCAGGTTGCAAATGCCCCCTTGTGATTCTACACCCCCTTGAATGAATATATGGATATTTCATGTTATTTATTGTTGTTTTTAAGTGTGTTTAATTTTTGTTTTAAGATGTTGTTAACTGATGTATACTAATTTGATTATGAAACAATGTTTTGAAATATCAATAAACGATGCAATGCAATTGGTTGTATGACAGACTATTGTGTAGAAAAAGTTTGTTGTACAAAAATGTGATCAGAATATCAACCACAATAGTATTATAAAGGTAAATGTATACAGGTAAATATAGATTCAATACTCCCAATTGCACATCCTTACCTAGAAGATATTTATTGTGAAGGTACATATATTGTGGAGTGAAGGAGAGTAAACATATATTTACATACATATTCGTACCGTCACAATATTATGGTAGTCGTTTTTGTACTTGATATTCTGTTTATCTATGGATTATGCCTTCAAATAATGCCACTCAAAGTGGAATCTATGATTCTTCAATTCATTGGGTTCACCTTCAACCTCAATAGCATTCCATTAATAGAAGGGTTGATTTCACTGAATTTGTGCCACAATAGGTGAACCTAAGATCCCTCTCATGATATGGATCTGAGAAGAGGCCCACATAGGTTTTTAATGTGAAAGTTATACCCTAGAACCACCTCACATAAAATAATTCATGAGACTAACTGTACAACTCCTTTTTATTTTGTAGAAAAAGTCCAATCTCTCTGACCAAATGCTTCACACGTACCTTTCAGGAAGAACCAACCTCCCCATTCTGTGATGATGTCATATACTCGGTCGATTCTGGTTTCCTCCAATATTTTCCCTCTGAGTGAACACACATTCACAGCATTCACACAGAGACCACCCTGTACAACTTTCCACACGCATAACATACAAATGAGGAATCTGATCTAAATTCACACTCATCCTATTGCAAAGTTAAAGCATGGTCCAACTGCAACCAAATCTACATCTATCGTGGAGGTCCATGAACTAGAAAACTAGTCTGAGTACTATCTTTGCGCTACACCACTTTTAGCTTGCAGTATCAAGAGCAGGCTGTACTGGCTATTAAATGACATTTACTTACCATTTCTTCGTTAAAGTTTCTTGCATAAAATTCAGGTAAAAAATGCTGAAGTGACCGTTAGTGACCAATGTACCCCACAACAAAGTCTCTAAGGGTATATTAAATATATTGTCTTGATTGTTTCCATAAATTGCTTGCATTTCCTTACATGAAGTCATGAACAAATAAGAATTGAGGGGCATATTATCAAGGGCCTTATCTCCGGAGCGGAGATAATGTTTTCGCCCTATTTGCAAGCCGATGCTAACATGCATTAGCGCATGTTAGCAGCCGTTTTGCCGACGCCTCGCTTTGTATCTCTAATGAGATGCAAAGTGGGCGTCACTGGGCGTACCCCTGACGGACTACCTTGTTAAAAATCGCTAAATGCACATCGCGATATTTACTAGGTGGCCCCAGGATTTTAGCAGACGTTAGTTTTTGGCGAAAACCGCGGTTTTCGCCGAAAACTAACGTCTGCTAAAATGCTGACTTACCTATACCTGTCATTGGGGGTGGATTATGCTGATACGACCACAGGGTCTTATCAGCAAGGTTATCGCCGTTTTCCATGGAACATCGCTGGAAAACCAGCGTTGTTCCATGGCAAACGGCGATATCCCCGCTATCGCTGGAATTTTTATCGCCTCAGTGATACGCGTTGTTGATAATGCGCTAACCGGGCGATAAATTCCAGCGATAGACGGCGATAAATAAAAAAGCGCTAAGCGCGCTTTGCGATATTTATCGCCGTCTATTGTTAATATGCCCCTAAGCTTTTACACTTTGGGGGATATTCACAAGGCCTTATCTCCGATTTATCTCCACCTTAACTCATCAAAAGTGGAGACAGATTTAACACCCCATTCACAAGCGGGTGCAAACTGCAGACATCGCCAGTATTCCCGAGATAACTGCCCCAAAATTTATCTCCACGGTGGACACCACCAACTAACCCTAATGAGATGCAGAGTAGGCGTTTCCGTGCAAAAACACACGAAAAAAACACAACACCACTTTCACAACGAACTGCCAGATCCGCGATGCGAACCAAAAACAGGCGATAAGCCGCGGTAGCACCAGGGATTTAACACCTGCCTTTTGCTGGTGCTAAGCAGGATGACTACCCGCAGCATGAAAGGGAGCCCAGCCAAGAGCCACACCTGAAGACCCACAGATGCCATGGAGACAATGATCATGCAGCTCCGATACCCATGAGGGCCACAACACCCACCTCCACCACCCCCAGCCCCCCCTGGCCCCCCCCGGACATACACATACCGTGCACGACACAAGAGCCACAAAATGCGCATGATGACGCACATTGCCAAAAAAAAACACACATGTGTGGCCAGAAGAACGAGAAACAGTCACACAGCACTGAAGAAACAACCAAAACCTTTATTGAAATACAACACAAAACACCAATGCGGAAGACTCCTGTCGGGTCCGTCAGGGACAATCTCGACGTCACAGCCTGGAAAATAAAGCACAAAATCAGAACGTGTGTCATGCACACATCAAAGGAGCGAGACACAGAGAAACAGAGAAGGAAAGAAAGGCAGAGAGAGAAAGAGAGGGAAGGAAAGGAAGGGAGAGAGAGAGAGAAGGAAAGGAAAGGAAGGGAGAGAGAGAGAGAGAGGGAAGGAAGGGAGAGAGAGAGTGAGAGAGAGAGAGGGAAGGAAGGGAGAGAGAGAGTGAGAGAGAGAGGGAAGGAAAGGGGAGAGAGAGAGAGAGAGAGAGAGAAGGAAAGGAAGGGAGAGAGAGAGAGACACCGCCGCCCCTGCGCACCCAGGCCCCACTGTTCACCTGCTGCCACCGGTGTGCCCTCCAACCACGTGCCGGGGTTACACTGCAAGCCACCAGGTCTGCAATCTGTAATCGAGGCCAGAGTCAATCATGGCAGAGTCCATCACACAGCACACGGCAACAACACATGTCCGTCCCTGCGCATGCATGCAGTCGCACCCCACCCCCTCCCGCCGGCCAGCGCTGGCTGTCCGCACTTGCGCACCCCGGGCCCACTGCTCACCTGCCGCCAACGGTGTGTCCACCAGTGGGCACACCACGTGCTCGTGCAAGCTCCAGGCCCCGGTCCCGCCACCATGGCATGCTCCACATCATGCAGACCCGCCCCGCGGCCCAGCAGGTCCCACACATGATGCTGAGTCCAGAGTCATCAATGGCGGAGACCACATCAGTGCACACGTCATCATCGCAGGCTGCACACCCGCTCAGCTATTCCGGTGCCACTAACCCTGTGCAATGCCAGTCAGCGCCACGTGGTGGTAGGCCCGTGATGGGCGCAAGGCTTCGGGTGCCACTAACCCTGTGCAACGCCAGTCAGCGCCATGTGGTGGTAGGCCCGTGACGGGCGCAAGGCTTCGGATGCCACTAACCCTGTGCAACGCCAGTCAGCACCACGTGGTGGTAGGCCCGTGACGGGCGCAAGGCTTCGGGTGCCACTAACCCTGTGCGCAACAAGTCATGGGCCCTTTATGATTGAGAACCGTGGAGCGTCCGTCATCCAGTCACCATCGGCAGAGGGGAATGTGACGTTGTCGGCCCCTTATATTGGCAGGGTCACATGGCCTGTGACGCCTGTGCCGGATGGGTGTGGTGTGTGTGCAAACCTGCCCTCAGGGAGTGGCCGTGACATGCTGACAACTAGACCAGTGACCTGCACACCACCAGCGAGTACGCCTACGACAGGTAGCTATGTGGGCCCCCCCTCGGAGCGTAAGCGGAGTGGCCTGGCCTGGTATACGCCGGACCAGCGCAGGGCTTGCAACAATGACTCGGGGGCTCTGGGCGTGGTTCAGTCCATGTCCAGACTAGGGGTGGGCGGAATTTGCGTAGTCGCGCTACGCAAAGCTCTGCGAAACGGTAAAAAATCTCCGCGAGCAGGCAAAAGTTCCGCGAACACGCGGAATTGCTTGTTCCGCCCGTTCGCGATGCTTTTTTCCTGTTCGCGAACGTTGTTTGCGTGCTCGGGGGGAAATATCTCGCGAACACGCATTTTCAAAGCGCAAACAAGCAAAAAATTCCGCGAAGCCGCGGATCGCAGAATTTTTGCCAATTCCGCGTTCTCCGCGGAACGCGAAATTACCCAAATTCTGCAAATTCCGCGAGCGGAACGGAATTTACCGCCCAGGCCTAGTCCAGACAAGGAAGTGACTAATGCGTGTGTCCCTGTTGTGGTGTCCACGGCACCCGGAACACAATAGGCAATAAAGCACACTGTGACTGGCATCCCACTAGATGAGCATCATTGACGTAAGGGAAATCACTGTCCCTACATTCATCCACACATTCATACATGAATGATGAAAGACATGACACAGCAGTGCGTTACTGGATGTTTATTGCACATCCAGTGGAGTTTTGCAGCTGGAGCGGTACAGGGCCATGCCAAGCACACTACACAATATGGGCCCGTGGAGGGCCAGCCAGAGTCCATCCGGGGATGACAAGTACTGTGGAGGAGGAAGGGTACAGTCCGCAGTCTGGTCGCCGTGTCATTCGCCATCAAACAGGATATGTCAGTCCATGTCGCGGTCCAAGGTGAGTGCAGCGGAGTGTATCGGGGGTTAGTGGAAGGTCATGGGGCTATGTGCGGCACCAATCAGCAACAGGCCAGGTGGCGGACATGAATGCTAGTGCCTCCTTCTGAACTCAAGCCCATCCACGTCCTCGGATATGTGCTCTGCCCCACCTGTGGGTGTTGCAGTACCGGCTGCGGCACTGTGTGCCACTGACAGATCAGGGGCCGGAGGAGGATTGTCGGCCGCACTGTGTGGCACTGACACATCAGGTGCCGGAGTGGATACGCCTGCCGCACTGGGAGGCACTGACACACCAGGGGGCGGAGATGTGGATGGTGTGGGGGCAGCAGCATTCATCTGCGCCACGCCTTGTGGCAGCAATGCCATGATGAAGATCTGCAGGGCCTGGTAGATCCCAGCTACATTTTGCTGATGTGCAGCGGTGGCTGCCATCCTTTCCGCCTCCATCCGCACCATGTCCTCCATGAGCCTCCGCATGTGTGCCAGCTCACGGCTGGGATTGCTGGAGCCACTCTGAGCGGACAGGTGTTCTTGTCTCCGAGTCATGACTCCAGCGATGTCAGCAAGGGCTCGTTGGAGACCATGGAGCGGGCCGTGGGTGTCCGTTAGGGACTGGAGCTGGTCCCTGATGGGACCTAGACACCCATGGATGGCGTCCAGTTTGGTAGCCATGAGGTCGAACCCCACCCGCACCTGCTCAGCCGTCTCCCTCTGGCCCTCCAGCACACGGCGTTGGAAGGCCATGTGTTGCTCCTGGGGGTCTTGGGGGACTGACGGCGCTGTGGGTGCCTCCTGCTGGGTGGTTCGGGGAGTGGGTGGGGTCTCCTTGATGCAGCTGGGCTGCCCTGATCCTGGAGGTGATTTGCGGATTATGTCAATGATGTCTTGGAGGGCTTGGGTGTCGATGCTGGGGGTGTCCTCCTCATCATCAATGAAGAGTGGCTGGGACTGCTCTGCAGGAGGTGTTGACGGTGCCCCTGCAATGTGAAGGCGAGATGGTGTATTACAATGTGTCTGCATGTATGTAGCTGCATGGTACAGGTTCACATTCAGACAGCATTGCATTGTACATTGTGACAGTCTGTGGATCAGGGCCATGATCCAGAGTCATTGTGGGTGTGCACTGTGCTCTGCTTGATTGTGCATGTGTGCCATTGTGGCCCATGGTACAACACTAAATTAGCTGAACTGCGCAAAATCTGTAAAAGGCTGGAGAGAATCTGGAGAAAGGATTTTGACCCGGCCTCTAAGGACTGCTACCGGGTAGCCGTAAGAAGATATCACAGGGCCATCCAAGTCGAGCGCGCAGCATTCTATGCTCAGAAAATCAGCAAGAGTACCAACCCGGTGAAGAGTATCTTTTCGATAGTCTCCTGCCTTAAAACTCAGAAAGGCGCCGCAGGTCCACTGATCATCTCTGATCAGCAGTGTGAAGAGCTCGCCACCTTCTTTGTCAGGAAGGTGGAAGACATTTATAGGTGCTTCCCTATGGACCAAGTCGGCCCTCTTGAGGTATCTTGCAACCACAACAATGTCACATTAGAGGCTTTTCCACCAATTTCTCCGGATCAATTACTTGCTCTATGCTCCAAAATCAAGTCAGGCTCTCCGGCCAATCCACTGAAACCTGACCAATTTTGGAAAATTCTATCCACTATTTTACTTCCCCTAGGACAGGTGATCAATGGGTCTCTCAATACAGCGGTCGTGCCTTCAGCTTGGAAACAGGCCACGGTGATACCGCTGCTTAAAAACCCTCCTTAGACCCAAAAAGCCAGAAAATTTTCGGCCGATCTCCCTGCTACCTTGGGCCGCAAAGATCACGGAGGCTTACATCAACTCCCTCCTCACAGACTACCTGAACTCCAACAACAGATTAGATCCTTCCCAAAATGGCTTTCGCCCTGGCCACAGCACAGAGTCGGCGCTCCTGGCATGACAGAGCATCTTTGGACAGCATTGGATGCAGGGCAGACGTCGGCACTGATCCTCCTGGATCTCAGTGCCGCGTTTGATACAGTGTCCCACGCCATTTTGTTGCGACGCCTGGAGGAGGCTGGAATTGTAGGCTCAGCCCTGAAGTGGCACGCCTCGTTCCTTGCTGATAGGGTGTTTCAGGTGATAGCCCCCCCCTTCAACTCTGGCATCTTTCCCATCAAGCAAGGGGTGCCACCGGGCTCCTCCCTGAGCCCGCTGCTCTTCAATCTATACGTACAACCTCTGGCTGTGGTAGCCAAGAGCAGAGGGATGACCATGGTCTCCTACGCCGACGACACACAGCTGGTGGTGGCTCTCTCAAGCGACTCTAAGCAGGACGCTCTTAAGTTTCAAAGTGATCTTGCGGCAGTCGCCGAGTGGATGACCGCCAACTGTCTCCAACTAAATGCCAACAAGTCGGAGGTGTTGTTGGTGGGGAAAGACCATGGTCAATGGAATGAGCTCTGGTGGCCCAAGAGCCTAGGCATTGCCCCCTCCCCCAAGCAGGCAGTGAAGAACTTAGGGGTTTGGATGGATGCATCCCTCAACTTCCAGACCCAAACTAAAAAGGTGGCTGGAACCTGTTTTGGGCTGTTGCGAGGCCTCAAACCCATCCTGGGCTTCTTTGATGCCCCTACCAGGCAGATCATCATTCAGGCCTTGATTATGTCTAGACTTGATTACGCCAGCTCACTGTATTTGGGAGCAAACAAGACAGAAATGCATAGGCTACAGAGGGTACAGAATGCGGCCGCAAGATCTCTCCTCAGTCTGCGCAGAGCCTGCTCTGTGACAAACG
Source organism: Calotriton arnoldi (assembly GCA_963921515.1). Classification (NCBI taxonomy): domain Eukaryota; kingdom Metazoa; phylum Chordata; class Amphibia; order Caudata; family Salamandridae; genus Calotriton; species Calotriton arnoldi. The sequence continues at coordinate 156,250 of CAWUFW010009734.1, read as the reverse complement.
CCATTTGCCGTCTCCACTGGCTGCCTGTGGCCAGGCGGATTGAGTTCAAGGCTCTCTGTATAGCCTTCAAAGTTCTGAAATCTGCCTCTCCTGGTATTTTGGCCAACCTGCTTTTACCCTATGTTCCCCCCCGCCAGCTCCGTTCCATGGGACAACACCTGGTGGTGGTTCCCCGGGTTAGGAGGGTTCGCGCCAGAGGTCGCTCTTTCCGGAATAGAGCGGTCATCCTTTGGAACACGCTGCCTGCCCACATTCGTGGGCTTAACAATTACATAGAATTCAGGAAAGCCATAAAAACCTTTCTCTTTCCCACTCTGTATGCTTTCCCTGGGGCCCCTCCCTGAACTTGTCCACCTCATTGCTGTCAGCACCGGGACGCCTCTTTGCTGGGGCAGCTGTTGCGCTTTACAAACTCATTAACATAACATAACACATAACATCTCCCCCCGTCCCCCCAGTACCTGGTGGTCACTCACCCTGTTGCGGTTCTGTTATGTCCTGTCGAGCAGTGTCCGGTCCCCCGACTCCGGCCACAGTCTCCACACTGATGACTGTCGACACCAGCTCCTCCATGTCATCCAGCTCCAGCTGCGGCGCTGGGCTCCCACCTCCAGTCTGCATTGCTGCCTTCTGGTTGGCTGCGAGTTTGTCCTTGGTCTTGCGCTTGATGTCAATCCATCGCCTCTTGACCTCATCCATTGACCTCTTGTGCTCTCCGACGGCATTCACCTTGTCCACGATGTCCCGCCATATTCCATTTTTGGGGCCCAATGACACGTTGGAGGTGATGAACAGTTGTTGATGGTGTTCCATCACCTCCGTGACCAGGATCCTGTTTTCCTGCGGACTGAACTTCGTCTTCCTCTTTTTCTTGTCCTTGCCCTTCCCTGTCCCCGAGGTCCCAGGCTGGTCGTCCGGGGTGCTTGTGGGGTTGCGCTTGTCCTCTGCGCCTGCTCTGGCTGCCTCCATGGTGCTTGGGTGTTGGTCATTTTGTGTTTGTGTGTTTTTTCAACTTTTATAGTGATTTTTCCCGCCTGCCATGTGTGTATTGCAGGCCTGGCGCTGCTTATCGCTGATTTACTCATCACGCTTTGGCCCATCGCATGTTTTTTCGCGTTGAGGTTTGTGTTTTTATCACCGTCGCGGTTGTTGTATCGCGGACATTGTCCACGTTTTCGGCGGACTATTGCATGGTACCGCCGTGTTGTGAATTCCACGTTGACACGGGGTTATTTTCCCGCGATAGGCTGCGATGTGTAAAGTTGCGTTAACATTTTTGGGAGATGTTTAGCACACGTTCTTGTGAGTAAACCCCTTTATGTATTAAAGTTTGATGAGTCAATCAAGGAGATGAACATTTAACAACTTCCATGTTTGTTTCAAGTAGGCCAACTGTGTGACGCTTGCTTGTGGACCATTGTAAAGGATAAACTACCACTTGTTACTGAAGCAGATTTGGGACAATTGGAAGCTCTTAGGTTTGGTTTTGGCTTTATTCTGATAGGGACATCTCTTGCAATTTCAACAATAGTTTCAGGGCATTTAAGGTACCATGGTCAGAAGTATGGTTTCTACTGTAGGAGTATATGTCAGATACCATCAGTGTTTCCAGGTTGTAGTTGATTCACTTGTGTTAGCAGCTCCCTTAAATGGTAATGAGTTGACTACAATTGGGAGATGCTGGGTCAGGCTTAGGTAAACAGTTTTCTTTTTTTAGGGTAAACTGAAGCGATAAATCAGGCATGAAAGGAAGTGGTATGTATTGAAGATGCATCCTACTCTTCATCAACATAGGTGCTCAGATGTCTGGAGACCCATTGCTCTGGAAAGAGATCGGGGAACTGATCATACCAATAGCTGAAAATAATTATTGGAGGAAGTTGTAATAGCCACCTCAATGCTGTGTTTGAAAGAAACAGGAAGTCCAATGCTAGATATATCCCACCCTTTGCATTGTGTCTGAGGTCACACCACCTCTTCATCAGGTGCATGCAGGCTCCACATGTCAACTCATCTTCAGTCCTGCTGGTGTGGATTCAGTTTTAAATTTCCTTTTTCCTTTTTTGCCTCCTCAAGCACTTTTATTGGCTTTGTACTAAACAACATCCCTTCCTTATCAGCGAGTTTATAAGAGCTCTCCATTAACTCTAAACTGCATTTGCCATCTTTAACAATTGTCAATGAAAATGCAGGCTGCTTTCAATTTTAAACATTCTTGAGAGAATGATGGGACACAGCTCTGCAGGTCTGCACCATTCACTTCTCGTGGATTTTTCTTCCTAATAGCTGCCCGTTTTTTTACCAGCTCAGATCTCTGAAATGCCCCACAAAATGCTAATAGATTTTTGTGAAATCCTTCACCTTTGCTCATTTTTGGGAATTGGGACTTCTTTTTCGTTGCATACACTACAAGATGATGAACGGAGTGCTTAAAGTTTTCAACCACTCACCCCCATTCAAGAGATCTGGGTAAAATATATCGTTTCCTTGGGGAGCAGGGTCAAGACTGATTTGCATACAGCTGGGTCCAAACTTGGGTGGCATGGTGAGCAAGGAAACAATGGGTTAAACCCAGATCTGCGACTGGGGGTGAATGTTTGACAATGTTCAGCATTCCGTCCATATCTTTTTGTGTTGCTTTAAGTCGCCCTTAGTGGGAAAGGTATGCCCAGACGTGGGCCCCTTACTCGCTATGCCCCTGGATTCAAGCTAGCCAGGCTGATGAGGGATGATACCCCGAAACTGGTCCCATGATGCTTGTTTTCCGGTCCAGGGAGGACCTGGCCTGGCAGTACGGGCTGGACTGTTCCCATGGAGAGCAGTGTCATGGCTGATTTGCATATGGCTGGGTCTTTACTGGGGTGGCATGGTGAGCAAAAAGCTATGAATTTAACACAACTCTGTGACTGGGGGTGAATGTTTGACAATGTTCTGCATTTCATCCATCATCTTTTTGTGTTGCTTATTTTTCGTCCTTTCAGACAGATTGGCCAAGGGACACTGTTGTGGCGGTAGGGCTCTACCGTCCCCCACAGGCTGATCCCATATATACCCCAGTACATGACTACAGCATGGAATTTTCTCAGGATGTACACGACTAACCAGTATGTACCTTGCATGTTTTTAATCATATTCACAGGTTGGCCAGTTACCTTTCACACTGTGTCACACATGATGGTTCATTGCAATTACCCTTACCACATTAGTGTGATGAGTCACAGGCTCCTCCCCATTGTGATCCAGTGTTTTCTTACCCTTGCTGTTTATCTCTTTGTTCCCGCCAGGTTTTTGCCAGAAGGAAGCCATTATTTTTACTCACACCTCCCTTGTTCTCTGGATTACACACAAATCCATATCACAGGGACGGTACTTCGTAGGACACCCTCTTGACCGTCCCCCCTACTTTAGAGTAGATGAGGATTCCCCCCCCCCCCCCCCGGTCCTGATGAAATGCCGCTCATCCTTTCGGAGAATCAAGGCATGAAACATGTCGACCTATTGACCACTTTCACTTATCACCCCACACTTTGAGCTGCAGCAGGTTTAATTTTCCTCTCCAGCCAAGACTCTCCTTGTCTGTTTTATTCATAGCATCAGTATCCAGCGAATAAAGTATCTTCGGACACTCATAGATATTTTTAGACTCACTTTCACTTTCACTCCCACTCTACTCACTACATATCCGCTCCAACACCCCATCTTCTAGGGCCTGTCGGCAAACAACATAGAAGGCCTCCAGCAAAGAGCCCCCCTGCGGGGCCCGTTGGACATTGCACCACCGGCCCAGCGAGGAGCTGCCCTATGATGAATCATGACACCTCTTGGGGTGTGTGAGGGCCCTTGCTCCTTATTGGAGCTATCCCCGTCTTACGTTACTTCTCTTACCTGGAATTTCTGTACCCTTTGACCTTCCAGACCCCCTCCATAGGAACTGCTTAACTCTTGTTGAGCTTATTTTTCCTCATCAGATTTTTACCTACAGCAAGACAGAGAAAGGCAGAAAGATAGAAGACAAAATGCGCAGGGAGAAAGTAGTGATAAAAAAACCTGCAAGAGTGAAAAGGAGAGACAGGAAGTGTAGGGTATAGGAAGAAAAAACAAGAAGCGGAATTAATACTAGACAGGCCTGGTATTCAACAACTTTGGCTTTCGTCAGACCTGGTGGCGGACTCAAAAGAAAATCTTTGGGTCCCAAACATCCAAGAATTAAGTTTTTTTTTTTTCTTCGAATGTAACTTTGCCATCTCCAATATAATTTTCACAGAAAAGATATTGTTCCCTAAAGGGAAAACTCTCAAAATAGCAAAAAGAAATTAAAATGCTTGAGAAAAACACATTTCAATATAACAAGTCTAACAGATTGATCAATCGAAGTAAAAAAACAGTCACTTACCACAATAATTGGTGCTCAAAGTCTAGAAATCACAAACATTAAGCGCAGTTGAGATCATCCGAATAGATAGCTGGCAATCCCCGACTTGACTTTTGGCTGTCAGCCACACCTGCGTTCTGCTTCAAAGACATGTTGGTGGGTTTGAGTGTGGATTGAGGCAGATAAGGCCAAGCAAACACGCCTGGCTCCTTCACAGAATTCAAGCTTTGAAAGGAAATCGAAACTGACGATTTGCTTAGCCAGAAGCAGACGAGGGAATTTTCTATGAAGAATATCTTGCACACATACTGCCATTTTATACATTTATGTTAAATTATTTGATGTTCCTAAATAATCTTCTAGGTTATGAAAGTGTACAAATAAAGAATTTCAGAAATGGTTAGGCAGTAGATGCAACCCGCCCGCAGTCTGCAGTTAGGAGCACCTACTAGTGAGAACTTAAGTATTAATACTGTGGGCCCTCTGCTATAATTGTCATGTAAAGTGAGGTGTCAAAAACAAATATATCCCTGACATGATCTGGAAAGCTGTACAAACGCAGGCTGTGCAGCTTACGCATTTTACATCCTTCTGACCACTCATGAGAATGTTTTGCAGATTGTAATTGTATTTATATCAGTGCTTAATTTGTAAAAAATTAAGTGACAGGGCCCTTCTCGGCAGACCACTGCAGCCTGCACCACCCATACCCTGCCAGCACTGCCAATGACAGTACCAACATAACACCTAACCATTGCACTCCTACAAGTGTGACAATTCAGACTATTACATGTCACACAAAACTATAATAATGGCATGAGAGGCTGGTATTATTTATTTTCAATGTATACTGACTTAATAAACACGGTTGTTGTGCTCATCTCAAAATTAAAAGGCAGCGCCAACATGTGGTGGACTGTTACTAGTGCCGGTGCTAACAATTAAGTGCCGGTGCCGAGCACCGGAACCTACCAGCACAAATAAAGCACTGATTTATATAGCGCTTACTACCCCTGATGAGGCGTCAAAGCGCTTTTTGGCGAGTAACACGCTACTCCAGAACCCAAAAATGATTAGTGGTGAATTAGTATTGGAGAATATGAGTTAATTTGTGCGGGGGACATGTGAGTCTGTTAGTTGGATTGAAAAGGATAATAGAGGGATAGAAGAGGGAAGAGTCTAGAAAGTGTTTATTGAGAGATCATAGGAGTAGGAGGAGATTTGGAATGAGTAAAGGAGAGATGGAGGAGGGAAGAGTCTCTAGAAATAGATCAGGGAGCTCATAGTAGCAAAATGAATTTTCGGATGAGTCTAAGAAGGGATACTTGAGGTCAGCGGTCGAAATGCATTAAAAAAAAGTATGGAAACTGCCATGCTGCGTTCAAGGGGGCGGGTGATTAAGCGTGTGGGCGTGGCTAAAAAACAAGATATTCTGTAACTTTTTTTGATTTTTCACCTTCCGGAAACTACATATAAAATAGCGCACAGCTTAAATAAAAATTAAATACAAGTTATGTTAATCAGTGGGAAATGCATTATTGTGCATTATGAAACCTCTATTAGTTAATGCACTGCACCAGAGAGCCACAGCATTGAATCCTGATTGGTGCAGTGGAGAATAGTGACTACTGTATGTTTATCGCTACAAGGTCTCAGTCTGTGACAGGAAGACTGTGAACATGTGAGTCATTATTTTAAACTTGCATTGCACATTGTGAAAGATAGGCTGCTATAGAATGCACAAAAATGTTTAAGATAAAAAGTGTTTTCAAAATATAGATTTTATTTGGCAACTGTATGTAGTGCAGTTTTTTTTTTTTAAAACTGTCTTTTAAAAGTACACGCTTCACATCTTAGCTGGTAGCTCCCTTACAATACCTCTCAAAAAGAATAAATGTGTGTCATCAGGAAGCTTCAAGTGATTACATTAATTAAATCCAATACAGGCTTCTAGGCACCCTTTACATTTGAAAATTGACCCGTTGTGCACATTTACGTTTCTTTCAGGCAAGCAGGCACCCTGGCAAGAAGGTTTGTATAGCTGTCTGCTCCTTCCTCGGTTTCACAGCACAGGAGACTCCCTGCCTTATACTTCACCTGAAGCATTTCAGCTGTTGGAACTAATCGTCCCGGAACGGTTGTCTTCTGACAAAGTCTTCTGACAAAAAGTAGGGGAAATGTTTTCCAAAATTAAAAAAGTTTGGACACGTTGTGCCCTTCAGATCCCCCCACTTCGACCACTGCTTGAGGAGAGAATTTAGAAAGGGTTGTTTGGGAGATCATAGTAGTAAAATGAGGTTTGGGGTGATCCAAGGAGGGATAGAGGAGGGAAGAGTCTAGAAAGAGTTAATTTGGAGATCATAGTAGTAGAATGAGGTTTGGGATGAGTCAGAGAGTGGAGGTAGAGTATATATTGATAGAGATATAGGGTGAAACATAGGGTACTGCACTGGAGAGAGTCAAAATAGTTTTTATTTATTATTTTGTTTTATTTTACAGTAGGAGTAAAATAATAAATATATAGATACATAAGTACATGGAGGGTATACATGTATAAGAAAGGTAATATATCAAGATACAAGTTATATTTAATAAACTCAGACTTTCAAAAGTTGCTGTACTTTAAGCTAATTTGTTGGTGTATTTTTTATTAAATACTATTTCAATATTTTAATAGTGAAGCAATTGTAGATAGTTATGATAATATTTGCATGTTGTGATAGATAAATAAATGTAGAACCATAAGCATCTAATCAAATAACTTATATGAAAACTATGCAGTGACTTATATACGTTAAGCATAGAATAATATATGTATTTTAACCATAAGTAATATGCACATTTTCAGCAGACCTAAAGAATATCTATATATTAAAAACATACCTATTACACATTTTATTTTATTTTTATTTATTTATTTTATTTATTGAGTTTTATATAGCGCTGGCTAGACCCGGAGGTATCAGAGCGCTTTACATGAGGAAGAAACATTGTTTCAGAACATGGTTACAAAGTTACATCAGTTACTGGAGCTTAGTTGCAGGAATTACATGAGTACAAAAGCATAGCATAAACATGAGGAAAAAATAGGCAAGGGGAGAGAAGAATAGGGGAGAGAGGGAAGGAATAGGGGAGGAAGAGGAGAATAATGGGGGGAAGAGGAGGGGGAGGGTATAGGAGGCACAACGGGGAGACGAGGAAAAACAGTGTCTGACGTCCGGCTGGGTAGGTGACGGCCGAGGGGTGAACCAGAGCCAAAATCCTCTAAAGAAATACAGATATCTAGATACATACATACAATCAAAATAAATGTTTATATGCACAGGGATATGCTGAACATTTGTGTTTGAGTATCGTGGTTATGTAGGGAAGAGTCAACTCTTGAGTAGTCTTCTGCAGATAAGACAGCTATCCGTGTTTTTTTTTGTATTTTGGGATTTTGAGGTGAGGTGCCAATCTGGAGTGGAGGTTCCTTTGTTCAATGTATTTGGTGATTTTATTCCTGATGAAGAGCTATCCTGTTCCTTATATTGCTTTGTGGGTGATGCAAAGCAGCTTAAATGTGGATCTTCTGGCAACAAGGCCATCAAGGCAAGGGAGATGTGGGCTTGTGGCTTTAAATGCAGGAGTAGTCTGGTTGCAGAGTTCTGAATCCATTGTAGTCTTTTCATAGTTGATAAAGATGAAACGTGCTAGAGGCCATTGGCGTATTTAAGTTTAGACACTACAAGAGATATAGTAGCTTTGACCTTGTGTGGGAATCCCAGGTGGGGGAAGATGTGTCGCAGAGTTTTCGTAGTAATGAAGCTTGATCTTGCTAATTTGCCCACTTGGGCATTCATTGATAGCTTGGAGTCCATGGTAATTCCAAGATTTCCTACTTCCTTGGATACTTTAGGAGGTGGTCCCAGATCGGCAGGCCAGCCGCTGAGGGGGTCATAATTTTTCCAAACGCCACATGTGAGTATTTCAGTTTTGGATGCATTCAATTTGAGATTACTCCATGTCATCCACTGATCAATGGCTCTGAGACAATTCAAGATTTGTGAGTTTCCAATGTCTTTGGGGCTTTCCAGTTTAAGGAGTATTTGTGTGTCATCTGCATAATTATAGCATGTGAGCTGGAATTCATTGATCATTGCCGGTAATGACTTCATGTAGATGTTGAAAAGCATGGGCGAGAGGATAGAGCCTTGAGGGACTCCTGCTTTTGTGAAATACGGTGCGGATGAGAAAGGGGGAGAATGGATGACATTTGTTCTGTTTTGAAGGTAGGGTGTGATCCAGTCGAGAGCAGTCCCCTCTATGCCGGCTTTGTAGAGTCTTTGTATTAGAGTATCATGGTCAACTGTGTCAAAGAGCAACCCTGTTCCAGTCTAATGTGTTTTTAAAGTCATCCCAGATGGCGATGAGGACAGATTCTGTGCCTGTTCCTGAAAGGAATCCTGTTTGGAAGTCAGAATGTATAGAGTTATCTTCAATGAATTGTGACATCTGGGTGAATGCTGCTTATTCAATCAGTTTGCTCTGGAAAGGTCCATTTGTAATTGGTCTGTAGTTGTTGGGGTCAAGTAGGCCCAGGATAGTGTTCTTTAATAATTGGTATATGTGTGTCTTTTTTAGGTCTTCTGGAAAAATTCCTGTAATTAAAGAATTATCGATGATAATTCTTCTTACTGATGTGGCAGCAGAGGTAGTTAAAATAATGTTCTTGAAGATTTGTGGTGGACAAGGGTCAGAAGAGCTGTTGGTTAGCCTGCTTGCTTTGACCAGATCCATGAATTCACTTTGTGATAGTTGTTTGAAGGGATTCAGAAGCTGAGTTAGCCTTCTCTTGGAGGGGAGTTTTGGAAATGGGTTGGTGCTGGTGGCTTTTTTTGTTTTAAATAGGAGTACAACGTGTCTGCTTTGATTGTGTAATGATTTGAGTTTTTCCATGAATTCTTGAATAATGGGATGAGTTCCTTCTGTGCAGATATGCTTCACAGGTAGTTTTCCGGATATTAATCAATAACAAAATAGACATGCTTGGGCTCACCTCTGACTCAATGGTTTGCTTTACAGGCTGTGCTGTACAGTAGATCCCATTTCAAAATGTGTCACTTCACTAATCCTGTAACTGAAGTCCACAGTGCATCTTGGGCTGTGCACATGGACCCTCCAGCCCTTAACAAGGAATTCTGATGATAGAACAGCGATGGACCACTCTTAGACGTCATCTATCTCGTCTGATGTCTTACAAATGCATCAAAAAGACTCAATTAATTACAAATGCCACAAATTGTCTCTGAATGATATCCGGTACATTAGATGCAGTGTCCATCATCAGCGCTCTAAGCTCCTCAGGATTTCTTCTGGGTAACTGTGCTAGTCAACATGCACTAGTACCATGGGCACAATGACCAGCCATTCCTTGCTCTCCATGTCATATTTATTTATTTATTTTGCATTTTTCTGTGGTAAGAAACAAAACCAGTGAGAGAGGTCTTGCATTTGAATGGAACAGTAGTCAGGAGAGTACTGTAGGAATCTTCTACTATTCCCTACATTCGGCATCTTTGGATATCTTCTGTGTGATTTCCTCAGTTAAACAACAGCTACACAAGCTAATTAGGCACATTCAAGACACAAAATTGTTGTGAGTGAATATTTCTCCCAGCAGCACAAACCTGTCCAACATCAGCGGCAGCTATTCATGGATCTTCACTCTTGCCCCTTGCTCCATAACTGAACTATTTCTGGCACTTGTTTTTTTAACTCCTGAGAGCTCTCAAGATATTTAAGGATGCTTCGTAGGTATGAGCTTTTGAGTCATCAGTGCCTGCTTGAAACATGGTTCAAGCCCAAAAAATCCAACAAGAGACATTTTCTCCTATGATCAACTTTCTCGTGGAATCTCATGTGACTTTGACTAGGAGTGGGCGAAGAATTCCGCTCCGCCCACAGAGTTCACGGAGTTTTGCCCACTACACGCTCCGTACGGAGTTCCGCAAAACTCCACGGAGTGATGCGGAGTGGAGTTTTTTCTCTCGAGCGGCTGACCAATGTTACGTTGGCGAGCGCTCTTGAGAACAAATCGTACACTAGACCTCCTCCCGGCAAGATTTTTCAACATGGGCGATCACGGCAGGTCACGACCGCTCGCGTTGAGAAATCTGTTGCTCACATTGAGGAAGGTACCTGCTCGAGAAAAATGTCTACTTGAGCGGCAGAAAGCAGCAGCGCCCTCTAGCGTGATGTGTAGTGCCTTTGGCACTGATTTTATAGTGCGGGAGAAACTCCTGGTGCTAAAAATCAGTGCGAACAGTGCGACTTAGCAGACTCCTCCACTAGAGGAACCCCACAGAGCGCAGCTGAGTTTTTGCAGCACTTTGCAGAGTTCCAGTGAGTAGAACCCCGTGAACTCCGCCCAGGCCTAACTTTGACTAGTCCGACTAGACCCCCGTTTGTGTGAGATATGACTAACTTTGACTAGGACATATACTCTCATGTTCGATTTATATAATATACAGACAATTGAATTTTTCAAAATTTCATTTCATAAGTTGATCCTAATTAAAGGTTAACAACTTTTTCTAATTCAATCCTGTTCAGCTTACTTGAAAAAAGCAAAGACATAATAATGATCATGTGAGCTGCCAGTGGGGAATCATAGGCAGAATGCCCCCTGTTCTGGCGAATCTAAATAAATCCTATCCAAGTGCCATGCACATATGAACATATTAGGATGTTTGACCACAATGCATAAGACCAGGTCAGAGCAACATGGGTTTCTCACCCTATCGTTGTAGTTGTAATATATAAAATGTGCCCTAAACAACATTTATTCAGAGCAAATTGTTGTAACTTTCCCTTTAACTCTGATGTAATGTACAGAGTTCTAGGTGCATTATGCAGAACACTGTGGGTGTCCTGGGCAACCACTGAGTCAGTTGGATTGTGGCTGAGTCACACAGTGGCTGTGTGACTTGTTGGTGGATGCTAATAAAGAGAGTTCTGTGTTCAACCTGAGTTGGGACATCTCTTAACCAAATCCTTTGTCTTTGTCATGGAACGTTCAGCTTTGAGCTATATAGAAATTCCTAGCTGAAGCATTCACCAGCATATCCACAGTCAGAAGGAAGTGCTTTGCACCTCAGTGGCCATGCTCTGCCACACTGCTTGAGGTACTGGTTGGTCATGAAAGGCATGATTTGAGAGTGGAGGCATAAAGCACTCAAGATGCCAGACACAGAAAATGTGTGCATAAAACAGGCTTCATGTAGTCCTGAACCCTTCTACAATCCCAACTCGAGCTAGCTTTATCATATTAAAGTCTTTGGTTGAAATCGACTGCTAGGAACTCTTTCAAAAGACCAGAATCTGAACATACATCTGTAAAACTGTCTGCTTAAGTTAGTGGCATATAGTAACGGCTTACGCACAAACGTAATCTAGTAACATGGTTTACTCCAGAAATCTCCATAAAGGGATGTACACAGCCATACGGTCTGCAATCCAGCTTCTACCGTCCCCACAATCTATGACCTCATATATATATTCGCATTTCCCCACATTCTGCACGCAATCTCCATACAGGGATGCACACAGTCATATGGTCTGCGACCCAGCTTCTACTTTACCCACATTCTATGACCTCATGTTTAAATATTGGCATATCCCCACATTCTACGTGTTCCCCTGATTCTATTGAAGTAGACACACTACTACTACAATAATTCTAAACCATTACTAGACATCCCTTTTCCTAAAATAAAAAATAATCATGAACAAACCTACAAAGCCCAACTATGCAAAAACCCAACAATTCCCCCTCTTAAATTAAATAAACAAAGCAAATGTATTCACATACATAGTTCTCTAAACTATTTGTTTTCCTCATAACCCTTCCAAACATACTGTTTCTTTTTCCACACTCTACATTCTCTTCACCAACAACTGATTGACCCATTCCACTACCTTCACTCCTTCCTTGCACATCTACTTCACCCATCTCTTGTGCAGTCTCCACTTCCAGTCCACACTTATCTCCATTCTGCTCATCACTCTGTGACACCTCCAACCACCAGTATCTTTTACACCCGTAACCATCCATGTCCCTACCACTGTTACTCTCTTAACACCTGTCTTGTTTGGCATGGGCAAGGCGACTCATGTGACAAATACTCCCATCGTCCAGTTCCACAGTATTCTTCATGACTCTTACCACCTGTTTGGGATTGCTAGACCTGCTCTCTCCTTTAGCTACTTTATTAGCTAACTTCACCCTAACCCACTGACCTTTGTCCAAACACACCTCCTTAGTACCATGTTTGATATCAAAATACGGTTTGTTCCTGCCTTGCGATGTCAGGATTCGTCTTCTCACATCTTCAGCATTCCACTCCAATTTCTTATTCCTCATCTGACCAGAATTAACTTTGGAATGTGGTAAGTGGCCTCTCATCAATCCAATGAAGTCTCACTGACTGTCCCATGTGGTGTCAATCTATACACCATACCATTCTCTTTAGTTCATGGTCCCAGTTTTTTTCCCCTTTGCTCATCAACTGTATTATACCTTTCACAACTCTATTCACCCTTTCCATAACAGCATTTCCTCTAGGATGATATAATGCAGTACATTTCTGTGCTATACCTGCAAGTTGTGCAAATGATTTCATCTCCTCCGACTTGAATTGCACACCGTTGTCAGTTAAAATCACAGCCGGAAACCCTTCTCTTAGAAAAACCTCTTCCAAAAATGTGATCACAGTAGAAGTGTCCACCTTGCTCTATTTCCAACTCCATCCATCTGGAGAACGTATCCACCAGCACTATAATGTACATGCATGTGTCATCAGACCACGTAACTGGCCCCAAAATATCCAGCGCAATTTGCTCCCAAGGCAACCTGGGACACCACAAAAATGACATCGGGGGATTTATGGTTTTCTGAGATTTATCTGCATTCTCACAATCAACACATGTCGTTACAAATCTCTCAATTTCTAAGTCCACCTTGGGTCACCAATATAAGATTTAATTGTTGCTTTTGTTGTGCGTAATGCCTGAATGACCTGCCCCATGACCAATTGAGATAGTTTTCCCACAAATCTTTGGTTTCCCATCCTCGCCGCCAAAACAATGTAGTAACGGCTCACACACAAATGTAATCCAGTATCATCGTTTATTCCAGGAATCTCCATAAAGGGAGGTACACAGCATTATGATCTGTGACCCAGCTCCTACCGTCCCCACATTCTATGACCTCATATATATATATATTGGCATATCCCCACATTCTACATGTGCCCTTCATTCTATTAAAGGAGACACACTACTACTACAATAATACTAACCCATTACTATATGACATTAAGAGGCACCTCACAATGACTGATGACACAGCTATTCTTCCATCAGTCGTTCAGTCATTCTGAAGTATTGCTTAAACCCTCTAGACTGCATTCTTCATACTCATGGACTCCCCTACTAGAGAGAACACCGCACTTCGGGTCATTTAGGGCAATGTTACCAGTTCTGTATTTATGTGTGGTAGCCTAATGCATTTTATGTGTTGTATTCTTGTTTTGCTTCCACTGAACTAATTAGAATAACACGCCTGAAATCAAATAATTGTAGTTGGAAAGTTCAGGAGTGGAGACAGTGTCCATAATGACATGGAGTTGGGTGATCACACTCTCTCCTCCGCCAAGTCATGTACACTGCACTGTCTAACATTCTTTCTTCCTGTACCTCAAACAAAGTCCACCTCCAAGGGTCTGACACAAAGCTTGACTCAAACTTTAAATCTATGTGACTGTTCCTTTTTTAACCTACTGGAAAGGCCTAAAATAAAAGGACACAGGAAACAAGATCTCTCTGACTGGAGGATCCCACCATCTTCAGTAGAGTGACATGCTTCCGACACTAGGTTTCATCATGAGTGCCCTTTTAATTCTGTTATGTAAGTTACTGGTCTCATGGGAGTTAGAAGTTCCAGTCCACAGTCCCAGACATTTCACCTCTGCTTGAGACACTGGGTGAAATATTAGAGAAAAATGAGGAACAGTTCAGAGAAACAGGACCTGAATTGGGGACTCACCATCAGGGTCCCAAAGCAATCGGCCAGTAACTCCTACCCCCATTCAGTGTTAGAGGTATCCCCAGTATGGGTAACTTGGGGGGACTTATCTGATTTATGGGGCACTTGTAATGAGGCCCTCCGACCCCATGTCTGAAGACCTCATACTCTATGTTTCTCACATGGTCTCTCGCAGTACTCAACAGCTCCCTCACATGTTGTGCCTTCGGACATATCTTTGTGAATTCACAAAGCGTGCTCGATTTTAACTCTCACATTCATCACAGCAGCTTGGCCAGGCATTCAAACTTAAAATTATTATCGACCAATATTTATCTCAGTCCTGTGTCCCAACATGGGGTTCACTAATTAGGAGATGTGGGAGAAATTTTTCTGACACTGTGTGCCGTATTTGCATCACAAAAATGAAGCAAATCGAGTGCAAAGGAGGCGTTCCATGGATGGTACACAGGAGTGACCACGCAACCACCCATGGGCTTTGACACAAAGCCCTATCTACTAAAACGTTACACAGAAATTCTTGCTGCAGGCGTAAGGTTTGAGAAAAAACAAAATCTCAAAACTTTTCCCAGTGGCGCAGCTAGCCCTCTGGCCACCTGTGGGTCCCTGCATATGCCGCACCGCAGCGGCCGCAGTGGGGGTGTGGGGGGTTGCTGGCGAGTGTTCTCCATTTGCCGCCCTGTGGCTACGCCACTGACTTTTCCAACTTTGCAAGTCCGCTGCACTCTGCAGCACACATGCACAGAGGGACAAGTTTTAAACTTTGTCAAAGCATATGCTTGACATACATCACGCACATCAGTGGCGTAGCTAGGCACTCTGACGCCCGTGGCGGTCCCTGCCTTTTGCCGCCGCCGCCGAGCGCCTAAGAGCGGGGGGGGGGGGTGCTGGCGATAAATTTACCTGCCGCCCCGAAATCTCGTGCTGCCCGGGGCGTACCGCCCCCTCCGCCCCCCCCTTGCTACGCCAGTGACGCACATACCCCTGCACCGTGGCGTAAAAGTGTGTGGATTGGCGCAAGAAGGCCAAAAGTGCACCAGCTTAATTGCTGCTCTAATTTGCACCAAAAGTTATTGAATTTGGCCCGCAGTCT
Organism: Calotriton arnoldi; assembly: GCA_963921515.1. Lineage (NCBI taxonomy): Eukaryota > Metazoa > Chordata > Amphibia > Caudata > Salamandridae > Calotriton > Calotriton arnoldi. Next base: position 140,698 of record CAWUFW010009734.1, on the reverse strand, counting down.
GTATCTTGAAAGTATCCTTAGAGCCTGAGCAAAGTGACATCATGAGACTTCACATCACAAATTCATTTCACCTAATGTAGACGTCCTGGGAAATAATGCCTGAACGAATGCACTCATCCACAAAAGAAATCGTGAACACAAGCTGATCTAAAACTGACAGAAAAATCAATTATTTCATGGTGCAGTAAAGGAGTATAACAAAGCTATTGATGCTTCTAGTTTTCTAAAGTATCTACGTGAACACTGAACTATGGGGCATATTATCAAGGGCTTTATCGCCGCTTTAGCGGCACTTTTTGCCGCTAAAGCGGCGATAATTTTATCGCCCTATTAGCAAGCTGTCGCTAACAGGCGTGAGCGACAGCTTTCAGGCGTTAGAGGCCGCGTTAACCATCGCCTTGCATGTCAGCGATAATTATCGCTAATGACATGCAAGGAAGGCGTTCCCTACTAAAAGCGACTGAAAACAGTCGCTAATCCCACTACCCCCTATTAGCAAGGCAGGCAAAGCGATATAATAATTCGCGCTAAGCGCGTTTATCGCTATATTTTATCTCCTGCTAGTGAGGATGACTTACATGTTTAAGGTATAGGAGGTGGATTCTAATGCTGAATCCACCTTAGCGATAATGCGAGAATATCGCTGCTTTTCCAGCGATATTCTCACATTTTACCGCTATCGCTGGAAATAATATCGCTATGGAGATAAACCTTACTAATAGGGTGTTATCTCAGCGATATTTTCCAGCGATAGGCGGCGTTAACCAAAGTCGCGCTAAGCGCGGTTAGCGATAAATATCGCTATTCCTTGCTAATATGCCCCTATGAGTTTTACATAAATCTGAATAATCATATTTTGAAAGAACTAAGCAGCATACAAAGCCGAAGCACATTTCCTCCGCCATTAATTGATGGCAAACTTCTAAATACCATCAAATGCTCCAATAGTATATTTATATGTGTCACTCGTGTACCCCTATTATTCATTACAAAGGGATTAGTCATTTGGGGCCATATGTAGGTAATTTTTATTTACCGATTCCTAAATACCGAATTTTACAGATTCGGTATTTAAGAATCGGTAAATAGTATGTAGGTAAACATTCGGTAAATTTTACCGATTCGGTAATATTCGTTATTACCTATTCGGTATTTACCGAATCGGTAATAAGGAATACCTTCCCATTCATTCCTATGGGCCTGGAGGCCCATAGGAATGAATGGGAAGCCATTCACTATTACCGATTCGGTAAATACCGAATCGGTAATAGGGGGAGCATATTCAAGGGTGGCAGGGTGTCAAATTGACACTTTGTTGCACCCCTGAATCGTGCATGTGTGCACATGTGGCGCACATACATGCCCTAAGGGCATGTATGTCTGCCACATGGCACTTTAAAAAAAGCACAAAATTGCTTTTTAAAAGGTATTCAGTATTTACCACCAACTTGTAGTTGGTGGTAAATAACGAATCCTGAAACCAAAAATGCACTCACTTGAGTGCTCCCTACATAGGATTTAAGGAATCGGTAATTTACCGATTCCTTTAAATAACGAATCGGTAAATTACCGATTCCTTAAATCCGGCCTCCTACATCTCAATTGCCTAAATACCGGTCGGTAACGGGAGATTTACCGAATTTCGGCCGTTACCGACCGGTATTTAGCTACCTACATATGGCCCTTGGTTTGACCCTCAAGTTCTCTAAAGGCACTGAAAGGTAACCATGGCGCTTCCAGAGTGATGCACTGGAAGGGAACATTGCCACTTGTATAGTAATGAATTAGAAGGCAACAAGAGTGCTTTTAGAGTGATGCTTTGGAAGAGAACAATGGCACATTTAGAGTGATGCATTCAGAGGGAATGAGGGCATTCCAGAGTCATGTATTATAAGGGAATGGTGGTTTTGCATTAGCTTTGAAATGGGGTCACAGAGAATTATTTGGGCTTATCTTTAGATTTCTGCTGTCAATTCCTGCTGCCATACCCTGGGAAGGTGATAACTTTGGGCTATATGTACTATTTACTGGTATCAAAATACTGGTCTCAATTTGTGACCAGTATTTTTGCGATCCCTACAGAATTTTAAGAACCAATCTGTGTATTTATAGGTCAGTTCTTAAAATTACGAAGTGTAGTGGGTCAGAATCTGACCTACCTCATGTATATTAATGAGGTATTTCAAAGATTCCAACTCATTATGATTTGAGGCAATCACAGGCATGGTGGCCTGCTGGGGACAGCAGACCACTCTGTCTGTGATTCCTTTTTAATAAAGCAAACTTTTTTTTTAATGCAGCCTATTTTTCTTAAAAGTAACAAAATTGAGTTTAAAAGAAAAAGTATTCTTTGAAAAAAAATAGTTTAAGAGGTGGCAGTGGTCTCCTGGGCAACTGCCTCTTCTTAAACAAGCATATTTTTTTTACATTCACATAAGGGAAGGGATCCTTTGAGGAGTCCGGAAAAAAATCAATGTTTCGCGACTCGATTTCAGTATTAAAACACTGATGTATTAAAAAGTGAGACAGAATTTGGAAGGGACACCTAAAACATGCCCCTTCCAAACCGAATCGGCATCCAATCAGAATCCCATTTAAGGGCAAGAAAAACTTTTCCAACTCCTAAAATGGGATCAGTAATGGTGCTTGTTGCTGTTGACGTAGGCAGATGCAGAGAGCAGTCATTGCTAACTGTGCAGCCTGTAAAAGTGAAGTATTTTGGTATTTTATGTAGTGGCCTAATACTGAGTATGCCTAATACTGGGTATACCTTTGATGTTACAGATGATGAAAGAAGTAGTATGTTGGCGGAGACCCAAATGATTAGCCTGGGTTTCTCCATTGCTGTTGAGTCATTCTTTCAGATATTATTGAATTGTATGAGGTTGCATTCTGCTTGAATACAGAGCAGATGGGTATTTCCTGCTCAGGGACTTGCTACAGTGAATTGCCACTACCCCACCTTCAATCTTGCATCGCAGGGTTTCTTTTTGATGTTGGGGTGTAGGCCTGGGGTTGAATATTGAGACTTAGGGGCATATTTACAAGACAATGGAGCAGCATGTTGACCCAAGCAATTTTGCTGCGCCGAGCTGCATCATTGTCTAAGTGCAGGAATGCACCATATTGACAAGAATATGGCGCATTCCTGTACTCACCCCTGTGCCAGCGCACAAACAGCAGCCATGCGCCAAGGGGGCCTAAGTTGCAAGGATGATTGTTGTTGTGAAGGAAGGGAAACCTTCCTGCACAAAAACAATCATTAATGGCGTTTTGCTCCTTCTATGTGTGCTGCAGAATGCAGCACACATAGAAAGAGCAAAAAACGAGGAGAAATAAAAGTATTTCTCCTTCTTGCGCCCCAACTTATGCATCCCTGGGGAGGCGTACATTTTTGGCCCTGCTTCAGATTTAAAATACCTTGTAAATCTGGGACCGTGTCAAAAAGCCATGGGTGTTGCTGGGAATGCCCATAGCAACACCCATTGCATACCCCTTTAAAGCATAAAACGGTGTCAAAGGGAACGATATTTACCAAGCCGCGTTAAGCCAAGCAAAGTGGCTTAGCACTGCCTTGTAAATATGGAGCAGGACACAGCGCCACGGGACCGTCGCAAAAAGTGATGCTCCAGTGACTCAGGGGCCTTGTAATTGAGGCCCCTTTGTTATATATCTTGCTGTAGTTTTTCTAATGAGTGACCATTCGTGATCCAAAATACGGTCTGCAGGAAATTACCATATTTTGTGTGATGTATCTCCAAATTGTTGCCTTGACTGTTCTTGCTGGCCGTAGACCTCTATGCACTTTAGCCCTGCTAACCAGAGGTAAAGTGCATGTGCTCCCCCTTTCAACATGATGAAATTGGCACAGCCCTAACAGGCATATTTCACTTACCTGTAAGGCCCTAGCATATGGTATTAGATGTACACAGGGCCTGCACATCAAATGTCACTAGAGAACTGCAGTCCCCATTGCACCACCCACTGCAGTGCCAGTGCAAACATGACTGCAGCCCACCATTTGTAGCCTGGTTGTTGCAGTTTTAGACTGCAAATTCAACCTGTAAAAATACACCCCTTTAACTGGTCAAAACCTTTCCTTTTAAATATTTATAAGTCACCTCTATGTAGGCTTTATTGCCCACAAGGTATGGTGTATGGTATTTAAAAGTAGCACATGTAAAAATGTAAGGTTTAACATGTCCTTACAGTTAAAAAGCTCCGAAAGCTATTTTCACTCTAGCAAGGGTTGTGATTCCATAGGAAAATAGTGGATTACATTATTAAATTTAATAATGCTAATTTTAGTTAGCGTTATGAAACAGCTAGAAATATCATTCAACTACTTGTTAGATAGTATTTCAAAATTCAACTTAATGGTAAAATCCAATTTTTAGTTACTATTAAGGAAAAGGAACTTTTAGGAAGTCACCTTTTCCCTCCCTAAAGTCTCTGGCGCTCCATTTGCATGAGTTCCAGCTCCCCGGTGGCAGCTGAATAGACCCCTTGATGAGGTGTGAAAACTGATTCCTGAGCAAGACAAGCAAGGCAGGCTCACCATCCGGGCTGTGCCCAGGAACTTGAATAACTTCAAAGAGGCCTACCCTGCTAACGTTTGTTAGTTGACACTTTGGCATGGCCATTCTTTAGTCCCCTAGTGAGGCAGACACCAATCCAAGTAGGAGAGAAGCTGCCTCCAGAACTGTTTGAGAGTTACCATAGAGGAGGCATAGCTCATTTCCCTGGCCATACCTCCAGGGTGGGAATATAGGCTCTGTTCAAGAGGAGAAGGGTGTCACCATTTTGGATTTGGGCAGAGAGTGGCTCTGTGGGATTGTTTGCCGTACGGCACACACGCAGTGCTGTAAAAGTGGGTTGGGTTGCACCTGGGAACATTTATCATGTTGGTTAGGAAAGGGCTGGTAGTCACCCATACCCACATGTTGGTGCCAGGCATAAATGCAGCACCAGCAGTACCCTTCTCAGAACACTACTGGACCTGGGGATGATCGGAAAAGGAATAAACCTGCTGTCTGAGATCTGAGAAGAGTCTAGAAGACTGGATCTGCTCTCCCCCTTGTACCCAGGACAAAGAAGTGGACTTCAAGGGTCAGAAGGCTGGCCTTCTGTTAAATCTATAGGGGTACAACAAGCTGCAAGTGGCCTTTCTGCAACTTCCTAGCTGACCAGTTCTAACTGGATATGTGCTGGACACCGCTAGTGACTTCTGCTGGAGTGAGCCTTGAAGCCCAAGTGCAGTTCTTAAGGTCCTAGAACCCTGGGCTGTGTCAAGGTGTACTCCTCTTAACAATTCCTGAAAAACTGGGATTTAGATACTTTTTGGTGCCAAAGACCTATGAAGGATCTGGACTGACCTGTCAATCCAGTCCGATGATGGTGCATTGCCTTTGTGATCAAGATTCAGGTTGCTCCATCTCAGAGCCTTCCTGAAGAAGCAAATCCAATTCAGCAAGAGCTCGCAGAGAAGGCCTTGCCTCACTGAAAGAATACAAGCTCCAAAGAAGTAACAAAGAGCCTGATTTAGAGCTCAGCGGACTGGTTACTCCATTATAAACATGACAAATATCAGGTCTGCTCTATTACAAGTCCATTATATCCAATGACACTTGTAATATGGCGGAAGGGATAACCCTTCCGCTGAACTCTAAATCAGGCATTAAGTTTGAACATAGGAATTTTCACTGGGAAAAGCGGCAAAAGTACCCAGCCGGCTGGGGACATTTTCTGTGTGCAAAATTCAAATTTTTCCCGTTCTGAGCTTTTCTGACATAAGTAAACATCTTTACTGAGACCTTATCCAGCGACTTTCTGATGCCGTAGAGCACTCCTCTGCCACAGCCTACTGCCTTGCCCCACTAAGGATTTTTGACTTCCATTTCAGAGACCAAGTATGAAGGTAAAACTTCCAACCAGGTCGAACCTGGTTTCTGTATCTGACCCGTGCTCCATTGCAGCCAGCCTTAACTTGCATATAGGAACCGGCCAAGAGCAACCAGATAACTGTGGTTGTCACTTAACGCTTTTTGCCACTGTTTTTAACCTTAAACTTTAATAATTGAATTCTGCAGTTCCACTTTTGGGGAATTTGTCATTTTGTTACCATTTTATTTATGATCATATTCTCTATTTTTTCCAAATTGGTTTAGGATTTTTCTTTTTTTGGGACAAAGTGTCCCCTACCCTGCATCACCGAACAGCATACCTATGATCCAGACTTTTTTTGATTTTGGTCATGCCACACACTAATCCTGTGCATGTGCATTCACCTAGGCCCAGTCTGATGACAATGCTAAGTTATAGACCTAGTCCTACACCAGGAGGGGCACACCAAGTGCACCCTCATTGTGACCAAGGAGTAGTGTCTCTGTCACGGGTTTTGATACGTGGAGCGTAGTTGTGGCAGCATACAGTGTTAATGAATTATAATACCAGACATTTTACCTGTGAGATGTGAATGTATGAAAACAGTCCCATTCTTCCAACGTTCCACTGCTCACGATGATCTCAGAATCCTAAACATGACATGCAGTGTGTTGTTCATAATCATGTATTCTAGAAGGAGTAGTGTGCAATGCAGGAGTGTTGCAGGCCTGCACTCCATTTTTGAAGCCCACAGACTGAACCAGAGTACAAGATGGGGGCCGGAATTGCTTTTCTCCAAACAGCATATGTTTATTGGTGGCATCTCCTAGATGGGAAGGGGAGCACTTGATACTATGAGGAGGAGACAGGCTTTCCTTAGAAGTGCCTTATCCCTTCGAGAAACATGGGGCTGGAAATTACTCTATTTGCAGCTACCATTTGGTGGATTACTGGGGGTATGTCTAGTGTGTGACCACAACACTGCCAAGTGTGTCATTGTGTCAGGGACAGTCCTGAAGTAAGTGGAATGTGTGACTGCAACACTACTAGGTACATTGCTGGATCTAGACCAGTCTTTAAGACGAAATGACTATAGAGTTACCCTTAGGGGTGCCTTATGAGGATTCAAGGTCGTTGCCTTGAGGCACTGTGTGCTGAAGATAGTGGCTGGTGCCGCTGCACCAAAGAACTCAATCTGCAGGCAAGTGGCCAATGCACCCAAGACAAATCATCAAAGACTCACCGGAAGGCTGGTGCAAGCCGGGATCTGAGGTCGCCATCCGGAGGAGGGCCACGGTCAGAAGCTGCGGCTCTTGTTGAGGCCCTGCACACAATGCAATGTATGGCTGGGTGCCTTGCTGCTGAAGGGGACTGCTGCGTGCTGCTAGGAAGCTCCTGTCTTCCGTTGATGAAATCGTGCTGTTGCTGGAAGAGTAAGCGCGGCCTGGCACCTCTCATGGACTGCTGTGTACCACTTCAGGCTCTGGTCGCTGCTGGTGAAGATCCCGCTGCCACTGAAAGGCCGAAAATGGGTCTGCAATGCAACAACGGATGGGTGAGACACTGAGAGGGCCTAGGACAGCCCAGAGCTGCAGAGTCAGGGTAGGGCCGGCCCCATGACAGCAGATGTAAAAGGCCTCAACCCCTATGGTTGATGTTAGAACTGGGGGTCTCTAGTTGGCAGAGGTAGGTACCTTTGTCCAAATCGGGACCCTTGCTTCTAGTCAGGGTAAGGGGGTACACTCCTGAAATAACCCCTGCTCACCCCCTTGGTAGCTTGGCACGAGCAGACAGGCTTAGTTCAGAGGCAGAGTGTAAAGCATTTGTGAACACATACAGTAATCCAGTGACAACACTACAAATGGACACCACACAGGTTGTTTTATAAAAATAAGTATCTTTTATATAGATTTACCACAAGACCATAAACGACAAAAATAATCCACAATACTGTACTTTAAAGATGGTAGAATTAGCTTGAGTCTTTTAAAATGGAAATGCGACACTTTGAGTTCAATGTACCTTAAGATGTGTAACGCAGGGCAACGAAAAGTGTTGCAGGGAAGGTGATGCGGTAGTCCCTTACACGCAAGGACGGTGATGTGTTGAAGATCTGGTGCAAAGAAACAAAGTGGCGTCTTCTTGATGTTGCGACAATGAAGGGGTGATGCGTGCACGCCCGATGGCCGTGCAGCGATTTCGATGAGTCTTTGGAGCCGCGACAGGCCCTGCGACATGCTTCCCTGGCGATGCGACGGCGTCTGATGCGAGGTCGACGATCTTCTCCTGGGATGCGGGGCGCCTCGTGTTGCGATGCGTCGGCGTCTGATGCGAGGTCGATGCTCTGCCCCGGGGATTCGACGGCGTCTGATGCGACGGCGACACTTTTCTCCGGTGCTGCGAGGAGCTTCGAAGGATGCGAGGGTGTCAGCGGCGCGCTTCTTCGGGGATGCGCCGGCGTCTGAAGCGACGTCGACACTCTTCTCCGGCGATGCGAGAATCAGCGGCAGCGGCGACACGCTTCTTCGTCTTGAGTCGGGCTTCCAGCTCCCAGAGACACGCAAGTGTGTCAGAAGGTCCAAATTCCCAGCAAGGGAATACAGGGGGAGCTGGTGGGTGAAGTCTGTTGTCCCTGAGACTTCAACAGGAGGCAAGCTCTGAAATCAAGCCCTTGGAGATCCTTCACAAGTTGATGAAAGTACACACAAAGTTCCCTTCTCCTTTCTTTGGCAGTCAGGCAACCACTGCAGGCAGATCCCTCTAGCTTAGGGATAGTCTTCTCCTCAGTTTCTTCTTGGTTCCGCTCCTCAGCAAAGGTTTCTTCTTGTTTCCCAAAAGTGATCTAATTTCCTAGGGGTCTGGGTCCCCTTTTTATACACCTTTTCTCTTTGTTCTCTGAAGGCAGAGAGGCCTTTGCCTAGTCCAAAACCAGTTCTGGTCAGTCCTGGAGCACTTTGTTTACAGGACTCCTTCTTTCCTTTCAGAATGTGGGGCAGAGTGCTCAGCCGCCCGGCAGGAGGTGGAGCCAGCATTGTGGAAGGCAGGCACAGCCCTATTCAGACCCAGGTGCAACTCCTCCCTCCACTCTGGAGGCAGATCTCTCTATTCAGCCCTGTGCTGACTCACCCTGTCTCCTGGAGTCCCCCAGCCCCTGTCACTCACAAACCCAGACAAGGAATACACAACCTAGCAGAGGCAGGCTTGGATAGTTAGGCAAGAAAATACCTACTTTCTAAAAGTGGTATTTTCAAACACAGAATGTTAAAACCAACTTCACTAAAAGGTGTATTTTATCATCCTGAGTTCAGGCATACTAAATTCGTTTTTCTACCATGTTCCCTGGGTCAGTTAGGATTATAAGGTGTAATAATCAAACTGCCCATTCTGGCCTATGGGGAGCAGGTAGCCTTGCAATAGTGAAAAACGAAAATGGCTGTAATTCACTATTATGACATGCCACACACACCAGGGCATGTCCTACCTTATACTTACAATGCACCCTGCCCTAGGGCCTACTTTAGGGGTGACCAACATGCAGTAAAGGGAAGGTTTAGGGACTGGTAAGTGGGTGCACCCACCAAGTCGACATGGCAGCCTTAGGCTGCACACAGGCTCTGCAATGGCAGGCCTGAGACACACTTTACAAGCTGCTTCTGTGGGTGGCACAACCAGTGCTGCAAGCCCACCAGCAGCATTGGATTTACAAGCCCTGGGCACACTCAGTGCACTTTACTAGGGACTGACAAGTAAACCATTGAGTCACTAATCCATACATCACTAATCCATACATAAATTTGCAATAGGGCGAGCATATACACTTTAGCACTGATTAGCAGTGGTGAAGTGCCCAGAGTCATAAAACAGCCAACAACAGGTCAGAAAAAATACAGGTGGAAGGCAAAAAGTTCAGGGATGACCCTGCAAAAAGGGCCAAGTCCAACACAACCCCCTTCCGGCCAAAAACGCAGGGGAGACCAATCACTACCTTGATGGGCTTCCCTGCTTTGGGCGATAGAACCTGGACCCTGGCCCACAACAGCAGGGGCATATTCCAGTTCTACGCCAATCTGAACCTATTTGGATCCCTCTGTCCATACTCTCAGGATCCACCAAGCTAATCCATGGGGAACCCTTCTCCTCACCTGTGGACACCATCTGTGCAGCACCTAACCTTAACTTGCTCACAGGTGTGTCCCAACAGACAGACAGCAAGCCACAGTGGCCACTGACAGTGGTCAGGGATGAGACCCAGGCCTTATGCCTCTCAGGGCTCTCAAACCTCTGTGGCGTCAGAGAGCGGGGGGCAGTAGCCCCAGGTGCCTGGCACCCTTTGTCCACTCTCCCTCCTGTCAGGTCAGGTATGGCATCCTGACACTGACCCACCAGCCCCAGGCCTGTACCCGGCGGCTGGACTGGAGACTGGGGTGGGCTTTCCCACACCCGGTCCTCCTCCTTGGGGCTCTGTACCCTCCCACCTGGAGCGGTACCCCCTTCCAGAATTGCCAGGGCACCTGTGGCAGGTGTCCTGCACAATTCGCCCACCAGTTCAGGGGTTCTATCCTGCAACTGGGCGTCCAGGTCAGGGGGGACACCCTGAACCTGGTCCTCCATTCTAGGGTCTAAACCCTCCAGTTGAACCGGGGTCAGAGGCGAGGACTCCCTCCCTCTGCACCCCCTTCCAGAGTACTGCCCCCTCCTATGAGGAGCAGTACCCCCTGCAAGAATTGTCAGGGCACCTGTGGCAGGTGTCCGGCACAATTCGCCCACCAGTTCAGGGGTTCTATCCTGCAACTGGGATCCCAGCATAGGGTCTGTACCCTTAGACTGGGCAGAGGCCAGGGGTGAGACTGTCCTCACCCCGCCTCCCTTACTGGGGTCCTGCACCCTCCCACCTGGAGCGGTGCCCCCAGAAGACAAACTGGTAGGGGCACTGTTAGCAGCTGGCCCTTCCTCCAGGTCAGGGGACACCCTGAACCTGGCCCTCCAACCCAGGGTCTGTACCCTTAGGCTGGACCTGTGCCTGGCAACCCAGGACTTCCGGGAGGGTACACCAACCCCCCCAAGGGAAACACACTCCTCTAGACTTGTGTAAGAATCTGCCTGGCGCACCAGGACTTCCTGGGGAGCACGCATGCCCCCCCAGAGGGTAACACATAACTCATGTGTCGTGTGACAGTCTGCCTGGCGCAGATCTCCCGACCCCTGTCCATCTGACAGTGCGTGAAGATCCCCCAGGACAGAAGTGGTGTCACCATGGTCATTCACTGGTGACTCAGCCCTTCTGGCTGGTCCCTGACCCACTGGTTCTTCCACTGGGGACTCTCTCCCCCTCTCACCCCTCACTCTGGACTTCTGCATTCTCCACTTAGGAGTGGCACTGCCAGACATCAGAAACACTGGAGCTCCATTTACAGATGCTCCAGGTTCTCTAGACACTAGGAGATCCTCCTCAACAGGCGGCCCATCAGGGCAGCCTAGGCTCCCTACCTGGTGTTCCCTTAAAGAACCATCCAGGCTCTGAGACTGGGTTTCGGGCACCTTGAGACACGCAGCCCCACACTCACTCCTTCTCCACTGAGACAGGACGTGAGTCCCTACACCCCTCCCACTACCACGGGACCTAGCTGGGCTACCCTGAACCTCTCCCACCACTCTGGGTTGGAAGACACCTGAGCCACTCCTCTTAGGGTCACTCCCCAATGCCTCTCCAGACCCTCTGGAATCCACCAAAAGGTCTGCCTCCCTTGTGAGCTCCTTGGGGTCAGAGAACTCACTCTCCAACAGGTGTTGGCATAGCTCTGGAAAACAGGGACTTACAATATGCTCTCCCACAATTGGATTACACAGCCCCCTACAAGGGTTAACCAAACTATCCTTCACCTCACCATCCAGTGCCTTGCACACATACCCCACACCACTCTCCTGAGACTGGCAAGACAGTATCTGACTGTCTCTGTCATTCAACCCACACTCTTCTAGGCGGTCTTCACTCTCACACATCAGGACTTCAACCATGGGGGAACCCCTCTCCCTGCACCTCTCATCTAGAGTCAGTAGAGTGTCCCTCCCACTTCTAGGACTATGAACCCCTGTGCCAGTTCCCCAATCCACCTCAGGGACACTGCGCACCACTAGAGCTACCTCATATCCTTGAACCTCCTGGTGTATATTAACCCCCTCCTTCAAGTCAGGCGCCACATCTCTGGGTGTGTGTACTACTCCCTCAGCACTAGATAACATAATTTTGCTGCCACCATCTGAGCTGGATTCCACCTCCAACTCAGCAAAGCTCACTTCCTGAGCTAATCACAATTCTTTTTTCTGGGCTGAGACACTCATGGCCTCAAGCCTCTCGAGCCCCAAATCAAGCTCCCTCATTCTCAACTCATGCTTAAACTGCATCCTCTTTTCCTCTAGGGCCAACTTTCTAGATTGCAATTCAAATTCCAACTGCCCCTTTAACTTGAGCTTGGTCAGCTCCATCTCATGCATCCTACTCTTTTCTCTGTCCTTCAGCTCCTCTGGGGACAGACCTTGGGCAGAAACCCTGCTACCCGCTGGGGAAGTTACTTTCCTCCCCCACTCATAATCAACAGATGCTATGGATGCTGCTGTATCCATGGTGATTAAACTTGGCAGTTTTTAGCAAACATAGAAAGTCCCAGAAAAGAATATCTACCAAAAGTATGTGGTTGCGTTTTGGTCTGCACTCACTAGGTAGTGTTCACCAATCACTGTACATGAGTCACAAATGCAAGTCCAGAATCCCCACCGCTGACCACCAATGTTAGAACTGGGGGTCTCTAGTTGGCAGAGGTAGGTACCTTTGTCCAAATAGGGACCCTTGCTTCTAGTCAGGGTAAGGGGTACACTCCTGAAATAACCCCTGCTCACCCCCTTGGTAGCTTGGCACGAGCAGACAGGCTTAGTTCAGAGGCAGTGTGTAAAACATTTGTGAACACATACAGTAATCCAGTGACAACACTACAAATGGACACCACACAGGTTGTTTTATAAAAATAAGTATCTTTTATATAGATTTACCACAAGACCATAAACGACAAAAATAATCCACAATACTGTACTTTAAAGATGGTAGAATTAGCTTGAGTCTTTTAAAATGGAAATGCGACACTTTAAGTTCAACCTACCTTAAGAAGGCTAACGCAGGGCAACGAAAAGTGTTGCAGGGAAGGTGATGAGGTAGTCCCTTACACGCAAGGACGGTGATGCGTTGAAGATCTGGTGCAAAGAAACAAAGTGGCGTCTTCTTGATGTTGCGACAACGAAGGGGTGATGCGTGCACGCCCGACGGCCGTGCAGCGATTTCGATGAGTCTTTGGAGCCGCGACAGGCCCTGGGACACGCTTCCCTGGCGATGCGATGGCGTCTGATGCGAGGTCGACGATCTTCTCCTGGGATGCGGGGCGCCTCGTGTTATGATGCGTCGGCGTCTGATGCGAGGTCGATGCTCTGCCCCGGGGATGCGACGGCGTCTGATGCGACGGCGACACTTTTCTCCGGTGCTGCGAGGCACTTTGAAGGATGCGAGGGTGTCAGCGGCGCGCTTCTTCGGGGATGCACCGGTGTCTGATGCGACGTCGACACTCTTCTCCGGCGATGCGAGAATCAGCGGCTGCGGCGACACGCTTCTTCGTCTTGAGTCGCGCTTCCAGCTCCCAGAGACACGCAAGTGTGTCAGAAGGTCCAAATTCCCAGCAAGGGAATACAGGGGAGCTCGTGGGTGAAGTCTGTTGTCCCTGAGACTTCAACAGGAGGCAAGCTCTGAAATCAAGCCCTTGGAGATCCTTCACAAGTTGATGAAAGTACACACAAAGTTCCCTTCTCCTTTCTTTGGCAGTCAGGCAACCACTGCAGGCAGATCCCTCTAGCTTAGGGATAGTCTTCTCCTCAGTTTCTTCTTGGTTCCGCTCCTCAGCAAAGGTTTCTTCTTGTTTCCCAAAAGTGATCTAATTTCCTAGGGGTCTGGGTCCCCTTTTTATACACCTTTTCTCTTTGTTCTCTGAAGGCAGAGAGGCCTTTGCCTAGTCCAAAACCAGTTCTGGTCAGTCCTGGAGCACTTTGTTTACAGGACTCCTTCTTTCCTTTCAGAATGTGGGGCAGAGTGCTCAGCCGCCCGGCAGGAGGTGGAGCCAGCATTGTGGAAGGCAGGCACAGCCCTATTCAGACCCAGGTGCAACGCCTCCCTCCACTCTGGATGCAGATCTCTCTATTCAGCCCTGTGCTGACTCACCCTGTCTCCTGGAGTCCCCCTGCCCCTGTCACTCACAAACCCAGACAAGGAATACATAACCTGGCAGAGGCAGGCTTGGATAGTTAGGCAAGAAAATACCTACTTTCTAAAAGTGGTATTTTCAAACACAGAATGTTAAAACCAACTTCACTAAAAGATGTATTTTATCATCCTGAGTTCAGGCATACTAAATTCGTTTTTCTACCATGTTCCCTGGGTCAGTTAGGATTATAAGGTGTAATAATCAAACTGCCCATTCTGGCCTATGGGGAGCAGGTAGCCTTGCAATAGTGAAAAATGAAAATGGCTGTAATTCACTATTAGGACATGCCACACACACCAGGGCATGTCCTACCTTATACTTACAATGCACCCTGCCCTAGGGCCTACTTTAGGGGTGACCAACATGCAGTAAAGGGAAGGTTTAGGGACTGGTAAGTGGGTGCACCCACCAAGTCGACATGGCAGCCCTAGGCTGCACACAGACTCTGCAATGGCAGGCCTGAGACACACTTTACAAGCTGCTTCTGTGGGTGGCACAACCAGTGCTGCAAGCCCACCAGCAGCATTGGATTTACAAGCCCTGGGCACTTTACTAGGGACTGACAAGTAAATCAATCATCCAATCATGGAGTCACTAATCCATACATCAATTTGCAATAGGGCGAGCATATGCACTTTAGCAGTGGTGAAGTGCCCAGAGTCAGAAAACAGCCAACAACAGGTCAGAAAAAATACAGGAGGAAGGCAAAAAGTTCAGGGATGACCCTGCAAAAAGGGCCAAGTCCTTAGTTGACAGATAGTATTCAAAGTCTGGCAATCACACACATTTAGCACAGTTTACACCTTCAGAGTAGGACAGATGGCAATCTCCGACTTTACTTCTGGTTGTCAGCCACGCCTGTGGTGTACTTAAAAGCAACAGGTTAGTATAATTGAGAACATTATGAAAGATAAGACAGAGAAAAGAGGGCTGGGCTCCTTCAGAGAAGTCAACCTTTGAAAGAAAATCAAAACTGAATCAAACTAACGGTGTGCTTAGCAGGAAGCAGACCAACAGCATTTTGTATGAATGATATATTGCACACATACTACCAAATTATAAATTGATCTTCAATCATTAAATTGTGACCGAACAATTTTCCAGGATGAGAAAGTGTATTAATGTAGAATTTCGGGAATGCTGTGGCAACAATTTCACCCTGCGGTTTGCAGGCAGGAGCTTCGACTGAGGACTGAAGAAGGATTAATGCTGTAGACCCTCTATTATAAGCATTTGTGGAGTGAGGTACCAAAACACCTACCTCATCTCTGACATGAACTGGGAGTCTGGGCAAATGCAAGCTTTGCAGCTTAGGTCCATCTGGCCAATCATAGGAAGTATAAGCAAATATGCTTCCCAGGTGGCATATTAAACACCTGCAAACTAGACAGGCTTTGGCTCACTGCTTCCATGATGGCTTGATGTGACAGTCTGTGACGTACAGAACATCCCATCAACAAACTGTGTCACTCCTTGGGGTATTTTTCCGTAATTCACGATTGGCCTTTAATTGCAGCCCAATTTATGGTTTTAAGAGGCTGACACAATAGTGACAATTTTGGGGTTCTGTTCCATGTCTTTCTACGAGTTCAGCTTGGTGTAAAATAGTACACTTAGGGGGATATTCACAAGAACGTGTGCTAAATATCTCCAAAAATTGTTAACACAACTTTACACATCGCAGCCCATCGCGGGAAAATAACCCTGTGTTAACCTGGAATTCACAACACGGCGGTACCATGAGATAGTTCCCCGAAAACGCGGCCAATGTCTGCGATACAACAACTGCGACCGTGATAAAAACACAAACCTCAACGCGAAAAAACATGCGATGGGCCAAAGCGCCATGAGGAAATCAGCGATAAGCAGCGCCAGGCCTGCAATACACACATGGCAGGCGGGAAAAACCAGTAGAAAAGTAGAAAAAACACACAAACACAAAATGACCATCACCCAAGCACCATGGAGGCAGCCGGAGCAGGTGCAGAGGACGAGCGCAACCCCACAAGCACCCCGGACGACCAGCCTGGGACCTCGGGGACAGGGAAGGGCAAGGACAAGAAGAAGAGGAAGACGAAGTTCAGTCCGCAGGAAAACAGGATCCTGGTCACGGAGGTGATGGAACACCATCAACAACTGTTCGTCACCTCCAACGTGTCATTGGGCACCAAAAATGGAATATGGCGGGACATCGTGGACAAGGTGAATGCCATCGGAGAGCACAAGAGGTCAATGGACGAGGTCAAGAGGCGATGGATTGACATCAAGCGCAAGACCAAGGAGAAACTCGCAGCCAACCAGAAGGCAGCAATGCAGACTGGAGGTGGGAGCCCAGCACCACAGCAGGAGCTGGATGACATGGAGGAGCTGGTGTCGACAGTCATCAGTGTGGAGACCGTGGCAGGAGTCGGGGGACCGGACACTGCTTAACAGGACACAACATAACCGCAACAGGGTGAGTGACCACCAGGTACTGGGGGGACGGGGTAGATGGCCACAATGGCACACATGCACAATCAAGCAGAGCACAGTGCACACCCACAATGACTCTGGATCATGGCCCTGATCCACAGACTGTCACAATGTACAATGCCATGCTGTCTGAATGTGAACCTGTACCATGCGGCTACATACATGCGGACACATTGTAATACACCATCTTCCCTTCACATTGCAGGGGCACCGTCAACACCTCCTGCAGAGCAGTCCCAGCCACTTTTCACTGATGACGAGGAGGACACCACCAGCATCGACACCCAAGCCCTCCAAGACATCATTGAACTCATCCGCCAATCACCTCCAGGACCAGGGCAGCCCAGCTGCATCGAGGAGACCCCACCCACTCCACAAACCACCCAGCAGGAGGCACCCACAGCCCCGGCAGTCTCCCAAGACCCCCAGGAACAACACATGGCCTTCCAACGCCGTGTGCTGGAGGGCCAGAGGGAGACGGCTGAGCAGGTGCGGGTGGGGTTCGACCTCATGGCTACCAAACTGGACGCCATCCATGGGTGTCTAGGTCCCATCAGGGACCAGCTCCAGTCCCTAACAGACACCCACGGCCCGCTCCATGGTCTCCAACGAGCCCTGACTGACATCGCTGGAGTCCTGACTCGGAGACAAGAACACCTGTCCGCTCAGAGTGGCTCCAGCGATCCCAGCCGTGAGCTGGCACACATGTGGAGGCTCATGGAGGACATGGTGCGGATGGAGGCGGAAAGGATGGCAGCCACCGCTGCACATCAGCGAAATGTACCTGGAATCTACCATGCCCTGCATGTCCTCATCATGGCATTGCTGCCACAAGGCGTGGCGCAGATGAATGCTGCTGCCCCCACACCATCCACATCTCCGCCCCCTGGTGTGTCAGTGCCTCCCAGTGTGGCAGGCGTATCCACTCCGGCACCTAATGTGTCACTGCCACACAGTGCGGCTGACAATCCTCCTCCGGCCCCTGATGTGTCAGTGGCACACAGTGCCGCAGCCGGTACTGCAACCCCTACAGGTGGGGCAGAGCACACATCCGAGGACGTGGATGGGCTTGAGTTCAGAAGGAGGCACTAGCATTCATGTCTGCCACCTTGCCTGTTTCTGCTTGGTGCCGCACATGGCCCCATGACCTGCCACTGACCCCTGATACACTCCGCTGCACTCACCTAGGACCGCAACATGGACTGCCATATCCTGTTTGATGACCAATGACACGGCGACCAGACTGCGGACTGTACCCTTCCTCTTCCGCAGTACTTGTCATCCCCGGATGGACTCTGGCTGGCCCTCCACGGGCCCATATTGTGTGGTGTGCTTGGCATGGCCCTGTACCGCTCCAGCTGCAAAACTCCACTGGATGTGCAATAAACATCCAGAAACACACTGCTGTGTCATGGCTTTCATCATTCATGTATGAATGTGTGGATGAATGTAGGGACAGTGATTTCCCTCACGTCAATGATGCTCATCTAGTGGGATGCCAGTCACAGTGTGCTACATTGCCTATTGTGTTCAACTTGCCGTGGACTCTACAATAGGGACACATGCATTAGTCACTCCCTTGTCCGGACATGGACTGAACCACGCCCAGAGCCCCCGAGTCATTGTTGCAAGCCCTGCGCTGGTCCGGCATACACCAGGCCAGACCACTCTGCTTACGCTCCGAGGGGGGCCCACATAGCTACATGTTGCAGGCGTACACGCTGGTGGTATGCAGGTCACAGGTCTAGTTGTCAGCATGTCACGGCCACTCCCTGAGGGCAGGTCTGCACACACACCACACCCATCCGGCACAGGCGTCACAGGCCATGTGACCCCGCAAATATAAGGGGCCGACGACGTCACATTCCCCACTGCCGGTGGTGACTGGATGACAGACGCTCCACGGTTCTCAATCATAAAGGGCCCATGAGTTGTGGTGCACAGGGTTTGTCGCACCGAGGCCTTGCGCCCGTCACGGGCCTACCACTACATGGCGCTGACTGGGGTTGCACAGGGTTAGTGGCACCCGAGGCCTTGCGCCTGTCACGGGCCTACCACCACGTGGCGCTGACTGGGGTTGCACAGGGTTAGTGGCACCGGAATAGCTCAGCGGGGGTGCAGCCTGCGATGATGACGTGTGCACTGATGTGGTCTCTGCCATTGATGCCTCAGGACTCAGCGTCATGTGTGGGACCTGCTGGCCCGCGGGGCGGGGCGGGTCCGCATGATGTGGACCATGCCATGGTGTTGGGACTGGGGCCTGGAGCTTGCACAGGCATGTGGTGTGCCCACTGGTGGACACACCATTGGCGGCAGGTGAGCAGTGGGCCCGGGGTGCGCAAGTGCGGACAGCCAGCGCTGGCCGGTGGGAGGGGGTAGGGTGCGGCTTCATGCGTGCGCAGGGACGGACAGGCGTTGTTGCCGTGTGCTGTGTGATGGACTCTGCCATGATTGACTCTGGCCTTGATTACAGATTGCAGACCTTGTGGCTTGCAGTGTATCCCAGCACGTGGTTGGAGACACACCGGTGGCAGCAGGTGAACAGTGGGGCCTGGGTGCGCAGGGGCGGCGGTGTCCCTCTCTCTCTCCTTTCCTTCCCTCTCTCTCTCACTCTCTCTCTCCCTTCCTTCCCTCTCTCTCTCACTCTCTCTCCTTTCCTTCACTCTCTCTCACTCTCTCTCTCTCCCTTCCTTTCCTTCTCTCTCTTTCTCTCTCTGCCTTTCTTTCATTCTCTATTTCTCTGTGTCTCGCTCCTTTGATGTGCGCATGGCACACGTTCTGATTTTGTGCTTTATTTTCCAGGCTGTGACGTCGTGATTGTCCCGGACGGACCCGACAGGAGTCTTCCGCATTGGTGTTTTGTGTTGTGTTTCAATAAAGTTTTTGGTTGTTACTTCAGTGCTGTGTGACTGTTTCTCGTTCTTCTGGCCACACGTGTGCTATTTTTTGACAATGTGCGTCATCATGCGCTTTTTGTGGCTCTTGTGTCGTGCACGGTATGTGTATGTCCGAGGGGGGGAGAGCGGGGGTGGTGGCTTTGGGTGTTGTGGCCCTCATGGGTATCCGGGCTGCATGATGATTGTCTCCATGGCATCTGTGGGTCTTCGGGTGTGGCTCTTGGCTGGGCTTCCTTTCATGCTGCTGGTAGTCGTCCTGCTTAGCACCAGCAAAAGGCAGGTGTTAAATCACTGGTGCTACCGCGGCTTATCGCCTGTTTTTGGTTCGCATCGCTGATCTGGCAGTTTGTTGTGAAAGTGGTGTTGTGGTTTTTTCGTGTGTTTTTGCACGGGAACGCCTACTCTGCATCTCATTAGGGTTAGTTGGTGGTGTCACCCGTGGAGGTAAATTTTGGGGCAGTTATCGCGGGAATACTGAGGATGTCTGCAGTTTGCACCCGCTTGTGAATGGGGTGTTGAATCTATCTCCACTTTGGATGCGTTAAGGTGGGGATAAATCGGCGGTAGGTCCTTGTGAATATGCCCCTTAGGCCCTGTTAGAAATTGGATTTCTGGTTGGCTAAGGCTTGCGCCAAAGCCAAGCAGAAACCACCACTCTAGTCAGGGCAAGAGAGTTACACACCCAAGATAACCCCTGCTCACCCCCTTGGTAGCATGGCACGAGCAGTCAGGCTTATCCCGGAGGCAATGTGTAAAGCGTTTGCGCAACACCCACATAGCACAACACCCAAGGCACACCACAAAAGGAACTCCACACAAGGTTATATATAAAAATAGCCTTTGTATTATCATAAAACACATTAGAATAGTACTCACATACAATACACTGTGCCAACTGGCACGGGACAATATTTACAGGGGATTATGTACACATGACAGGGCCACGTGGACCACTGTCAGAACCATCACTTATTAAAGATAATAAATGCAGAACATATCATGAACGTACAACCAGTAATCACTGGTAACCACTGTACTCAGCATCAGCCTGTAACATAAACCACATTATGCACAGTATCACATTAGGCGCAAAACCTTATGCGCCAACCTCACCAGCATAAACCCATTATGCCATTATCTCTCCAGTCTAAACGCATTAGACAATAACATCCTATGTATAAATCACATTAGGAAATAATCTCAGGGGAAAATAACACACAACCTAAACGCATTAGGAAGTAATAACCTCACAAGCATAGAAACCACATTTTAGAGGTAACCAAAACGGGGTGCGTAAAACATCCTACATGCATTACATTTCCTAGCACCACATACTCACAGTAGCACATAACCTCATAGTAGAAAGAACCATAGCAGAGGTATAAATCACATTAGCCTATAAATCCTAGGAAAGAAGCTCACTAACACACAAATCACATTAGGGCCTGGCGCCCTAGAAACCTAGCAGTCCCCTTGGCCAACTGGCCATCTCACAAGGGGCTCAAATGCCCTATGTCCAAAGTGTCAGGGCTGCTGCCTAAGCAGCGAAAGTGAAGGGTGCGCCACTGCGCAAACCTAAACGCAGCAGCTGCCCACTACTTGCTGGGCAGCTGGGAAGATATGGGGCAGAGGAGTGTAGCCCACTCCTAGCGTAGAAGGTATGTCCCCTAAATAAAGAATGGCCTAAACGTGGCAGCTGCCCACTATTTGCTGGGCAGCTGGAAATGTTACACGGAGGCCTGGGCTCCCAATGGCCCTTAAAACAAATGTGCCCCCTTCGTTGGAGCCACGCAGGCTCTAGAAACACAAATCTCCATCGGCACAGCTGCCCTCTGCAAACGGGGCAGCTGGGATAAATAACCTAAAGGGGCCCTGGCACATCTGTGCCCTCGGGGCCCCACTCGGCCTTTTTAAACAAATATGCCAATCGTTGGAGGCACGCTGCCTCTGAAACCATCAGGCCCAAGGTTGGAGCCACACGGGCTCTAAAACAAAACATGCCCCCTTTGTTGGAGTGGCCCGCTCTCTTGCGGGACCACTCAGCACCAATGCCCTCACAGTGCCGCGATCGGCACCAACACTGTGCCCCCTCGTTGGAGCCACCTGGGGCTCGGAACACAAATAGCCAACCGGTGGAGCCACACGGGCTCTAGAAACAATCATGCTCTCATGGAGCGCACTGGCTCCTGAAATAAAATGTACCCCACGCTGGGGCGGCCCTCTGCCAGGCGGGGCCGCCCATACATGGTGCCTTGCACGGCACCAACAACATCGAGCCCCCACTCACCGGGACTCTCTGGTGCCGCTCTCGGTCTCTTCTCTCCTGGCGCGGGGCTTCCCTCACCCACGGGAGCCCCGCCGATCAGCTGGCTTCGCCCGGTCCCTCTTCTGGGACCGGGACTTCAAGGTGGAGCCCGCGAGGCTCCGGGACTCTCTTCTCTGTGCTCCGGGACCGGCCGCACTTTTCTTCACCCGGGCCCCCTCCTGGGACCCAGGACTCCTCCGCACCGGCTTCACCCGGGCCCCCTCATGGGACCCGGGACTTCTCCATGGAGCCCGCGAGGCTCCCCCGCTTCCTGTTTCGGCCGCGCTGCCATTGGTCAGCCGGCCGCTAGGCACCGCCCACAACCAGGCAACGATGCCTGCCTTCCGGGTCGCGGCGAATCGGGCCGCGGCGGTGATTTCTCTCCTTTGGCGCAATGAGGGGTAGGCTCCCTCAAAATTCAAAATACAAAGCGGGGTGGGCACCCGCAATTATGAGCAATAAGCGGGGTGGGCACCCGCCATTTTAAATATAAATAAAGCGGCAAGATGCGGGGTGGGCTCCCGCTCGGTATGACAAAAATGCGGGGGAATCCCTACGCCGGGGATTCCCTCCTCCACGGGCAGCTCAGCGCTGCGGAGCCCTCGTGCTCCTTCTCTGGGCAATTAAAGGATAGCGCTTCCAGGCGCTAGGTGAAGCCCAAGTCCTGTAGGCAAAAGCATAAAGTACCAGGGTCCCAAAAAAAAGGTCTTCCAGGTCCAGGGGCAAGGCAGGGCCCAGGGAGGCAAGCCCTCCTGGCAGCCCCCCCTGGGCCCCAGCAGCAGCACGCCCCTGGCAGATTCGAGTCCAGGAACAAGAACCTTTTCATGGGGTCACAGCCCCTTCTTTTATACACCATTTTCCTTTGTGTTAGGGTGCAGGGCATGGGGGAACCAGATGCAACTGGTTCAGGGAAGTTTTGGAGCACTTTGTTTTGCCCAGCTCCTCTTCCCTTTCACAAGACAGGCTAGGGACATCAGACGCACCACAGGAGGTGGAGCCAGCATTGTACTGGGCAGGCAACATCCTATTCAGGGTCAGGGGATCTCTCCTCCCACCACTCTCAGCTCAGGTGTCCCATTCAGCCCAGAGCTGACTCACCCTGCCTCTCCTGGAGCCACACACACCTCCCAGCCCCTGTCACTCACAGAGCCAGACATGCAATCCACATCAGGCAGGCAGACACAGAGCACACATAAATGCCAACTTCTAAAAGTGGCATTTCTACACCAGTCACAATAAATCTGCGCACACCATTGCGCAGCATTTATTCTCACGAATTCATACATACTAGACTTGACCACACTGCACCTTTCATACCAGGAATTACCACACGCACACTATCCCCCATGCATTCCTATGGGAGGACAGGCCAAGCTTACTACACACACACAGAGAGCGCACGCACTTGGCACTGGACCACTGTGTCCAAGTGCCCAGAGGCCTAAAACCACTAACACCATGCCAGGGAAAAGGCAAAAAGTTCAGGGGTGAACCTGCCAAAAAGGGCCAGGTCCAACAGGCCCTTATCGTGAGTTATGCAGAGACAGTAAGTACATCAATAACACCACACCTGGAGTTCCAGTTCTGTAATGTATGGTAACTCCAAGGTATGGTGGTGAAATAAGGCCCTAAAAATCCAAGTAAATACATAGAAAACACAATTTGGCCCACTTCAGCTTTCTCTATTGCAACGGTTCTTCACCTTTTGACTGCTGTGGGCCCCCAATAAATCATTCAGGGAATCCAGAGACCCCCACTGAGACATTAGTGGAAACCGGGGACGTCCACTGAGGAATTATTGGAAGCCGGACATCGGCTTTAGCAATTTGTAGGATTTAAACCTAAAAAAATACACACAAATATAAAAACAAGTATACACCAAACACATTTCTAAATATTGAAATATTTTAATTAATTCACAATGAAAAATAGAAAACGTTTTCAAATTGACTCCTTTATTTGTATACGCTTTATTTTTAATTCTGTAAACCATTCGCGGGCCCTCTGAGTAGGTTTCACGCACGCCGAAGGATTCTCGAACCACAGGTTGAGAACCATTGCTCTACTGTCTGTATAACCACTAATTCTCCTTTCGTTTCATGTCTCTGGATTAAGCAAGGTATCTTTAAGAATAGTATTGTTGTTTCAAAACATGAATTTATGAAATGTACGGCAGTTGAAGATTGCTTTGCAGAAATTAGCTTTTGAGGGGAAATCGAAACCATGGCTGGCTGGGTAAACAAAAGCTGAGCCGTCTACGAGCGGAAGGAAGCAGGAAGTGGTGAATTTTGTTTGCATAAATAAACCTTAAGCACGAATTGCTATAATATGAATTTATGCTGACAAGAAAATCATTTCCCGTATGAGGATCCTGCAGATGCGATCATTGTAGAATTTCAGAAGTCCGCATGCTGTCAGTTCTGCGCCTATATTCTGTCTACCACGTCATAGCATGACGTGAGAACTAATTGTATAATCAACCTATGCAATTAGCATTGGTATCAGTGAGTTTCAGCCCCTAGAGGCATCCACCTCATCTGAGGTACGTGCCATCACTAAATACACTTGCCCACTATTTTCATTTAACAGCCTAGTCTGCCTTGAAAGAGGCTTTTAGACAGAGGCTGAATATAGATGGCACCGTCTCCCTGCAAAAGGTAATGATTTTTCCTCATACTTATAATTCTGTCCTATTGTACAATGATATCTCAGCATTTGGGAATCCTATAACGTGAGTACAACATCAGGAATTCTTACAATGGTCAAGCCAACAAGATAGGGGTGTGAAAATGTGCATACTTTGCTTTTGGGCGATTACTCGAAATTTCACAAAAAAGTCTACACAATTACCCGAAATGTAAAAACAGTATTTGATGCTATATTTTAGTGTTAAATGCGCTTTCGTCTCCCTTTTGGATGCTGGGTTACATTTCGAACTAAAAATAGCACTAAAAACACAAGCGTTGCAAATAGCAGCTGCTCATGTTCTGGTCGTTTGCATGGTTCCGGCGCACTTATGTTAAATTTTGGTGCAAACGTTGAGTAATTTTGGGATGTGGCATTGTAGCGCAATTTCAGGAATTATGCGTATCAGGAATGGGGCAAAATTATTGGAACTATGCAAAAGTTTGCTGGCGTAATGAAAACTTCACCCAGGTTTACTAACAAACCATTACACTAATAAGGTTAGGTGTCTTTTAAGGCAGAGTTGTTTTCATATGTATGTCCTATTGTTAGACCTGGCACCTTTGGTGTGTTTTTCCTCTGTCTTTTTGCTTCTGACCTCCTTTTTAACTGTGTGCTGCATTACCTTTTTGCTGGTTTCTGAACTCTGGGCACTTTACAAGTGCTGATCAGTGCTAAAGTGCAAGTCAGGGCCGGACTGGCTACCGGGCGTTTTGGCATGCTGCCGAGCTGGGGGCTGATTTCGTTGATGGGGACCTGCGTGTGCTGAACGAAATTCGTTTTGCTTTGTTGATTTCGAAGCACACGCAGGTCTCCATCAACGAAATTAGCCCCCACCGCAGTGACATCAGCCCCCAGCTCGGCAGCATGCCAAAACGCCCGGTAGCCAGTCCGGCCCTGGTGCAAGTGCTCCCTGTGTAAATTGTATCTGTGATTCGTTTATCCATGATTGGCATATTTGATTTACTAATACGTCCCTAGTCCAGTGCACCAGGTGTGCCCAGGGATTGCACATCAAATGCTACTAGTGGGCCTGCAGCACTGATTGTGCCACCCACATAAAGTAGACCTGCAACTGCAGTGTCTGTGAGTGCAGTTTCAAACTGCCATGTCGACCTGGCAAGTGCACCCACTTGCCCGGCCCCAACCTTCCCTTTTACTACATGTGAGGCATCCCTAAGGTAGGCCCAAGATAGCCCATGAGCAGGGTGCAGTGTATTTGAAAGGTAGGACCTGTACTGGTGTGCTTTACATGTCCTGACAGTGAAATACTGCTGATTTAGTTTTTCACTATTGCAAAGACTATCTTTCTTATAGGTCATCATTGGAGCTGCCTTGTAACCTCGTACAAGTGTAACTTACAATTGGGAAGAAATAGAGATTTAGCGTTTGGGGTTGATGAACTCACAATTTAAAAATACATCTTTTAGGGAAGTTGGTTTTTAAATTGCGTATTTGAAAAAGCCAATTTTAGAAAGTGGGAATTTTCTTGCTTTACCATTCTGTGTCCACACCGACCCCTGCCCACCACACATCTACCACAGAGCCGCCATCGCACCCGAACTACAACACACCATCAACACCACCTTCGAGACCGGCACCTTCCCCAATGACTGGAAACGCGCAAAAGTCAGGCCCCTGCTCAAGAAGCCCTCAGCCGATCCCACGGACCTCAAGAACTACCGGCCCATCTCGCTCCTCCACTTTGCAGCGAAAGTCGCAGAGAAAACCGTCAACTCAGAACTAACAAGGTTCATCGAAGAAAACACCGTCCTCGACCTGTCTCAATCTGGATTCCGAAGCAACCACAGCACCGAGACCGCCCTACTCGCCGCCACAGACGACATCCGCACCCTCCTCGAACAAGACCACACTGCAGCCCTGATTCTACTTGACCTATCAGCAGCATTCGACAACGTCTCCCATCGCACACTCGTAGCCAGACTACACGACGCCGGCATGCAAGGAACCACCCTCAACTGGATTCGGTCATTCCTCACCGGCAGAAGCCAAAGGATCAGACTGCCACCCTTCCTCTCCGAACCCACGGAAATCAACTGTGGAGTCCCACAGGGGTCACCACTCAGCCCAACCCTCTTCAACATCTACATGGCCCTCCTCGCCGCCATCATCCGACAACACGGCCTCAGCATTGTATCCTACGCCGACGACACCCAGCTCATCCTCTCC
Source organism: Calotriton arnoldi (assembly GCA_963921515.1). Taxonomy (NCBI): domain Eukaryota; kingdom Metazoa; phylum Chordata; class Amphibia; order Caudata; family Salamandridae; genus Calotriton; species Calotriton arnoldi. The sequence continues at coordinate 113,969 of CAWUFW010009734.1, read as the reverse complement.
CTCACCAAGGACCCCGCCACCACTGATGGAGCAAGGACTCACAATGAGACTTGCTCGTAAGCAATCCTCTCACAGTATTAATTAATTAAACTTTGTAATGTCTTTATTAATAAGTGCATATACTACACCGTATCCGAGAGACGCTTGCCTATGTGTTTAAAACTAATAAGTAATCCTTGTCTAATCCAAAATGGCCACTAAAGCGCGGGAACTCAACTGCGCATGTGTCAACCATATCACGTGGTATGACGTCTTTCTTTGCTTGGAGGGAATCTTTGCTTCTGCGCAGTGTATGCTAAAATGGCTGCTTGATGTTCTCACATGCTAAAGCTTACGCATTTGCTGCAATTAATAATGTGGTATTCTAACGCTACTAATGCAGGATAGATTTTATAATTAAATGGGAATAGAATAGAAGTAGGGGGTATACAGTGAAACCATTTATTTTTGATTTTAACATGTTTCTTCTTTGATTTCTATTAGTTTGTAAATTGGGCCAGGGTTAACTGAACAGCAGCTCAAGAGCCATGGAACCCGCGCATGCGCTCTGAAAACTAACAAGACAAAGCGATGAAGTCAACTTGGAAGATGTCCAAGGACATGACCCGCTGGTCACCTTCACTGTACATCTGAGATGTCCTATCAATTGAAACAATGTGTACACATTTTGTATTAAAATTTGTCGTGAGACGGGTGGGAAATTAAGCAAATGTATTAATTGTGAGGGGCGGTATTTTAAAACAATGGGCTTAAAGAAATTGAACTAAATTGTCATGGTGTGAGGATCAACCCCCTGTCCCTGTCCAATCAGAAGTAGTGGGCCCATAATTTTGAAACATTAATGGGAGGTACCTGGGTGTAGAAGGGTATAATAGATATAGAATTAGCTAATTAGTTAGATTAGGCTTTGGTGCTCAACGAGCTGATCGATTGCAGACTGAACCGCTGTCCAGAGAGGTCCTGAGGTGGGGGCAGCGGATTCCATTAGAAAGAAGACACAGAAGAATCAAGGAGGAACGAACTGTCAGAGAGGGGAACGACACAGGCGTCGTTGGTAGAGAGGTCACCTATCCTGTTCTGAACCTGGTCCGGAGGTCTTTGGTCTTCATCCTTCTTGGGACCCATCTTTCCAACTCCTTGGCCAAGGGGTTTGGTTTTCACACCTTTAGGTAACTATAAATGCGTAAACCTTTTAGCTGTACTGCTGTCTCTATCTACTTCTTTCTGAGGAACCGTCATTTGATTAAATAGGTGTTAGACTTGGCATCTTTTGGCGTTTTTCCCCTGACTTTTTGCTTTCTGACCTCCCGGTTTTTACTCTGACTTTACGGTGGAACACCGTCCTGGTACAGAACACGCCAACGCAGATGTTCTGTCCAGGTTCTTCCGCCTTAGTGAAGAGAACTCCAATGGGGTTGGGTAGTTCTCCCTACTTTCAGCTGGAGGGGACATGTTTTAGACTTGGCATCTTTTGGCGTGTTTCCCCTGACTTTTTGCTTTCTGACCTCCCGGTTTTTACTCTGTTTTTGCTGGTGTAATGATTCTGCGCACTTTCCTCACTGCTGTCCAGTGGGAAAGTGCAAGTGCTCCTGTATAAAATGTGTTACGGATTGGCGTTTCCATGATTGGCCTATTTGGTTTATGTGTCAGTCCCTTGTAAAGTGCACTGTGAGTGCCAGGGCCTATAGACCAAATGCTGTTGGTGGGCTGCAGCACTGGATTGTGCCACCCACGCAAACAGCCCGTAAAGAGTAACTCGGGCCTGCCATTGCAGAGCCTGTGCGCAGCCTGGGGCTGCCATGTCGACTCTGGCAAGTGCGCACACTTGCAAGTCCCTAAACCTTCCCTTTTCTACATGTTAGTCACCCCTAAGGTAGGCCCAAGGTACCCCTGTGGGCAGGGTGCGTTGTATGTGAAAGGTAGGACATGCCCTGGTGTGTGTGGCATGTCCTGATAGTGAATTACAGCCTAGTTCGTTTTTCACTATTGCAAGGCTACCTGTTCCCCATAGGCCAGAACGGGCAGTTTTGATTATTACAGCTTATAATCCTAACTGACCCCGGGAACATGGTAGAAATTCGAGTTTAGTATGCCTGGACTCAGAATGATAAAATGCATCTTTTAGTGAAGTTGGTTTTAACATTCTGTGTTTGAAAATACCACTTTTAGAAAGTGGGTATTTTCTTGTCTAACCATCCAAGCCTGCCTCTGCGAGGTTGTGTATTCCTTGTCTGGAGTGTGAGTGACAGGGGCTTGGGGATGCCAGGAGACAGGGTGAGTCAGCACAGGGCTGAATAGCAAGATCTACATGTAGATGGGTGGGAGGAGTTGCACCTGGGCCCTGAATAGGACAGTGCCTTCCCTCCACAATGCTGGCTCCACCTCCTGTGGTGCGTCTGATGTCCCTGGCCTACTCTCTGAAAGAAGGGACGGAGACTTGTCAACAAAGTGCTCCAGAACTGGTTTGGACTAGGCAAAGGCCTCTCTGCCTTCAGAGAACAAAGGAATTTGGGATATAAATATTGGGGCCCTGACCCCATGAATTTAGATCTCGCTGGAATCAAGGAACCTGCCAAGACGAAGAGCTGGAAGAGCTGCCAGGAGGAGTACTGCCCCTTTGCTGTGTTGTTGCTTTGTTGGGTTGGCCTGCAGCTGCTGCTTCTGCCTTGGGCAGTGAAAGGACTGAACTTTCTACAAACTTGTGCTGAGTATCTCCAAGGGCCTGAAACCGAGCTGGCCTCCTGTTAAGAAGTCTCAGGGACTACAAAGACTTCACAAGCCTCTGCGTACCGCTTCTGGAACGCTGTTTCAGTTGCCACAGTGTAAAACAGGAAGGCAATCGACGAATGGAATAACCTTAAGTATTGCCCGGCGATGTCGCCTCTATTCCCCAAAATATGAATCAATGAAGAGGCAGGCGCTGGAGACTGGAAGGCAGGAAACAAAGGTTTATTCTCTCCGGAGGAGAACACGTCAGATCAGACCAACAGGGAATCTTCACGAGGTGCTCTACTGCATCTCTGAGGCCTGGCCTCTTATACACGCATTTATGGCAGGAAGACATTCTTTATTACAGTAAAGATACTTTGAAGTATGAAAGACATCCCTGGGATCTTTCGCTTCAGACCCGTTCCCACGCACCCTTACAGTGAGAATCCCCTCCCCATTCACCATACAGAATCGTCATCAGACGGCAGGATCAGCAGGGCATTCCGCCGGTTCCCGGAATGCATGTGGTGTGACGGATCTCATGGGGTGGGGGCCTTGATCTACTGTAACTCCTTTGAAGAGGGGCGATTCCTTACAGTCGGGGCCATAAACTGTATCCGCAGGGCTAGGTGATAGCCTGGGACCGGCCTGGACAATCGGATACGGAGGAAGAGGGGTGTCAGAGGGTGTGATAGTGTATAGGAGGAAAGGGAGGTGTCGGGCAGGCCCGGGGTGAGATTCCCAGGGAAGTGCAGCGCAGTTGGAGGGGGTTAATGGCCCGTGCATGAGAGAGAGAGAGAGAGGGTGACCAGTGCGGGGGGGGCTTGCGAGGGTGTGGAGCCGCGCTGGGGATTAGCGGTGTGCAGAGAGTGGGTCTGATCAAGGTAGCTAAAATGGCCGCCGCGGACGACGAAAGTGTGGCATTGGGAAAAAGGGCAAGATGGCGCAGACAATGTTTATCGATACAAATTAATTTTCCACAGTCCTCCCTTTTAACATTTCTCGCCAACTTGTTAATTCGGGTCGATCCCCATAATGCCACGTATTTCTGTCTCATACAAAGTTTTCATGTGTTCAGCCTGTAAGTCCAAAGTCTTTGGGCAAATGCAATTTGAAAATAATGAACACAGAGGAGGCAGACATTGGATACTTAAGCAACACCCGCATAGCACCACAATCGGAATCAGAATGAATGTGAACAACCTCCACCCCCAGGCTTTCAGTAAGTCCCAGAACCAGCTCCCAAGCGACCATCCTTCTTGCTCCTGGTGTACTTCAGAGGACAGTCTATGGAGGTGTTCGATGGCTTTGTAAACAGAAGGTGAATTGTCTGGCACGTAGGTGCAACAGCTGGACCCAATGATGCGGCAGGCTCCTCCTCGGTCTGCCAGAACCACGTCTAGAACAAGGCGGTTCTGCAGAGCCACCAGGCGGACTGCCTGAAGCTCTGCGGTGTTATTGGTCAAGATGCCAGCTGTGATGTTCATGGTGGTTTCAACTGCCTTGGTCAAGTGTCGGATGGCGCGGCTGTTCGTCATCGGACCCCAGAATGGCACAAGTCCTTTCGCGGCATCCAAGAACTGTGCTCCTGTCGAGTCGGCCTGGTCGATGTCCCTTGCACGCTTTTGCCGGTGATGGCTTGCTGGGGCCACATACGTAGGTGGGAGGATGAAGGCAATGTAGCATGTGCCCCCCAACCTTTGGGGAGCCAGGTGTATGCTTTGGTGCCACAAACAAAGTACATATTTGGAGAAGCAACAAAGGAGGGAGGGTCGGATGAATCCAGTGTTCTGGTGATGACTCAGGCGCTGCGGCCCACCAGTTGCGTCCCCAGGCCTTCGATGCACACAAGGCCCGAGACGTTGACAACAGACAAGGCCACTGTCAGAGTGGTGGCTGTTCGTTTCCGGAGGTAGGAGAAAGTGGGTCTGGCTGGGTTATGGAAAACTTGCATTTCCACTCGTTCTTTGGCAGGGATGTCCATGTGAATAGAGGTACCAGAGGTCAGAGGGTAAAAAGGAGTAGCGGTTCGCCCAGTCTTATTCAGCCATGCCTCGTGGTAGAAATGCGAAACAGTTCTTTCTGATGTGGCATTGTCTTTAAAGCTTTCTTGCAGAAGAATCAGCCAGGCAAGACAGGAGCCGTGGATGGAAAAGGGCGAAGGAATGAACGGGATGGAGTGTCCGGCTGCATGGGGCAGCAGCCCGCAGATCCAGCAATTAGTGGCATTAGCGGCAAGGTTGTGTTGGTGCAGCAGTTGCACAAAAGAGTTATTCCAGAACTCCCTGCGTCTCTCTCGGAGCGGTGGAGAAAGGGCAATCAGGAAGTGTTCCTTGGTAGTTATCGGCAGTTCAGTGGGGAGCAATGTTTTGTGAGCGGGTGTGCTTTCTTCGATGATCCAGAAGGTTGTCATGAGGAGGAGGCAAAAGAGAAGGGTAATGAAAACGGCTATAGTCTTTGAGCTGTGCAGTTTGTTAGTCTTTGGGTTTCGGTAGGTCCTCTTCGGATATCCAGTTGCTTCCATCATTGGGGAGTCGGGCGCTTCCATCATCTTCAGAGTGCTCGGTAGCGGGCAGAACCACCGACTTTCTCTGACTTCTCTTCGGGCAACCTTGAGTGTGTTAGGCTACCGTTCTGAGATTTTACCCAGTCAGTGGTCTGCTTTGCCGAAGCTCCTCCCTTTTACGTAGGTTGTACCCTTCCCTGGACGGTACGGTGGGATCGGGAAACTCTGCCAGTTCGAGCGTTTCTGTGTCGGTGTGACAGCTCAACGATGGTTTGTCTTTTGTCAGGAGCTCTTCCTGAGTCGCGATGTCTTCTTCCGTCGTCAGAGTTGGGGGGCGCGTTTACAATGGTGCGCATGCACCCAGTGACGCTTGCCTTCCACTCGAAGGGCCGTCCGTGTAGTGATCAGGACTTGCCAGGGGCCCGTCCACCGAGGTTCCAAGCTTTTGGCACGCTGGAAGTTGCGGATCAAGACGTGATCCCCTGGGTGAATGTCGTGTCCTGGGCCCCTGGAAGCGTCTGGGATGGCTTGTAGCACCTGTTGATGGATGACAGTTAAGGTTTTAGTGAGGGTGCACAGATAGTCAGACATTAGGACGTCTGGGACGTCATGGATCGAAGTTGGCCTAGGCGCGGCCCAAATATTCATTGGCCGCCCGAATACTACTTCGTAAGGGGTCAAGTGGTGCTTAGTGGGGGTGGAGCGCATTGATAGCAATGCCAATGGGAGGGCATCAGGCCACTTCAGTCCGGTGGAGGCAACAATCTTAGAGATTTTTAGCTTGAGTGTGGCGTTGTGTCGCTCGACCAGGCCTGCAGATTGGGGGTGGAAGACTGCGTGAAATTTCTGTTTTACACCCAATCCCTTTAAGATAAGTTGGATGACTTCAGCTATGAAGTGGGGGCCGTTGTCACTCCATAAAATCCGACAAAGGCCATATCGGGGGAAAAACTCTTTTAACAGGACTTTGGCAGTGGTCATGGCAGTGTTGTCGCGTGTGGGATAGGCCTCCACCCATTTGCTGAAGGCGCACACGACAACAAGGACGTACTTCAAACCCAGGCAACGGTCTAGCTGAATGTAATCCATCTGTAGGACTTCAAAGGGATGGTCGGGACCCCGAACCCACCCCGAGGGACAACAGTTCCTTTCCCTGGGTTGTGTTGCAAGCAGATTAAGCATTGTTGAACTAGGCGTCTAGCAGAGTCGGGAATCTTGTCGTTGTGCCAGACTCGGGTGATGAGTTCAATCATGGGGGCAGATCCTATGTGTGCTGGGGAGTGTGCCATAGTCAGTATGGGGATCAAGTAGGAATTGGGTAGCAGCCATTTGTTCGTGTCTTTTGTCAACCAGCAGCCTTCATCATCTTTCAGTCCCACCCGTGCCCATTCAGTCAGTTCTTGGGGGGAGCAGGCCATTTGTATGTCTCTAATGTGCTCTCTAGCGTCCTTCCATTTTTCCGTCTGTGACCTAGTCACGTACATGCGTGTCGTCGTCCTATTCTCAGCTGTGGTTCGAGCAGTGATGTCGGCTAGTGCATTTCCTTGTCCAATGATGTCTGTCACTTTCTTGTGTGCCTGGCATTTGATGACTGCAAGTCGTTCGGGGAGGAGGACTGCTTCGGTCAAGGCAGAGACTAGATCTCCGTGAAGGATGGGTGTGCCATGCGAAGTCAGGAATCCCCTTTCCTTCCATAAGAGCCCAAAATGATGAACCACCCCGAAGGCATACTGGCTGTCGGTGTAGATGTTTGCGACTTTGCCTGTTGCTAGGACGCATGCACGTGTGAGGGCAATTAGTTCTGCCGCTTGTGCGGACCGTTGGGTGATGCGGGCCGTCTCAACTACCGTCCGGGCTGTGGTGACTGCATAGGCAGCCGAGGTCGTGCCGTCGGGGAGTTTAATGCACGAGCCGTCTACCCATAGCTCTCCATCAGGGTCTGGGATGGCAGTGTCACGGAGGTCAGCTCTACTTCTAGTTTGCTCGTCCGTGAGGGTCACACAGTCATGCATAGGGGACACATTGGGGTCGTCATCGGGGAGGGGCAACAGAGTGGCAGGGTTCAGAGTGGTACATCGTTTCAACGTGATGTGGGGTGTAAGCAGAGTTAACTCGTAACCAGTCAGTCGTGCGCTAGTCAGGTGCTGAGTCTTGGTCTGGTTCAGGAGTGTGTCGACAGCATGGGGGACCAGCACAGTGAGGGAATTCGAAAGTACGATCCCCTCACTTTGTCGGATAGAGACGGCAGCGGCAGCTACCGCTCGAAGGCAGGCGGGCAGAGCTCTGGCTACAGGGTCAAGAGTGGCAGAGAAGTAGGCACAAGGGCGTTGTTTGGGACCTATGGGTTGCGTTAGGACAGACAAAGCGCACCCCTCCCTCTCGTGGGTGAAGAGGGAGAAGGGCTTGGTGTAGTCAGGGGTTCCTAGAACAGGGGCTGAGCAGAGGGCATCTCGTAGTTCTTGAAAGGAGGATTGGCATTCAGGGGTCCAAGGGAGTGGGAAGGGAACGTCTTTCGCTAACAGAGAGAGTAGAGGTCTGACTATGAGACTAAGGTTTGGCAACCACTGCCGACAGAAGGACGTGAGGCCTACTAAGGAGCGAACCTGCTTTTGAGTCTTGGGAACGGGGGTCTCTAGGATGGTCCGGATCCGATCGGGTGTGAGCTTTCTCCCGTCCTTGGACAGGAGGTGGCCTAAGTATGTCACCTGTGGTTGACAGAACTGCAGCTCCTTCTTGGAGACCTTGTGACCATTCTCCGCGAGGAAGTGCAGGAGTTGGATGGTGGCTGTGGTGGCAAGTGGCGTAGTGTCGGCAGCCAGGAGAATGTCGTCGACATACTGGATTAACACCACTCCGTCCGGGAGCTGGACTGCGTCCAGCTGTCTCTTGAGAGCCTGGCTGTAGATGCTGGGGCTCTCAGTGTAGCCCTGGGGTGCTCTACAGAATCTATATGAACGGGCTTTTAGGGTGAAGCCGAAGAGGTATCGGCTGTCTGGATGGATGGGGATAGAAAAGAAAGCATTTTTGAGATCTATGGCGGTGAAAACAGTGGCAGTGGAGGGGATCAGGGTCAAGATGGTGGTGATGTCAGAGACTACTGGGTACTGAGGTACGACTACTTTGTTTACTTCGCGGAGGTCAATGATGAAGCGATAAGCCTTCTCATCTTCCTCGCCTTGCTTCTTGACAATGGGTAGGATAGGGCTGTTACAGATATTACTGACTACTTCCTCTACCACTCCTGCATCGACTAAGGACTGAATGATTCCTACCAATGCCTTCTCGCCCTCGGGCGATATCCGATACTGTGGGAGCTTTGGGAGCATAGCGTCTGACCGTACAGTGATGTGCACAGGGTCTATCATCATGCGTCCTACGTCTGAGTCGGTCTTGGCCCAAAGGTACGGGGGTAAAGTGTCTAGTAAGGACAAGTCAGCGTCAGTGATGGAAAACATGCGTCGGGTGGGACAAGGTCTGAACAGATTCTGGTTATCGTACAGTATGACTCGTACTCCGTCTGGGGAACATCGAATGGTGGCTCGAAAGTGCTTCAGGAGGTCAAGACCCATAATGGCGTCGGGGGTGTTGGAAGATAGCAGGAAGGTCGTGTCCGTGATGTTGTTCTCTAAGTCAAAGGGAATCGGTGTAGATAAGGGATTAGTAGAGGGCGTTCCATCAAAGCCTATTGATGTCACGTGTGAGCCGGACAAGGGTGCCCTTGGAATCAGTCGTTTGGATAATGCACTACGTGTTGCCCCAGTGTCCACCAAAAATGGGGACTTCGTACCCAGGACCTTAGCAGTGACATAAGGACCTTGCTGGTCAACACAAAGCTCGACTGGATCCCTCCCTTGTCCCTGGCTGTCCTATGCGAAATCGTGGACGTTCTCGCAATCGGACTGCTGATACTGATTCTGTCGTGGGCGGTCAAATGTGTTAGGTCGGCTTGGTCTGTCATAGTTAGCATCATTGGTGTGTCCCCGTCCCTGGTCCCTGTTCTTTTGTCCGTTTGTCCCATCCCTAGCCTCTCGGTTCTTGTTTGCTTCATGAAGGACCGGGCACTGCGACTTCCAGTGACCGTATCCTTTACAAAACGCGCATTGGTTTTCATCTAAGTCCCTTCGGCTTGTATAGGGTACGGGCATTCGTTCTCTGGAGGGTGTATTTTTAGGGGCTGTCGGCTGGTAGTTCCCCTTGGAGGGTTCCCTACCTATCGTCACCCCCTGCAGTTGAGCCATCATGACCCACTCTTTCAACTCCTTCTTTTTACGTTCGGATGCCCTATCATTCTCATTCTTCTGATGTTCATAGTATTGGGCCATCTGGAGGATAGCCGTGGGTTTAGAGGCTGCCCAACTGCTTTTGCTCGCCTGCAATTTTTGAGAAACTTCTTGCACCAGGCCTTTCACGAAATTCTGAACGAACAAGTGGTGTCCGGTTGCAGTGGCCATATCTTGGCCGCTGTAGTCGGAGAACACCGTTTCGAACCTAGAGAAGTATTCCGAAGCGTCTTCTTGTGGTTTCTGTCTACAGGCCGTCACTATTGACCAGTCTATTTTCTTCTCGGGAATCAGGGTCTTGAGTTTCTGGACGATCTTGTCCGGGAGTTCAAGGATGGCCGTTACGGGTTTCTGCCCGGCTCCTCGTTGCTTGTCGAACTCATCGAGTTGTTTCCAGGTATGTCCGAACAGCTCAAGGTGGTCGACCTTGCGGATCTGCTTCCACACATCAGCTGGCAGACATAACCCGAAGAACAAATCGAGGTCCGTTAGGGTCATGATGGTGGAACCTAAGGCTGTACCTAGTTCAGTGTAGAAGGCGGTGGGGTTTTTTCGTAAATCGGGCAGAGATTTTCGGAACGTCAGAATATCCTGTCGATCCCATGGTTGGTAGACCCAGTTGTACACTATCCTCCCCTTTGCATCCGTATGGTTAACATCATCGTGTGTTCCCTGACCTCGTGGGGGACCCAATAGGGGGCGGCCTCTCTTATCGGCATCATGGTGCTAGGTTGCTCTATTCGTGGTTCGGCCGCTACGGATGTCGTAGGTTTAGCTTCCACCTCTGATTCAGTGAGGTGGCAGAAAACCCTAAGTGTACACGCAAGGAGGTCCGTCACGTCACACTCGCCCTCATCCCCGATATCAATTTTTCTATACAGAGTCGTTAGGCTCTCGGGACCTCTATCTCGATATCGGTCCTCATAAGCGTTTAGGACATGATAACATAATCGTACGACAAAGTGTCGTCTGTGGCTTCCCGCATATGAGTTGAATATATCCATAACGTGTTCCTCCTTCTCCTTTCGTTCTACTAGTGTCCTGACTACCTTGTCAATCCTCTCTTGCTCGTTTTTGCCCAACCTGTTCGTCCTTGTGGGTTCTGTGTTTCGGGCCTCATGGTCATCTAATATTGCTGCTTGTTTTGTATCTGGTGCGAGGGATTCCGCCGGTGCGGAGGCCTTGGGGGCCGAGGCCCTGGCGCTACTCTCGTCTGTGCTTGGGGGTCGCGAGTGTTGCGCTGAAGGTTGGGAAGGGGCATATGGAGGGGGCATGTAGATGATCGGAGGACCTAATAAGAGATCATCGTTGGTTCGCTGTTTCGAAGGTAATTCAGGGTAGAGCGCAGAGGGTGTTCTAACAGGACACTGGCTCGGTGTTTCGATCTCTTGTTTTCGCTTAGCCTCCTCTCTCTTTTTTATTTCTTCCTCTAGTTTCTTTGCAGCTAGGTGGGCTGCTTTACGTAGCTCTTTGTCTAACCTAGCTTCCTCTTTCTTCTTTCGCTGTACAGTTTCTTTGCGCCACAGGCCAACGCTGTCTAGCATGGTCGGTGTCGTTCTACGAGTTTTTAGGGCTTCATCTAGTGCATCTAGTTTGCTTTCTTCAAAGGATCCTATCAGTGGCCACTGACTCTGGGGTTCCTTCTTCGTATACCTGTGCCATAATTTGCAATATGCTATAGCGACTAGTCCATGCTTTGTGAACATGTCTTTGTTAGGGGTGCCTTCCAGTGGGACTGGATGATCCACCTCTAACAAGCGGTCCGGGCTGAACCAGCTACCACTCAGTGGGGAGAAGATAGGCATGACAGATTACAAAGGGGGACAAAAGTCCGCGTTACCTACCCTTCACTACCTGCAAAAGACTAGGCAGAATATTGCTATTCCAGGTTGTTTGCAGACAATGAATGTTTCAAGAGAACTAGATCCAAATAAATAATCAGTGGGGAGAAGATAGGCACGACAGATTACAAAGGGGGACAAAGGTCCGCGTTACCCATCCTTCACTATCTGTAAAGGGAGAGAGAATATTCCTATCCCTCGCCGTTTGTAGACAGGGAATGCCTCAAAAAGGAGCTACTCTGATACTCAAAGAAAAAGGGAGCTACCCTTGACAATCAATCAAACAAACAATCAGTGGGGAGAAAAGATAGGTACGACAGATTACAAAGGGGGACAAAAGTCCGCGTTACCCACCCTTCACTGTTCACAAAGGAAGATAGAGTATTTGTACTCTTCCTCGTTTGTAAGCAGCAAATGTCTCAAAGAACCGTTATCGTTTCACAATTTGTCGTTTTGTACGACCTTACCCGGACCGCATGGGCTGTTTCCTGTCTTCCGAATCCAGCGCCCGATCGTCCTCTATCTTCTATCGCGGCACTCCTGATGGTTCCCAGTCAGGACCGTAGATCACTCGAGAGAGGTCTGTTCGGAACCAGTGAAGTTCGGATGATCGGCTGTCAGACGAGGGTCTATCGGACAGGAGCTCTCCCGATCGTTGCAGTCGTTCACTCTGTCGTCAGGACCTCTCCCACTGGATCCACGTGTCGCTGATGGGCCCCACGCTTGGGACGCCAATTGTAAAACAGGAAGGCAATCGACGAATGGAATAACCTTAAGTATTGCCCGGCGATGTCGCCTCTATTCCCCAAAATATGAATCAATGAAGAGGCAGGCGCTGGAGACTGGAAGGCAGGAAACAAAGGTTTATTCTCTCCGGAGGAGAACACGTCAGATCAGACCAACAGGGAATCTTCACGAGGTGCTCTACTGCATCTCTGAGGCCTGGCCTCTTATACACGCATTTATGGCAGGAAGACATTCTTTATTACAGTAAAGATACTTTGAAGTATGAAAGACATCCCTGGGATCTTTCGCTTCAGACCCGTTCCCACGCACCCTTACAGTGAGAATCCCCTCCCCATTCCCCATACAGAATCGTCATCAGACGGCAGGATCAGCAGGGCATTCCGCCGGTTCCCGGAATGCATGTGGTGTGACGGATCTCATGGGGTGGGGGCCTTGATCTACTGTAACTCCTTTGAAGAGGGGCGATTCCTTACAGTCGGGGCCATAAACTGTATCCGCAGGGCTAGGTGATAGCCTGGGACCGGCCTGGACAATCGGATACGGAGGAAGAGGGGTGTCAGAGGGTGTGATAGTGTATAGGAGGAAAGGGAGGTGTCGGGCAGGCCCGGGGTGAGATTCCCAGGGAAGTGCAGCGCAGTTGGAGGGGTTAATGGCCCGTGCATGAGAGAGAGAGAGGGTGACCAGTGCGGGGGGGGGCTTGCGAGGGTGTGGAGCCGCGCTGGGGATTAGCGGTGTGCAGAGAGTGGGTCTGATCAAGGTAGCTAAAATGGCCGCCGCGGACGACGAAAGTGTGGCATTGGGAAAAAGGGCAAGATGGCGCAGACAATGTTTATCGATACAAATTAATTTTCCACAACAGAGGAAGGGAACCGCAACCGACTCCGTCAACCGAATCCATCCCTGGCCGGTGACCTGTTTGCACCGCAGACCGCATCGCCCCGCTTCGCATCGCAATCCTGGTCTCACCGTGTGCGACGTCCGACGCCGCCAACACCGAGCCGCTGCTTGCACGGTGACCTGTGGGCACCGCAGTTCGCATCGCATCGCTTCACTGAACCAGCCGGACCCGACCGACGCCGACACTGCAACTGGCTCAACAATCGTGACCGCATCGCAGCTGGGGCACCGCTCGCACGTTTGCGATGCACCGCTCCGACTCGCACCGCTGTCCGATGCCAGCTCCCGCACACCGGCTTGGTCGCCTGCATCGCAACCTGTCAGCACCGCATCGTGCACCGTCTCGCCCTGCACCGCACGCCTTGGACTCACCGACTCCGTCTGCACGACGCTCATCGAGCCGCTGCCTGCACCGCATCGAGGGACACCGCACCTTGCATCGCTCCGTCTTGCACCGCAACCGCGACGAACGCCGACCGGCTCGTACACTCCGTACCAGCCACAACGAGAAAGGTACTGTGACCAAGTCTGTTCACGACTCTGCTGGCCCGTAGCGACGCGGTCGGCCGGAACTGTTGGACTCTGTGTAATTCAGCATCGCGGTAGACTTGGACGGAGCTACCGACTCATACGAACTTTGTTTTTGAACTATTCCTGCAAAGAAGAAGTTACCTTATCAAGCATTCATTTTTAAAGTATAGTATTGTGGATTTTTGTCGTAATTGGTCTTGTCTTGAGTATATAAAAATTGGTTATTTTTCTAAACTGGTGTGGTGTCCGTTTGTAGTGCTTACACTGTATTACTGTTGGTTATGTGCAAATGCTTTACACACTGCCTCTAGAATAAGCCTGACTGCTCGTGCCAAGCTACCAAGGGGGTGAGCAGGGGTTATTTTAGGAGTGTAACTCCCTTACCCTGACTAGGAAGAAGGGCCCCTACTTGGACAAAGGTGCAAACCCTTGCCAACTAGAGATCCCATTTCTAACATTGGTTGTCAGCGGTGAGGATAGGACTTGTGTTTGCACTTGACTTACAGTGATTGGTGTGCACTACTACCATATCGCAGACCATTACGTACCACATACTGGTTCTTTTTCGTTTGGCCTATTTTTGATCTTGCCAGTTTTCAACTCACTACTTTTGTCATGCCTGACTCAGCTGCATCATCCGTTGCATCTCTGGAAGTTATCTTTGAGGAGGATAGGTTGGAAACCTACGCCGTAAAGGAACTACGAGCAATTTGTAAAAACCTGAAAGTCCAAATTAAAGGCCTCACAAGGAAGGAGGAGCTACAGAAGGCGCTGAGGGCCTGGGTAGCAGCCAGACATGCCAGTGGGCAGCCTGGTAATCTCAGTGAGGAGGTGGAGGAGCCTATTTCCAGGGTGGATGTGCTTTTGGGTGGGGGGAACCCGCCAGGTCAGGCAGCAGCAGTCTGTCCCCAGAGGAGCTGGAGGACAGGCGGGAGGCAAGGCAGTTTGAGCTGCAGAAGCTCAAGCTGGAGAGTGAGCGGGAGGAGAAGAGATTGGCCATGGAGGGGAAGAAGATGCTCTTAGAGCATGAGAGAGAACTGAAGGAGCTAGAACTTAGGAGTAAGTCAGGCTCAGATGGTGGCAGCAATTCGTCCAGAAAGGCAGACAGGATTGTGCACATTCCCAAGAATGTAGGCAAGGAGTTCAAGAAGGGGGATGACATAAAAGGTGGTTTCAGGGTTATGAGGCGGCCATACACATGAATGGGGTCCCTGAGGAAAATTGGGGAGCAGGATTGTGGCCACTTTTCCCTGAAGAAGCAAGGGATGCTCTGATAGCTTTGGGTAAGGGGTATCACCTCACCTATGCTGACATGAAGGATGCCCTTCTCACTAAGTATGGTCTTACTCCTGAAAAGTACAGGGATCAGTTCAGGTCCAGTAAGAAGTCTGATGCCAACACTTGGTTGGAATGTGTGGATGTGTTCTGCAGGTCGCTGGATGGTTGGGTGAAGGGCAGTAGTGTAACAGATTTTCAGGGGCTCTACAACTTGATTGCATGGGAGCACTTGTCTAGTCTATGTTTTGCAGATCTGCGCCAGCACCTAGTGGATAGTAAGCTAACTGACCCCAGGAAGCTTGCTATGGAAGCGGACCGCTGGGTGAGTACCAGGGTCCACAAGAAAGCGTTTGGGGGAGACTCAGCCAAAGGTGGGCAGGGTCCCCAGCAGAAAGGTGGGGGGGACAAGGGTAAAGCACAGGAGTTCTCTAAAGGGCCCCAAACTAGTACCCAGGGTAAAGGTTTCCAGCCCCCCGGTGATAAGAAGAAAGGGGTCTCTACAGGGAAGCCTGTTGAGACTGGCCCCCGCAAGTGTTATGCATGTGACCAGGTAGGTCACTTTAAGGGGGACCCCAAGTGTCCAAAGGGGACACACCCACCCACCGGTGGACAGTCCAAAGTGTTGGCTAGTGTAGCGCTTGGGGAGGAGGGGTGCCCACAGGAGGGTGGGGATCCCGCAGAAATGACCCTTGTCTCACTAGGGGACAGTGAGATGGTCCCAGGAAACCAGGTGCCCCCTAACAAAAAGAAATATAGCACCTGGGTGACCATCAATGGGAACAGGGTAGAGGCTCTCAGAGATACTGGAGCCAGTGTGACCTCAGTCCGGTGTCACCTGGTCTCTGAGAAGCAGGTAGTCCCAGGGGCATTCCACCAAGTAGTTGCTGTAGACAACTCTGAGCGCCAGTGTATGGTGGCGCAGGTTCCCTTTGAATGGGGGGGGGTCTCAGGTCCCTTGAGGGTGGTTGTGAGCCCTACCATGCCTGTAGATTGTCTGCTAGGTAATGACCTGGAGCAGTCCTTATGGAAGGATGTTGAGCTCAGGTCTCACTTGGAGATGCTTGGGTTGCCAGAGTGGGCATGCGTGTCTACTCGGTCAATTGCATCCAGAAAGGGTGATCAAGTGGACTTGGAGCCTGGAACAGTGGCCCAAGTCCCTGCCAAGAGAAAGGGCAGGGGGCGCGGGAAACCGGCCCCCGAAGTTCCCACGGACCGGGAGGAGGCGGACCTCGAGGGGGACGCCCCGGTGCCTACAGGGGAGCAGGTAGCCGAACTGGGAGACATCTCTGAGCTGACCCATTGGCAGCAAGAAGGGGGTCCCACCAGGGAGGAGTTCTGCAGGGAGCAGAGCGAGTGCCCTACTCTGGAGGGTCTGCGGCGGCAGGCTGCAGACCAGGCAGCTGGTAATCAGTCCGGGTCACATCTGATCTACTGGGAGAGTGGTCTCCTATACAGTGAGCCTAAGGTTGCTGAGCCTGGGTCAGCCCGTGTGCTGGTGGTACCCCAGCGCTTCAGGACCTTCCTACTGGGTCTGGCTCATGACGTGCCTTTGGCAGGACATTTGGGGCAGGACAAGACCTTTGACAGGCTTGTCACCCACTACTTTTGGCCCCAAATGCGAAGGCAGTCAGATGCACACTGTAGGTCTTGCCAAACTTGCCAGGCAAGTGGTAAGAGTGGGAGGAAGGTCAAAGCTCCTCTCCAACCTTTTCCTGTTGTTGGAACACCCTTTGAAAGGGTAGGGATGGATATTGTGGGGCCACTGGATCCCAAGACAGCCATGGGCAACAGGTACATCCTGGTCTTGGTGGACCATGCCACCCGGTACCCGGAGGCAATCCCTCTCAGGACAACGACAGCGCCAGTGGTGGGCAGGGCGTTAATGGGGATCTTTTCCCGTGTGGGATTCCCCAGAGAGGGTGTTTCTGATAGGGGGACCAATTTCATATCGAAGTATATGACATCCCTGTGGAAGGAGTGTGGTGTAACCTACAAGTTCACCACTCCTTACCACCCATAAGGAAACGGTCTGGTGGAGAGATTCAACCAGACCTTGAAAGGCATGATCAAGGGTCTAACAGAACCCATGAGGCATAAGTGGGACGTCCTCTTGCCATGCCTACTCTTTACATACAGGGAGGTGCCTCAGAAGTCTCTTGGGTACAGCCAAGTTGAGCTCCTGTATGGCCACCCTGTCAGAGGACCTCTGAGTTTGGTAAAGGAAGGCTGGGAGGCAGCTCCCAGGAAAACTCCCCAGGATGTGTTTAGCTACATGCTGGCCTTTAGAAACCAAACTGCCCGCTTCAGGAAACTCGCTCAGGCGAACCTAGAAGCAAGCCAGGAAGAAATGAAGAGATGGTATGACCAGAATGCCACTCTGGTCGAATTTAAACCTGGGCAAAAAGTGTGGGTCATGGCCCCAGTGGCACCTTGTGCCTTGCAGGACAAGTGGACTGGGCCATATGAGGTAAAGGAGCGCAAAAGTGACGTCACCTACCTGGTGGATTTGCAGGCTCCAAGGAACCCTTTGAGGGTCCTTCACGTGAACCGCCTCAAGCCCCACTTCGAGAGGTCCGAAGTGAGTATGCTCTTGGCGACAGATGATGGGGTGGAAGAGGAGAGTGAGCCTCTCCCTGACCTCCTGTCTACCAAGGAGCATGATGGGTCAGTAGAAGGTGTGATCCTCTCCCCTACTCTGACTCAGGAGCAGCAGGGGGTCTGTCACCAGTTGTTGGGACAGTTCGCCCCACTGTTCTCTCTGACCCCCGGTGTTACTCACTGGTGTACCCATGACGTGGACACTGGTGACAGCCCTCCTGTGAAGCACAAGATTTACAGGTTGACTGACCGGGTCAGAGCCACCATCAAGGAGGAGGTCTCTAAGATGTTGGCGTTAGGGGTGATTGAGCCCTCCCACAGTCCTTGGGCCAGCCCAGTGGTCTTGGTCCCAAAGGCTGCTGCGGCCGGTGCCACTCCAGAACTCCGGTTTTGTGTGGACTACCGTGGGCTCAATGCCGTCACCAGGACTGACGCGCACCCCATCCCCAGAGCTGATGAGCTCATTGATCGGTTGGGAGCTGCCCAGTTCCTCAGCACGTTTGATTTGACGTCTGGGTACTGGCAGATTGCCTTAACCGATGGGGCCAAGGAGAGATCAGCATTCTCAACCCCAGAAGGTCATTACCAATTCCGGGTGATGCCCTTTGGGTTGAAGAATGCCCCTGCCACCTTTCAGAGGTTGGTCAATCAGGTGTTGGCTGGGCTGGAGGATTTCAGTGCCGCCTACCTGGAGGACATTGCTGTGTTCAGTTCCAGCTGGGAAGAACATTTACAGCACCTTGAGAAAGTGTTGAGGGCTCTGCAAGGTGCAGGCCTCACGATCAAGGCCAGTAAGTGCCAGATCGGGCATGGTTCTGTGGTGTACTTGGGACACCAGGTAGGAAGCGGACAGGTGGCGCCCCTACAACCCAAGATTGACACCATTCTGGCTTGGGAGCCCCCAAGACCCAGACAGAGGTGAGAGCCTTCTTAGGTCTCACCGGCTACTATAGGAGATTTGTTAAGGGCTATGGCACCATCGTTGCCCCCTTAACAGAGCTGACTTCTAAGAAGCAGCCCAGGAAAGTGATCTGGACTGAGGCCTGCCAGAAAGCTTTTGATGCCCTGAAGGCAGCCATGTGCACGGCGCCCGTGCTCAAGGCACCTGACTTCTCCAAGGAATTCGTCGTGCAGACTGACGCTTCAGAGCATGGTGTGGGAGCGGTGCTCTCACAACTGAATGAAGAGGGCCTGGATCAGCCTGTAGTCTTCCTTAGCAGGAGACTACTTCCCAGGGAACAGAGGTGGAGTACCATAGAAAGGGAAGCTTTTGCTGTGGTCTGGGCGCTGAAGAAGTTGAGACCATACCTGTTTGGGACTCACTTCCGGGTTCAGACAGACCACAGGCCCCTCAGATGGTTGATGCAAATGAGGGGTGAGAATCCAAAACTGCTGAGGTGGTCCATCTCCCTACAGGGAATGGACTTTACGGTGGAACACCGTCCTGGTACAGAACACGCCAACGCAGATGGTCTGTCCAGGTTCTTCCGCCTTAGTGAAGAGAACTCCAATGGGGTTGGGTAGTTCTCCCTACTTTCAGCTGGAGGGGACATGTGTTAGACTTGGCATCTTTTGGCGTGTTTCCCCTGACTTTTTGCTTTCTGACCTCCCGGTTTTTACTCTGTTTTTGCTGGTGTAATGATTCTGCGCACTTTCCTCACTGCTGTCCAGTGGGAAAGTGCAAGTGCTCCTGTATAAAATGTGTTACGGATTGGCGTTTCCATGATTGGCCTATTTGGTTTATGTGTCAGTCCCTTGTAAAGTGCACTGCGAGTGCCAGGGCCTATAGACCAAATGCTGTTGGTGGGCTGCAGCACTGGATTGTGCCACCCACGCAAACAGCCCGTAAAGAGTAACTCGGGCCTGCCATTGCAGAGCCTGTGCGCAGCCTGGGGCTGCCATGTCGACTTGGCAAGTGCGCACACTTGCAAGTCCCTAAACCTTCCCTTTTCTACATGTTAGTCACCCCTATGGTAGGCCCAAGGTACCCCTGTGGGCAGGGTGCGTTGTATGCGAAAGGTAGGACATGCCCTGGTGTGTGTGGCATGTCCTGATAGTGAATTACAGCCTAGTTCGTTTTTCACTATTGCAAGGCTACCTGTTCCCCATAGGCCAGAACGGGCAGTTTTGATTATTACAGCTTATAATCCTAACTGACCCCGGGAACATGGTAGAAATTCGAGTTTAGTATGCCTGGACTCAGAATGATAAAATGCATCTTTTAGTGAAGTTGGTTTTAACATTCTGTGTTTGAAAATACCACTTTTAGAAAGTGGGTATTTTCTTGTCTAACCATCCAAGCCTGCCTCTGCGAGGTTGTGTATTCCTTGTCTGGAGTGTGAGTGACAGGGGCTGGGGGATGCCAGGAGACAGGGTGAGTCAGCACAGGGCTGAATAGCAAGATCTACATGTAGATGGGTGGCAGGAGTTGCACCTGGGCCCTGAATAGGACAGTGCCTTCCCTCCACAATGCTGGCTCCACCTCCTGTGGTGCGTCTGATGTCCCTGGCCTACTCTCTGAAAGAAGGGACGGAGACTTGTCAACAAAGTGCTCCAGAACTGGTTTGGACTAGGCAAAGGCCTCTCTGCCTTCAGAGAACAAAGGAATTTGGGATATAAATATTGGGGCCCTGACCCCATGAATTTAGATCTCGCTGGAATCAAGGAACCTGCCAAGACGAAGAGCTGGAAGAGCTGCCAGGAGGAGTACTGCCCCTTTGCTGTGTTGTTGCTTTGTTGGGTTGGCCTGCAGCTGCTGCTTCTGCCTTGGGCAGTGAAAGGACTGAACTTTCTACAAACTTGTGCTGAGTATCTCCAAGGGCCTGAAACCGAGCTGGCCTCCTGTTAAGAAGTCTCAGGGACTACAAAGACTTCACAAGCCTCTGGGTACCGCTTCTGGAACGCTGTTTCAGTTGCCACAGAGGAAGGGAACCGCAACCGACTCCGTCAACCGAATCCATCCCTGGCCGGTGACCTGTTTGCACCGCAGACCGCATCGCCCCGCTTCGCATCGCAACCCTGGTCTCACCGTGGGCGACGTCCGACGCCGCCAACACCGAGCCGCTGCTTGCACCGTGACCTGTGGGCACCGCAGTTCGCATCGCATCGCTTCACTGAACCAGCCGGACCCGACCGACGCGGACGCTGCAACTGGCTCAACAATCGTGATCGCATCGCAGCTGGGGCACCGCTCGCACGTTTGCGACGCACCGCTCCGACTCGCACCGCTGTCCGACGCCAGCTCCCGCACACCGGCTTGGTCGCCTGCATCGCAACCTGTCAGCACCGCATCGTGCACCGTCTCGCCCTGCACCGCACGCCTTGGACTCACCGACTCCGTCTGCACGACGCTCATTGAGCCGCTGCCTGCACCGCATCGAGGGACACCGCACCTTGCATCGCTCCGTCTTGCACCGCAACCGCGACGAACGCCGACCGGCTCGTACACTCCGTACCAGCCACAACGAGAAAGGTACTGTGACCAAGTCTGTTCACGACTCTGCTGGCCCGTAGCGACGCGGTCGGCCGGAACTGTTGGACTCTGTGTAATTCAGCATCGCGGTAGACTTGGACGGAGCTACCGACTCATACGAACTTTGTTTTTGAACTATTCCTGCAAAGAAGAAGTTACCTTATCAAGCATTCATTTTTAAAGTATAGTATTGTGGATTTTTGTCGTAATTGGTCTTGTCTTGAGTATATAAAAATTGGTTATTTTTCTAAACTGGTGTGGTGTCCGTTTGTAGTGCTTACACTGTATTACTGTTGGTTATGTGCAAATGCTTTACGCACTGCCTCTAGAATAAGCCTGACTGCTCGTGCCAAGCTACCAAGTGGGTGAGCAGGGGTTATTTTAGGAGTATAACTCCCTTACCCTGACTAGGAAGAAGGGCCCCTACTTGGACAAAGGTGCAAACCCTTGCCAACTAGAGATCCCATTTCTAACATTGGTTGTCAGCGGTGAGGATAGGACTTGTGTTTGCACTTGACTTACAGTGATTGGTGTGCACTACTACCATATCGCAGACCATTACGTACCACATACTGGTTCTTTTTCGTTTGGCCTATTTTTGATCTTGCCAGTTTTCAACTCACTACTTTTGTCATGCCTGACTCAGCTGCATCATCCGTTGCATCTCTGGAAGTTATCTTTGAGGAGGATAGGTTGGAAACCTACGCCGTAAAGGAACTACGAGCAATTTGTAAAAACCTGAAAGTCCAAATTAAAGGCCTCACAAGGAAGGAGGAGCTACAGAAGGCGCTGAGGGCCTGGGTAGCAGCCAGACATGCCAGTGGGCAGCCTGGTAATCTCAGTGAGGAGGTGGAGGAGCCTATTTCCAGGGTGGATGTGCTTTTGGGTGGGGGGAACCCGCCAGGTCAGGCAGCAGCAGTCTGTCCCCAGAGGAGCTGGAGGACAGGCGGGAGGCAAGGCAGTTTGAGCTGCAGAAGCTCAAGCTGGAGAGTGAGCGGGAGGAGAAGAGATTGGCCATGGAGGGGAAGAAGATGCTCTTAGAGCATGAGAGAGAACTGAAGGAGCTAGAACTTAGGAGTAAGTCAGGCTCAGATGGTGGCAGCAATTCGTCCAGAAAGGCAGACAGGATTGTGCACATTCCCAAGAATGTAGGCAAGGAGTTCAAGAAGGGGGATGACATAAAAGGTGGTTTCAGGGTTATGAGGCGGCCATACACATGAATGGGGTCCCTGAGGAAAATTGGGGAGCAGGATTGTGGCCACTTTTCCCTGAAGAAGCAAGGGATGCTCTGATAGCTTTGGGTAAGGGGTATCACCTCACCTATGCTGACATGAAGGATGCCCTTCTCACTAAGTATGGTCTTACTCCTGAAAAGTACAGGGATCAGTTCAGGTCCAGTAAGAAGTCTGATGCCAACACTTGGTTGGAATGTGTGGATGTGTTCTGCAGGTCGCTGGATGGTTGGGTGAAGGGCAGTAGTGTAACAGATTTTCAGGGGCTCTACAACTTGATTGCATGGGAGCACTTGTCTAGTCTATGTTTTGCAGATCTGCGCCAGCACCTAGTGGATAGTAAGCTAACTGACCCCAGGAAGCTTGCTATGGAAGCGGACCGCTGGGTGAGTACCAGGGTCCACAAGAAAGCGTTTGTGGGAGACTCAGCCAAAGGTGGGCAGGGTCCCCAGCAGAAAGGTGGGGGGGACAAGGGTAAAGCACAGGAGTTCTCTAAAGGGCCCCAAACTAGTACCCAGGGTAAAGGTTTCCAGCCCCCGGTGATAAGAAGAAAGGGGTCTCTACAGGGAAGCCTGTTGAGACTGGCCCCCGCAAGTGTTATGCATGTGACCAGGTAGGTCACTTTAAGGGGGACCCCAAGTGTCCAAAGGGGACACACCCACCCACCGGTGGACAGTCCAAAGTGTTGGCTAGTGTAGCGCTTGGGGAGGAGGGGTGCCCACAGGAGGGTGGGGATCCCGCAGAAATGACCCTTGTCTCACTAGGGGACAGTGAGATGGTCCCAGGAAACCAGGTGCCCCCTAACAAAAAGAAATATAGCACCTGGGTGACCATCAATGGGAACAGGGTAGAGGCTCTCAGAGATACTGGAGCCAGTGTGACCTCAGTCCGGTGTCACCTGGTCTCTGAGAAGCAGGTAGTCCCAGGGGCATTCCACCAAGTAGTTGCTGTAGACAACTCTGAGCGCCAGTGTATGGTGGCGCAGGTTCCCTTTGAATGGGGGGGGTCTCAGGTCCCTTGAGGGTGGTTGTGAGCCCTACCATGCCTGTAGATTGTCTGCTAGGTAATGACCTGGAGCAGTCCTTATGGAAGGATGTTGAGCTCAGGTCTCACTTGGAGATGCTTGGGTTGCCAGAGTGGGCATGCGTGTCTACTCGGTCAATGGCATCCAGAAAGGGTGATCAAGTGGACTTGGAGCCTGGAACAGTGGCCCAAGTCCCTGCCAAGAGAAAGGGCAGGGGGCGCGGGAAACCGGCCCCCGAAGTTCCCACGGACCGGGAGGAGGCGGACCTCGAGGGGGACGCCCCGGTGCCTACAGGGGAGCAGGTAGCCGAACTGGGAGACATCTCTGAGCTGACCCATTGGCAGCAAGAAGGGGGTCCCACCAGGGAGGAGTTCTGCAGGGAGCAGAGCGAGTGCCCTACTCTGGAGGGTCTGCGGCGGCAGGCTGCAGACCAGGCAGCTGGTAATCAGTCCGGGTCACATCTGATCTACTGGGAGAGTGGTCTCCTATACAGTGAGCCTAAGGTTGCTGAGCCTGGGTCAGCCCGTGTGCTGGTGGTACCCCAGCGCTTCAGGACCTTCCTACTGGGTCTGGCTCATGACGTGCCTTTGGCAGGACATTTGGGGCAGGACAAGACCTTTGACAGGCTTGTCACCCACTACTTTTGGCCCCAAATGCGAAGGCAGTCAGATGCACACTGTAGGTCTTGCCAAACTTGCCAGGCAAGTGGTAAGAGTGGGAGGAAGGTCAAAGCTCCTCTCCAACCTTTTCCTGTTGTTGGAACACCCTTTGAAAGGGTAGGGATGGATATTGTGGGGCCACTGGATCCCAAGACAGCCATGGGCAACAGGTACATCCTGGTCTTGGTGGACCATGCCACCCGGTACCCGGAGGCAATCCCTCTCAGGACAACGACAGCGCCAGTGGTGGGCAGGGCGTTAATGGGGATCTTTTCCCGTGTGGGATTCCCCAGAGAGGGTGTTTCTGATAGGGGGACCAATTTCATATCGAAGTATATGACATCCCTGTGGAAGGAGTGTGGTGTAACCTACAAGTTCACCACTCCTTACCACCCACAAGGAAACGGTCTGGTGGAGAGATTCAACCAGACCTTGAAAGGCATGATCAAGGGTCTAACAGAACCCATGAGGCGTAAGTGGGACGTCCTCTTGCCATGCCTACTCTTTTCATACAGGGAGGTGCCTCAGAAGTCTCTTGGGTACAGCCCCGTTGAGCTCCTGTATGGCCACCCTGTCAGAGGACCTCTGAGTTTGGTAAAGGAAGGCTGGGAGGCAGCTCCCAGGAAAACTCCCCAGGATGTGTTTAGCTACATGCTGGCCTTTAGAAACCAAACTGCCCGCTTCAGGAAACTCGCTCAGGCGAACCTAGAAGCAAGCCAGGAA
Source organism: Calotriton arnoldi (assembly GCA_963921515.1). Classification (NCBI taxonomy): domain Eukaryota; kingdom Metazoa; phylum Chordata; class Amphibia; order Caudata; family Salamandridae; genus Calotriton; species Calotriton arnoldi. Next base: position 89,472 of record CAWUFW010009734.1, on the reverse strand, counting down.
GAAATGAAGAGATGGTATGACCAGAATGCCACTCTGGTCGAATTTCAACCTGGGCAAAAAGTGTGGGTCATGGCCCCAGTGGCACCTTGTGCCTTGCAGGACAAGTGGACTGGGCCATATGAGGTAAAGGAGCGCAAAAGTGACGTCACCTACCTGGTGGATTTGCAGGCTCCAAGGAACCCTTTGAGGGTCCTTCACGTGAACCGCCTCAAGCCCCACTTCGAGAGGTCCGAAGTGAGTATGCTCTTGGCGACAGATGATGGGGTGGAAGAGGAGAGTGAGCCTCTCCCTGACCTCCTGTCTACCAAGGAGCATGATGGGTCAGTAGAAGGTGTGATCCTCTCCCCTACTCTGACTCAGGAGCAGCAGGGGGTCTGTCACCAGTTGTTGGGACAGTTCGCCCCACTGTTCTCTCTGACCCCGGTGTTACTCACTGGTGTACCCATGACGTGGACACTGGTGACAGCCCTCCTGTGAAGCACAAGATTTACAGGTTGACTGACCGGGTCAGAGCCACCATCAAGGAGGAGGTCTCTAAGATGTTGGCGTTAGGGGTGATTGAGCCCTCCCACAGTCCTTGGGCCAGCCCAGTGGTCTTGGTCCCAAAGGCTGCTGCGGCCGGTGCCACTCCAGAACTCCGGTTTTGTGTGGACTACCGTGGGCTCAATGCCGTCACCAGGACTGACGCGCACCCCATCCCCAGAGCTGATGAGCTCATTGATCGGTTGGGAGCTGCCCAGTTCCTCAGCACGTTTGATTTGACGTCTGGGTACTGGCAGATTGCCTTAACCGATGGGGCCAAGGAGAGATCAGCATTCTCAACCCCAGAAGGTCATTACCAATTCCGGGTGATGCCCTTTGGGTTGAAGAATGCCCCTGCCACCTTTCAGAGGTTGGTCAATCAGGTGTTGGCTGGGCTGGAGGATTTCAGTGCCGCCTACCTGGAGGACATTGCTGTGTTCAGTTCCAGCTGGGAAGAACATTTACAGCACCTTGAGAAAGTGTTGAGGGCTCTGCAAGGTGCAGGCCTCACGATCAAGGCCAGTAAGTGCCAGATCGGGCATGGTTCTGTGGTGTACTTGGGACACCAGGTAGGAAGCGGACAGGTGGCGCCCCTACAACCCAAGATTGACACCATTCTGGCTTGGGAGCCCCCCAAGACCCAGACAGAGGTGAGAGCCTTCTTAGGTCTCACCGGCTACTATAGGAGATTTGTTAAGGGCTATGGCACCATCGTTGCCCCCCTTAACAGAGCTGACTTCTAAGAAGCAGCCCAGGAAAGTGATCTGGACTGAGGCCTGCCAGAAAGCTTTTGATGCCCTGAAGGCAGCCATGTGCACGGCGCCCGTGCTCAAGGCACCTGACTTCTCCAAGGAATTCGTCGTGCAGACTGACGCTTCAGAGCATGGTGTGGGAGCGGTGCTCTCACAACTGAATGAAGAGGGCCTGGATCAGCCTGTAGTCTTCCTTAGCAGGAGACTACTTCCCAGGGAACAGAGGTGGAGTACCATAGAAAGGGAAGCTTTTGCTGTGGTCTGGGCGCTGAAGAAGTTGAGACCATACCTGTTTGGGACTCACTTCCGGGTTCAGACAGACCACAGGCCCCTCAGATGGTTGATGCAAATGAGGGGTGAGAATCCAAAACTGCTGAGGTGGTCCATCTCCCTACAGGGAATGGACTTTACGGTGGAACACCGTCCTGGTACAGAACACGCCAACGCAGATGGTCTGTCCAGGTTCTTCCGCCTTAGTGAAGAGAACTCCAATGGGGTTGGGTAGTTCTCCCTACTTTCAGCTGGAGGGGACATGTGTTAGACTTGGCATCTTTTGGCGTGTTTCCCCTGACTTTTTGCTTTCTGACCTCCCGGTTTTTACTCTGTTTTTGCTGGTGTAATGATTCTGCGCACTTTCCTCACTGCTGTCCAGTGGGAAAGTGCAAGTGCTCCTGTATAAAATGTGTTACGGATTGGCGTTTCCATGATTGGCCTATTTGGTTTATGTGTCAGTCCCTTGTAAAGTGCACTGCGAGTGCCAGGGCCTATAGACCAAATGCTGTTGGTGGGCTGCAGCACTGGATTGTGCCACCCACGCAAACAGCCCGTAAAGAGTAACTCGGGCCTGCCATTGCAGAGCCTGTGCGCAGCCTGGGGCTGCCATGTCGACTTGGCAAGTGCGCACACTTGCAAGTCCCTAAACCTTCCCTTTTCTACATGTTAGTCACCCCTATGGTAGGCCCAAGGTACCCCTGTGGGCAGGGTGCGTTGTATGCGAAAGGTAGGACATGCCCTGGTGTGTGTGGCATGTCCTGATAGTGAATTACAGCCTAGTTCGTTTTTCACTATTGCAAGGCTACCTGTTCCCCATAGGCCAGAACGGGCAGTTTTGATTATTACAGCTTATAATCCTAACTGACCCGGGAACATGGTAGAAATTCGAGTTTAGTATGCCTGGACTCAGAATGATAAAATGCATCTTTTAGTGAAGTTGGTTTTAACATTCTGTGTTTGAAAATACCACTTTTAGAAAGTGGGTATTTTCTTGTCTAACCATCCAAGCCTGCCTCTGCGAGGTTGTGTATTCCTTGTCTGGAGTGTGAGTGACAGGGGCTGGGGGATGCCAGGAGACAGGGTGAGTCAGCACAGGGCTGAATAGCAAGATCTACATGTAGATGGGTGGCAGGAGTTGCACCTGGGCCCTGAATAGGACAGTGCCTTCCCTCCACAATGCTGGCTCCACCTCCTGTGGTGCGTCTGATGTCCCTGGCCTACTCTCTGAAAGAAGGGACGGAGACTTGTCAACAAAGTGCTCCAGAACTGGTTTGGACTAGGCAAAGGCCTCTCTGCCTTCAGAGAACAAAGGAATTTGGGATATAAATATTGGGGCCCTGACCCCATGAATTTAGATCTCGCTGGAATCAAGGAACCTGCCAAGATGAAGAGCTGGAAGAGCTGCCAGGAGGAGTACTGCCCCTTTGCTGTGTTGTTGCTTTGTTGGGTTGGCCTGCAGCTGCTGCTTCTGCCTTGGGCAGTGAAAGGACTGAACTTTCTACAAACTTGTGCTGAGTATCTCCAAGGGCCTGAAACCGAGCTGGCCTCCTGTTAAGAAGTCTCAGGGACTACAAAGACTTCACAAGCCTCTGGGTACCGCTTCTGGAACGCTGTTTCAGTTGCCACAGAGGAAGGGAACCGCAACCGACTCCGTCAACCGAATCCATCCCTGGCCGGTGACCTGTTTGCACCGCAGACCGCATCGCCCCGCTTCGCATCGCAACCCTGGTCTCACCGTGGCGACGTCCGACGCCGCCAACACCGAGCCGCTGCTTGCACCGTGACCTGTGGGCACCGCAGTTCGCATCGCATCGCTTCACTGAACCAGCCGGACCCGACCGACGCGGACGCTGCAACTGGCTCAACAATCGTGATCGCATCGCAGCTGGGGCACCGCTCGCACGTTTGCGACGCACCGCTCCGACTCGCACCGCTGTCCGACGCCAGCTCCCGCACACCGGCTTGGTCGCCTGCATCGCAACCTGTCAGCACCGCATCGTGCACCGTCTCGCCCTGCACCGCACGCCTTGGACTCACCGACTCCGTCTGCACGACGCTCATTGAGCCGCTGCCTGCACCGCATCGAAGGACACCGCACCTTGCATCGCTCCGTCTTGCACCGCAACCGCAACGAACGCCGACCGGCTTGTACACTCCGTACCAGCCACAACGAGAAAGGTACTGTGACCAAGTCTGTTCATGACTCTGCTGGCCCGTAGCGACGTGGTCGGCCGGAACTGTTGGACTCTGTGTAATTCAGCATCGCGGTAGACTCGGACGGAGCTACCGACTCGTACGAACTTTGTTTTTGAACTATTCCTGCAAAGAAGAAGTTACCTTATCAAGCATTCATTTTTAAAGTATAGTATTGTGGATTTTTGTCGTAATTGGTCTTGTCTTGAGTATATAAAAATTGGTTATTTTTCTAAACTGGTGTGTTGTCCGTTTGTAGTGCTTACACTGTATTACTGTTGGTTATGTGCAAATGCTTTACACACTGCCTCTAGAATAAGCCTGACTGCTCGTGCCAAGCTACCAAGGGGGTGAGCAGGGGTTATTTTAGGAGTGTAACTCCCTTACCCTGACTAGGAAGAAGGGTCCCTACTTGGACAAAGGTGCAAGCCCTTGCCAACTAGAGATCCCATTTCTAACAATAGGTGATTATTTAGTATGCTTCCTCCTTGATATGCGATTAAGTATTATGTGGTTTGTAATTCACTCTGCTAAAGAATTTAGATAAACATTTTAAAACTTCCTGAGTCAGTGGGTATTTCAGGTGTTTATGAAATTGTATTTGTATTTTCTCATTTTATCCCCAATTATCAACGGTCCATTGGTAAGTCATTACTCTTCAATCAGAAAGGTAATTGGTAGCAGGGATTTTTGATAAAGAGTACAACTGATTCCCACCAGCGGTGATTATTAGTTAGCGTGAATGAATGGGCCCAGGTGAGTATATAGTGTATGAATGCTTGTTGCTAGTAACCCGCTGGATCAGTGTTCTGGCTATCAGAGGATGGTTTTGGTTTTTCTTTGTTAATGGGGTAATGAGAATTAATTTTATGAACTAACATCCGTTTGTTTAAAAGTTTTGTTTTATGTTGTCTAGAATCCCCGGGAAAATTTGAATAGCGGATGGTAAGTGGAAGCCATATTGCAGTGAGGTTATCTGCCAGGCAGAAATAGTACTGAAAAGTTAAGCAGGGCTATCAGTACTTGTTAGGGACTCTGTGCGTGTGAGTGACAGCAAAGGAATACGCTGGTAAAAATTTGATGTTATATCACCTAGAAAGGGTAACATTGAAGAAGTAGCAGGTATTTTCCGAAGCTTAGAAGTTTACTAAGTGTGAGAGAAACTATTTTTTTCCAATTTAGAGAAACTGGCACGATAGCGAATGTTTTATGTTGTTACTGAATTTTAATAAGAAGCGTAGAGAAAATAAAGTTTTGCGTACGATTTTTGTAAAGGGAGTGTCAGCTGTCGGAGTAAAAGCTGACGTCACAAACGCCGCGCTGGGATTGGTTGACACGGCGGGCGTGGAGCAAGCTTGTAAAGGAGGGGTCAGTAGTCAAGAGTAATACTGACGTCATAGGTGTCGCGCTGGGATTGGTTGAAACAGTGAGGGACAGAGAAGCGCAGATTGTAAAGGAGGGGTCATCAGACAGACGTCACAGAAAAGCAGCGCAAGGATTGGTCCGAGACAAATGTTAGCTGGAATTTGATTGGTTGTCAGCATAGAAGTCAAAATCTTAGTGGACAGTGTAGATTATATGTGGAAACGTGATCCGACTTTAACAGAAACCCGTCCAGACAGGAGATTCCTAGGTTTTGCAGAATATAATTCGATACATAGATATTTACCCAAAATGTACGGAGAAAAGAGAAAAATGTCATTTTTACAAAAGATTAAGAATTATTTTAAGAAGGATAAGCCAATCAAAACTAGGGAAGGAATTATCATTCCACCAGCAAACAGCAAAAACGCCCGCCTCATTCATGATGATGGAGAGGGGTTATCATACTTGCGTATGGTTAGAAAATTGGATAGAATATACAAAAGATGACAGAATATTAGCTTTCCCAGAGAATGGTACTTTCAATGGGAGAGTTCTTCAAAATTTACGAATAAGAATGAATGAATTAGAACCCAGACCAAGATTAACTCAATACGAAGCCCTAGAAGAATGGGAAACCGAGGCATTTGAACGTGATAGACCCAGAAGCAATAGGGGTTATAGGGGATTTTTCCCTAGACACCAAAATGAGACACGAGAAAGTCAGATGAAACAGTGGAGAAGAGCGATGCTTACCGAGGGTTTGTATCCAGTTTTCATGACAGATGAGCCGTTAGGGAGCAAATGCAAAGAAAAGACAAAACATATGACAGGGTTTGGAGAATCCGAAGATGAATTTATGGAAAAGATATTAAAGAATCCTCCACCATACCAAGAAGGGCTGGGTGGATGTTCCCCAAGTGCACCAATTTTCAGAACACCATTGGTACCTCAAGTACTGCATAATCCACCAGTTAATAGGGTACTTCAGGATAAAGAAAGAGAGGCTATAGACAGAAACAGAGCAGAATTGATACAGAAAATAACACAGTTGAATGTACATCCTGATTCCCTGACCATACCTGTAACCATTGGTCCTGTGGTCCCTTTATATGGTGACAAAGTAAATTGTCAGAAACCTCTAGTTATGCCTACACCTGTGGATATTCCTAAACATGAAGCTGTAATAATTGATGACCATATCAGCGATTGTGAATCTATGATTTCACTAATGGATTTACCTATTCGAGACTCCGTAAATAGCACCCCCAGAAGAGTCACACCTGGTTGCTCAAAGGATGTGAATATAATAACATCTTCAGGAACTAAGAGTGCAACAGTAGTAACCCCAGAAGACTTAAAAAGATGGGCACAAGGAATAGACAAAGTTCACCCCCAAAGATTTTGGACATTTATAAATTAAAAGTTGAGTTAGAAGAAATGATAGCAGGTAATGTAGGAGTAGATCATTTAAATACCTACAGTGAAGAAGAACTATTGTTCGTATGTAGGAGCATAACATTAAATGTAAAGATATTCCATGAAAAGTTAACGGATTTGGCCTCAGAAATGGGAATTGAAATAAGAAAGTCAAAAGTACTACAGAAACCATATAGAGCAGACTTTACTGACAAAGATTTAGAAAATATGAATACATCTGGTAGGAAATTACAAGTGAAAGAATTAATGTCAGTATTACAGAAATGGGGAGAACTGGATAAATGGAAAACTAGATGGACAAAGAAAAAGGAAGAGGCACGTTACAGTAGAACGACTTCTGAGTATTTATTGAAGGAAACAGGAAAAGTAGAACAGATGTACCCGATGCGGGAGGTTCCAGGAGGAGGTTATGTTCATGTCCCTTGGAGCAGACAAGATATTTTGTCATTTACAAATGATTTTCCAAAGTTGAGAGAAAAGCCAATTGAATGGTACAAGCAGGTTGAGAGGTTTGTGAAAGTGTCAAAGGTATTGTTAAAGGACTTGGATGGTTTGTTTGACATAGTGGTACCTGCCGATTTATGGACAGATTGTAAAATTACAATCGACTGGCCGAGTGAAGAGTATCCTAGAGATGCAAAGACAGGTGCCCCATCAAATGATGTGATGAAAAAGTATCACCAGGTAATAACTTATTTGAAAGGAAAAATACCACCAAAAGAAACAGACTGGGTGAAAATAGACAGGACTACCCAAGAAGTAAGTGAATCGGTACATGCCTATTATGAACGTCTATTACAGGTGTTCAAACAGTATAGTGGTTTTGAGGATATTGGAGACAAAAATATGAGTCAGTTTGTCTATCGATTTGTTTATGGTCTAAAACCAGAGATTTGTCAGATGATTAAGCAACATATGTTATGCTGGCAAGGGAAGCCTATTGACGAAATTTTGAAATATGCGAAATATTGTGGAGACGACATTGAGGATAGGCACAAGAAACTACAAGAACAAGCATTGGCATAGCCAATAGGTCTCGCCTTTGGGACCTTATAAGTGTTTAGCCATGCAACACTTGATGTTGTTGCACCAAGGATATTGTGCTGGATAACTAAACACTTATAAGGTCCCAAAGGCGAGACCTATTGGCTATACCAATGCTTGTTTATAGTTACTACCAAAAAAACAGATTTTAGGTCTAGAGGGCACAATGGATAACATTCCAGGGACAACCTTACCCGAGGGCAGAACGTAACGAACAGTTCAGAATCTTTGACCAAGATACAGATAGTATGTTATGTTATGTTTTGTGTATTGTATGGTGTGCAACTCACCCAGACAGGTATCCTGCACTGAAGCAAGAACTATTGGCCGAGCCAGGATCAGGACTAGGTGAAGAGCCAAACCTATAGTTTCTTGGAGAGTTCAAGAACTGAAGAGGTGTCTCTGATGTGAAGGGTCAGGTTGTTAAAGGGTTTCTGATTGAGGTAGGAGATGGCATGACTGCTGGATCTGGCTCTGAATATGCAGGGTGTGTGTGCAAGTAAGAAGTCAGCTGAGTGGAGGTGCCTAATATGTTTGTGGAAGTTTATGTGGTTGTTCAGGTACATGAGGTCAATGTTGTGTGCGTCTTTCTATGAGTCCTTGAAGAATTTGAGAAGTGCTGATTTGTGGCTTGGGAGCCAGTGACGTTTTTCGAGATGTCGGCTGATGTAAGTGCATGCCTGTAAGATGAGTGTGAGCCTGGCCCTTGAGTTCTGTATTGTCTGTAGGATTCTGGTCATTTGAGCATTGATTTCAGCATAGAGTGTGTTGCCGTAGTTCAGCTTGCAAGTGATGAGGGCTTGGGTGACGGTTCTGCGAGTGCTGGTGGGGAGCCATTTGAAGATCTTGAGCATTTTGAGTGTGTGGAAGCTGGGGACAGAGACTATGTTCACTTGGCCAGTCATGGTATTAAAAGGTATGAGGCCCTACCGGCACTTTGCGCCCCCGGAATGTGACTTTTTTGTTCCTGTGGCGCAATGTGCAACCGCATATTTATAATGCCATATAAAGCCACTTTACGTAGCTTTTCATGGCCTTATAAATATGTCCCCCTTTCATGCAGAAAACTGCATGAAAGGGGTGTTCCATGAGTGTTGATGTGGGTGTTCCCACGCAACACCCATGGAACCTGACAGATTCCCAGATTTACGAGCAATCTTAAACCTGGGAATGCGTCAGAACTTAACTTCACCCGAGGGGTGGTGTTAGGGAGGCGCAACGAAGAGAAATGAAAACATTTCTCCTCGTGTTTTCCTTTTTCTATGTGTGCTGCATTCTGCAGCACAAACAGAATAAAATCGCATCCCATGCCTCTGCCAGCGGGAGCACCCGCAAGCACAATGTATCTTCTCTGCGCAGTGCTACGCTCTCCGCCTGCGCCCAGCATGTCAACGATTGCAGCTAGGCTTTGGTGCGAGACACATTTGTATTATATATGCTTTTTTTAAAACAGAATAGGTCTATTTCGGTGCGCTGGGATTGACACATTAGTGGTTCTATACATTGTTAATGGCTAACAATGAACATCCAATAAGGAGACCTACCTGGTGAAGAGACAATATTATGTATGCATGAATTAACACATTAATGCCTCAGAACATAAGAAAACCTGGCTATATTTCACTGAAGTATGGGAGAGGGTGAGAAGGGGAGAAGATCAAAATAAAAAAAGGATTATAGCTGGCTTCCTACTAAGTACAATAGATGAACAGTTGTAAGGCTTGCACATATTGGATTATTGTAAAATCACAAACTGTCTAAATCAAAAATGTATTAAAATTGCAGGGCAAAAGACAAATGTTGCAGCAGACTTTAAGGTGCTACCGTGCACTATTAACAACTTCTGATAGCAACTCCACAAACTTTAAGATAAGTAGAAAGAAAGTTGTTTTGCATTTGGGAATTGACACATTTAATTACCTGTGGCGCATAAATCCTGTTTCATTCCATTTTCGAAATTATCTGTGAACTCTTGTTTTTCGTCATTCTTAACAACAGTTTTGATTTCTTTGGGTCCGGATGGTAACGAGGACGGAATCTGTTGGGGAACTGTGCAAAGAAGAAAGAAACACATCTACTTAACAGGAAGGTGTAAGGAGCACATGCAATACAGGATATATTTCATTGATCAGTGATCACAGGGTCAAAGGTGCCATTATAAAGTCAAGCAAGTCGAGTTCTCCTGAAAGTGAGAAGTCATATGGTCCACTTGCTCTGCAGTAGTGTGATTCCACTTCCTGAGAAGACTATGGTTATTAGAAATGTTGCACCCTACCATAATTCATGTTATTTCCATGCGGTGCCAACTATGTATTTGTAACAATAAGCAGGCCACAAACCCAGATCCCCGCTGCCTGCGCTGGTGACTTCTCCTTCAGACGGGCTCCTGCTGCCTTAGGATTTGAACCCTTACCTGACAAGGCACAACTTTTCACAACTTTCGCTTTGTGGCTCCGTGGTTTGTTCATCAACCAACACAATCCAAGACAATGATACAATCACAGGGAGTGTGCCTGAGATGGTGTTAAAGGGTGTAATAAAAGGTGGAGGCACACAACTGGACATGCGCAACAGTCCCTCCCTGCCTTGGCCATTACAGTCTCACGGTAAGAAACGTGAATAATGCACGACAATTCGTCAATGTGGATTTTGGCACGAGGCAAACTTTCTCATCTACTGTTTGATAGTTAAGTAAAGTTAGCTAAATACAATTACATTTCAGACAGTCTGTTCCTGAATGCAATGCGTTATGCCACAAAGGTTCCTCGTTTCTAAGATCACAAACATATGCAAATTGTTGGCGACATTGCAGGCAAATTTGCATATTATGCGTGTCACAATATTTCTGATAGTTCTATTGCCACAAGACTACATGCATAATACCGATTCTAACTTCGAATAAAAGCAAATTCAGGGCACTTCGACAAATGCTAGTATACTGCAACCGTTAGGTGGCATCAACTGATACTCCACAGGTAATCGTTTACAAGTATATTGTATTAGCAGTCAGTTCAATAAGTGGTGCGCAGCCCTCGTGAAGTGGGTGTCAAACAAGTCAGAACCACCACTGTTTGTGGAAAACGTGTTCCTAAACTGCGCATAGAACTTTCCCAGGTAAGCATTTTTTTAAAATATACTTTATTAGTTTTCGATACAAAACAAAACGGCATTTGGCACCGATGAAAGCTACACAGTTTAGAGTTCTTGTAGTGCAAATCATTGCTACAGTATAATGTTAGTATTCAGTGCAAGAATTACATTTACAATATTCTTCTGGCTCGCCAGTTGCCGTTCTCTAGCCTAGAGCTACATGTTCAGTGTATTCCAACCGCTGCAATAATGAAAACAAGCGTGCGCGCCTCGCAAGTTTGAAGAGGCGAGGAGGAGGCAGCAGGGGGAGGGGGCCTGCGCCTGTTTCCCTTGCGGGAGAGAGCTTTGAAACCATCTGTTAATTACAAACAGATGGTTTTAAAGCTCGCTCCCGCAAGGGAATTGCCAAATGTGCACGCGTTGCCATTGAAGGCAATGGAACGCGTGCACGTTTTTGGCTGAAAAGCCGAAGCGATTCCAAAAGGTCTTTTTGCCTACGCAGCGCATGCGCGCTGCGTAGGCGAGACCTAAAAAGTGTTGTGGGCTCAAGTGAAAATGGCTGAGCGACAGGGAATTAATTTGGATAATCCAACAGATAGTCAGGGAAAAGAATCTGGAATGAATGGTGACACAGGGAATGGTGGAAAAGTGAGAGGACGAATGAGTAGAGAAGAGGCTAAAAAGAAATTTCCTTGTCAAGGATGCAGAAAGTTGGGACATTGGAAGAACGAATGTAAAAAAATTTAAAATAATAATGGCCCAAATCATAATTTAAATCCACAGACGCAGAATGACTCACAGCAGTGTGTAAACCCTCAGAGTCAGTTGCCACCTGCCCCTATACAGGGTAATGTAAGCAGAGCAAAGCACGGTACAGACGTCGGATATCAAGGAGGAAGTGGTAAGAATGAATATGTAACTTCACAGTTTCTTTTACAGGATGAATTTGATCCATATAGTTATCAATGACGGTGCCTAAGAGAGGGGGAGAAGGAGTGCGTACTTGGCGCATCCTTACCGGTAGATCAGTCAGGTCCATATGTTGAAGGAAAAGTAAGAGGTAATGATATCACTTTTCTTTTGGACACTGGAGCTACCCGTTCTACTGTAAGAACAGCAGACATCCCAGACCTCCCTCTCTCTGGAGAAGCTATCCAAGTTGTAGGTGTTGCAAATCAAAAGATCAGAACACCCCTTACTGAGCCTATGGAAGTAAAAATAGGAAACTTCCGAGAAATGCACCAATTTGTGGTGTGTGAATTCAGTCCAGTAAATTTATTAGGTAGAGACTTACTGTGCAAAATGAATTGCACTATTTTTTGCACACCGGATGGTGTTGCAATACAGACCCCGGATGAAGATCATGTTTATAAGTTCATGATAGCCAAGCAAGGTACGGAAGTAGATGAGATGTTCTCCTTGATAACCAAAGACGAATTACCAGAAGAATTAAGAACTACAGTGAGCTCTAAGGTATGGGATTTTACTGGGAAAGAAGTAGGACTTATGGCAAAAATAGACCCAGTAAAGATCACTGTAAAAGAAGGCGCAATTTTCCCAAATACCAGACAGTACAAAATGAGTGCAGAAGTAAAAGCAGGAGTTATTGAGGAAATTAGCAGAATGGTGAAACAAGGCATATTAAAAGAAGTTATGAGTAGTCCTTGTAATTCACCAATCATGGGTTTGAAAAAGCCTAGTGGAAAGTATAGGATCGTTCAGGATTTGAGGAAACTTAATAAAATTGTGGTACCATGTTGTCCTATAGTACCAAATCCTGCAGTGATCCTATACCAGATACCATGAAGTGCAGAATGGTTTACCGTGATTGATCTATGCCAAGCATTTTTTTCAATACCATTGCACCCAGATAGCCAATATCTGTTTTCGTTTAAATTCGAAAACCATGTCTATGTGTAGAATCGTGTTCCTCAAGGGTACACAGAAAGTCCCTCCATTTTTAATCAAATACTGAAAGGGTGTCTAGAAAAATTAGTACTGCCCAGGAGTTCAGTCTTGGTGCAGTACATTGACGACTTATTGGTAGCATCCAAAACTCATGATGATTGTGTTGCAGATTCAATTGCGTTACTCAACCATTTGGCTGAAGAAGGACACAAAATGTCACCTGAGAAGGTGCAGTTTTGTACAACGGCAGTTAAATATTTGGGACTCCAAATTGAAAGGGGAACAAGAAGAATAACATCTGATAGAATAAAAATAATCAAGAAAATGAAAATGCCAGTAACACAAAGAGAAGTGAGAATGTTTCTTGGAATAGTAGGATACTGTCGACAATGGCTCATAGGGTTTTCACTACTAGCAAAGCCTTTAATTCAGTTAACCAAAAAGAAAGCAAAAGATCCAGTTGAATGGGATGATGAAAGTGCTGGTGCATTTGTAAAATTAAGAAATGCTTTGTGTGAGGCACCTGCCTTGGGCATGCCTGACTATACAAGAGAATTCACACTGTTTTGCTATGAAAGAGAAAATTGTGCACTTTCAGTGTTAACTCAAAGACATGGACTAGACAGGCGTCCTATAGCATATTTTTCTGCTACATTGAACCCAGTGGCTGCAGCATTGCCAGGCTGTTTAAAAGCAGTTGCTGCTACCTGTATGAGCATTGAGCAAAGTGAGTCAATAGTAATGGGATATCCTGTTAAAGTGTTTGTCCCACATGCAGTTGTGATCCTGTTGACAAGAACTAGAACTCAGCATCTCACACCTAGTCGGATGACAAGGTATGAACGAATAATTCTAGGAGCTGAAAATGTGACCATAGCAAGGTGCACAATTGTAAATCCTGCTACATTATTGCCAGATCAATATTGTGAAGAAGTTAAGAACGATCCAGAACATGACTGTTTACAGGTCACAGAATTATGTACAAAACCGCGTCCTGACATACAGGAAATACCCCTAAAAGACGCATACAGAGAGCTGTTTGTGGACGGCTCATGCCTAAGACATGAGGATGGCAAATTGAGTGCAGCCTATGCTGTATGTGAACTTTCTGGAATAGTCGAAGCATCCTATTTACCAGGAGTCAAATCTGCACAAGTAGCTGAATTAATTGCTTTGATCAAAGCCTCCAAAATTGGGAAAAATTTAAAAGTAACCATATTTACGGACAGTCAATATGGGTACGGGGTTGTGCATGACTTTGGCCAACTGTGGATGCAGAGGAATTTCATGACTTCTTCAGGATCTCCAATCAAAAATGGGCAGTTTGTAAAGGAACTATTGGAGGCAATACAATCACCAAAAGAATTGGCAGAGGTGAAATGTGCCGCACACCAGTCAGGAGATGATTGGGTGGTAGCCGGTAACAGATACGCAGACCTAGTTGCTCAACACTGTGCCAGAAACAGATTGGCAGTAAACAGAAAAGTTGAAAGGGTGGGAATCAGCTGCCAACTTATGCTATGTTTAACACCTGAAACATGGAATGTTGTGAAAAGATTGCAAGATGATGCTGAGAGAGTGAAAGAGATGTTTCGATAAAAATAGGGTGTACCCGAAGAACAGATGATGATGTATGGGTATATTCAGATGGCAGACCAGTCATGCCCGACTGTTTGATTTCACAAATGGCCAGAATGTATCATGGAGCCACACATGTAGGGAGAGATGCCATGATTAGACTTTTCAGACAAAGTTGGTACAATCCAAAGTTTAGGGCTGCAGCAGAGAGTCTTTGCCAGAGGTGTTTAACTTGCCAAATGAATAATCCAGGAAGGAGAACAGTAATTGGTTTGGGAAAAATTGGAAAGGCTGAGGGTCCCTTTGTAAGATTGCAGTTAGATTTCATACAGTTACCACCATGTAAAGGACTGAAATATGTACTTGTCATAGTGTGTCTGTTTTCAAGGTGGGTGGAGGCTTACCCAACCAGAAGGAATGACAGCATTACAGTCGCAAAACTGTTGTTACGAGAACTCATTCCTAGGTTCGGTTTCCCAGTAACTTTGGAATCAGATAGAGGAAGTCACTTCAATAACGATGTAATTCGAATAATCTGTGAAGCATTTAAAATTGAACAAAAATTGCACTGTGCGTACCGCCCAGAGGCTTCTGGAGTTGTTGAACAAATGAATGGCACAATAAAATCAAGATTGTCACAAATGTGTGCATCTACATCGTTAGATTGGCCAGATGCATTGCCCCTTGTCTTAATGGGACTCAGAAGCATTCCTGATAGAAATACAGGATTGAGTCCACATGAAATCATCATGGGAAGAGCAATGAGACAAGCACATGTACCTGGAAATAAACTGCTGAACATAACTGATGATATGGTTCTAGATTATTGCAAAGCATTGGCTGACCTAGTGCGTTCTGTCTCTCTCCAGGTTGGAGAAGACGCAGTTTCCAGGCAGCCTGAACAAGAGCATGATCTGAACCCCGGAGACTGGGTGGTAGTGAAGCATCACACCAGAGAAACGTGTTTATCACCCAGGTGGGGCGAACCTTGTCAGGTTATATTAGTGACAAACACAGCAGTGAAATGTGCAGGATTGCCTAATTGGATTCATGTAAGCCACACCAAAAGGGTGCCAGCTCCTGAAGGAAAAGATCCTCAGTCAGCATCAATAGCTGAGGAAGCTGAAGGTTGGCCAGCTGAAGAATCCCAGGTGAGAGATTCGGGAGAAGCTGAAGAAGAACAACCGAGCACAAGTCAGGACTGGATACCAGTGGTTGATATACCAGAAGTTTACAACAAAACAAGAAGTCGAGCTAGATTAGAGGAAATTAGTGAGGACCAGATAGGTGAAGAAGAAGCAGCTCAGGATAAGAAGAATGAAACAATAAGAGAACCTGAGCAGGCCCAGATAGGGAGAGGAAATTGGGCTCAAATCGACAACGAAACAACAACATTTGAGCAGGGACAGACAGGTTTAGAAGAACGCGGTCAGGCTGCAGAAGTACAAAGTGCAATAAGCCCTGATCAGAACCAGTTAGAACAAGAAAAATACGTTCAGGGAGAAGAAAACCAAGAAAACAACGAGCAAGAAAGCCTCAAGCACGAAGACGTAAATCCTGAACAGGGTCAGTTAGTAGAAACTCACACTCAGGCAACTGAAGAAACAACAATAAGTCCTGAACAAGAACAGATAGAAGAAGAAACTGAAAACGAGGAAAATCAAATTGTGCCACACCTTGAAAATAAAGGAATTTTTGGAAAAGACTCAGAAGGTGAAGAGACAGTGCAAACAAAGAAAGTCAGAAAAGGTGATCATTGGCCTAGTGTCATTAAAAGAGTAAAACAACATATAGAAACCCGAAGTGAAGATCCAGAACAAGTAAATGAAGTAACAAGCTTATCTGGACAAACAAGTAGAACTGAAAAACGAAAAAGCAATAAATTGAAACTTGTGAACAATAAATTTAAAGGTCCTGACTGGACTTATATAATCCTTGAAGACTACGAAAGTTCAGAGTCAAGTGAAAGTGGTGACGAAGGAACAAGTGCAGAACTGACTTATGAAAAAGAAGTGAAACCACCTTGATAACGTTAAAGTCTTGAAAGAAAAAGAAAAGAAGAGAAATCTTCTTTGTCAAAATGCCTGATGACAGAGTTTCTGGGAGACCGAAACGGAAATGTTGTAAAAGACGCTGTGCTATATGCATATGTAGTCTGGTAGTGGTGCTTATAGTGTGGTTAGTTGTGATTGTAGCAATTCCTTACCTTATGATAATAGATAAAAAGATTAACAATGAAACAAAAGGAAGGATAGATAACTTGAAAGGTGATAGAGTAAAAATAGAAGCAGAAGATGAACCAGAGTTTCATCACGTGGTAACAGATAACGATACCAATTTAAATGTTTTCACTAAATTATTGTTTCAGTACGTAGATACAATGGAAGTTAGTGATTGTTATGTTTGTATGAAGTTACCTGAATCAGTAGCAGAAGGGTTAACATATCATCATTTGCCTTTAACTTATGGCATATCATGTAGTGTACTAACTAGTTTATTTTATAGAACCCGGAAACTTCAGTATTATTATTCAAATATAGATGTGATATTTTCAGAGGTTCCTATTCGAAAGTGTAGGAGAGTAGGATCTGCCTCTTATGTTGCCCCCATTTTTTTTCTGATGTTTACACTGGTTTCTGGCTATAGTCTGGCTGGGACCCTGCCAATCAGGGCCCCAGCCTCTCTGTTCTCTCTAAACGATTTGGAGTGCACTCTAGGTGCACTAGTGATTGGATACTGCGGTACCTTATGAGTCCCTAGTATATGGTACCTTAGGTACCAAGGGCATAGGTACTTCACGGGCCTACCATGGGCTGAAGCATGTATTATGCCACCCCTGGGAAGCAGACTAAATCTGACACCACAGGCCTGCTACTGCAGCCTGGGTGAGGTGGTGCTAGCACTCCTCACTGAGATATAGTTTCCCTATATCTCTCCTACACACACATATAAACCTATCAGTCACCCCTAAGGCAGGCCCTATCCATCCTGAGGGCAGGGTGCTTGGCTTCTATGTGAGGGGGTGCCTCTGCCTGAGCAGGGCCCCTCTGCAGCTCTCAGAGTCCACTCTCTGGTGCTGTTTGTGGATGCGGTTAAACCATATACTTTTAAGTGCATTATATCCTCGCGGTAGAATGCTAACTTTGGAATGGCTGCATCGAAACATGTCGTGTTTGGTGTCAAACATCTTGGAATACTACCCCCCGCCAGTCCTGGCGGCGGGGGTAGCATTCCACCCTTCTAGAGGGATAGACATGTACCTACTGTGGAAACGCGGTAGAATCCTGCAGAGCCCTGGCATCACAAAATGGATGCCACCAGTCACAGACACTGGGCTGCCCTCCTGCTGATGACCAACACTCGCAGTGGAGGAAGCCCAACAATAGATATCCTGTCCCAAGGGGGTGTGACCACCTTCCAGACAGGGTTTAGTGTATTGGGGCTGGGTGAGTGCACTCTTAGAGTGCTTTGAAGTCCTGCACTGGGGGAGCAGAAGGCTCCTCTGTGCATACCCCAGTTCAAACCGGCTCAGGGGCTACCTGCCCCTGCTCTGGCGCGAAACTGGACAAAGGGAAGTGGGTGTAGCCACCCACTCCCCCGACCCTCCCAGAGGTAGGGTCATAGAGCTAGTCCCTCCCTTTCTTTTAGTATAAGAGGGGGAACCTGTGCATTGCACCCTAGATTTCCCTGGACGACGCTCTGAAGACGAATCCCGGACCTTCGACGTTCCACTACCTTTGGAAGACTGAAGAATCTCCCTTGGAGTCAAGGAGTGACTCCCCTGCTTGGCAGGCACCAAAAACTACAAATGACAGTCGCAAACTATGCCGCTCCTGCCGGAGTCCGAAGTCCCTGCAGCCCAAGAAGTAGATTTCCTGACTTCTCAAAGGCCATCGTGAGTCCCCAGCGAAGCTGAGGCCAGTGGACCGCAAGAGTGACGAGGAACCGCAACCCCTGGGTACCATGCACTATTGTCGAGTGCAACACCTTCACAATATTCCACGAACTTGTACTTTTGACCCCGTATGGTCCTAGCCTCCAGCAGGAATCCCTCCGAAGACCAGAGGCCTACCACATCCCGAGTGACCGTGGGCCCCTGTTGAGCGAATCCTCCCGAGGCATCTTTGCAATCCCTTGCCATCCGGCTTGTGGGTCCCCAGAAGACTTTCTAAAGAAACCAAAGGGCTCCCCTGGTTGCTCCAGGCCTGCCCTGACTTACCCTCGCTGGGTGAGTCCCCCAGATCTTGCTGGTCTGCGCCATTGCCTCTTCACACTTTCCCCGAGACTTGCTGTTACCAAGGCTTGTTGGCTCCAATCGAGTCGCCGACACCGCAGTAAGCTGCAGACATCGTGGAAAACGCCGAATCCAGCTCCTGGTCATCGTCGACGCCTCCTGGACCTCGTGACTGAAGAGTCAAGGCACCCGCGAACGACCTGAATTTTGCGACGACGGTGGGCATCCATCTTCCTTGCCCCGAGTCACTGCCAAGTGACTTTGAACACTGTCCCCTCTGCTTTCAGGTCTTCCATCTTCTGAATCCAGGCTTGGATTCCTCCGGACACTTCTCCTGTCGCCGCAAGCAGCAAGTCTTCACTGGCTCCCATTGAAAACGACGCCGCGACCCGACACCAAAGAACACCTATGCACCCGGCTCCCCTGGGTGAGGTAACTTCAGCACTACGGTGCTCCTGTGGGTGTGGGCCCTAGAACTACTTACCCTGTAAGTGACTTGCTTGTAGCTTCCCTAGAAGTGTCCTAAAATTCCTATTTTCTAAGTGCGACAATTGCGCTGACTCGTACAGGGTTCGCGTCTGTGTTAGACACACCGCATCCATCTCCTTTGTAACACTATCTAGAACTGTGTCCTTCGACTCGTACGGAGTCCGATCGGTGTTCGCCTCGAACACAAGGGGCCTGTAACATTGAGATCTCCATTGCACTGACTCGCACAAGGTTCGCGTCTGTGTTAGACACAGCGCGTCCATCTCCCTTGCAACTCTATCTGTAACTGCGTCCTTCGACTCGTACAAGGACCGATCGGTGTGTTCGCCTCGAACACGCAAGGGACCTTTAACATTGAAATCTCAATCGCGTCTGAGCGCATAGACTCGCACAGGACTCGCACCGGTGCCAGGACACCGCGTCCATCCCCTGTGGGTCTCCTACAACTACCTGGGGTGGTTCTTGGGGGTCCCTCGATTCTAGATGCCCTAGACCTAGGTCTAGCCAAACTAAGAATGTGATATTCGATTGTGCTAAACTTATTTTGATAACATTTGACTTGTACATATGTTCCTGACTTCTAATCTCATAAAGAGATTAGTAGAGAGTGTTTATTAATAAATACATATATATTTGATATATATACCTGTGTGGTGTCTTTTCATTTGGTGATTCAAGAGATTGTGTGGTAAAACAAGCTGCTTTACATTCCTTCAAGACTTAGCCTGAAGGCTGCTCTCCACAGCTACCACTAGGATAGCTTTCTATAAAGGTTGTCTTAAACCTATCTACCATAAGAGTCGAATTGTTCTGGTGCAAGGTGTCCACTTTAATTAGTGAACAGCATATACCAGGCCAACTTCTCACATTGGTGGGCAGCGTGTGGGATTCCAGCTTGCTATTGTTTTACCAGAAAATCTCTATTTGAATTACTAACTGAAAACCACTATAGGTACTCAAGGTACATATAAAGTCAAGGTTAGTATCAATAAGTTCTACTGAACTTAGAGCTGTGTGCCAAGGGATAGCACACCCTTTCTACAGCTCAAGCTAGTATAAGTAGGCCACAAACTAGTGTAGGTAGTACAACACTGCACAACACTAGAATGTCCTTAAAGGGTGGAACCAGTGGATCCACTCAGCCTCAGTATAAGGACATGGCTTTCTCTGACTTGAGAGCCATGTGTGTTGAAAGACACCTGAAGCTAGGACAGAGTCCCTCCACACTCCACCTGATAGATCTGCTGACAGCAGATGATCTTAGATTGGCTCTAGGAGCTAATGGGTCTGAATCAGGGAGTGGGTCAATTACAGTATCTGGGTCAGATGATGAAAATCAGAATGACCAAGACTCTGTGATTGAAGGGCCAGGCTCCAAGGGGCCTGAAAAGGACAGAGGAATTCTTCCTAAGAGAGCTGATAGAGTGGAGGAGAGGCATAGGTCCCCTTCCAGGGAATCTGACCACTCTTATCACTCTGGCAGAAAATTTGTCCACCAGAGGAACTCATACTTTCCCATAAGAGAGACCTCCTCTGAAAGAATGTGCAAACTGCTGCAGTATGAGGAAGCAAGAGTTGCCCTCAGAACCAAGCAGTTGGCACTGGATAGAGAAGCCCTGGAGATCCAGAGAGCTTCTAGAAGAGAGGGGTTAGAACCCCTTGGTGGCAGCAACAGTGTCCCTAGAGGCAGAGAATCTATTCCAGACCATAGGAACCTGAGCAAGGTTGTTCCTCCCTACCAGAGTGGGGATGATATCCACAAGTGGATAACTGCTATGGAGAGGGCCTGTAGAGTACAGCAGGTCCCCCAAAAGCAGTGGGCAGCAATCTTGTGGCTCTCCTTTTCAGACAAAGGTAGAGACAAGCTCCTCACTGTTAGAGAAGAGGATGCTGATAATTATGAAGTCCTGAAGAGTGCACTGATAGATGGGTTTGGCTTAACCACTGAGCAGTACAGGTTGAAGTTCAGAGACACCCAGAAGGCACAGACTCAGGACTGGACTGACTTTGTAGATTGTGCAACCAAGGCTCTGGAGGGTTGGCTGGTTGGCAGTAGGGTTACTGATTTCAAGGGATTGTATAATCTGATGATGAGAGAACAGATCCTTAATAATTGCCAGAACCAGTTGTTGCATCAATACCTGGTGGACTCAGATCTGACCTCTCCCCAAGAATTGGGAAAGAAGGCAGACAAATGGGTCAGAACCAGGGTGAGGCAGAAACCCCAGAACCAAGGGGTGACACCAAGAAGCAAGATCCTAAGGGCTCTGAGAAAGGTGGGGATAAGTCAAAAGACCAGAAGTCTTTACAAGGGCCCCAAACATCTGCATCTGGTGGGGAGTCACAATCCAACAAGGGGAAAGGCCAAAAGAAGCCCTGGTGCAAATTCTGTAAACAGAAAGGGCACTGGACTTCTGATTGTAACAAGTCCAAAGACCAAACCACCACCACTCCTGCCCCTAAGGCAACTGTTCCCCCTAGCTCAGCTACTGGTGGAGGTGGTACTCAGAATAAGGGTGTAGTAGGGTTGACCCTGGGTTCTGAAGTGGACTCTGACCTAGTCAGAGTGCCCACTCAGGCAATGCTGATTTGTGAGGGAGACCTTAACATGTCCTTCCTAGTAAGTCCCAGTAATCTGGGCAAATACAAACAGCAGCCTGTAATAAATGGCAAACAGGCTTTGGCATTTAGGGACACAGGTGCTAGTGTCACCATGGTGGCAGAGGATCTTGTGGACCCTGGACAGATCATCCTGGGCGAAATGTACCAGGTGACCAATGCAAGCAATGTCAGGACCAACCATAGTCTGACAGTTGTGAATTTCTCCTGGGGAGGGGTAACTGGCCTCAAGAAGGTTGTAGTCAGTGCAGACCTCCCTGTCGAATGTCTATTGGGCAATGATCTAGAGACTTCAGCCTGGTCTGAAGTAGAGTTATGGACTC
Organism: Calotriton arnoldi; assembly: GCA_963921515.1. Taxonomy (NCBI): domain Eukaryota; kingdom Metazoa; phylum Chordata; class Amphibia; order Caudata; family Salamandridae; genus Calotriton; species Calotriton arnoldi. The sequence continues at coordinate 67,645 of CAWUFW010009734.1, read as the reverse complement.
ATGCTGAGATGTTGGGCATCCCTGCAGAGGTATTTGCTGTGACCAGGTCACAAGCAAGAATGCATAACACTGAACCAGCTCTGGATCCTGGAACAATGGACCAGATGCTTCCCAAGGGGAGGAGCAGTAGGGTAAAGGCAGTGCCTTCCCCTCTGTCTCAGATCACAGATTCACCCCCAGAGGGAGGTGAAGCAGATCCTGAAGAAGGAACTGCCCCAGAGGGACTTGAGCCTGATCAGGTTGAGTTCTTGGGGGCAGGTGGCCCTTCTAGGGAAGATCTGAGTAAGGAGCAACAGTGCTGCCCCTCTCTTGAACCCCTCAGACAGCAGGCTGCTGCTGAGGCTGCTGGGAGTGCTAGTGGGTCCCACAAAGTTTATTGGGATGAGGGACTCCTATATTCTGAGGGTAGAGATCCAGCCCCTGGAGCCACCAGGAGGATGGTAATACCTCAGAAGTTTAGGGGGTTCCTCTTGACCCTAGCACATGATATCCCTTTGGCAGGTCACTTGGGCCAAAACAAGACCTGGGACAGGCTTGTCCCACATTTTCATTGGCCACATATGTCAGAGGACACAAAGGAGTTTTGTCGCTCCTGTGTCACATGCCAAGCCAGTGGTAAGGCAGGTGGCACAACAAAGGCCCCCTGATACCACTACCTGTGGTGGGGGTACCCTTTGAAAGGGTAGGGATTGACATTGTTGGTCCCCTTGACCCTCAAACTGCATCTGGGCACAGGTTTATCCTGGTGGTAGTGGATCATGCCACCAGGTACCCAGAAGCAATTCCCCTGAGGACCACCACAGCCCCTGTGGTGGCAAGAGCCCTCATTGGAGTTTTCTCCAGAGTGGGTTTCCCAAAGGAGGTCATTTCTGACAGAGGTACCAACTTCATGTCAGGATATCTGAAAGCAATGTGGAAGGAGTGTGGTGTAACTTATAAGTTCACCACCCCCTATCACCCACAATGCAATGGTTTAGTTGAACGCTTCAACAAAACCTTGAAAGGAATGATTAAAGGACTCCCAGAGAAGCTTAGGCGGAAATGGGACCTTCTTCTTCCTTGCCTGTTGTTTGCATACAGAGAGGTTCCACAGAAGGGGGTTGGTTACAGCCCATTTGAGCTTCTGTTTGGGCATCCTGTGAGAGGTCCATTGTGTTTGGTAAAAGAGGGCTGGGAGTTACCTCTCAAGCCCCCCAAACAAGATGTGATGGACTATGTAATTGGTCTCCGCTCCCGGATGGCTGAGTACATGAAAAAGGCAACCAAAAACCTGGAGGCCAGCCAAGAATTACAAAAAGCTTGGCATGACCAAAGGCTGTACTGACTGTATACCAGCCAGGACAGAAGGTGTGGGTATTGGAGCCTGTGGCCCCAGCAGCCCTCCAGGACAAGTGGAGTGGCCCCCATACAATAGTTGAACAGAAGGGAGAAGTCACCTACCTGGTGAATCTTGGAACTCCCAGGAGCCCCCTGAGGGTGCTCCATGTCAACAGATTAAAGCCATATGTTGACAGGGCTGACATGGGCTTGCTCATGGCAACTGATGAGGAACAGGAGGAGGAGAGTGACCCTCTCCCTGACCTGCTCTCTCAGAACCCTGATGATGGGTCAGTAGATGGAGTTGCTTTGGCAAGCAGCCTCACTGACCATCAGCAAACTGAGTGCAGACAAGTTCTGCAACAGTATAGACATATGTTTAGCCTGACCCCTAGTCAGACTTCCTGGTGCACCCATGAGGTGGACACTGGAGACAGTCTGCCTGTCAAGAATAAAATCTACAGGCAACCTGACCATGTCAGGGACTGTATCAGGACTGAAGTCCAGAAAATGTTGGAGCTAGGTGTAATTGAGCCTTCAGATAGCCCTTGGGCTAGCCCAGTAGTCCTGGTACCCAAGCCTCATACCCAGGGTGGTAAGAAAGAAATGAGGTTTTGTGTAGACTACAGAGGCCTCAATGCAGTCACTAGGACTGATGCCTATCCCATACCAAGGGCAGATGAGCTGATTGATACTTTGGCCTCAGCCAAGTATCTAAGCACGTTTGACCTGACAGCTGGCTACTGGCAGATCAGGTTAGCTGATGATGCAAAAGCCAAAACAGCATTTTCGACCCCTGGTGGGCACTACCACTTCGTGGTGATGCCCTTTGGATTGAAAAATGCACCTGCCACTTTTCAGAGGTTGGTGAATAAAGTTCTGACAGGGATGGAACCTTATTGCTCAGCTTATCTAGATGATATTGCTGTCTTTAGTTCCTCCTGGCAGGATCACCTGGTCCACCTCAGGAATGTTTTGGAGGCCCTGCAGAAAGCAGGCCTCACTATCAAGGCCACTAAGTGCCAGATAGGGCAGAGTCAGGTTGTATACCTGGGCCACCTTGTGGGTGGAGGCCAGGTTCAGCCTTTACAGAGCAAAATCCAAACCATAATGGAATGGGTTGCTCCAACCACCCAGACACAGGTGAGAGCCTTCTTAGGCCTGACTGGGTACTATAGGAGGTTTGTCAAGGGATATGGATCTATAGTGACCCCCTTGAATGATCTGATCTCAAAGAAAATGCCAAAAAAGGTTCAGTGGACAGCTAGCTGTCAAAAGGCATTTGAAGACCTAAAGCAGGCCATGTGCACTGCCCGCATCTTACAGAGTCCAGACTACACTAAAAGGTTCATTGTCCAAACAGATGCTTCTGAGCTGGGTGTCGGAGCTGTACTGTCTCAACTGAATGATGAAGGTCAAGACCAGCCAGTAGCTTTTATTAGCAGAAGGCTGACCCCTAGAGAGAAACGTTGGTCAGCTATAGAGAGGGAGGCCTTTGCTGTGGTGTGGGCCCTGAAGAAGCTGAGGCCATACTTGTTTGGCACTCACTTCATAGTTCAGACTGACCACAAGCCCCTCCTATGGCTTAAACAGATGAAAGGTGAAAACCCAAAACTTTTGAGGTGGTCCATTTCCCTACAGGGGATGGACTATACAGTGGAACATAGACCTGGGACCCAACATGCCAATGCAGATGGACTCTCAAGGTATTTCCACTTTGAACACGAAGACTCAACTGGTCAAGGTTAGTTTAGTGTCCCTGCGTTTGGGGGGGTTGTGTAGGAGAGTAGGATCTGCCTCTTATGTTGCCCCCATTTTTTTCTGATGTTTACACTGGTTTCTGGCTATAGTCTGGCTGGGACCCTGCCAATCAGGGCCCCAGCCTCTCTGTTCTCTCTAAACGATTTGGAGTGCACTCTAGGTGCACTAGTGATTGGATACTGTGGTACCTTATGAGTCCCTAGTATATGGTACCTTAGGTACCAAGGGCATAGGTACTTCACGGGCCTACCAGGGGCTGAAGCATGTATTATGCCACCCCTGGGAAGCAGACTAAATCTGACACCACAGGCCTGCTACTGAAGCCTGGGTGAGGTGGTGCTAGCACTCCTCACTGAGATATACGTTCCCTATATCTCTCCTACACACACATATAAACCTATCAGTCACCCCTAAGGCAGGCCCTATCAATCCTGAGGGCAGGGTGCTTGGCTTCTATGTGAGGGGGTGCCTCTGCCTGAGCAGGGCCCCTCTGCAGCTCTCAGAGTCCATTCTCTGGTGCTGTTTGTGGATGCGGTTAAACCATATACTTTTAAGTGCATTATATCCTCGCGGTAGAATGCTAACTTTGGAATGGCTGCATCGAAACATGTCGTGTTTGGTGTCAAACATCTTGGAATACTACCCCCCTGCCAGTCCTGGCGGCGGGGGTAGCATTCCACCCTTCTAGAGGGATAGACATGTACCTACTGTGGAAACGCGGTAGAATCCTGCAGAGCCCTGGCATCACAAAATGGATGCCATCAGTCACACACACACTGGGCTGCCCTCCTGCTGATGACCAACACTCGCAGTGGAGGAAGCCCAACAATAGATATCCTGTCCCAAGGGGGTGTGACCACCTTCCAGACAGGGTTTAGTGTATTGGGGCTGGGTGGGTGCACTCTTAGAGTGCTTTGAAGTCCTGCACTGGGGGAGCAGAAGGCTCCTCTGTGCATACCCCAGTTCAAACCGGCTCAGGGGCTACCTGCCCCTGCTCTGGCGCGAAACTGGACAAAGGGAAGTGGGTGTAGCCACCCACTCCCCCGACCCTCCCAGAGGTAGGGTCATAGAGCTAGTCCCTTCCCTTTCTTTTAGTATAAGAGGGGGAACCTGTGCATTGCACCCTAGATTTCCCTGGATGATGCTCTGAAGACGAATCCCGGACCTTCGACGTTCCACTACCTTTGGAAGACTGAAGAATCTCCCTTGGAGTCAAGGAGTGACTCCCCTGCTTGGCAGGCACCAAAAACTACAAACAACGGTCGCAAACTATGCCGCTCCTGCCAGAGTTCGAAGTCCCTGCAGCCCAAGAAGTGGATTTCCTGACTTCTCAAAGGCCATCGTGAGTCCGCAGCGAAGCTGAGGCCAGTGGACCCTAAGAGTGACGAGGAACCGCGACCCCTGGGTACCGTGCACTATTGTCAAGTGCAACACCTTCACAACGTTCCACGAACTTGTGCTTTGGACCCTGTGTGGTCCTAGCCTCCAGCAGGAATCCCTCCGAAGACCAGAGGACTACCACGTCCTGAGTGACCGTGGGCCCCTGTTGAGAGAATCCTCCTGAGGCGTCTTTGCGATCCCTTGCCATCCGGCTTGTGGGTCCCCAGAAGACTTTCTAAAGAAACCAAAGAGCTCCCCTGGTTGCTCCAGGCCTGCCCTGACTTACCCTTGCTGGGTGAGTCCCCCAGACCTTGCTGGTCTGCGCCATTGCCTCTTCACACTTTCCCCGAGACTTGCTGTTACCAAGGCTTGTTGGCTCCAATGGAGTCGCCGACATGGCAGTAAGCTGTAGACATTGTGGGACACGCCGAATCCAGCTCCTGGTTGTCGTCGACGCCTCCTGGACCTCGTGGCTGAAGAGTCAAGGCACCTGCGAACGACCTGAATCTTGCGACGACGGTGGGCATCCATCTTCCTTGCCCCGAGTCACTGCCAAGTGACTTTGAACACTGTCCCCTCTGCTTTCAGGTCTTCCATCTTCTGAATCCAAGCTTGGATTCCTCCGGACACTTCCCCTGTCGCCGCAAGCAGCAAGTCTTCACTGGCTCCCATTGAAAACGACGCCGCGACCCGACACCAAAGAACACCTATGCACCCGGCTCCCCTGGGTGAGGTAACTTCAGCACTATGGTGCTCCTGTGGGTGTGGGCCCTAGAACTACTTACCCTGTAAGTGACTTGCTTGTAGCTTCCCTAGAAGTGTCCTAAAATTCCTATTTTCTAAGTGCGACAATTGCGCTGACTCGTACAGGGTTCGCGTCTGTGTTAGACACACCGCATCCATCTCCTTTGTAACACTATCTAGAACTGTGTCCTTCGACTCGTACGGAGTCCGATCGGAGTTCGCCTTGAACACAAGGGGCCTGTAACATTGAGATCTCCATTGCACTGACTCGCACAAGGTTCGCGTCTGTGTTAGACACAGCGCGTCCATCTCCCTTGCAACTCTATCTGTAACCGCGTCCTTCGACTCGTACAAGGACCGATCGGTGTGTTCGCCTCGAACACGCAAGGGACCTTTAACATTGAAATCTCAATCGCGTCTGAGCGCATAGACTCGCACAGGACTCGCACCAGTGCCAGGACACCGCGTCCGTCCCCTGTGGGTCTCCTACAACTACCTGGGGTGGTTCTTGGGGGTCCCTCGATTCTAGATGCCCTAGACCTAGGTCTAGCCAAACTAAGATTGTGATATTCGATTGTGCTAAACTTATTTTGATAACATTTGACTTGTACATATGTTCCTGACTTCTAATCTCATAAAGAGATTAGTAGAGAGTGTTTATTAATAAATACATATATATTTGATATATATACCTGTGTGGTGTCTTTTCATTTGATGATTCAAGAGATTGTGTGGTAAAACAAGCTGCTTTACATTCCTTCAAGACTTAGCCTGAAGGCTGCTCTCCACAGCTACCACTAGGATAGCTTTCTATAAAGGTTGTCTTAAACCTATCTACCATAAGAGTCGAATTGTTCTGGTGCAAGGTGTCCACTTTAATTAGTGAACTGCATATACCAGGCCAACTTCTCACAAAAGAATATGAACCCAGTGCTTAGTAGTCAAGATGCACAATTTATGGGAGAATTTATCTTAACAATGAAGTCGATAGACATAACACATGCACATAGAAGCAATCTAACATGTTCATTACATGAAGAAGAAAAGATATTTTTGAACTTAGTTGAGAATAGAAGACAGAATTTCCAAAAGAAAGCGTCTGAGCATAAAGCTCATCTTCCACCTTGGGCTGAGAAAGAGGGTATTTACACACCCGGCAAGACTCAAGCTGCTGTGGCTCTGGATTTTATAAAGACAGGGAAAATTTGTCTACATAGGTTAAAGAGTGATTATAACAATATTTTCATCGGTACCAGTGAATGTGAACATCATTTCTTAATTCTAGGAGGTTGGGGACTAAAAGGAGGAACAGATTCAGTTTTTCCTGGAATTTATTATGTGTGTGGGAATAAGGCTTACTTTAGGCTTCCTGCACGGTGGTATGGAAGTTGTTATTTTGGAATAGTTTTTCCAAAAGTATACCACGTAAAAAGAAACACTGGGAGCAATGAAAATAATAGTGAATTAACCCGTAGTAAAAGAGCTAGTTTTTCAGAATTTGTAGGTGACATATTTGGTGCATTGATACCTTCAGTGGGAATAATTCTGAACTCAAGGAAAATATGTAAATTATCTACAGTGGTTGATCGTTTATCAACGGATACTGCTGGAGGATTTCTAATGGTTAATGCGGAAATGGTTGCGATTAGATCTATGGTTATGCAAAATCGACTTGCTCTTGATATAATATTAGCAAAAGAGGGCGGCGTCTGTAAATTGTTGAAAACGAAACATTGTTGCACGTATATTCCTGACAAAAGTGCAGAAATCGGAACGTATATAAAGAATATAACAAAACTTGAGAATGAACTGAAACCACTGGAAGTTGATAGTATATGGGAAAGATTGACAAATAGCATTGCGTCAATTGGTACCTGGTTTACTAATGTAGGAAAAGGACTTATAGGTCAAATATTAGTACCATTAGTAAGGATAGCAATAATAGTACTGTCAATAATGATATGGTGCAAATGTTGTAGAAAGAATGAAACATATAGAGTGACAGGAAAAGGCAAGAAACGAAAATTTGATGGAATTGAATTAGAAGATCTGAAAAGTGAAAGATACAAGAAACTGAAAGGAGAAGATAAGAATAGAAAATGTAAAAATGAGACTGTGACAAAAATATGCTAGAAGTTGGCATCTGGTTGTGGGTAGTTTTGATGGCTCAGAAACGCCATCAGAGAGGGGATTGATGGAGCTAGGACTCACAATGAGACTTGCTCGTAAGCAATCCTTTCACAGTATTAATTAATTAAACTTTGTAATGTCTTTAATAATAAGTGCATACACTACACCGTATCCGAGAGACGCTTGCCTATGTGTTTAAAACTAATAAGTAATCCTTGTCTAATCCAAAATGGCCGCTAAAGCGCGGGAACTCAACTGCGCATGTGTCAACCATATCACGTGGTATGACGTCTTTCTTTGCTTGGAGGGAATCTTTGCTTCTGCGCAGTGTATGCTAAAATGGCTGCTTGATGTTCTCACATGCTAAAGCTTACGCATTTGCTGCAATTAATAATGTGGTATTCTAACGCTACTAATGCGGGATAGATTTTATAATTAAATGGGAATAGAATAGAAGTAGGGGGTATACAGTGAAACCATTTATTTTTGATTTTAATATGTTTCTTCTTTGATTTCTATTAGTTCGTAAATTGGGCCTGGGTTAACTGAACAGCAGCTCAAGAGCCATGGAACCCGCGCATGCGCTCTGAAAGCTAACAAGACAAAGCGATGAAGTCAACTTGGAAGATGTCCAAGGACATGACCCGCTGGTCACCTTCACTGTACATCTGAGATGTCCTATCAATTGAAGCAATGTGTACACATTTTGTATTAAAATTTGTCGTGAGACGGGTGGGAAATAAAGCAAATGTATTAATTGTGAGGGGCGGTATTTTAAAACAATGGGCTTAAAGAAATTGAACTGAATTGTCATGGTGTGAGGATCAACCCCCTGTCCCTGTCCAATCAGAAGTAGTGGGCCCATAATTTTGAAACATTAATGGGAGGTACCTGGGTGTAGAAGGGTATAATAGATATAGAATTAGCTAATTAGCTAGATCAGGCTTTGGTGCTCAACGAGCTGATCGATTGCAGACTGAACCACTGTCCAGAGAGGTCCTGAGGTGGGGGCGGCGGATTCCATTAGAAAGAAGACACAGAAGAATCGAGGAGGAACGAAGTGTCAGAGAGGGGAACGACGCAGGCGTCGTTGGTAGAGAGGTCACCTATCCTGTTCTGAACCTGGTCCGGAGGTCTTTGGTCTTCATCCTTCTTGGGACCCATCTTTCCAACTCCTTGGCCAAGGGGTTTGGTTTTCACACCTTTAGGTAACTATAAATGCGTAAACCTTTTAGCTGTACTGCTGTCTCTATCTTCTTCTTTCTGAGGAACCGTCATTTGATTAAATAGGTGATTATTTAGTATGCTTCCTCCTTGATATGCGATTAAGTATTATGTGGTTTGTAATTCACTCTGCTAAAGAATTTAGATAAACATTTTAAAACTTCCTGAGTCAGTGGTCATTTCAGGTGTTTATGAAATTGTATTTGTATTTTCTCATTTTATCCCCAATTATCAACGGTCCATTGGTAAGTCATTGGTCTTCAATCAGAAAGGTAATTGGTAGCAGGGATTTTTTAAAGAGTACAACTGATTCCCACCAGCGGTGATTATTAGTTAGCGTGAATGAATGGGCCCAGGTGAGTATATAGTGTATGAATGCTTGTTGCTAGTAACCCACTGGATCACCACCAGACTCAACTTCCAAGAAGGAATGCAGGATGTCGCAGCCTGGATGACAAACAGCTGCCTAAAGCTCAACACTGAAAAGACAGAAGTCCTAGTCCTCGGAACCACCCCATCAGCATGGGACAACACCTGGTGGCCCACCGCCCTCGGCAGCCCACCGACCCCCATGGACCATGCCAGAAACTGCGGCATCGTACTCGACTCCTCCCTCTCCATGAACCGACAGGTCAACGCCGTCACCTCCAGCTGTTTTAACACCCTCCGCATCCTCCGCAAGACTTTCAAATGGATCCCCCCCGAGTCAAGAAAGACAGTCACCCACGCACTCATCACCAGCAGGCTGGACTACGGAAACACCCTCCACGCCGTCATAAACAAGTCTCTACTCCGCAAACTCCAGACGATACAGAACACTGCCGCCAGACTCGTCCTCGGCATCCCTCGACACGAGCACATCAGCCAACACCTACGGAAGCTCCACTGGCTCCCCGTTGAGAAGAGAGTCACCTTCAAAAGTCTCACCCATGCCTACAAATTCCTACACAACACCGGACCCCAATACCGCAACAACAGAATCACCCTCCACATACCCAAAAGAAACCTCCGATCAGCCAACCTCGTCCTCGCCGAAACCCCATCCGCAGAGCCAAAGCAGGGGGAAGATTCTTCTCCTACATTGCGGCCAAGACCTGGAACGAGCTCCCGATCGACATCAGACGCGCCCCCTCCCTGAACACCTTCAGGAAGACTCTCAAGACCTGGCTCTTCGGCTGAACGGAACTGCTGACCCCCCCCCCAGCGCCTTGAGACCCTCACGGGTGAGTAGCGCGCTTTCAGTTCCCTGATTGATTGATTGATTGCCTTTGCCTGCCTGTGGACAGTCACACAAAGGGAGCTGTGGTGTGCCCTGCATATCCTGATGGGCCATCACCAGGCTGATGGGTCTTCCTGAGCTAGAGTGGTGGGAGGAGTTGTCACTAACACCTGAATAGGCTGTGCCTGTCCGCACACGAAATTGTCTCCACCCCCCTGTAGTGTGTCTGGAGCCAGGTCAGGGAAAGGCAGGGTCTTGTGCACTACAAAGACTTTCTTTTTAAGTTTGCCCACTTCAAAGGCAGAAACTGGTATAAGTACTGGAGCTGTGACATCATAACCTCAGAACACTTCTGGACTAATAGGACATTCTGCCAGGAAGAAGAGCTGGATGCTGTAGGAGGAAATTGACACTCTACCTGCTGCTTTGAGTGCTGGCCTGCTGCTTGCTGCTTCTGTCCTGGGAGTGAAAGGACTGGTCTTTGCTTTCTACATCCTGCTTTCCAAGGTTCTCCAGCGGCTTGTGTATGCTTGCTACCTGTTAAGAAGTCTCAGAGCCACCAAATCTTCATCTGCAGCCGCTGAACTCCTGTGCTGGAAATTCTGACCTTCCAAGTAGTGCCAATTCCAGTTCTGGGCCATTGGAGGTGGTTTTGCGTCTAAGAACCAAGAAAATCTATGCATCCACTCTCAGTGCCTGTTTTTTCTGATGCAGCACCACCGTGCGGCTGAAAGATCACCACAACCTGAGTCAGAAGCACTGCATCACCGATGTCTGTGGCGCACACTCTGACTCCGGTGCAGGCCCTGCTGTGCGGCTGAAGAAATCATCGCATCACCTGCTTCGCTGCTGTGAAATCAACGCATGTCTGTTCTGCTGCCGCCGCATCGATACAGCACGCCTGTTCTGCTGCTGCCGCATCAATGCAGCATGTCTGGATTTTCAAAGCAACATCCCTGGGTACCATATTCTTCATCGATGTCACCCAGCAATATGAAACCAGGGCCGCATATCCGTATATCGATGAATCACCTCCCTTCACAGTAAGGAACCGATGGATCACCTCCCCTGCATTGCAGTAAGGAACTGGTGCATCCCCTCCCCTGGCAGCAAGGAACTGATGCATCACCTGCCCTGGGAGTAAGGAACCTATGCATCACTTTGCTTTTCCAGCACCTCACCTTCGCTGCACCTGTTTTTGTCTTTGAATTTGATGCATCCCAGGTACTTTGTGCTAAAAGTGATGCATCCATAGATTCCTATGGATTGAACTGGTTTAAACTTTTTAAAAGTGATATCTTTACTTGTTTATGTTGGATTTTTGTCATTTTGGTCTATTTTTCCAAACTGGTTGCATTCCTTTTGTAGTGTTTTCACTGTGTCACTGTGCGTGTATGTACAAATGCTTTACACATTGCCTCTGAGATAGGCATGACAGCTCGTGCCAAGCTACCAAGGGGGTGAGCAGTGGTTATCTTAGCTGTGTGACTGCCTTACCCCGACTAGAATAAGAGCCCCTACTTGGACAGGGTGCAAACCTCTGCCAACTAGAGATCCCTATTTCTAACACCTATGTCCTCCTTATTTGGTGCCCGGAGGTTGACCTGAGCATCTATAATCCAACATGGAACCCCAAACTAAAGATGGAGTCCTGCACAGATAATAACATAGATGCAGCAGGATTTTGCATTTATTGGCGAGGGCAGGCACTAGACAGAAAAAGCTTTACAGGGGTATGCATCCAAGCGAGCTTAATCAAACACAGTCTACTTCACAAATTTCTCTTGTGGGACTTCACCCATTGTAAGAAATATTAGGTAATGCTTCTGGGGTTTTCCATCACATACATAAACGAGCCTCAGAATTATTCTGTCAAATATTAGGTGTTTTTGTCTTGGAGCTTATTCAAATGCTTCAAACTGTTAATAGGCTGCAGTGTGTTCCTCATAAAGCAACTTGCATCTGCTTAGCATCTTCTTTGATGAGGTCTTGGTACAAAACATGCTCACTTAAGAATTCTGAATGTGTGTGATTATTTTGTTTTAAGCCTACCACAAACTCAACAAGCATTTTTTTAAATGTATTTTATTTTATTTATTGAGTTTTATAAAGAGCGAACATGACCCTTTCGGGTATCAGAGTGCTATTCAACATGTAGGCAAACAGAATATACAAGTGACTCTTTCGGGAATCAGAGTGCTGTACAGCAGGAAAAATAGACATATATGATTATGGCAAAGCAATTCAGGGATCCTACAGTAGACAGCCAGTGTGGCGTTTGTATGAAGCAAACATACAGAAGCTTTTTTTATTACTATGATGTACTTTATGAACACATCAAAATCAAATTCAGGTGGTCCTGGGGACTGTCATGATGGTACATTCCCCTTGTAAATTTTCCACATTCACCTACGGCTCTTCCCACACCCAGTCCCCACCCTGACTCAAGTGACCCAGCTTCCTGCCGGCTTCATGAAGAGCAATGTGCAGCATGTGCTTGTCAAGAGAGCAGCAACCTATCTCCCACCAGATCTCCGCTTCACCTGTGCATGAGCATGTATCAGAAGGGGCCAGATGTAAGCTTGTGAATATGAAAAGGAACAACATGTGTCCTACCTTTTTTCTATTTGCTACCCTTGCTGCTGTGAAACAGGCACAGATCCACTTAGGCCTCCCAGAGAAGAATTGTGGGAAATGAAAGCGGGCCATCCAATGAGGGTGATTGGCTCCAGATATCTGGTGCCCAATGATATCACCAAGTTAATTTAGGTCACTCCGCCCAGGGTAAGAAAACTTTCTGAGCTGAACTCTGATATAATCATGCAGAACAGACTGTCTTACCCAATATCAGCATGTCACCATTCACATTTGCTCTGAAAAGATAAACTGATATATAGCCCTGCAACTTTTAGATAAGCCTTTGTCTGAGCACTCTTCGAGAGACCCATCTAGAGGAGAAGGCTGCTTTTTTGTAGACCACAAGCCCAGCAGCTAGAAGGTTTCTTGGGAATAGCAGGACCTCTTCAAGCCTGCACTAAGATAAGTGTTTCTACAATCTCTTCCGGTGATAAACCTTTAAGATTCACCATTCAGCTTGTGCAGCTATGCATGCTGCCCTGTAACAGTGGCCGGCATACAGCTACTGATTCATTTATGCTTCTGTAGGATTAGAGGCGTAGAGGGAACGCCATATCTTATACATCCTGCATGCCCCACCACTTACCATTCAATGCCCGAAGAAACATGATCACATTACACCCATCCTGATTAAACTCCTGTCTCTCCCCTTGCTGACCCACCATCTTAAAAGTCACCTGCATCATTTCCAAAGCCTTCAAGACAGCACCCCCCTCTATCTGGCTGAGTACCCCACCATCTTTGAGGGCTCTTGTCACACCTGCAGCCAGAACACCACCAAAGACGAGACAAAGGCATTTCCGGATCTGAAAAAAACGTCCCTGTATCCCTTAGGACTTCCCCAACCCTGTAAAATTTAGAACAGAGTTGAAGAGTTTACTCTGTAAAGAGTACTACATCATGATGCAGTAACAGTACACTTCTACACTCAGAACCCGGCTTACCTCGCCGATAACTTGGCATTATTCTGGCCTTTGACCCTGTGCAGAACTCTGCTGCCTTTTTGGCTAGGTTTGCAGTATACAAACAGCACATGCATATATGCACACATTGTAGTGTAACTTTCTAGTACTGCAATTTTTTTCCTTTCATCGTAAAGATCTCAAATACCCTTGGGCGATGTTTGTTCCATATAAAACTGCTTAAATAAATACATGATGTTCACAACACCACCTGCCATCTTAAGCAATGGATATGTGTTTTCCTTTTACAGGTTGTCAGGAAAGAAGCACAACATACCATTGTAGGGCATCTCTGCCAGCATAGTAATGCACACCCACACACAACAGCTGCTAAACTATTTTTGGCTGGCTAAGCAAGTCATGCAAAACAACAGCCACTTCCCAGACCTGGGTCTTTGCTGCATGTATTCTTGTACCGGGGAAGACACTGGCCCTGCATAAAGCGCCATTATAAATAAAATGAAAGCATGGGGAATACAACAAAGCCGAAACTTCAGTTCAATTAGAACATTGTCAAGGACCTCACACAGAGGTCCACGACACCAGCACCTAGCAAGGCTCAAGCAACTGATGCTCATGGACGTCATTTAGGGGTCTCCAGGGGTCGCCTCTAATACCCCTGGTTTGTCCATTGCAGCCCCTGACACTGTTCTTGCGGCCCCTAGACTAACAGGACGAAAAGCAGAGCCAAGAACAGAAGGGAAACAGGGTCCTAATAGGCCCGTTTATTTTCTGTAACTCGCTAAGTCACCAAACACTCAAGCTTTCTGTTTTCAACCAATTCTGCCTTTTAACACACCCTCCAGTTAAGGTAAGAGTGCTGCTCACAGAGAAGCCCTGCTGAAGGCAGTGCTGAGCCAACTGGGCTTGACCACTCAAGGGGAAGGGTGTGGCACAAAGCACCACTTGCAGGAAGAGTGCGTTGCAGGGACGTGCATTGTTGCTCAAGTGCATAGGCAGGGCATCTCATTCGGGGACTAGTGAAAAAGAGAAAGCAGTTCTAGAGGCCCGCTTAACTCTCTAAACACCACAACGCCTTCTGTGAACTGCAAGGTTATTCAATTAACTAACCTGGCAGGGAGGGTGTCATAGAAGCAACTCTTCTTAGTGCCTGCGCATTTCATTGAACAATAATGGGCAAAATACCGATGGTGATTGAAATACAAGGCCAGATCGATGAGATTCTTGCATGGAAAGCTTTCACGTCTTCTGCTGTGGTTTCTGTTGCAGTCAAAACATGAATTTTAAGGATATTGTCAAATGCACTTCACGTCAAGGTGACTGTGCCCAGTGTTCTAATGTATTTATCAAATATCCAGATCATGTTGTATCGTATGTGATACCATGATCCAGTCTTGGATTTTTTTTTTATCCAATAGCCCTTTGAATTTTGGGACATGAAGTTTTTGTTTTGGCATATTATTCATGTGGTGTGAAAATCACAGCTTTAAAGTTGTTCAATTAAAAGCAAGGACTGCTTGAAGGAACGGCTCCACATTCCTTATTTTCGGACCATTTTTCTTTATACTAATAGTGAATAATATCCTATTATTCACTATTAGAGTGAATAAGAAAATGGAGCACACTTAGCTGGAACAAACCATTTATTGGCAGTTGTGATGAGCAAAGCTCGTTTTAAATATATGTTGTGTGCGTGCTTGCGCTGAGCGTGTGTTTATGTAAGAGTGTTTATATGTTTGAAGATGTGAGTCTGTATGCATAAGCATGTGTGTAAGCGAAAGTGTCAGCGACAGATAATGAGTGAGATTTTGTGAGATTGAGTGACTGAGAGTGAGTGAGTAAGATTAAGAGTGAATGCAAGTGAATGAGAATGAATAAGTGTCAGGGTGTGTAAGAAAGTATGAGTGAGAATGAGTGAGTGAGACAACGATTGTGAGTGAATGAGTGAATGTGAGTGTGGGTGAGAGTGCGAATGTGATGTGATTCTTGCGAGTTTGGCATTGGCCTCAGCTTACTGAAGGTAATTATTGTCATATAGAGACACCCAAGGCAAAATATTGCTGCTGGCACACTTGAGGGAATTCTTAGCATGACAGACAGATGTGACAAGAGACTGTCAAACTGTGGATATTTGTTGCCATAGAAAGCACTAATGGTAAAAAACTAGGTATTGTCATAAAAGAGCTATTTCATTGAGTATAGGACACCCATAAAAAAGGCATACCTGAGGATATTGTTGACATGTGGACCCCAGTGGCAAAATGGTTATAGTGGAGCGATGGAGGTAATTATTGGCCCAAAGGTTGACAACCTGGCTTTTGGGAGGTTGTCAACTGTGACAAAATGGTTGCCCTCACATACTAAAGTAACTTTTGACATAAGGGTCACCTATGGTATATGGGCACCAGAAATTGCAAAACACAAGCACATTTTTAATGTTATTTTTAGTATAAGGGGTCACGCACTGTAAAATGCTGGCCCTGGCATGATGAAAGTAGATTTTGACATATGGGGTGCACCCTTCGTACATTAAAAAAAATGGGTTAAACTCCTGGATAATGTCAGGTTTTATTGGCTTGGCAAACCATGAAATGATTTGGATATTTAACAAGTGCTCTTTCGGTACCTAGGCCATTTTTGCAAATTTATGTGAAAATGGGCTTTAAAATGCACTATATCACCCGATTTTCTGAATTTAGTCTCTGCGTAACGAACACCCTCGAAGAGGTCTGGCTTACTCTGTTCGCTTGCTCAACTACCAGGGACTTTTAAAGCACACTGATTTAGGTAGTATCTAAAATAAACCTTGGTCTGTTATGCTGTCATAATAATCATGCAGTTATTATGGAACTTCAGTGATGTCAATTGTTGGGATGTTAGGTTCATTTGACAAGCCATCCTGGGACAATTCAGGGTCAAGGGTCATATGATGTCACTTCTTGTGATGTCATTAAGGTCAAATGAGATGTGATGTCACTTCTGCTACCCCTGCCATTTTGGTGCATCGCCGCCCATGCTGATGCTTATTTTCGTTTTAAACAATGGCAGGAAGAAGCAAAGGATACAGCATAGAACTCTGTATAGGGGTAGAATGAAAGTCACATAGAACTCTGTAAAGTGATAGAAAGCAAGGCAGCATCGAACTTGTAAAGAGCAAGAATGAAGGGCGTGTATATGCCATCAACTAAAGGATTCTACTAGGTTTGGATGAACTTTTTGATATTCCTGCGTACTCTCATGTAAATTCTGGCAGTTTGCATTAGGCTTGTTACAAGAAGTTCCTGAAATTATGCTAGTACACCATGTCACTTAAATTCAAGTCCGTTTGGGTAGAAATCCTATCACAGGAGCAAGAGAACAACAAAAATCAATACAACCTGAGAGCTTGTTGTTTGCAGTACCTGTAATTTTTGCACTTTTTTTTCCTTTTTTCGCTAAATGCACCCAGGTCTCCAAAAATGGATACAAGGACACATGTCACACTAAAATATAGTTTGCCAGAGCTGCATTTTGGGTAAATTTGCATAATTACTGAAATTTCACACAATTATGTATAAGGAAATTATGTGAATTGTACACACCTCTAGAGTGACTTTCGGTCCAAGAAAATGTAGAATTTAAAGTCAATATTTGAGATGCCTACACCCGTCCGCAAAGCCCAGGTCAATCCCTGGGTGACACCAGTATGAAATGAAGTGTGGTGGACTGTCGCCCACAGGCCACAGTGGGCTGACTTTATCCACTCTGCTTTACTCCACTCAGTGCCACTCTGCTTTACTCCACTCAATGCCACTCTGCTTTATTCCACTCAACGACACTCTGCTTTACTCCACTCAACATCACTCTGCTTTATTCCACTCAACGCCAATCTGCTTTACTCCACTCTGCTTTACTTCACTCCACGCCACTCTGCTTTACTCCATGCCACTCTGCTTTACTCCACGCCACTCTGCATTGCTCCACTCTGCATTGCTCCACTCCACTCTGCATTGCTCCACGCCACTCTGCATTGCTCCACGCCACTCTACATTGCTCCATGCTACTCTGCTTTGCTCCACTTCACTCTGCTTTGCTCAACACTGTTTTACTCCACGCCACTCGACTTTACTCCATGCCACTCGACTTTACTCCACGCCACTCGGCTTTACTCCACACCACTCTGCTTTACTCCATGCCACTTGGCTTTACTCCACGCCACTCAGCTTTACTCCACGCCACTCAGCTTTACTCTACACCACTCGGCTTTCCTCTACGCCACTCGGCTTTCCTCTACGCCACACGGCTTTACTGTACACCACTCTGCTTTACTCCACTCAACGCCAATCTGCTTTACTCCACTCTGCTTTACTCCTCTCAAAAGCCACTTTGTTTTACTCTACGACACTCTGCTTTACTCCTCTCAAAAGCCACTTTGCTATACTCCATTCTGCTCTCTTCCACTCAACGCCTCTCTGCTTTACTCCACTCAATGCCACTCTGCTTTACTCCACTCAATGCCACTCTGCTTTACTCCACTCAATGCCAATCTGCTTTACTCCACGCAATGACACTCTGCTTTACTCCACTAAATGACACTCTGCTTTACTCCACGCCACTCTGCTTTACTCCATGCTTCTCTGCTTTACTACAATCCACTCAACGCCACTCTGCTTTACTCCAATCCGCTCAGCGTCACTCTGCTTTGCTCCATGCTACGCCACTCTGCTTTGCTCCATGCCACTCTGCTTTGCTCCACGCCGCTCTGCTTTGCTCCACACTGCTCTGCTTTGCTCCACGCCGCTCTGCCTTACTCCACGCCACTCTGCTTTGCTCCACGCCACTCTGCTTTGCTCCATGATGATCTGCTTTGCTCCATGCCACTCTGCTTTGCTCCATGCCGCTCTGCTTTGCTCAACTTGGCTTTACTCCACGCCGCTTGGCTTTACTCAGCTCGGCTTTACTCCACACTGCTCGGCTTTACTCCGCTCTGCTTTACTCCACGCCACTCTACTTTACTCCACACGACTGCACTCCACTCTACATAACTGCTCTCCACTCTATGCCACACCACGCAGCTCTACGCAATGCCACTACACGCAACACCACTCAATACAATGCCAATCCATGCAAAGTCACTCCACACGCCACTCCACGTAACTCCACTCTACACAATGCCTTCCCACTCTACGCAACTGCACTCTGCTCTGTGACACACTACTCATCACAGAGTCAATCAATGCAGCACCACCCACGCAATGCCACTCCACACAACACCACTCCACGCAACCCCACTCCTCTCCACACAATGCCTTTCATCATAATTATACTCCATAACACACAATGCCACTCCACATAATTCCAATACACTCAAAAACATATAATTACTATGCACATAATACAACTGCACACCATGCCACATAATTCCACTACACAAATCCACTCTACACCACACAATTCCATACCACACAATGCCACAGCTAACAATTCCAATCCAACCCACATAATTCCACTAAACACCACATACATCCACTCCAATCCATAACATATAGGTAAGAGACATTTACATTTACAACACCATTAGCTCTAACTCTTTTTTTTTTTTTTTAACGCCCAAACACACTGATCTGAAACTTGGCCCCTATCTATTTCATCTTTTTGTCACCAAACAGGTAAAGCTATCCACACAGTTCCACACCACACAATTCAACTCCGCACATTAGCAATCCACACCTCATAATTCGACACCAAACTGCATAATACAAGTCAACAACACAGTTACACAACACACCCAATACATCTAATCCACATCACACAATTACACATCGTGCCACAAAATTTAGCAGCACACCATATAATTAAACTCCACTACATACCACTCAACAACACAAAATACCACTCCACATAATTCCAGTACACTCAATACCACATATTTACTATCCATATAATTCCACAGCACACCATGCCACAAACTTCCACTACACAAATCAAGTCCATGCCACACAATTATACTACTAACTTATCTAATCCAACACACATAATTCCAATACACACCACATACATACATTCGATAACACATAGGTAAAAGACGTTACCATTTACAATGACAATAGCTCTAACTCAAACAGATGCAAGACCAGTTGCATTTTCAATGCTTGTCTTGAAACTGCTGCTTGATGTGCTCTTCAAATCTGCTCGGCACACCAAATTTCACTCACTATATCAATAGTCTTGATTACATGTTATACTGCTCCACTCACTATTCACAACCACTGCTAGAATCCACTCTGCACATTCAGTCTTCACATCCCTCTTCACACTTAACAGTTCCTTGCACTTTTGTTCCACACTCCACAACCCCTATTCATAGCTACTCCTTCCACTAAACATCTCTAAGCCTATCTTCTCATCTTATACGCTGTCTAGGGCATCATCCACACCTGACACCATCATTTGCACTCACAAACCATTATTATTCAGAAATTCAAAAAAAGAATTGTACAATTTGGGCTGCCATTTGAATACTACTCACTGCATTACTCACTGACATCCACTTTGATAGCACTCTTACTACTTACCCATCACCAATAGACTTACTCTCACCCATGTACAATACACATTCACTTACAGCCAATTACATCATTTGCTTACTACACACTCATCCCAATGCATTGGTACTCACTCTTACCACCACTTGCTAAGAGTTACTTACAGTACCATTTGCTCACACCTTCTGCTCACAGACAACCAGTAGTTCTAATTTTTCACACTGCTCATTCACTACAACCACATGGCACCATTCACACCAAACAGCCACTTGCAACACGTCCATTTTTCTCAACCGCTTAAAGTTCATATTCTCAACCATACATCATCACTCGCATTGCAGTTACTCTGAATATTACTCTTAACCAGTCTCCAATAACAATTCATATCAGTCTTCAACATCCACCATCGAGACACCCACTGACAACTCATTGTTATGTTATGTTATATTCAATTTGTATAGCGCTCGTACACCAGATTGGTTTCTTGGCGCTCCTCAGGAAGGTGATGGATGCAGGTTTGTTCAGATGATATACGAAATCCACGAATTACACGAAAGCCTGTTTAAAGAGCCATGTTTTTTGAAGTTTACGAAATGTTATGAAGTCAGTACAAGATCTAATCTCTAGGGGCATAGAGTTCCAGTATCTTGGACCCAGTGTGGAAAACCTGGATCCACCAAATCGTTTCTGTTTAAAAAGGAGGGGGTTTCCAGGTGATTCACATCATATAATTTCAACCACTCAAATCCCCACTTTCATTACACTCTCTTTACCCTACTCACACTAGCCACTTACAAAACCATTTGCAGTGCTTTTCACATTTCACTACACCATTCACTTGCATAACACCACAAACTCATTAATTCATAATTGACTTGCCCCATACCCAAAGCTATTTGCAATAACACTCACATCTGTTGCCTTCTCACACTAATATTACTCACTGGCACATTTCAGAACTCCTATAATATCCTCTGACCATATTTTCCAACACCCTCTCACTCATAGCCTCTCTACTTGCTCCTCTCCCACTGTTGTTACCATCTACCTATCACTGCTGACACACATCCAGTCAGAAAAGGGATGATGGTTAGTAAGATTGAGATAGCTGGGTTAAAAACATGGTGGTAGTTCTCTCTGGTCCTCTATAACAGATTGTTTTAAGTGAAAAAAAACATGTCTAGTATACAGAGATAGGGAATTCTTCTCTTTAACATGATTGATTCAATTTAGAGAAACACACTGTTGCTTCATTAAGAAATGCAATAAGCCCATTTCACTTCACTGAAAGCTGATGGTAACTATGCATCTTTAAATGGAGTTGACTTTTGAAAACACATATGCACCTGTTATTTCCCATTGAAATCTACATTTGCAGTTGTCGCAATTAGAGATTGCGTTGATCTACTTAGTGGAATCGTGGTATTACCACAACAGTGTCAGGCAGGTATCTGACATTCACTGATTAAGGGCCTGTATGTTTCTGTTTAATGGTGCATTCCAGTGTTGTTAAAGCTTAGTGGAATCACCCTGGGAGAAAACCCATCGGCCAAAGTGAAAGACTTACAAGCAATCATCTTGGATTATTACTAGAATGGGAAAAACTATCCAGAAGTCCTCATGAGATCATAGTGAAGTAATAAAACCACATTGTGAATTACACATGAAGTGATTGCGAAGTAATACAAACAACACCTGAAGTAGTAATGACGTAATTGTGAAATAGTCTGCTCCCGTCATCTAGTTGCTATGGAGTCATCATGAAGTAATCTGTTCCCATCCCCTAGTTGTCATGAAATCATTGTGAAGTAATCTGCTCCCATCCCCTAGTTGTCATGGAGTCATCGTGAAGTAATCTGTTCCCATCCCCTAGTTGTCATGGACTCATCATGAAGTAATCTGCTCCCATTCCCTAGTTGTCATGGAGTCATCATGAGGTAATCTGCCCTCATCCTTTTGTTGTCATGGAGTCATCCTGTAGTAGTTAAAGATAATCACACATTTTCCAAGGAAGTAATCAGGAGCTCATCCTGAAGTAGTTACTGTGATGACTCTGGAGTAATCTCATTTAAATATTTTGCCCTACAGGCATACTTCAGGATGGTTTGGAATGACTTCCCCAGATAATTACAGGAATAGCCTGGCTGAAGTCATCGGATGACTTCAGAATGACTCCAGGATGATCTTCCTTTCTGACTTGGGCATACAACGCAGTGCAGCATGGTTTGTCTGTGTCCCTGGGATTCAGTGCAGGGGTTAAATACCTGACGATTCAGTCCAGTGTGGCGTGTTAGTGTCCCTAAGAAGCAGTGCCGAGTGAGGGGTTGGTTTCCCTAGGAGGCAGAAACAGACACAACCCCCCCACACGCGGATGGAAGAAGCTCCTGATGCATGCTGCAGCACCAACGGAATGCAGCAGAGGCACAGTCTAACTACTTCCGGTGTGACTACAGAGATTTATCAGTAGCAGTCGGTGGTGGGAGTGCCGCCGGGCGCTGACGTGGGGCGTGGGAGGGGCAGGGTGGGGGGTAGTAAACTACGGATTACGGCCGATTACAGGTAAGTACACATATAAATAAATAAAACACATTTTGTTTCTGCGCTGCATCGCCAAATGCGATGCAGCGCGGCTAACTGAAATTCGTTTTATTTATTTATATGTGTACTTACCTGTAATCGGCCGTAATCCGTAGTTTACTACCCCCACCCTGCCCTCCCCGCCCACGTCAGCGCCCGGCGGCACTCCCACCACCGACCGCTACTGAGATTTATGTGGAGCAGCACGACCTACCGAAGCCTAGCAACACCTCCCAATTAAGGTTGCACACTTTGA
This sequence comes from Calotriton arnoldi, assembly GCA_963921515.1. Taxonomy (NCBI): domain Eukaryota; kingdom Metazoa; phylum Chordata; class Amphibia; order Caudata; family Salamandridae; genus Calotriton; species Calotriton arnoldi. The sequence goes on along the minus strand of CAWUFW010009734.1, from coordinate 44,953 downwards.
GTCATGAGACTCAGAAGGCGGTTCCCAGTCTCTTCTGCTTCAGTAGCTGCAGTGTACTGTGTACTGGCACGTTTTCATTATGTTTACATCTGTAAATCTTTTGAATACCAACTGAATCCATTGCTTACAATATATTTTACACGAGCCTAGACAGAAACGAACTGAACCCATGTCGTCTGTATCTTTAGGGCACATTTTTAGCAAAAGTGACGAATTGCTGTATTCTTGCTTGGAAAGCTCTGTACCCAGGGAAACCTGGCGGCATCTGATATTTATAGAAAGCAGAGCAGACATCTGGAATCCCTGCTTAAGTGTTTCATGTGGGTCTCTCCGCCCTCCCTAGCCATGAAACTAACCAAGGCCAGATTGTAATCAGTCTTGGTCAGGTGAATATCTGCTCTAAATTCATCACAACTTATTTACAGAATCTAACCTGACTGAACCCTGCATTTGGGAGATTCTAGCAACGGACAAAGCGTTGAAAAGTGGGAGTTCTTGCCATTCTGCGGGTGATTTATAATGGCCTTGCGTTGTTTACTTCTCGTTAAAGCACATTGAACCTGCTCAAAGGATATGTTTCAGAATTAATAACTTGTCTTGCCTGACTGTGTGGTCTAGATTTCAAGTGCGCACACTCTCTGGGGAGTACATGAGCAGTCGGTGGCAAGCATCACTTATACATCAAATGCCTTTTGCACCGACCCCTCTAATTTCACTCAACTCAGGCAAATAAACACTGATTCATATCCCTGAACTAGGTATACAGGCAAATAGCAGTATTTAGTACCAGCATCCTGATTGGCTGAACCAAAATCAGCATTCTACGTCGGTTGCTAATATAAACTTACTACCCACTGCTGCAAATAGACCTGCAATTAAAGGAATGCTCTAGCAATATGACACATGCCGAGGGCCTTAGCAGCTTCTCCATAACTGTAGGAGCCACAAAAGGAGGGTGGAGTAGGCCTCTGTGTAGGAAGCTGACTCTGTACATACTATACCAAAGTAAGGTATAGTGTGCACAGAGTCCAGTGGATCACCAGAGGTATAGAGAGGCTAAAGTAGATCATTTCTTACTCTCTTTTGTGGTAGTGTGGTTGAGCAGTCAGGCTTATCAGAGGGTACTGTTAAGCATTTGTTGTACACACTCAGGCAAGAAATGTCACACACTCAAAGACTGAATCCAGACCAATTGTTTGTATAAAAAGTTGTTACTTTGTTACTTTTATTACTAGAACCAAGATTTAATCAGTAGAAGGTAAGAGATACTTTCAATACAATAATACCTTTCAAGATACAATGTGCAATGGTTTTGTAGAAGCACACAAGTTACTTTGCAGTAGAAAAATGGGTTGTAAGCTCTTTAGAATACGTGTAATTACTTTAGATTACTTTTTAGTTACTTTGTAGTTCCCTTTCTAGTGTGGAGTGAAACAAACCAATAACACAGTCTAGGCATCCCAGAACATCAGTAAGCAGGTTAACTCTTTGGAAGACAATGAGGGGCATATTCTCAAGCCCCTATCGCCACGGGAACGTCACTTTTTTTGATGTTAACGTGGCGATAGGGCCAGCGCCCTATTCCCAAGGCAGCGTTAACCCACTTAACGTGGCTTAAAGCCACGTTAAGTGGCTTAACGCTGCCATGAGAATGGGGCCCCTTTCACATTAAACTTAGCGTGAAAGGGGGCGTGCAGGGGGTGTTGCGGTGGGCGTACCACCGCAACACCCATTGAGTTTGACGCTACCGCCTATTATCAAGGGCGGCGATAATAGGTGGCAGCGCCAAACTTGAGACCTAGAAAAATCAGGTCTTAAGGTGGCTAAACGAGGAGAAAAGCTTTATTTCTCCTCGTTTTTGCTTTTTCCATGTGTGCTGCATGTAGCAGCACACATGGAAAAAGCAAACTGGCATGTTCGGTTTGTTAATGTACAGGAAGGGACACCTTCCTGTGCATTAACAAACCTCCCTGCTCACAGACACCCTTGCTCTCTGGTGCAAGGGTGCCTCTTTTGGCGTTAAGTCGTGAGACAGCGCCGTCGCAGGGGGAAACGCCAGGCTGCACCACATTCTTGTGAATAGGGTGCAGCCTGGCATTTCCGAAGTGGCGGTGAGAGGCGTTAAGACAAAGAGGCTAACGCCTCTCACCGCCACTTCATTGTGAATATCCCCCTAAGTTACTTTGTTGCAGTCCAAGACAGGGTCTGCACGTAGACCACTTTTCAGAGAAAAACCCTGATACAATCCTATGGAGAAAAACGGAGTGTTAAGTTTGCAGGTAATTAAACGGTTTTGGTAACTGAGGTTTGGGGGGTAGAACCAAGGTTCCCCAAGGTTCAATTTAGCACTTGACGTGCACCACCAGCGGCACCAGGGCAGTTGGGTGCAGAGTGCAGGGGTGCCAATGCTAGTCTATGGAGACTAGGGGCACATCGGTTGGAGGCTGCTCACAGGAAGGTAAAGCGGCCTTGGAGGACAATCTTCAGGACTTAAGGTAAGTACAAAGGGGACCCAAGGCAGCACCAAACCCACATCACAAGCGGCACAGGGGCGGCCGGGTGCAGGGTGATTACACTGCATTGAGCGGCCAATGTTACCCAATAGAGATATTTGGTTCCATTTCAGGCTGCAGGCTCAGACAAGGAGGTCTCTTTGGTGGAACCAACAGCCGGGGGAGGAAGTTGAGATGCCAGGCGACATCGGGGCACCATTGAATCGGGTCACCAGGATGCTGGGGTGTCTTTGGACGTCTGGTTTCGCCTTACCGGGAAGGTCGCTGTCAAGGGGATTGAGGTGATGAGGCTGCAGGCGTCGACACTGCACCTTGGAGGTGAGACCCCTCAATGGATTGGAGGTCAGGATCGCTGGGGAACCACTTCAGGACCAGTGGACCCTCTGGACACGGATCGTGGACAGCAGTTGCAGTGGTAAGACCTAGAGCAGGGTTTCTTGGTCCCACAGGGGCTTGATCTTCTTTTGTGGACAGGGCCGCTGTCCTCATGAGTCTTGAGTCATTGTGGAAGCAGGGGCTCAGTCCTCACCAATTCTGAAGGTTGCTGATCCTTTTTGGAGCCATCGCTTTCTGCGCAGAGGGTTTCGGAGTTGCAGGCAAGCCGGGAGGGCTGGGACCAAGTCAGTTGGACCTGGAGTCTTAACTGCTCTGACGTCTTCGGGTTCCAGTCTTCTTAAGTAGTCGATTCTGATTTCTGGGTACAGGGCTGCCCCCTAAATACTGTATTTAGGGGGCGCTTTTAGGGGTCTCAAGGTAGTAGCCAATGGGCTGCTGTCCTTAAGGTGATTACACCCTTAGTGTGCTCACACCATGTGGGGGAGTGGGCATAATCCATAACCCTGATTGGAGGGTGCCTGCCATCTGGAAGATGGCAGGCACTGAAGAGTGGGCTTCACCTCACCTCCCCCACCTGAGGGGTGGGGTTGACAGAGGTGGGCACACCTTCTGGACTGTTCCAATTTTTCCCGCCTGTCTTCCCACCGAAAAGGGGGTGAAACAGGAAGGGGGCCTTCTCCTGATAGTGGGAGAGGCTGGGGGTCGCGTTGTAAATGCGGCAAGGCCTTTGAAGCTCCTCTGGCACAAATGGCTCTTCCTAACCTGGGGGAGGTGTGAACACCTCCACCCAGGAAAGGCTTTGTTTCTGGGCCCTGGGAGCAAAGTGGTCCAGAAACCTGTCTTGTGGTGGCAGGCTGGTGTTCACCAGTCAGCAATCCACCAGTGGTTGGTTTGGTTCAGGGGTCCCCTTTAGAAAGGACACCTGAGTGCATGTGATAACAAATCTGACACTGGAATCAGTGCAGGTTTATTATTCTGAGATGTTTGATACCAACCTTCCAGGATTCAGTAAAGCCATTTTGGTGCTAGGAAACTCGTAGTGACTAGTTTCCAGACCATATACTCAGTATGGTTTTACTGGGCACGTATAATATCTAAGAATGGCCTTAGATATTATAGGGGCCTGTCTGCTCATGCAGATAGGTCCTCACATGAGGGATAGTGCACCTTGCTTTAAGGGTGACTTACCTAGGCCTCATGCAGTGCCGGGAAGGCATGGCACACAGGGATGTGTGCCATGTCGACTCTTCACTTTTAGCTGCACCAAAACATGCAGGCTGCAATGGCAGTGGTGCATGTTTGTGGTGAGAGGTCTCTGAGGGTGGCATAATACATGCTGCAGCCCTCAGAGGCATTTCCCTGGCTACCATGTCCTTGGTACCAGGGTTACCCCTTCCAAGGGACTTACAGGTAGGCCAGAGTTGTGCCAATTGTGGAAACATTGGTACAGGTTAGAGGAAGAACACACACCCTGGGAACCTGATTGTCAGGGACCCAGGGCACACTTAGTCAAAATGATTCAGAAATCTGGAAAAAAGTGGAGGGGTTACCGCAACAGAAACCCACTTTCCTACACTCTGCAATTTCTCTCGATCGCTGCGTCTTGTCTCACTCACCTGCTCAACACAACACATCCTGAGGAAAGATAGAGAGAGGGAAATATAAATGTTGTTGATCTGGGCATTGTAATATTTGGTGAGGAGGGCCTATGCTAATGTTTATAGCTTGCTGTCACTCTACGGAGCAGGCCTGGGCATTATACAAATCTAGCACTTTCTGGTGGCTGCAAGATAGGGGGATGCTTTGAGAGCAGCGTGCACTGCCATGACCCAGCCATGTCCAATGGCCCCATTCTAGTCACGGCTTTCGTATTGTGAGGCTGATTTCAACATTTTTTCCAGGAGGAGATTTTTGTTTCCATGTAGGGCCTGCCGCTCCATTGTCTTTGACAGAGCTCTCTCTATCATGAAGTAATAAGAGGAAAGCTCATAGATGTAGAATGGAGTTAGCATTGGAGTTGGGAGTATACTTCAGAGGTCGCACAATGGAACACATGTTGGAGTGACTAAAGTAGGAAGTGAGGACAGCATGAGTGCAAGGGTAATTTATTTTTAATGTGATTATTTATGTGCCATAGAATTATCACAAGATGGCAGTGGTATTCATTAAATGGGACAGGGATACATGCAAGATGAGCAGACTACTCTAGCATTGATAAATGCTTGCACATGTTTGTGGGTACTAAAGTGTACAAGTAATGAGTAAGGGGCTAGCCTCAGGTGACAGGGAAAATGTTCCAGAGGATGACGCCCTTAATGGAGATGACAGCTCTTCTTTTGTGCATTGTGTGTGAACAGCTTTTTAGGGTTTGTGGGAATCAGTAATTACAAGATAACGAGCTATTAATTTGTAGTGTGACAGTCAGCATGAAAGGAAGCTAGTGAAGTGATTAAATGTGGGTTGTATGTGAAGATGTTTGAGCATGAGTACATTTGATTATACTGGGGGAATGTGTAAGTGATGATATATGGTAAGTACTTATGTAGGCATTTTTGCAAGTCGGTATGGGAAAGTGGGAGTAAGAATATGTTAAAGTAGCAGATAAAAACATGTAAGGGATGCAGGAGAAGGTCACTAAGGATGTAAAAGTTGAACAAGAAAACATAAAAATATCAACAGTCAGTATGAGTTAATGGAACTGGCTGAAAGTAGGGGTAAAATTAGGCACCTTAAGTAAATGGATAAAGGAAATGATTAGAATTTTGGGTACCGAGATGGAGAAAAGGTTGTGACAAAGTATGACCATTTTTGGCAAACACAATAAATTATGTCAATGGGCCACTTGAGTGAAGTCAGCAATCAAGGGAAGGCAGGAGGCAAAACTTCAAAAGTGGATGTGGTGCACTTTGGAGAGGGAGTGTACAAGATTTTTGTAAGAAAATTTCTATAGTCACCCCCATTTTTAGGTTTTGCCCTCACAGTGCTTGCGCTGTGCTTGTGAAATCTATTGTTAATGTATATCTTAAAGGGCTTACATCCCGCCTCCTTGCTTTTCATTGGTTCCTGTGCTCGCCACTTACTTTTCCTCCATTTCTATTGACTGTTTCATGTTACTTCCTGTTCTTCCTCGTGTGTTTGCTCTTATCAGTGTCCCAAAGTCCAAGCACTGTTTTAATCTGCTTCTGCTTTTGAGCAGAACTTTTTTTAATGATGCTTTGCCTCCATAGCGCTTCCCCTCATACCCGTCAGCTCTCAACATGGCCCCCCTCTCATATGGAACTGCATGTGCCTTATCAGTTTCATGCTGGCTTCTCTTATTATTATCTGAGTTGTACTCACAAAGCCTGACTTTAATATGGCCACCTTTCAGGACGTTGCCTTGCATGAAAGAACGCCCCGACCTCCTACCCAGGTGCAGCAGCATGACCTTCCATGCTGCTCCTCCCACAGATTCTTACCGTCTTTGATGGCCTCTGCTTTCTCTTCGTTCTTTCCCTGTCGTCGGCGTACCCCACCTCCTACATTTCCCATGTGCAGGAGAAACACATCGTTGAAGATGATACAATCTACATTATTGGCACGACAAGTATTGCCAAAGAAAATACATGGTAGAGAACCCCTATCCCTGCCCTTGCGCCCTTTCCGCCCTCCTCTCTCACCCATCCCCTCCATTCCATACTTTCACCCTCCTCCGGATGCAGTGCCTCTGACACAGAGGGCCATTGACCGTACAGAGGCTGCACCCCATGCTCCTTCTCAATATGTGTGTGTGTGTTTACTTGTCTAGCACCAGCGCAGATGTGCAGCACTGGAATTACACCAACGAGCCCTACACAGTACGATGGCAGAGGTAGGGAATGAAGCAGCACAAGTTGAAGGGCATGTTTCTGACAGGACAGGCTCGGAGGTTGTCCCATGGTGGCCCCACCTCCGGTGACAACAACATGTGTATGTACATACAGCTATAGAGCCCTCTGTACAGTATGTGGGTGCTGCCTGCATATTGGTCCGCTGCTGACTCCGGTGGCCGCGACAAGAACCTCCCCTTACCCTTCAGGCGCAGAGCATTGAGTTTCTGCATGCCTTTTTTAAATTCATTTCTGGATATTTGTTTGGCGCAGGAGATTAGACTGACAGGGATCAAGCAGTCCAAGTCATGCAGTATTTTCTTGTGCTGCACTTACGTCCAATGTTTTTTTTTATTCCACTTTGTTACATATGTACCTGGGTACATTAAATTGGGGGGTGGAGAGCTGCACAAAGGTAATTTGTATGTCACCCACGGTAAAGCTCACACTGATTCGGACACTTGACGTGCACTACTACTGATCGCTTCCTCTTTTCTCCCTTTACCTATTAAGGCTTATCTTAGGACAAGTTTCATAACTTGTCCGGTTCCTCCCGCCCCACCCATCGCCAGTCAGCAGCTTCTTCTGGAGATGCAAGAGTAGAGGCGGGGTAGAGAGAGAGGGAGTCCGTGTGTAGGGTGTCTGTATTTTGTTAGTCTAGTCCATATGTCTTGTGACAGTCTACTCTGGGCGTCTGACCTACTTGGGGCTCTTGAGCAGTCGGCGTGACCCTATGTGCAATTAGTTGTAATATCTACAGTGCAACAGCAACACCAATGTCATTCATGATCTGTTTATGTGTGAGTGTGAGTAGTGTTTGGTATTCGATCATATGAAAGGCCCTATTCCTAACTAGGCCACTGACTCGTTGCACTTTCTAATACTAAGCCTTGCATCTTTTTCCCCATGCCGCAGTTTTAAGGGTGAAAAACTTGTATTAATTTACTGATGCCGCCTCACTTAAATACCCCTTTGTGTCTGAGACTATATTTATTATTGAGCTAATAACAAAGCCCCCCATCCCCTGAGTGTTTTAATCTAATAGATTTATTAACTGTCTGGCTAGTCCAATTAAAGAATGAAGGTAAGAAGTAGGTGCTAGTTTTTTTTAAGTATGATGAGATCCAACTTTGCCATGTAGACTTTTTGAGTATTGCATGGACGAGTGATCAGCACTGCTGTGCCAAGTGTGATTAATTCGTAGCATTTACCAAACTAGGTTTATTTCCCGTGTAGCACATTTGTAGAGGGGCCCTACAATATTGTTTAGGCTGTTCACATTACAGATTCACACACAGCACCTGGTTTTAGCTTTTGCCTACAGCTGCTTACTTTGGAACTAGAGAACAGGGTTCGAGTCTCGGCATCGGCACAATATCCTGTGATTTTGGGAACATCACTTAATCTCACCTTCTGTTTAAAATGAACCTAAAATGAATGTGTCCTTACATAATGTAACTGATGTTCATGTAAAGAGCTCCGATACCTTCGGGTACTAAAATTTGCAACAAAGACGTATTATTAATCACATAAGCGAAACCTATTGCATTTATTAATGCTTGTTTCAAGACTAATGCTGCTGGTTTTTTGAACGTGCGCTTTGGGACACTGATAAGCAGGTCCAAGTGCATGTGCTCTGACCCCTAAAGCCAAAATTGGCTACACTCTTGAGTGACATATTTAACTTATCTATAAGTCTCTAGTACATGGTACAGAAGTGTACCAGGGCCTGTAAGTTAAATGTTACAAGTGGACAGGGTCAGACTGGCTTGTTGGGCAATCAGGCAGTGCCCGATCGGCTGGTCTGATAGGTCAGTGTGTTGGCCCATTATTTGGCTGTTTGTGGGACTGTTTTATTGTCTGGTGGCCGATTTTTACTGTTCATTTTCCTGATAATAAATCAAACATTGTCTGCAGCAAGTTCAAATCCATGCAGTCTCCCACACCTTGCAAAACACTTACACAGCGTATCTTTACAAGTTCAAAACTGCCCCAATTTTCAAATACAGGCCACTTCTTTAGCTATCTAATTCACTAATAGGGGCCAGTTTTATTTTATTGTCCAGGCCTATTTTCTGTCCCAGTCCGACCCTGCTATGGACTGCAGCACATATTGTACCACCATTACAATGACCATACAAATCATGTGTCCAGGCCTGATCCTGCAGACTGGATATGCAGTTTTAAAACTGCAAGTTTTAAAACTATCAATTCAACCTAGCTAAATAGCCCTTTTGCCTGGCCTTAACCTTCCTTTTAAATACTTATAAGCACCCCTATAGTAGGCCAAGTTGCCCATAGGGCAGGGTGCATGGTATTTAAAAAGTAGGGCATGTATATTTTATGTTTTACATGTCTTGGCATAGACAAATCCCCCAAAGTCGTTTTTCATGGTAGCAAAGTTGGCTTTTTCATAGGAAAGCACTGAGATACATGATACCACCTTGTAATGCCTAACTTTGGTTTGGGAGTACCTAGAAAATTGCGGCAAGGACTCATTTTAATAGTAATTTAAAATCCAACTTAATAGTCAAGTCCAATTTGACATTACAATTTTGAAAATTACACTTTTAAAAAGTTATCATTTTCGTCCCTGAGCCAAATGAGCCTTTCTGCCAGTGTTCACTATCTCCCAGGAGCTGAATGGCTCCTTAATTTGGTGTGAAGTGGCTCCCAGAGCTGAGACAAAGGGAGAGGGTTGACCTACCCCTGACAGGATGGCCATTTGTTCTGTGCTAAGAAAATTCATGTCAAAGGATGCCTATTCTGACACAGGCAGGTGTAGCTCACACCTGACCCTGCCCCCTCTATTGTTCTGCGAGCCAGCCAGGCACCAATCCCAATGGGAGAGGGGCTGCCCCATAACCAGTTTTAAGTGAACTTAAGGGAGGCTTTGCCAATTATCATAACCACAACTCTGGGTGAGTTTGGGGAGAGCTGCATAGGGGAAGACAGGTTCTGCCATATTGGGTATAGGTAGAGAGGGGCACTGTGGGATACCTTACAGTAAAACACACAAAAGTGCTGCAAACATGGGTAGGGTCACCCCTGGCAACTTTTACCCCATTGGTTGGGGAGTGGCCAAGAGTTTCTCCCACCCACAGGCTGTCACTGGGCATAAATGTGGCAACCTGAGTACCCTCTTCAGAACACTTGTGGACCTGTAGAAAACAGAAGAAGGACTGCACCTGCTGTTCTGACCTGGGACAAGAACCTTAAGAGCTGGACTTGCTCCACTTGTACCCAGGACTGAGAAGTGGACTCTAAAGGTCAGTCGACTGACTTCCTGTTAAGCTGCAGGGAAACCAAAGCTGCGAGAAGCCCACTTTCCTGCAGAGACCAGCTGACCATTTCCAATTGGACCTGCCCTGGACCTTGCTGGAATCTTCTACTGGAGTGAGTCCTGACCCCTTAGAGTTGTCCCTGAGGGCATGGGGCCGTTAGATAATAGTCAGCGTATATTTCTCCTGCCTAACCCTCAAACCTGGGATTTGCATATAGAACTGACAGAAGACCAGGACAAACTTGCCAAGTCAATCCAACAAAAGTTTGTTGCCGTTGGGCCAAAGATTCAGGTTGCTTCCGCTCAGAGTTTTTTCACAGTAGCAAATCCGTTTCATTGGGACATTGTGAAGAAAATATCAGCTAGCTTGGCGGTCATTTATAAATCTGGTCATCAGGACTTCTGCAAGGGTGACTGGGTAATTTACTCCATACCCCTGGCAGAACAGCCCGCCCACCAATATATAAATCAGCCCCTAAGTCAGAAGGTAAAACTTTTGAACGGAACAAACCTGGTCTCTGTATCTGGCCCATGCTCCATCGCGATTGTCCCGGTCTAGCCAGACCAGGTGCCAGAGATTGGTGCCTGTGCTTTTGGTGCTGTGTTTAACTAAAATGTAAAAAAGCATATCTCTGGTTCTTTTTATTGGATTTTCTTCATTTTGGTGTCATTTTGTTCACGAATACATTCTCTATTTTCATAATTGGAGTGGGCTTTTTATTGTCTTGTGTTGTTGGCTTTTTAAATGTTTTGGTACCTCTAAATGCTTTGCACACTTTCTTAAGTTAAGTCTACCTGCTCTGTGCCGTAGCTACCAGGGGTTGAGATTCAGTATAAAATACTGAAACCTTTTTTGGACCTAACAAGAATAGTCACATTATTACTTGTGGTGGACTACCATACATCCCACTAATAATTCACTTTCTCACATTGGTGTTGAGCTATGACATCCAGAACTTTTTTTCTCATTACCACTTAGCTATTAAGGGGGAAATTAAGAATCCCTAAATTGAACAGAACGAAAAAAAATATGTTTGATTCTTAATTGCCACCTGGTCTTTGATTTGGTCATTTTTGAGTTTTCTAAAATATTTTTGATTCCAATGTTTGCATCTTTTAAGCATCTAAGGGGACGCTGAGTTGGATCTGGCTACCTTGACAACCCTCACAGTGGTGGAGATGAAGGTCCTATGCAAGGAAAAAAGTTGAAGTTGGACCACAATGCTAAGAAGGCAGATTCTGAGAAGGCCCTCAAGGCCTGGGAGGAAGCATGAGAATCACTGATCCCCTCTGTGGAAGAGGAAACTTCTGAGGATGAAGGAGAAGGGGAAAACCTGCCCTATCATGAATTCTTTGGTGCACCATCCAGAACTGGAACTGTAATGGGCTCTGCCAGCACCAGCCTTTTAGAACTGGTCATCCACCAGACGAAGCTTAATGACAGGAAATCAGAAAGAGAGCTGCAGGCTATTATGGCAGTCATGGCCTGGGAGAAAAAGAAACTGTAACTAGAAGAAAATAAATTGGCCTTGGTGAAAAAGGTTTGATGCTCAGTGAACATGGTGCCAGCAATAGTGAGATATCTATAGGGGGGTTTGGGGGAGGGTGTTGACACACACCCCTCACTTATCCAAGGGTGCTGGGCCTAGCTTTGTGGTGGGAGACGACATTGACTAATGGTTTGCCTCCTACGAAAGGGCATTGAGAATGTGCAGAGTGGGTCAACAACACTGGGAGCCTTACTGTGGCAGTTAGTACCAGCATAAGGCAGGGATACACAACTGATTCATAAAGAGGGAGTAGATGACTCCTACACATATATGAAGGATGTACTAGTGCAGAAGTTTAGTCTCTCACCTGAAGAGTACTGGAATAAGTTCCGGGACACACACAAAGACACAAAATAATTCTGGGTTGACTTTGTAGACGTCTCACTAAAGAAAGTAGAAGGCTGAATTAAAGAATATACAATCACTACATGTGATTGGTTATATAATCTGATTGTGAAGGAACACATCTTGAGTAATTGTCATTCAGACTTACACCAGTGTAAGAAATTGGTTTACTGGTTATGGGGTGGGGGGGTGAAACCCTTTCAAGCTGAAACCACAATTCTTATCAGGGTGAGGCATGAGCAAACCCCAAATTAACCTGTGTTCAACCATCTGGTAGCTTGGCAAAGAGTAGTCAGACTTCACAAAGAGGCAATGTGTAAAGTACTAATGCAGCACTTTAAACAGTAATAAAGTGAAAACATAACACAAGAAAAATCCTGCACCAAATAACGAACATAGAGTAAATTCAAATAAATAAAACAAGACCAAAGCAACACAAATTCAAACAGTGGAAGCAGAGATATGCAATTTTAAAGATTTAAGTGAAAATAGAACCAAAAAGCACAAGGTGCCAACAGTGGTCATCCCGGTCACGCCAGACCGGGGCAAAGTCACAAGTTCAGGTCGACGTGATGGAGCGTGCGCCAGCTACAGGGACCCAATTAGGCCCGCTGAACAAGAGTACCTTAAATACTGGTTGCAGAGCATTCCGAGGTCCCGCAATGAGGATGCATTGCACAGCGTCGATTCCAGGGAGCTGAGAGGCTGCAATGCGAGGTCCTGCGTTGTTGTTGAGGATGCCGTCGATGAAGGGCTGCAATGTGGAGTTCTACGTTGGGGATACAATGCACACTGTCTGGTTCTGAAAAAGTTGCAGGGCTTTGGATGCGAAATCCTGTGTCATCGTTGAGGCTGCTGTTGACGTAGGCTTGCTATGCGAGGGTGTTAGAAATTGGGTCTCTAGTTGGGAGAGGTATGCGCCCTGTCCAGGTAGGGACCACAATCCTAGTCAGGGTATGTCACTTACACACCATAAGTTAACCTGTGTGTCACCCTCTGGTGGCTTGGCACAGAGCAGGCAGGTTTAACTTTGGAGGAAAAGTGCACATTTTTTATGCAACACCTAATAAGCAAAACAGTGAAAACACCACACAAAAAAACCCACAACAGGTTAGACCACTATAGCTTAATTTAAGGAACAAAATAATTGAAGATGCAGTGCAGAAAACCCACTTCCAAGGGCCCTGGACTGGATTTGCACCACTTGGCAGGGTAGGACTCACAGATGGGAGAGTTCAGGTTCTGTTGCAGGGTTGCTTGAAGTCTTTGATGTCCCTGAGACTTCAGAACAGGAGGCAAGCAGACAAGCCCTCGGAGTCACTCTGGGATCAAGTGGTATAGGTCCAGTCCTTCTCACCCAGCAGAGAGGGCAGCAGGCAGGTCAGCACAGCAGAAAAGAAGTTCTTCTAGAACAGCAATCCAGCAGAGTGTCAGTCTTTCAGCAGCACAGCAGTCCTTCTTCCTAGCAGAGTATCCACAGGTCCAGACGTGTACTGAGTTAGTAGGGTCAGAAGTCCAGTACTTATACCCACTGGTGCCTTTGAAGTAGGGTTGACTTCAAAGAGGGGCTTTGAAATGCACAGAGGTCCTCCCTTTCTCCCATGGCTCCAGACACACTCCAGGGGTTTAAGCAGTCTTTTGTGTGGGTGTGAGAAGGACACAGGCAATTCAGATGTAAGTGTCAGCTCCTCCCGCCCATCCTGCCCAGGCTGATCCATCAGTATGTGACTATCTAGAGGGAATGTACAGGGCCGAGCTGTCACCCACTCCAGATGTGTATTTGAGACAGGCAACAGACACACAGGGCTTAAGAGCAGAAAAATGCAAACTTTCTTAATGTGGAATTTTTAAAGTTGTAATAAGAAATCCAACATTCCTATTAAAGAGATTTTATTGTTACAAGTCCATATGTACCAAACATGACAGCTCTACTCCTTCTCAATCAGGAATTACACTTATTAAAGGTAATAAGGAATCCCCAGCGTTAACCTTTGAGAATGGTAGGCCTCACAGTAGTGAAAAAGGAATATGGAAGTTTTTCACTACCAGGACTTGTAAACCTAAAAGGTATATGTCCTGCCTTTTACCTACACAGCACCCTGTCCTATGCGCTACCTAGGGCCTGCCTTAGGGGTGACTTATGTCTAATAAAAGGGGAGTTTAAGGCTTGGCAAGGGGCTTTACATGCTAAGTCGACATGGCAGTCAAACTGCACATACAGGTTCTGCAGTGGCAGGCCTGAGACAAGTTTAAAGGGTTGCTTAAGTGGGTGGCACAATCAGTGAGCATTTAATATACAGGCCCTGGGCACGTATAGTGCACTTTAATTAGGACTTATAAGTAAATCAAATATGCCAATTGTAGATAAACAAATGTTATCATGTTTAGGGGAGTGAGCAGATGCACTTTAGCACTGGTTAGCAGTGGTAAATTGCCCAGAGTCCTAAGGCCAACAAAAACAGATCAGCTTAAAGTGAGGCAAAACAAGCAAAACATTTGGGGAAAGACCACCCTAAGGCTGATTGGTCTTACAGAGGGCATGTGTTCAGGATGCATCGTGCAGCGGCGGGTATGAGGAGGCTGCGGGCTGAAAGGGCGATGCAAGATCCTTGCGCCAGGAAAGTCCATGCAGCAGAGGCGATGTGTTGGTTCTGCATGGTGTTGCGTTGCGTGGCAGAGGAAATGCGTTAGTCCTGCTGGGTGAGAGATGGGCTGGCAGAGCACCTTCAGGCCCTCTTCCAAGGGTCCAGGACTGGAATGGCACCATTTTGGAGGGCATGACTCACAGATGGCAGAATCTAGGTGCTGGATTCAAGGTTGGTAGAAGCCTGTCCTGTCCCTAAGGCTTCTGATCAGGAGGCCAGCCCACTGGCCGGTGGAATCACTGTGGGGCCCTGGGTTTAGAGTTGCAGGTCCAGTCCTTCTCACCCAGGCAAGAGGGCAGAGTAGCAGCAGGTCAGCACAGCAGGGCAGCGGTCTTTCAGGGCAGCAGTCCAGCAGAGTGGCAATCCTTTCAGCTGCACAGCGGTCTTTCTTCCTGGCAGAGTCTTTCACAGGTCCAAAAGTGTACTGAAAGGTTGGGTGTAAAGGTCCAACATTTATACCTGGCGCCCACTTTGAAGTGGACGAAGCTTCTAGAGGTTTCCAGCCCCCTGAGGTGTCAAAGCATCCCTTTCATCCCTTTCCTGGCCCCAGATTGTCTGGGGTCACAAAAGACTAGTGACAAGCCCTCTGTGAGAGTGCTCAGGCAGAGCCTTTGTGATGTGTATGTGTGGTAGGTGATAGCTTCTCCCCCTCGTTGGCTCAGAGTGGCCCTTCCTGCCAACACCTATCTTTCTTTTTTCTCACTGTCGGGGAGCAATACACAAAGACCGACTGCCAGCTAGACCTAGCCATGTGACCCGGGATCAGGCTGAAGGCACCAAATGGTTAGGACAAGAAAATGTCACTTTCTAAAAGTTACATTTTCAGAATTGTGATAAAAAATTCGACTTTACCATTAAAGAGGGCTTTTAATGGCAATTCTTTAGAAATCAAACCCGACCTGTGGTAACCTGCTCCAAAAGGAAGTTAAAGCTTAAGGTAACTCCAATGTTATCCAATTAGAGAGGTAGGCCTTGCAGCAGTGAAAAACAAATTTAAGAGTTTTTCACTACCATGACATGTGAAGTACATGTCCTACCTTTTAAATACACTACACCCTGCCCTCTGGGCTGTTCAGGGCCTACCCTAGTGGTGACTTATATGTATTCAAAACGAAGATTTGGGCCTGGCAAAAAATGTATTTTGCCACGTCGAAATGGCAGTTTTAAAACTGCTCACACAGGCTGCAATGGCAAGCCTAAGGCATATTTAAATGGCTACTTAAGTGTGTGACACAATCAGTGGTGCAGGCCAACTAGTAGCATTTACTTCACAGGCCCTGGACACACGTCGTACCACTTAACTAGGGACTTACACATAAGTTAAATAGCCCAATTGGGTATAAGCTAATTTTATCATATTCTAAGGGGAGAGCACAAGTACTTTAGCACTGGTTAGCAGTGGTAAAGTGCGCAGAGTCCTAAAGCCAGCAAAACAGGAGGATTCAAGGCAAAAGGTTGGAAGACCGACACCATGGATGCCAGGTCTAACAACCAGCATCTATTAGATTCCAAGTTATCTGACCCTAGGCAGCATCGTTAGGCAGCTTATGTGTGGGTATGCACTAGGGTGTCTAGGACATCCCAGGGGGGGTCCTAAGAAAGGGGGTTTACTCCTCTTCAGGGAAAAGAGTGGGAGAAGCAAGTATAAAAAGAAGGTGTTTTCACAAAAGCCTCAAAAGTCTACTCAAGAGGGGGAGTCCCATGACTTTTCCACAGCTAAGTGGGGAGGCTAAAAGGAGAAGAAACCTTTTGTCCCCATGAAGGCTGGAGTGTGCTTGGACTGTCACAAGGCCAGGACATAAGAAGGGAGACTCAGTCTATTCCAAAAAGACCCAACTGGTGGGCAGTCCCAGTGGTTTGCTAGTGTAAGAATCGGGTGGATTGCCCAGGGGAAACCAAGGCTTTATACTGAAGCCGCCTTAGAGTCTATGAGTGGAATGAATGTTGAAGCCCTGGCCGTCTTTTCTCCCAGCAGGGTAAAGTACAAGCAATGGCCATTCATTAACTTGACCAAGGTAGAAGCTCTTAGGGATACAGGAGCCAGAATGACCATAGTGGTGGAGCAACTGGTTTCCGAAGGGCAGACCATCCCAGATAGTCTTCATAGGGTAGTCAATGCTGACAATAAGGTGAAGTTTCATCCCATGGCATTGGTCACCTTTGAGTGGGGAGGGGCTACTGCACTGAAGAATGCGGCTTTGCACCCTGCCATTCTAGTGGAGTGCCTGTTAGGAAATGACCTAGAAACCTCTGCTTGAAAGGAAGGAAAGGAAGACTCATGCAAAAATCCAAACGCGGCTGTACAGAACGGTATTCTCTTTACCACGCAAATCCTCACCGGCACTGATCCGGTTGGAATTTGGACTGGAACAGCAACTAATATACAGAAGATATGCAACAATAAAAACCTGGTTTAAAATCTGGAGCAACCGAGGAAATTAGATTAATAATGCACTCTGGAATGCATTACAAGGTGACCCTAAGTCTGCTTAGCCGAGTACCTACAATCATCTTTAAAACTTACCAACATGGCAGACCTTTGGCTGCGGAACCTACCACTCACTTCTTTTCAACAAGTACTAAAGAAGGTGGCAAAAAAGCATTCACTAACGGAGGACAAAGCCAGGCTAAGCAAGCGAGCCATGAATGGATGGTACTGAAATCGTACACAAAACCGCAACCAGCTCCCTATTTGGGTCTGTCCTTTTCTCCTTATTTAAAGTCTAAGTTACGACTGGGAATGTTGGCGTCTAATGCAGGCAAGTCCCGCTGGAAATATCAGGGCCCAAAGTCATGTATTCTTTGTGGATCACTAACACAGGATTTTATTAATTTAATATGCATCTTCCCAGCTTAAAATCTACGCCGTTGTAAATTGCTGAAGAAATTATTCAACATAAGAGGCATTCGCTCCTGCAGAACTGCAATACTTAAATGTCTCGATCCAAATGACCCACAGCTTAACTGTAATTTAATAACATTTTTCATTGATTACAAGAAAGCATTAAACACGGCTAGCCCACGCACAATGGCACTTTAGAGACTAAGCCCTGTCTCCTTTCCAATATCAAATATACTGTATAAATTACCTATCCTGTATACCTTGTGTATCCATGATCCAGAGAAGCACTGTTCACTCATCGTGATTTTTACACTACTCAACTGAATTTTACAATACAACTGCAACAAGAATTTTTAAAACTGAATTTTTTTTAAGCTATATTTTAATGGTGTTATGTATTACAATTATTGGTATATTGTTATGGTTTTAATTAACTAAACAATAAAATATTCTGATTCTGATTCTGACTCATGCAGAAATGTTTGGTCTGCCTGATTGGATGTGTGTGGCCACAAGGGCTCAGGCAGCCTGTCAGGGAACTCAAGGGAGCCTGGAGTCTGGAACAATGGTCCAGGTTTCCCCAACCAAGAGGAAGGGCAAGAGACACAGGAAACCAGCCTCAAAACCTCCAATGGCCCAGAAGGAATTTGACCACTGGGGGAGAACTGGATCCTAAAGGGGAAGAAGAGTCTGACCTGGGAGTCCTGACAGAGCTCTCTCAGTTGCATGAGGCAGAAGCACCCTTCAGGGAGGAATTCTGTCAAGCACAGAGAACATGCCCTATTCTTGAAGGCCTTCGGCACAAGGCTCAAAACCAGGAGCAGGGGGATTCCAGTGAAACCCAGAGGATCTACTGGGAGGATGGTGTCCTATACAGTGAGGCTAGGGACCCAAAACCTGCATTTGCAGCAGACCCAAAAACTGGGGCAGGTTGGTTAACCACTTCTACTGGGCCCAGACGTCTGAGAAGGTGAAGAAGTTTGGTCACTCCTGCATCACCTGTCAAGGCAGGGGCAAGACAGGAGGGCGACATAAAGCTGCCTTAATTCCACTACCTTCGGTTGGGACACCTTTTGAGAGGGTGGGAATTGACATTGTTGGTCTCATGGATCCTAAAATTGCTTCAGGGAATAGGTTAAGATTTGCACTGGTGACCATGCCTCTAGGTACCTTGAAACCATACCTCTAAGAATGGTAACTGCGCCCTTAGTGGTCATGGCCCTGCTTGGTATCTATACCAGAGTAAGGTTTCCCAAAGAGGTAATCTCCGATAGAGGGACAAATTTCATGTCTGTGTACTTGAAGGCTATGTGAGATGACTTACAATTTCACCAACCCTTATCACCCTCAAACCAATCGTTTTGTGCAGGGAGACAACAAGACTTAAAAAGCCTTAATTATGCATTTTTCTTTGAGGAACTGCATAGGAAATGGAATGTCCTACTCCCATACCTTTTGTCTGCCTACAAGGTGGTACCCCAAAAGGGATCAGTTTCAGCCCCTATGAGCTTTTATAGTGGTACCCTGTCAGAGGTGCCTTAAGTCTTTTTCAGAGCAGGGTGGGAGAAACCGCTCAAATAACCTAAACAGGACACTATGGACTATGTGCTAGGCCTGCATTTCCACATGGCTGAGTACTTGAAGAGGGCTAATAAAATCTTGGAGGCCAGTCAGGAGCTTATTAAGCAGTGGTATGATCTAAAGACAACCTTGGTGAAATCCCAGCCAAGTCAGAAATGTGGTTGTGGAGCTTGTGGCTCTCAGGGCTCTCCAGGACAAAAGGACTGGGCCCTACACTGTACTGGAAAAGATGGGTGAGGTCAACTACTTGTTGAAACTTGGCATCCCCAGGCAACATCAGTAAAGAACTCACCAAGGTCCTCAACTCCTCTATTACCACGGCCCAATTCCCCTAGAAATGGAAACATGCCCATGTGAAGCCGCTTCTGAAGAAGCCATCAGCAGACCCAGGAGAACGGAAGAACTACCAACCCATCTCCCTTCTCCCTTTCCCAGCCAAGGTAATTGAGAAAGCTATCAACAGCCAGCTCACTAAACATCTGGAGAACCACAACCTTCTGGACCCTCCAAATCTAGCTTCAGAGCTAACCACAGCACAGAGACAGCCCTAGTCGCAGCCGGTGACAACATCAGATTGCTGCTAGACCACGGAGAAACAGCAGCCCTCATTCTCCTCGACCTCTCAGCAGCTTTCAACACTGTATCCCACTACACACTGATCAACAGACTCTAACAGATCAGAATTCAAGGAGCAGCACTCAAGTGGATCGCATCCTGCCTCACAGGAAGAGCGCAGAAGGTCACCCTCCCTCCTTTCGCCTCTCTCCCCAGAAACATCAGCTGCATTGTACCTAAAGGCTCATTCCTCAGCCCAACCCTCTTCAACATATACATGACACCCCTGGCTAGTATCATTAAGAGCTATGAACTAAACATCATCCCCTACGCCAACGGCACACAACTCAATCTCTCCCTGAGCAATGACCCAACAACAACGAAGGACAATTTACAAAGATGCATGAGACGTGGCTGTCTGGATGAACAACTGTCTCAAACTCAACACCGACAAGACAAAAGTACTCATCTTTGGGAAAGGCAAGGATATCCTCTGGAACAATGAATGGTAGCCACCTGAGCTGGGCCCAAACTCCAACCTCACCGAACACACCCACAACCATGCCATCTTCCATGACAACCAGCTATCCATGAAGAAGAAGGTCAGCGGCATCTCCTCCGCTGGCTACTTCACCCTCTGAATGCTCAGGAAGATCTTCTGATGGCTCCCACCCAACACAAGGTGAGCAGTCACGCAAGAATTTGTCACCAGCAGATTAGATTATGGCAACTCCCTCTACGTACGAATCACCACCCACCTCTTGACTAAACTCCAGGCCATCCAGAACACAGCAGCCAGACTCATCCTCGACATCCCCAGATGGACGCACATCCCCACTCACCTCAGAAAACTCCACTGGCTACCAGTCACGAAGAGATGGCAGTTCAAGCTGCTCACCCACGCATACAAGGCACTACACAATGAAGGACCAGCGTACCTTAACAATCAAATCAATTTCCACCAACCTACCACGAAACTTGACTCCAAGCCCCTCTTCCTAGCAGCCATGAGACACATCTCCTGGATGAACAATGGAGGCCATTCCTTCTCCCACCTGGTGGCTAAGGCCTGGAAAAACCTACCTCTACACCTCAGATCCTCACCATCGCTCCAGCAGTTCAGGAAGGAGCTCAAAACCTGGATGTTTGACCAATAGGTCTACATGCAGCATGAGTTTTGTCCCCCAGTGCCTTGAGACACTCATGGGTGATTCAGCCGCTCTTTACAAATCTTGATTGATCGATTAATTGATTGACCATCACAGGGTGATTCATGTCAGCTACCTGAAGCCCACTTTTACAAAGTGGAAATGATCATGTTCATAGTCACTGGTGTTGGGAAAATAGAAGAGAGTGAGTCTCTTGCAGACCTCCTCTCCTACAATGCCAAGGATAGTTCAATGGAGGGAGTAGTGCTCTCTCCTATACTGACATAGCAGCAGCAGAGAGACTGTCACTAATTATTGGGGTATTTTGCTGTACTGTTCTTTCTTACACCTGGAATAACACAGTGGTAGGTTCATGACATTGACACTGGGGACATCTTACCTGTCAAGAGTAAAATCTACAGGTTGTCAGACAAAGTAAGGGCCAGCATTAAGGAGGAAGTCTCGAACATATATTGTCCTTAGGGGTTATTGAGCCTTCTAGTAGCCCCTTGGCCAGCTCTGGAGTGCTGGTGCCCAATGCCAACCCAAAAGGTGAGACCCCAGATTGCAGGTTCTGTGTGGACGACAGAGGACTGAATGCTGTCACCAAGACTGAGCACACTCAATTCCTCAAGAGCTTTCACAGATTAGGGGCTCCCAAGTTTCTCAGCACATTTGATTTAACTTATGGGTATTGGTAGATTTCTCTGACTGAAGGAGCAAAAGAGAAGTCAGCATTCTCAATTCCTGGGGGCTCTTCCAGTTTAAAGTAATTCCATTTGGGTTGCCAATGCCCCTGCCACCTACTAGAGGTTATTGAACAGGGTACTGTCTGGGCTGGAGATATTTAGTACTGCATAGTTAGATAATATTGCTGTCTTTAGCTCTACTTGGCAGGACCATGTGACCCACCTTAGAGAAGTGCTTCAGGCCCTGCAGCAGGCAGACCTGACTGTGAAGGCCAGTAAGTACCAGATAGAGCAGGGATCCGCAGTGTACCTTGGCCATCAAGTTGCAGGGGACATGTGCAGCCTCTCCAGCCCAAGATCCATACAATCATGGCTTGGGAGCCTCCCAAACCCTAGACTCAAATCAGGGCTTTCCTTGGTCTGACAGGCTACTGCAGAAGGTTTGTCAAGGGTATGGTACCATTGAAGCCATCTTGACAGAGTTGACTTCCAAGAAGCAGCCAAAGAAGGTCATATGGACCAGGGAGTGTCAGAAGGCTTTTGATACACTGAAAGAGGCCCTTGGACAGCTCCTGTACTCAAGACAATGGATTTCAGCAAGGAATGTGTGGCCCAAAGAGATGTTTCAAAAATGGAGCAGTGTTATCACAGCTAAATGATTAGGGCTGGGTATTTAGGTCTGGTTTGACAGTGCAGCTGTCACCTTGCATTTTAACATACACCAATATTACTCTACAGTTCTTTGCTTTCACGCAAATACATATACTATTTACTTGTAATGCTTCACATTACCATACAACATTCCTTTAAAGCTACTGACATTGCCAATGCTTGTTCTATGTATGATGTATACCGCATAACACATAGAAAAAGGAACATTGCTTTAAGGATTGTTTTTGTGCAGTAATGGGATCCTTCCTGCACAAAAACAATCCTGCTCATAACGCAATCACCCTTTCACCATGGTGCAAGGGTGACTGTGTTGGAGCTAGGCAGCACACAGAGCACCAGCACAAGGAGGCAGCAGAAATGTGCCATATCTTTTTAAATATGGAGCATTTATGATGTCTCCCTGTCACACAATGCAGTGCAGCAAGTTGCCTTGCTGTGCTGTGTGAAATGCTTGTAAATCTGCCCCTTGATATCGATGGTGTTCTTCAGGGTCAGACTGGGACAAAAAATAGACCTGGACACCAAAAATAAAAGTGGCCCGGCTTATAGTTAAAAAAGGGGTAATAAACACTAAAAAACAGCCCACCTGGTCATAAAACTGGCCCAAAACTGCTAACAAAACAGCTCACACATTGATCTATCATACTAGCTCATTGTGCACTACCTGATTGCCCTATAGGCCAGTCCGACTCTGGTGCTCTTCAACCCCCATAAACATGCACCATGGTGCAAAGTGAAGCTAACACTTTCTCTACTGTTGCACTCACTGGAGTGGGAATAGTAATTTTTACCCCTCTGCTATCCAACACTTTCTCTACTGTTACACTCACTGGAGTGGGAATAAACAAATGTACCCCTCCGTTATCCAACAGTTATTTTACTGTTGCATTCAGTGGAGTGGGAATAGTACTTTTTACCCCTCAGCTATCCAACACTTTCCCTACTGTTGCACTCTTTGGAGTGGGCAAAGTAATTTTTGCCCCTTTGCTAACCAACACTTTCTCTATTGTTGCTCTTACTGGAGTAGAATAGTAAATGTTACCTCCTTGCTATCCAACACTTCCCTATTGTTGCACTCACTGGAGTTGGAATATTAATTTTTACTCCTCCACTATCCAACACTTCCCCTACTGTTGCACTGACTGGAGTGGGACTAGTAATTTTTACCCCTCCGCTATCCAACACTTATCCTATTGTTGCACTCACTGGAGTGGGTATAGTAATTTTTACCCCTCCGCTATCCAACACTTTCCCTACTGTTGCACTCTTTGGAGTGGGGATAGTCATTTTTACCCCTCCGCTATCCAACACTTTCTCTGCTGTTGCACTCTTTGGAGTGGGAATAGTAATTTGTTCCCCTCCGCTATCTAACACTTTCCCTACTGTTGCTCTCACTGGAGTGGGAATAGTAGTTTTTACCCCTCCGCTATCCAACACTTTCCTTACTGTTGCAGTCACTGGAGTTGGAATAGTAAATGTAATTATTCCGCTATTCAATACTTTTCCTACTGTTGCAGTGATTGTATTGGGAAATTTAAGTTTAAATATTTTTTAATAGTTTAATGTTTTAATTTATTATAGAATGTTTTTTATAATTTAAATTATTGATATATATATATATATATATATGTATATATATTATTTTGATATAATTTTAAACTTTTATTATAAAGTAAAGATACTAGTTTATTAATTATTTTAAAGTAAATATATATATATATATATATATAAGTATAAATTCTTATTTGTGTGTTTATCTTTTTTTAAATTAAGTTTATTTAGTATATTTTGTTAAAATGTATATTAAATGTTATTTATTTTGTTAAAAATGTTATTAATATTTAATATATTTAATATATATTATTTTGTATATAAATGTAAATCAATATTTTTTACATCTATATTTTTTACATCGATATTATTGATTCAACATTTTTATACTTACCTATAGTAGTCGATAGTTTTGTAGTCTATATATTTTTTTCGATATTTAGAACATCGATATTTATGTCATCGATGTTCTATCAGTGAACCAGCAATTACAGTGATGGAGGGCGTAAGTGGTGGTCTTGAGAGTGAGTATTGTGTCTTGGGTGCGGTTCCATATGAAATTGGTAAGATGAGTTTTAGGTGATAAGTGTCACTATTTGTGGGCGGAGTTCGAAGTGTGCGTGAGTTGAGAGAAAAATTGGGCACCTGGCTTGGTAGCAAAGTGGTGTAGGAGAATTGATACAAACCAATGATTTATGTCAGATAAAATATCAAGATTCAATCCAGATTAAATGCAATGTGCATATGGAATAAAAAGGCTGCAGAGTGGGTAACTATAGGTGTTGTAAAGCCAATGTAGGGTTAATAATAATTAGAAGACTAATGAGAGGAAGCCTTGAGGATCTGATAGCATTTCAGTACATCATATTTACTCAGCAGTGCTCACCTGCTAATGACAGAAAGGGAAAGCCTCAGACACACAATCTAAGAAATGTGATGTGTGCGAAAACGTCTGTGATCATTTAGTTGACAGCTGGGCTTATGGTCCATAGAAAAGCGCCGCAAGGCTACTAGTGCTTTGCAGTATCCCACCATTAAAGAAAATAAAACAAAGTACTATCCACTTGTGTTCAGCAGAACTTGAAAGACTGCCCACTCGAGCCTTTCTCTTGAATGCAGAGCTTGATGAATGTTGACTTCAGCACCTTTGTTTCTGGAGACCAGAGGCTAGAAGACCATCCGAAGACAAAGATGGGCAGAGATGCAGAACCATTTGTGGAGTGTGGGACTTTCATCCTCACTGACATCACTGCAAAGTCTCTAAGTAATGTGATGGCATAGTGGCCCAGACTGGAAGAGAGGCAGTCACTGTTTCAGCCCAGTGGATATTGCCGGCTGTGCTTGAGTTGAGCAGACTGTCAGAAATAGCATGCTTAAGTAAGAAGAGGCTTGCGAGGCAAGAGCGCTCTCATTGTGACATTATGATCACGGACACCAAGCAGGCATGGAAGTTCTGTATTTGCTAGATGCTAGGCAGAGAAGGTTAGTATGATATGTATTATATATTATAAACTGGAAACAGTTACAGTTAGATCAGAGTTTCGAGGGAAAATTATTTTGTTTCTTAATGGCTTTGGCGCAGTTTGCTAATCTGCACAAAACTTTCTAAAATGGTATACTGTCTTTGGGTTTGGCATGTTAAGGTTCATACACGTTCATTAAGTGTATGGGTGAGGGGATCAAAAAAGTGGCTTTTTGGATTCGAATTCCCAATGGAATCATTGCACTCTGATACAAAAAAAACCGACTGAATGGAATTCCACCAAACTCAGCATGAAAGTAGAACTTTACTCAAGGAAGTGCAATTCCTTGGTTAGTTGTAAATCCTTTGCGTATGTTTTGAGTAATTAGTTTAAAATGTGGCTTGAAAGTGTTAAATTCGAGAAATCTTGAAGTTATGGTTAGGATTACACATCATAATTCTCATAACGGCCATGCAAACTTTAGCTTGCACACCAGTGCAATGTTGGTGACCTCACAATATTTATACTGACACAGAACAACACCTAAAAGCACAATGTAATTAAATAACAACGCATAGATACTAGTAGATTCATACTCGTTTCGTTCATAGGGGCATATTCTCAAGGACTTATCGCCGAGTTAGCGGCACTTTATCGCAGCCAAAGTGGCGATAGATTTATCGCCCTATTCACAAGCTGGTGCTAACAGCCGATATCGCCAGTTTTCCTGCGATAGCAGCCGCAAAAAACATTGCCACGGATGACACAGGCAATTAACGCTAATGAGATGCAGAGTAGGCGTTCCCGTGCAAAACCCCGCGACAACACCACTTCGCAACATTCTCAACGACCAGTCAGATCGGCGATAAGAACACAAAACATGCGATAAGGCGCGTTAGCAGCAGGGAATTAACACCTGCTCTTTCCTGGTATTAAGTCGGACGATAACCTGCACCAGAAATGGGAGCCCAGCCCACAGCCACACCAGAAGAACAACAGATGCCATGGAGCTACTGATCATGCAGCCGGACACCCAAGAGGGCCACAACACCCACCGCCACCCCCCCCAGGAGCCCCTCCCCCAGGGCCCTACCCCGGACAAAGATATTTTACATCAACTTTACAAAATCATGAACAAAACAATTCACCTGATGTCGCACAAGTACAACAATTAACATTCATGTGTGGTCAGAAAAAGGAGAATCATTCATTCATCTTTGAATTTCCAAATAAATTATTTTATTCAAATTTAACTCAAAACAACTATTCGGAAGAGTCATGGCGGGTCTTCTCTGGACAATCTGTAAGACACAGCCTGCAAGACAAAATTCAAGATAAGAAGATGTGTCATGCGGTCATCAACGGACAGAGAGAGAGAGAAAGAGAGAAAGAAAGTGAGAGAGAGAGAGAGAGTGAAAGAGAGTGAAAGAGAGAGAGAAAGGGAGAGACAGGGAGAAGGAGAGAGAGAGAGAAACAGAGGAAGAGAGAGAGAGACAGTGAAAGGAAGAGATGGAGAAGGAGTGAGAGAGTAACAGAGGAAGAGAGAGAGACAGTGAAAGGAAGAGAGGGAGAGGGAGAGAGAGTGCCGACACTGCGGACCCAGGCCTCACTGCTCACCTGCTGCCACCGGTGTGTCTCCAACCACGTGCCGGTATACACTGCAGTCCACCAGGTCCCTTATCTGAAACAGAGTCCAGATTTATGAATGGCAGAGTTCATATCATTGCACACGCCATCATCGCTTGGCCGCCCCTGCGCACACAGGCTGCTGCACCCCAGCCCCTCCCGCCGCCCAGCGGTGTTTGCCCACCCCTGCGCACCCAGGCCTCACTGCTCACCTTCCACCACCAGCGTGTCTCCAAGAGGGCCCACCATGTGCCGGTGCAAGCTCCAAGCCCGGGGCCCGCGACCTTGGCAGCCTCCACATCATGCAGCCCTGCCCCGCGGGCCACCAGGTCACACACGTGATTCTGGGTCTTGATTTCGCAATGGCAGAGATCATATCAGTGCACACAGCATCATCGCAGGCTGCACACCCGCTCAGCTCTATAGGTGCCACTAACTCTGTGAACCGCGAGGCAACGCCACGTGGCGGTAGGCCCGCGCTGCCCGCTGGCTCAGGCCTACACTGCGGTCCAGCAGGGCTCACACAAATCCTTACCAGTCCGGAACGCCAGGACGGCGCATCATCGCAGGCTGCACACCCGCTCAGCACTTAAGGTGCCCCTACCTCAGTGCACCGAAAGTCACCGTCCCGTGGCAGTAGGCCCGTGCCGGCCGCAGTGTATCCGGTGCCACCAACTCTGTACAACGCAAGTCATGGACCCTTTATGATTGAGTCTCGTGATATGCCAGGCGGACGCAGCCATGTCACCTCCGGCAGTGGGGAAGAACTGGGACACGTAGCGTCGTCATCGTCCCTTTATACGTAAGCCGAGTGGGCTGGGTCGGTGTACGCCAGGCCAGCGTAGGGGTGTGAAAAATTATCCCTGGGCTCTGGGTGGGGTTAATTTCTGGGCTGGACAGGAAACCAACTGATGCGTGTGTCTCTGTTGCAGTGTCTGCGCCACACGACCCGCAATCGACAATGTTGCATGCACCCGGAGGGCGGCCGCGCACGAAGGGATTGTACAAGGAGCGCAAGGCCGCTCAGGCTCTTGGCTCATGCATGCCAACTGTTGTGTGTGTATCGCTATTGGTGCACCATAAGCCTAAGGCCTAGCCTCAATTGCAGCGCGAAAGCCACATCACATTCCCAGAATGCAAGCAGTAGTCAGACTAACATTAGGGATGAAAGCTCCTTTGTCTCAATACATAAGGCGGAAGGACATCTGCACCTCCGACCTTGGTCTTGCATGCGGCAGGCACCCCGAGAGAGATACCATAGCAGATGATGACGACTCCCACACTACGCACAGCGCTAATGAAAGACCAACGTATCCACCCCCCACACACAGAAGTTCTTGCTCGAGGTACTCTTGCATGGAATGCCCTTGACACTTACGTACACAACAACCCATACATCCAAATGTTGCACACACATACGACTCATTGCTCCGAGCTGTGGCATATCATCCACATAACTGCCGCAGGTCAGAAGAGTGCCGGTTCTACGAGAGACACCAACGCAATGGCAGAACATCCCGGGCGCATGCACAACGCCTGTCACGTGGAACTGTACCGTGACAGAATGCTGCCTGTTAGTGTCTGATGCATTGGTCTGCATGTTGTGGCCCTGGTCTTGCCCATACTGACATGCACATGCTAATAAAGTCCACGCAACTCCACTAGTGTTCAACTGTGATGAGTGTTGATTAGAATGAAAAATCGTGTGCCTCAATGAGCATTGTCCGTACATAGTGAGGGACTGACTGACGCATTTCACTTAGGGGTGAGTCCCTATTGCCAGCTCCACCTCTGTGAGCCAGACATAGTGGTTGGGATAGTTGCTGATACACCTGTGCTCTTACGTGTCTTCAGCAATGTGAATATGGTGTCCATATTCTTGCCATGTGGCCAGGGCCGGACTGGCTACCGGGCGTTTTGGTGTGCTGCCAAGCTGGGGGCTGATTTTGTTGACGGGGACCTGCGTGTGCTTTAAAACATTCATTTTGCTTTGTTTATTTCGAAGCTCACGCAGGTCCCCATCAACGAAATCAGCCCCCACCGCAGTGAAATCAGCCCCCAGCTCGGCAGCACACCAAAACGCCCGGTAGCCAGTCCGGCACTGCATGTGGCTCAATGTGATCCATCACTACAGGCTGTGTCCACCCGGCTCACTAGTCTCCCAGTCTCATTCACTGGTTGAGTAGGTATGCGAAGAGATGTTCTGTTGTCAAATGTGATGGTGGACACTACTTTAGGCCTTCCAACGACTTTGACATTTCATACCAAGCCCTATTCTTAACATTGCGTGGGGCAAAGTTGAGAAATTGCACAATTGTTGTTTCAGAGCAATGAGGCCACAGCAAGTGCACACATTCCCAGTCATCTCACTTCCTATGTGTGTCACGGTCAAACATG
Source organism: Calotriton arnoldi (assembly GCA_963921515.1). Classification (NCBI taxonomy): domain Eukaryota; kingdom Metazoa; phylum Chordata; class Amphibia; order Caudata; family Salamandridae; genus Calotriton; species Calotriton arnoldi. The sequence continues at coordinate 15,909 of CAWUFW010009734.1, read as the reverse complement.
CGCATTGCTTTCATTTCCCAGGGTGTAACTTTTTGGGCAATCAATGTCCTTACATTCATCCATACTTTCATACTTGATCGATTATGGACATGACATATCTGTGTGAATTTGAATGATTTATTCACATTCGGTGGAGTGTCAGAGCTGGAGCAGTACATGGCCATGCAAACCCCACATTACATTTTAGCCCAGTGGAGGGCCAGCCAGAGTCATTTAGGGATTGACAAGTACATCGTAAGAGGAAGAGTACAGTCCGCAGTCTGATTGCTGTGTCATTGGTAAGCAAACAATATATGGCAGTCCATGTCGAGGTCCAAGGTGAGTGTCGCAGAGTGTTTCGGGGGACAGTGGGAGGTGTTGTTACAGGGCATGTTGCAGAGGGCAGAACCAAGCTGAAACAGGGCATATGGCGGAGAAGAATGCTACTGGCTCCTTCTTACTACAAAGGTGGAATCACCCGCATCTTCGTCCTCTATGTCATCTGTCTGAAATGTGGGTGCTGAAGTTTCGTCTGCAGCACTGTGTGCCACTGACACATCAGGGGCCGGAGATGTGTGTGTAGAAGTACCAGCAGCATTCATCAGCGACTGCCTTAGTGGCAGCAATGCGATGATGAGGATCTGCAGGGAATGGAAGATCCCAACAACTTTTCGCTGGTGTGCATACATGGCAGCTATTCTTTCCGCATGCATCCGCTCCATGTTCTCCATTATCCTCAGCATCTGTGCCAACTCTCGGCTGGCATCGCTGAGGCCACTCTGACTAGACAGTTGTTCTCCTCTCAGAGTCATGACTCCAGCGATGTCGGGCATGGATTGTTGGACATCATGGAGCGAACTGTGGGTGTCCGTTAGGGAGTGTAAGTGGTCCCTGATGGGACTTAGACACCCACGTATGTCATCTAGTTTGGCTGCCATGAGGTCGAACCCCACCCGCACCTGTTCAGCCACCTCCTTCTGGCAGTCTAACACATGGCCTTGGAATGCGATGTGTTCTTCGGTGAGGTGCTGGGAGCCAGCCGTGGTGGTGGGTGCTTCCTGCTATGTGGTCTGTGCAGGGGGTGGGGTCTCCTCGATGCAGCTGGGCTGCCCTGCTCCTGGAGGTGGGTTGCCGTAGCTGTCCATGAGCTGTTGTAGGGCGTCGGTGTCGAAGGTGTGGAGGTCCTCTTCATCATCACTGATGAGTTGTCTGGGATGCTCTGCAGGAGGTGTTGATTGTCCCTCTGCAATGTGAAGGGGAGATGGATTTTAACATTGTGTTGACATGTATGTTGACGCATTGTTCAAGTTTACATACAGACTGCATTACAATGTACATTGTGACTGTTTGGGAGGAGCTGACTATTTGATGCGGGACAGTGGACATTTGAACTACATCACGGATGTGAGGTTGTACACGTACATTATCATCTCACAGTTTCCTGCTATGCCAGATGTGATTGGCCAGTTTCTACGCACAAGTGGAACCAGTTGTGTCCTCTGTTCTGTAGTGAGAGTGTTGCACCTTGTACCACATTGTCGTCAATGATGATGTGCTGTTATTGCTATGTGTGTGTGCTGCATTGTGGGAGAGTTGCCTCTGCAGCTGTGATTTTGCTGCCCCTTATCCCTTTGAGGCGGTGTGCCTTTGACTTCTGAGCTTCTACAGTGCTGAGATGTTGCAGGCTTGGCTAATTTTGGCTCTAGTTAAGATTTTGGACTCTTGGGCATGGTTTATCCGCAGATGTGTTGTTGACGTCAGGGGTTGTTTGTGCACGTGGATGTGTCAGAGTGTGACCTGCTCCTTTCCGGATGTGTTCCACACTCAGCCACCTCAGTGTTGTGGCGTGCACCATGTCATGATAATTGGACTGCAGCCATGATTTTCGTCATGTAGTGTCACTTGCATTGTCAGTGTGGCTCACAGACATGCAGCTTTGCTGGTTTTGACACGTGTGCATGGGTTGGTTGTGAGATTGGTGCTGTGTGGGGAGGGACCCATTTGTGCCCATAGTGGATGGGGGCCTACTTGATGTTTGTATGTGTGCTGCAGTGTGCCAAGGGGATCAGGGACATGATCCAGAGTCATTGTGGGTGTGCAGTGTGCTCTACTTAATTGTGCATGTGTGCCATTGTGCCCATCTCCCCCCGTCCCCCCAGTTCCTGTTCGGTACTCACCCTGGTGCTGTTGTGTCAGGTCATGTCGAGCAGTGCCCGGATCCCCAACTCCTGTCACCACCTCCCCACTGATGACTGTGGCCACCATTTCCTCCATCTCATCCAGCTCCTGGTGTTCCGCTGGACTGCCACCTCCAGTCTGCATTGCTGCCTGATGGTTGTCAGCGAATTTCTTCTTGGTTTTGCGCTTCGCATCATTCCAGCGCCTCTTGACCTCTCCAATTGTCCTCCTCCTCACTCCGACTGCATTCACCTTGTCCAGGATGGACTGCCATATTGCATTTTTATTTGCCAATGACACATTGGAGGTGACGAACAGTTGTTGGTGGTGTTCTATCACCTCCGTGATGATGATCCTGTTTTCCTGCGGACTGAACCTCATCTTCCTCGTCTTCTTCTCCTTGCCCTTCCGTGACCCCGAGGTCCCAGGCTGGTCCTCCTGGGGGCTTGTGGGGTTCTGGTCGTCCTCTGTACTTGCTCCGGCTTCCTCCATGGTGCTACGCAGTTTGAATTATTTTGTTTGTGTTTTTCGGTGCTTTTATAGTGCATTTTCCCGCATGACACGTGGGAATTGCAGGCCTGTTGCTGGTTATCGCAGTTTTTTTTATCGCGGTTGGCCACATTGCAACTTTTTTCGCGTTCGTGTTTTGCGTTTTTTTGCCGTCACAGTAATTTTATTGCGGTCATGAGACTATCGCATGGTACCCCCGTGTTGAGAATACTACGTTAACACGGCGTTATTTTCCCGCGATAGACTGCGATGTGCAAAGTTGCGTTAAGCTAATTTTGCGATAATTATCACACGTTCTTGAGAATATCCCCCATAGTGTTTTCAATATTGTCGTTGGCAATCTCATTGGTAAGATTATGTGCAACATATGTTATCATGTTTGTCTCATCAAGTTTGAGGTCATGAGCATTGCATTTGGTGTATGAGTTTGGGTTTGTATTGCAAATTTGTGTATATTTTAGTTTTGAATTCATAATCATAGGTCTACTTTAATTTTATATAGTAGTAGTCATGGTTTAGTCAAACCTCTGCATTGAAAATACATATTTTTATTGGCTTATAACTTATTGTATTTGTAAGTTTATATTATTTTGGGTGAATGTGTGAAATGGTCCAATATTGCATAGAGACATCGAGGGGTTCTGGGGACATTCTAAATAAACCACAATGCTGAAAGCTGAGTAGTTTATAAATATCACCAGAACTCTTAGTTGGCAATACAGGATCATTGTACACATGGTATTTGTTATGTATACTTATATCACGTTTATTTTTCGGTAATTATCTTGAAAAGTATTTTCTTCAATGTGCCGCTTCTTGAATAAATTATAGATAAAACAGTGGGAAATGGTCAAGTCAGCAGATTTATGTAATTCTGTGGCTGCAGCATTTACCCCATAATTATGGATTTACTGCACCTGCCATATAATTTACACAAGTTGCAGATTTCACCAAAATGTTGTTTCTAGGTGAAATGGATGAAATTAATACTGTCAGAAAATGTGCTGCATAATTTGCATTTTTGCAGCATAATTTCGATAACCTTGCAACATAGTTTTCTCCTCTGTGCCACATAACCCGTGTGAAAGGATTTCAAAATCGAGTGACTGATGAGCATTTTTGTTTTATGCTATGACATTCTTTTTACGATAATTTCAGGAGCTGGCTGTCAAGGCGAAGCAAGAAATGTTGCCATTCCATCCCGTAAACTGGAATTTTGGGTGCCTAGATTGTAGAAGACAGCGGTCCACTCCCTCATCTGGCAGACAGTGGGTAATTAAAGGCTCATGGATAACTCTATGGACTGGCTTGAGCACACAACAGGAAAGAAACACTGGCTGTCAGAAGTGAGTTCAACTGACCTTCTATGGTGGACAGATCTGAGGGGAAATCCAAGTCATGGGCAGCAAAGGAAAACTCACCCTCCACCCCGTACAAGGTTCGGTAGTGGTACAGAGAAGACTTTGTTACAGCCTGGAGTAGTTTCCTTGTGGCTCAAACTTCATCATTTATTTGCACAATGTTTGGCAGCCACATGGAAACATTGCTATACCAATGCATCCATGCTTCAGAACTGTTGGCGTAGGTTAGCAAGAAGGTACACATCGAGGAGGGTGGGAGGGAGGCAAGAGAAAGTAGCAGGCTAGGACCATTCCATGTACCCCAATTCCGACACAATTGAGCCACATTTAAGAAGTCATTTGTTCACAGGTACTCAGTTGGGAGCCCCGTAATGAGAGACACTTATATATATTTGTAAAAGGAAAAGAGGCGTGATCACTAGCATGGATGCAAAAGCTGAAATATTCTCAAAGCAGCAATTTAGACTAACAAAACACTTCCTAAACTTGATTCACCCAATTGGCCACACAGTGACGACTGAATGCATCTCTAGGGATCGATCAGTAAAAGATATACTTAAAAGGGCAAAGTGAACTATATACTGCTGTTCTGGTCAGCGGGTTGGATGGGCTCTGTCTCACAATTTAACAGGGTCACTATGATGAAAGGCTGAGATAGCCATGCCAGTAGCCAAACCTAACCTTCAGGTTATCTTCAGATTTCTGCAGCAGGCCTATTAGCACCCTCTCTACTACAGTCTCATGAATAACGATGGTTATTTTGGAACATGAAATTACCTGAAGTTCAGTGCTGTTCTTTCCTCAATTAATGCACAATGTGTCGCATATACTGGTCAGTTTGAATCAATCGGCGGCCCAGAATTGTTGCTCAACTACCCTCATTCAATGTTAAGCCTACCATATACATTTCCATACAATTGTTCCCTTGCTCCATTCAATCAACTTGCTCACATTCAGTGCTTATTGCCTTAATGACTCCTCTGGCCCTCCCATCACTGCTCGCTGCCTCACTCTCTGCCGGATGCCTCATTCAACTCTCAGTCTAACTCAGTGATACTCAAAGTACGGCCCGGGGGCCGTATGTGGCCCTCCTGACCTTTACATGTGGCCCCCTGATCAACAGCAGCACTTGGCTGCTGTTCACTGAGATCAGCACTAATATTAAAAAGATGTTAAATATACAGGCAAACATTTGTTTAAAGGTTAATTGAAGTTTAAAAAAATTAAGTAACTAGGTTGTCCTGCTCCACTTAAGTTTTCAAAGCTGACTTGCAGCAAAAGTGTAAAAATATGATAACATCTCTTCAAAAAGTGTATTTCATTGCACACAATTTGGTAAAGTGGGGAAGCTGGGATTAATCTCAGGCTTTCTGATTTCACATTGTGCAATTCAGCCACTAGATGTATATGCTTGGCTTCCCCTTTCCCCACCTTACCGCCCCCAATTCCCACCCTGCTGGCATTGATGCGACCCTTGTCACATCACAGACCATACTTTGTGGCCCTTGACAAAATGTTTGCGAGTACCCGTGGTCTAACTCATTTACTTCCAAGCCTGCCGCAATGCAATGGTTGCTCTGCCCAGTGAAATTGACACTGACTCATTCACGGCTCCATGCCCCACACACTCCTTACCCTATCTTATTCTCTGCTCAGTACCTCATTCACTATTCTGCCCATCTTATTCACTGCTGAACACCTTGTTCAGTCTTTAACATACTTCGCTCACTCTTCATCATGCCCCATTTTGCCACTGACTCATTTTCCGCCCAGTGCATCATTCAGTGTCCATTCTGCCTCATTCCACGTTCCCTACCTCAGGCAATGCTCACCCTGTCCTACTGACTAGGATTGTTGCCTCATTCTTTTTCAGATATCGTAATTTATTTCTCAGCATAGCACATTCATTGCCAGCAACCACATTTACTAGTCCTAGATTCATCGTTCTCTGCTGTCTCCATCTACAAACATCCCACTACATTGTTTGCTAATTTATTCACTGGGCAGCCAGTCTCAGAACTAGTTGGGGTCTCAGTCACTCGGCTTCGTTCTTTTACTGGTCATCCCATCTCACTCAATGGCCAATTTGCCTCATTCAGTCAGTGATCTCTAACTGGTCAGTCACCTTAATTCACCCTGCATCACTGCTCGGCTCACTAGTCTCCCAGTCTCATTCACTGGTCGCTTCCTCTCCCTCGCCAGTCAGCTTGGATCGCTTACAAGGTAGAGCGCTCCAGCCACTGGCCATTCTCCTTCATTAACAGGTAACCTTACCTCCCCCACTTTTTAAGATAAATAAAATACTAGGGCTTCTCTATAGTATGAACCTAGGTCATATCATATAACAAGAAAAGAAAGTTCACTCAAATTATTTCTCAAGGAAAACCTTTTTTTGGAGACTAAGGTAACTTTGTGAGTTATCTGTATCTAATTCCTGTAAATTCAAAACCATCAATCTTGGGTCTGGTTTTAATAAAGTCCAATACGAAAACACACAACGTTTCGATAGTACTTCATAAGAATTTGGAGAGACAAATTGTTGAAGAATACGTTTATATTATACATTTCCATCCATGTATAAAGTCCTGCTGTGACATTGTGACACGGTGCTCAAAAAGTGCTTGTGCTAAGGAATGAGAAAGTGACGTGGCACGAAAAGATACATGCAATCGAACAATATGTACAAAAAATAAAACTGAGTTAGAACAAACGAATTTTATTTTCGGCACAAAAGTCCACTTGTTTGTGTGTTGGCGTCTCGAACCCCACTTTCTAGGCCTTCACAAATGTGTGAGCGATTCTTGCAGACACATAACTTGCACCTATTTCCTCCTCCTTTTCGGGCAGTAGCGAAGGTACTTCACTCATGTCATGGGAGAAGCTTGCAGAGGGACGCGATGTGCCAGGGCAAGGCTTTTGATACGGAATCCAACTCTCACCAACCTCACAAAAATATCCGTTCACAAAACTACCATTATTCACTTTTTTAAATAAATGTAATTGTCCCATTTCCCACAAGTGGTAATTAAAGTGCAGTGATTTGTTTGACATCTCCTTTCTCCCTGCGATTCTTGAAGAACCTGGGTTTCGGTGTGAGAAGATTGCCGCCTATAATTTTGGTCAAGGAACATCTTGTTCCATCTGTCAAACTGTAATCCTTCGGACATGTTCCGGTGTACAAGTGCACGGAACATCTTTTCTAGGCTCATTTCTTTTCTTAGAAAAAAATACCGGAGGAATTCCCAGAATCTGAGGACCCCTGTGCACACATGCACACACACATTTAATTTCACGGATTATTAACAATTGATTTAGACCTCTACAGAGATCAACAATACAAGAATAAATAACAATAAATATAGTATGGGTAGAGACATATAATATGGGTGGAGACAGGGCTTAATTTGTGCCAGCGATGGCACTGGCTCATTCTTGGGAACCGGGACTTATTTGTCACCATCAGACTTTGAGACCAGAGCAAAATAAATAATGGTAAAACGTGTGCTACAAGGAGTAAGAAAAAGATAGAAAACAGTGATAAACAAAGAAAGCAGGGATCAAAAGGAACTCGTAAAAGTGACATAAAAGAGACAGAAAGTGACTGTAAAGAGAGGCATGAAGTAGAATCAAAATTAGGCTGCCTTGGTGTTCAGCAATTTTGTCATTTAAATATGCCGGCAGGAGACTTCTAAAATAATGTTTGGGGTATTTTCCTATTTTATTTTACAAATGAAACCCTGTGTAGAGATTAAGGAGTGTGATGTAGAGATAGTGCCAGTTAATTAGGGGAACGTGCAGGGATGAGGATTGGAGTACTAGGTACATGATGGGGCTGCAGGGAGGGGTGCTTCAGCAAACCCCCAGCCCTTAAAATGTCAATCATGGATTATCATTGTTATTGTTTTTTACATGCAACGCTGTTTGTACTTCTGTACTTCTGTAAAGCGCTCTGATACCCACTTGGGTCATGTCCGCGCTATATAAAACTTTTAATAAATAAATAAGACAGGGGGAGACAGAACTCTGGAGGAAAAGTGCAGGCATAAGAACAGACCCACAGCAAATTTTCTGTGAGAAGATGTGACTTACCCAGTGCTTAATTTGTAAAATATGAAGTCCAGGTGCTCAAATGTTTGTCAGAGGCCACACCCACTTTCCCCGGCTCTACGCACTTCTTCTACTGGCTCCACCCACTTACTCTGACTCCACCCACATATTCAACTGGCACTACTAAAAGACAGATGTAATACCCGATCTGAATTTCAGCAAGAGAGCCTTCCTCAAGTAAGGTTTTGACAGGAGGTTCCCCCACCTGCAAACATTTTGAAAAAGATGAAATCAAAAGTGCACTTAAAGCACAATTTTGGAATAAATGAGCTAAAATGACTAAAGCATTGAAAAGGGACATATACAATATTAGCGTGCTCTATGTGCCGGTTTGGGGAAAGTACAATACTGGGGTATGTGCAAAGGTGCTTTGTGTTGTCATTTTTAGCAGAGTCCAGTTGTGTGTCATGAGTTCAAAGATACAACTTTTACATATTTTATGTAACAAAATAAACCAAAATGCTCTGAAAACACTCTAAGCATTAAATAATATGCAAATGTGTGCCATGGTGACGGTAAGGGCAGGGGCCAGTAACGTCAACATGCATTTTTTGCATTAAGCTAGGGGTTAAAAGAAGCAATGGCTGGAATGCCAAACTAAAATGTTTTTGCTGAGCGCTTGTTACTTCTGTTCAGTAGCGCTGTAAACAGTAAATAATAAAATATAAATACCTGCTTTTGTAACCCTCCTGACTGGCTAGCATGGTCTCAGCTTTGCACAGATATCGGAATCTTTAGCACATGCTGCTCAAGTGTACTACTTTTGACAATGTTACAGAGATAAATGACTGAGTCAGTTCACCGGGATGCAAGGTTGTGACATGAAAGATGCCCACAGATCTCAGCAGCAAGTGTTCAACCAGCCGAGGTACCTTACCCTTTGATACCAGCATGCTAAGCCTTTTCTAGAAGATTCCTAACTTTCTGGTGACGAAGCAGAAGAGGGGCTTGCATCTCCGAGAACCACTTGAGTGTTAGCTGCTTCAAAATGGCCAGTGACAGGATTTCTTCTTCCGTCTACGTTTCCATTGCTGGCAGCCCACCCAGCTGGGCCTTATTGTTGTCAATAGTGACGTGAGAGTTGATGTGCTACATCAGAACAGACTTGGGGCACTTTGATAGCAGGTAAACTGCGCGCTGACTGTATCCTAGACTTTAAATGCTCATTTGCGTATGTCTTACATTAGCACTTTTGGTAAACAAGGACTCAATGCAGCTATTATTCCGGAAGCTTCTGTTATTTCTATTCAGCTGCTGCCAGGTGAGGTGGGAACGCCACTTTTGAAGCGCATGGCATCACCAGCACGCATGATCGTTACATCAGCACCGACTGACTTTCACTGGATGTAAGTCACAAATAGAGGGGGGAACAGGGAGCTAATAAAAGGTCCAGCACCCTTGCTCCCAAGAACAAAACAAAAATGGAATTAACGATAGGGTAACTGGTCCTATAGGGGTGTCTCTCGGAGTGGAAAAATGGTACAGGTGAGGGGATCTTCCTGTTTAGGAAGTAGTGCCCTCACACACCCGTAAGGGTGTCATGCTTCATCATCGGGGTTTTTGCTCCTCGTGGGGTCACCGCTGCAATACCTCATGGGACCAGCAAGAGGGCTTTTTGGCGGAGGTCTTTTAATCAAATAGCCATGAAGGTGAGTGCAGGTGTGTGGGATTGGTGGAGTTGTGAGTCAAAACTACCTAAGGAGTACAAAAAAACTAATTTATTCCAGGGTTGCCCCCCCGCAAATACGTGACCTGTTGCATTGCAAATGCTTGTTTTAATAGCGCAAAACTGACCCAGGGCCACATTACACATTGTTTTACATTTTTTAGGCACAGAAATATTAAGTGATTTGTCAAGAACAGGGGGTTAAGTTGAAGCCTGGATAAAATCCGATTCTGCATGTTCCAAGGTCTCTAGCTCTAATACTAGGCCATATCACCTTCCTCTTGATAAGGCTGATAAAACAACCTTGACAGAGGGACCTCAGAAAAGGCAAAACTAATTCTCTAGGTGTAGGTGACGGCTTATGCTGAAGGAGGTGTTGGGTTGCATTGAGTGTGTATCAAAGTAAGTTGATTTAATGCAAATGCCCCTTCAGGTAAAGTGCATTAGGCTATTAGTGGCACTCAGTGGTTCCCGTTGTGAGGTACTATGGTTCAGGATCATTAGCGCCATGGACTTATTAGAATTCAGGCTGTACACACCACAAATGCATGCACAGTTATGGGTAATCCCCAATTTAGGGGCTGATTACGATGCTGTCGGGAAAGGCTCCGAACGGGATTCGGCAAATCAGATTCGGAACCTATGTTTCCGACTGAATCGAACACATTTCCCAAAGACCGATTACAATGCAAGGAAACCGTTCGGGCTGTCCAATTCGGTTCCGAATGGCATTCGGACAGCCCGAGTCGTTCGGAGCCGAATCGTACAGATCTATGGACACGGTTTCCGAACGAGCGATTATGATAACCGATTCGGACAGCTGTTCTGATTCGGTCTGCCCAACCCTGATGGAGCAAGGACTCGTAAATGAGACTTGCTCGGAAGCAATCCTTTCATTTTAACTCATTAACAAATGACTAACTATGTGTTTGTAATTAATAATTCGCATTTTAGAAAGACGCCTGGGACAATGAAGCTTGCGTATGTGTTTACTAACTTTAACAAAATGAACGAAGGACTAAAACGTCCTCTAACAAGGGATCTTTACTGCGCATGCGTCTACTGCATCTACGTAGTATTACGTTTTAACGCTTGGAGGGAAAATCTTGCGCATGCGCAAAAGGCATTAAAATGGCAGCTTGAAAGTTCACATGCATGGCACCTGCTTGGCTAAAAAGAAAATAAGTTTTATATTAACGCAAATGCAGAAAGGGTCATAATAATTAAAGTGGGTTAGAGTAGAAGTTGGTGGTATACAGTGAAACCATTTTTTTTTTAAAAATAACATTTCTTCTTTTGACTTTATTATTAGTGCGCATTTGGGCCTTCCACACTTGTCTGAATTGAGCTAACTGATTTGACCCCGCACATGCGCGCATGAGAAAGAACAAGGAAGGATGAGTAAGGATTTGTCACGCGTCCAAGGACAAGAAAGATGTGCCCTGGGAACATGAGGGTGAAGAGTTCATATGAAGAAGCCTTATTCATCAGATTGAAACAATTTGTATTAATAAAGTTTGGAGATGTATGGGAAAGGAAACAATTTAATACAGTTTAAGGGGATGGGTTTGCAAACAATGGTTCAATGAAATAAATGAAATGTAAGCATGGTGTGATGATCATCACCCCCAGCCTGACCAATCAGAGTTAGTATTTTATGAAATTGAAACATTAATGGGTGGTACATGAATATTGAAAGGTATAACTGAGGTAGTTTTAGTTAGTTAGTTAGTTAGCAGAGGCGATGCAGAGCTCGGGAAGCTGTCGGTGCTGTGGGTGGTGCTGATGCTGTGAGACGCCTATGAAGAAACTGAATGCAGAGACTTCCATCTTAATTTAATTGGGTTAGAAAGAAGATCGCGGAAGAACCACGAGGAGGAAGAGAGTGTCAGAGAGGGGTGCGACGCAGTCGTCGGTATTTAGAGAGGTGAAGTATCCTGTCCTGATTCTTGTCCTGAAGTCTTTGTCTCCTGATCTATCCCGGGGGACCCTTACCAGCCCTTTGGCCAGGGGGTTGGTCTATGCACCATTCTGGGTAAATATAAATTCATTGTATTGATAGATGTTCTTCTCTCTCTGTCCTCTCCTTTCTAAGCATAGTTATTGTGTGAGTCTGAAATATTTTTGCTTATTGATTATTGATTGAATTGACACTCTTGCAAATGAGGGTGTTTGTACTGAAACTTTGAGATGGTTCACATTCAATTAATTTAGATAAAGAAACTGAATGCAGAGACTTCCATCTTAATTTAATTGGGTTAGAAATAAGATCGCGGAAGAACCACGAGGAGGAAGAGAGTGTCAGAGAGGGGTGTGACGCAGTCGTCGGTATTTAGAGAGGTGAAGTATCCTGTCCTGATTCTTGTCCTGAAGTCTTTGTCTCCTGATCTATCCTGGGGGACCCTTACCAGCCCTTTGGCCAGGGGGTTGGTCTTTGCACCATTCTGGGTAAATATAAATTCATTGTATTGATAGATGTTCTTCTCTCTCTGTCCTCTCCTTTCTAAGCATAGTTATTGTGTGAGTCTGAAACATTTTTGTTTTTGATTATTGATTGAATTGACACTCTTGCGAATGAGGGTGTTTGTACTGAAACTTTGAGATGGTTCACATTCAATTAATTTAGATAAAGATTTTAAAAACTTCCCGAGTCTGTGATTATTTTACTCTTATTAAAGAATGTTTAATAAGTTAAGTTAATTGAAAGGAAGCACCCCACAAGAGATAAGGTGGGTACCTCGTTTATTTGTGACCGTCTTGATGGCTCCCAGGCAGCAACTGCCAACCTTCACACATTCCATGTTCTACGTAGAGAACATCTCCCAAGGAACATTCCAAGAAGAATGTGCAGGAGATCCCAACACACCTCCCTCCCCACAAATGAAAGAAGAGAAAGAAGAATAAGCAATAAAACAATGCAATGAATAAATTAAACATGCGATTGTAAAAACAATGACAACATTCCAAACATGTAAAAATCATGACCTAGAGGAACAAAGTGTAACATCAGTACATAGCATAGTCTTGAAACTTTGCTGGCGTGGATCTCATTCTGGAAGAAACTCTTTTGTAAGCATAATAACTCGGATGATCATTCCTATTGGGAGGAATAGGACAAGAAGTAGAACAACTAGGGAGAACAGGAGTTGCCCGAGGGGAATCCAAATGAACACCCATTTTCCCACCAACATACTCCATTTTGGATTCAGGAACAATAGAGATGGCAGATTTGTTCCAAATCTTGCCGTTCTCCAACACCACCACCCTGTCCCTTACATCCACCACCTTAGCAGGAGTAGAAAACCTAGAAGCCCCTTGCGAATGAATCCAGGCTTCTTGATTCTTACCCAATCTCCAACGCACACAGGGGAAACTCTCTCAGAAACGGTGACATATTTAGACTGAACAGCGGTTCTCACATCCGCCACCTTGCCAAGTTTAGATTGGTCAACATCCTTCCTAGACATCCAATCTTTGTTCAATTTGGAACCGGCAATTCTCCCTCTAAGCAAGGTAAAAGGTGACATCCCCGTACTTATATGAGGAGTGGTTCTAATTGCCCACAACATGTCCGCCACCACCACACGCCAGGATAAACCATTCACCAAAGCCAATTGCATTTGGTCCTTAATGACACGATTAAAACGCTCAACTAATCCATTGCTGCGGGGATGATAGAGTGATGTCAAAACGTGTTTGATGCCATGTTCTTTGAGAAAATTTTGCATCTCCAGAGACACCAACTGAGTTCCGTTGTCTGTCACCAGTTCCTCAGGAAATCCCTCCCGGAGAAACACTTCCTTAAAAAAACTGATGACAGACAAGGAATTAACACATTCGACAAATTTAAAGGCCCACATGGAGAACAGAGCTCCGGAAATCTGCAGGAACGAGGAAGGAAGCGGAGATCCACGACGGAACGGGAGAACAAGACGGCACAACTCGTCGCCAATGAAAGGAAGCACCCCACAAGAGATAAGGTGGGTACCTCGTTTATTTGTGACCGTCTTGATGGCTCCCAGGCAGCAACTGCCAACCTTCACACATTCCATGTTCTACGTAGAGAACATCTCCCAAGGAACATTCCAAGAAGAATGTGCAGGAGATCCCAACATTAATTCATCACCATCAACTAGTTCAACTAATGGTCCATCGACCAGAGGAAAGAACTAATTGATCAGTGAAAGGTTTAGTTAGGAAGAAGAGATAACTAAATCCTGAAATTATGAAATCTATAAACTACAAGCTCCAGCGGTCTACTTGGTATTAGTGGAAGAAGTTATATGGGCCCAGGTGAGTATATATGGTAGTGGAGTATCTGTTGTTAGTACACCGCTGGATCAGTTTTCTGGTTACAGAGTTATGGTTATTATTGACTAGTTTGGTGATAAGTATAGATTATTGATTTATGTTTAACAAAAAGAGTTAGCGTCTTGTTTTATGTTGTCTGGAAAATTCCCGGGGAATGAATAGCGGGTGGCGATAGAAACCACACTGCAGTGAGGTTACTCGTCTGTTGGAACAACACTGAGAAGCTAGGTAGGGCTGGCAGTGTTAAAGTAGGGACTAATTTCTGCGTAAAAGTGAGAGTGATTGATAGCAATGAGTTCGCTAGTGAAACTTTAGGCGTTATATCACCTAGAAGGGTAACTCTGAAGGAGTAGCAGGTTCTTCAAAGCTAGATTGACAGCAAAAGGAGTTCGTTGGTGAAACTTTGGTCTCAAATTTCCCAAAACGGGTGACACCGGAGGAGTAGCAGGTTCTCTGGAGCTTGAATGAAGGGTAAGCGGAAGGGTTTTACTCGCAGTATATGAAGAGTAAGCGGAAGGTTTTACTCGCAGTGGAAAGAAATAAACTATCCTTTGATTTAGTGGAACAGACAGAGTAGCGAATGTTTTTATGTCGTTAATAACAAAGAATTTAAAGAAAATATTGAGAAATAAGTTTTCGTATTACCTTGTGAAGGGAGGGTCAGTTGCTGGAGTTGTACTGACGTCACAGTGAGCCGCACTGGGATTGGTAGAAACAGCGGGCGTGTGACAGGAGCAGCCTTGTAAAGGAGGGGTCAGTAGAAAGGAGCAGAACTGGCGTCAGAAAAAGGCCGTGCTGGCGTTGGTCAGATCACAAACGTGAGCCTGATTTAATTGGATAGTTAGTTAGAAGCCGCGTTAGGATTGGTGGAGAGAGAGATTGTATGAGGGATTTTGATTTGACTGTTAGTACAAGGCGTACAGGTAGAAGATTTCAAGGGTTTGCAGAATACAATTTTATACATCGTTCCTCAAGGATGTATGGAGAGAAAAGAAAGATGTCATTTATAAAGAAAATTAAGAATTTCTTTATAAAAGATAAGCCTGTGTTGACCAGAGAGGGAATTCCTATTCCGCCACCGAAAACACCAGCATCTTTCATGATGATGGAAAGAGGATATCATACTTGCGTGTGGTTGGAAAACTGGATAGAATATACGAAGGATGATGGAGTGTTAGCATTACCTAAAGATGGTACGTTTAATGGGAGGATTCTTCAGAATTTGAGATTGAAAATGAATGATTTAGAACCCAGATCTAGGTTAACTCAATATGAGGCTTTGGAAGAATGGGAGACTGAGTCATATGAACGAGAGAAATGCAGAGGTGGGAGATATAGAGGATTCTTTCCAAGACACTTGCATGAGTCACGCGAAGGGCAGATGAAACAATGGAGGAGAGCTATGGTATCAGAAGGTTTATATCCAGTGTTAATGACTGAAGTGTAAGGAGAAAACGAAACACAAGAACACAGCAGGATATGGTAAATCAGATGACGAGTTGTTAGAGGATATTTTAATTAAAAATCCACCGCAGTATCAAGAAGCAACTAGTAAGGTTACCCCAAGTGCACCAGTAATGGGAATGCAATTGACCCCACAGATTTTACATGATACGTCATATAACAGAGTGTTGCAGGATAATGAGAGAGATATTTAAAAAAAACAAAACTAGAGAAGAACTAGTTCAGAAGATAAGTCAATTAAATTTGAATGCTGAAGCTTTGACAGTGCCAGTGACCATTGGTCCAGTAATCCCATTGTATGGAGATAAAAAGATTTGCCAGAAACCACAACCT